>OY756219.1:18810000-19421566 GCA_963576875.1 Acrobasis repandana
TAAGAGTACTTCATTGTGAATAAAATTGTCTTTGACATAAGTAACTTAATTTCAACAAAAAACTTTAAAGGTTACAATGATAAATAACTCCGAAACAAAACCAACTCGCTCTCTGCGCTGGCCGGCGCGGCGGGAGAGAGGCGGTGCTTGCGGGCAAGCCGGGAGGGGGGTGTAGCTCAACGAGATACCATAAACCATAACGCGCGGCGCACTCGCGCGGTCGGCTCCCTACTGAACGGTTGAATGCAGCGCTAATTTGTTTATCTATACTAATATTGTAAAGCGGAAGAGTTTGTTTGTTTGTTTGTTTAAACGCGCTAATCTCAGGAACTAATGGTCCGATTTAAAAAAATCTTTTTTTGTTGGGTAGTCCATTTATAGAGGAAGGCTTTAGGCTATATAACATTACGTTCCGACAACCACGCGAACGAAGTCGCGGGCACAGCTAGTATTTTATATTTATTTAATAATTTACATACAGATTTACAGTATACACCAAAATATCTGCATGCTAGAGACTTACAAACCAACTAATAAGAATACAATATTAAAAATTAAATTATGCAATTAATAGAATTCAAATAAGTAATCAAATTGTCAAAATATTCTAATGGAACCATCAAAAACTTTTTCTCTTTTACCAATCTACACACCCACCATCACACTATATGCCTTTAGAGTCTTATGATCCTAGATAATATCTACCTTGTTAGGGATGAAGCCGTACTAGTGTGTTACAATCAAATGCGGTTTCCGGCAGAGTAGAATAGGACCACTCCAAGTCTTCCCGTGGATGTCGTAGAAGGCGACTCAGGAAACACAAGCTAAACAAAGCTTAAAAACGTCAGTGAGACCTCTCCAACCCGTGTGGTAAGCGTGGAGAGTGTAGGCCAAATCCTCTGACTGCTCTGGCTAATATATATGGCTCTGGTAGTACAGAAAGGGTCGTGCTCCTGTAGTGGAAACTAAAAAAAACTTGAAGATGAGTGTAACAATCGATAGTCCTATCATACCTACATAATGTAGGTATGATAGGACTATCGATTGTTACCGTGTGACCTAAACTGAAATTCCTATAATATAGTGTTTTTGAACCTCGTAGCTCGTAGCTGTATACAAGCAAAGTACTCTTTATTACTAATATTAACATATCTGTAATATGTATCTTGTTTCACAAATGTATTCCGAAAATCTCCCATTTGAATGTCACCCGTACCACAGAATAAATAATACTAACCCTGTACCGGACTCGTGGCGGGCCGGCGAGCGAGGAGGGCAACGGCCGTGCGTATAGTAAAGTCAGTAGGTTAGCCATTTGCCCGTGTGGTTCCGGGATAGAATAGGACCACTCCATCTCTTCCTGTGAATGTCGTAAGAGGCGACTAAAGGACTAAGCACAAACATCTCGTGCAACAATTGCATTCCCAAGAAGGGTTAATTGCAGGCGGCGGCCGGTTGTAAGATTTTTCGCACAAATATATTCCCAAAGAGGGTTGACGTCAGGCAGGCGGCCGGTCGTAAAACTATAGCCACATAATTTAAACTGTTCCGGCTATTTCTTCTCCATTTTGCAAGGTCTTTGGCATCCTTGGGTGACCATTGACATGCATGTTATATTTGGAGAAGGAAAAGCGGGAAAGCGCACCCCGGGCTCCGAAGCAACATAGCTGAGGATGCAACCGGCAATGCGCTTAGACGAAGAAGAAGAAGAGTACAGAGAGTTACATTTTTGGAGCAAGTTCAGTCTGAGATACTGATACTGTACTACTTTCCATAAAAAAAAAGTTTCGTCCTCCCATACAAAATCCATTTGGCTGAGCGCCGATTTGTATGGGAAGCCAAAATGTTTTTTTTTGTTTTTCGATAATAAGTTATAATGTGCCTTCTATGATTCTGTAACACGGGCTTGCTCCAAAAATGTTGCTGGTGTTTTATAAGTAAACCTGTTTTATACCAATAAATGAATGCTCATTTTATTGTGTCGAAAATATTGTACGTTTGATTTCTTTGTTGAACATTAAAAAAAAAATGGCTTTGTCTTTTCTTCGCTCGTTATTTCCGACACGCGTCAAAAAAATGACATTTTTCAAATCTTGGTTACCTATTCAGCCGTGTTTATTTTGATTTATATTTTTGTTTGATATTTTTAATATTTTATTATAGCCATGGCAGAGAAAAAGAATGAATTCCCTCCGAGTGTGGAAGCTGATAGAAGACTCCTCCCGTTTGAGACTTGGGAAGAGTACCTGGATTCCCTCATCGAGATAGCTGATCTCAGAAATCTTCGGAGTATTGTGTCCGCTCGGACTATTGCTGCTCTTGGCTACAGGTATTTTTTTTGCGTTAAACATATACATTATGTCGTCTTTCATCCATGTGGTTCTCGGCAGAGTAGAATAATACCACTCTAAGTCTTTCCGTGGATGTCGTAGAAGGCGACCTAGGAAACACAAGCAAAAGAAAGCTTATAAACATCAATCAAACCCGTCTGGCCAGCATGGAGAGTGGAGGCCAAGTCCTTTGACTGCTCTGGCTAATATTTGGCTCTGGTAGTACAGAGAGGGTCTTGCTCCTGAGTGGAGACTAAAAAGACCTGATGATGATGATGATTATCACGTCTTTGTTCCTAACGGGGTAGATATAGCCCAGGGCCGTAAGACCCAAAGGTCACGTTTAGTGTGATGGTGGGTGTTAGGATAGAAAAAGGGAATATAAATAGTAATGGGTTGCTAGCCGCATCGCCTATTAATATGATTCAGATTCTCGCCCATTCCCTTGATCGGCTTTTGCAATCAGTGAGGGAAGAGGAGCAGCTGGTACATTTTATTTTTTTTATTCTGTCCTAGAGTAGCATTTTAGTTGTTGTGAGTGGTGATCTCCGTCCCTGAATTTTGGGGAATAATGGGAAAATTCCCGTAAATTTGGAATATTTCCCGCGGCAAATCACTAGTTGTGTGTGCTGGGATACATGGAGAATTCCTGCAGATGGACGTAGGAAACCGGAAAGCGTAGGAAACGGGTAGGCGTAGGAAACGTTGGTAGTCGTATGGCGACATAAAGTTTTTGAGAGGAATTGGTCTTAGGAGTTAGTGGCAGGAGATGGGTCAACATTCCCAGTTATGAGGGAAAATATATGATACCGCAGACTAAAAATCAAGGTTCAGACGAACATGTGCTCTACTTATAAACAGATTTTGAACAGTAATAATACAAATCTGACTACAAAAAGACAGAAATATTATACAAAGGCGGACTTATGGCAATCTCTTCCAGTCAATCTTTGGGTAGAGCTAGAGAGATAAGTGAATATTAAACAAATAGGCGGTGCAGTATGTCGTATTAACTGTAAATAGATGGATCTATCTATATATTGTAATATAGAAACTGCTAAAATGTATATAAATACATACAGATGTATAACATATATATGAATTAATAAATATACATAATATATTTAATAAAAACTCAAAATAAAGATGTTATAGTTAATAAGGTTTGTTTCAATCTAGGGCATATGGCGACACCTTAACTGAGAAAGAATTTTACAAACGTCGAGCAGTGATTTACAACGTGGTGTTTCCCTCTCCCAAAGCGTACACTCTGGTCAGCGTGGGGTATGAGTTGGATGACCCCTTTGCTAGAGAGCTGGCTGTGAGAGAGCGTGCTAATAGAGTGGGCATTTTACAGGTGAGAGTTGTTAGTGAGGGAGTACCTACCGCTTTCCTAAGCGTAAGTACTTATTGTTAAACTGTATTGAATATAAAGGTTGCTTTATCGCGGTGAATTAATATATAAGTCAATGATCATGGCTCGCACCGGCCGCGGTAAGTTGAAACACCACCAAGTATGCGCCACTAGCTGAGCCGTTAAATTGTTTAACGCCTTGTTTGCTCGGATGCCAATAGACATTTTTTACGATAATTAAAAAAACTTGTTGATGGTATTTGTTGTTTGTCTATTTAGTTAATATTAAGCTGTCACCTGACTCACGTGCACGCGTTGGGTGGGTGGCACAAACTGTAAGTGCACGGAGTATTTTTAAACAATAAAAAATAAAGTACTTAACACACATGTCACGGAGATTTGACTGTTTGATCCTTATGGTATGTATGTGAAAAGGCTGAAATTTAGAATGTGTGAGTTTTTCACTGTCTCATAGCGCAATTTTCTCTTTTTATAAACTTTTAAAGAAGTCATGTGAGAAAATAAAAATTACAAAGTTACTTGTCGTGCTTCATAGTTGCCGCTTCTTCATTTGAGCGCATTTCCAGTCTCATCCTCAGCTGTATTGCTTCGGAGCCTGGGGTGCGCTTTGCCGGTTTTATATCCATGGTTACCCAAGGTTACCGATGACCATGCAAAATCGAGAAGAAATAGCCGGAACAATTCAAACGATTTGTTTATAATTTTACAACCAGCCGCCTCCCGACGTCAACCCTGTTTGGGTACGAGATCTTTGTGTTTAGTCGCCTTTTACGACATCCACAGGAAGAGATGGAGTGGCCCTTCTCTAGGCCGACAACCACGCGGTCATGATGAATCTTGCAAATCACTTAAAGTATTATAATTTTTTCCAGACGATTATATTCGTTCGACATTTCACAAAAGGCGGCTTCGAAATTTCCGGCTATATTGATTACGCGCACCGACTGCTGTCCGAAAACTGGACGCCTTTCTTCAAGTGGGGAAAACCATTGTGGCCCACTGAAAATGATTTGGGGTATTACCATTGGAGACACGGCACTGTCAGGAGTAACATGAGTAGGAACTTTAAGGTAAGAATAGTAATTTGACCGAATTCCAGCGAATAAATATTTTGTCAAATGTTATTAGTATTTGTTTAGTTGAAGTTTTTAATATTTTTTTATTTTGTTTTAACCATAAGTAAAGATTTATGTTGTAAATAAAGTTTAACTTCATGTGCCTGTCAGTAAAATAAGACACCTAAAACTTCTTTATTATGCCAATTATAAGCACCACCTTTAACTATAAATAGATATGTATGTTATTAAGTATATATGTTATGGCTGGCTTATCACTATAATTATATTTTCCATACAACCTTTAGGTGACATGTTTTGTTCGATTCCTATATTCGTATCAGAATTATCAAACAGCTAAAAGCAACCAGTTTAAAGCTACGCTAAACGCCTGCTACCTAACCTATTTGATTGTTACAGTTTGATCTTACTAACTTATGTAAAACGAATTATTTTTCAATGATTAAGTTGAATTTTGTTAAAAATATTCGTGTACTTGTGACTTTTTAATATCTTAGGTGCTTGGAATTTTGAGTAATATTTTGTCGAAATAGGTATGTACATAACTATCTGGCCTTTTGCGAAGAGTATCTAAGTAATAAACACCGGTTACACAGTGAAAAATACTGGTATTTTACGGTATTATCCACAGTTCGGAATGGAGTGGCAAATCCACCAGCTTTTATTCGCCGTAGTCACAGTTGTTTGTCTTTTTAGTCAATCCTTTAGTATGCGGTGGGTACGTGCACTGCGTGCAGCTTGCACCAGCATTTTCGAAAACTAAGCGAACGGAGACTTTTTTTTTCTCAGTCAATACCTACATGAGAAAAATCATTTTTGACATTAAGGTGAAGATATAGGCAAATGGCCTTGAAGTATGAAATAAATTGTTAACTCGTAAATATGGTGATAATTTCCATGTTGCTCTTCGTCATGCACTAGATAGCTCTTTAAATTATTTTATGAACTGCCATTAAAACTATTATTGGTGATCCGTCTAGCTTTAAAACTTGCCGTGGCCACTTTTGGCGGAGGCAAGTTTTAAAGCTAGACGGACTAATGTAAATACTTTCAACGGTGGTTCATAAAATAATTTAAAGAGCTATCTAGTACATGACGAAGAGCAATATGGAAATTATCTCCATATTTACGAGTTAACAATTTATTTCAAATGAGGGCGCCACTTCAAGGCCATTTGCCTATATCTTCACCTTAATTAGCTCACATATATGATACGAGTATAAGTAGATATCAACTTGGCACCTGCGAGGAATGTTTTTCCATCGAAACGAGGTGCCTAGTTAACTTCTACGGGTTGTACAGATTCAGATACATTATCACGTCTTTACCCCTAACGGGCTAGATAGGGCCTTGTCGATGATATTGTTTTAATACTGTTAGTAATAGAGTATTTGCCTGTGTTTGTCTTCTTCTTCGTCTAAGCACTTTCCCGGTTGCATCCACAGCTGTGCTGTTTTGGAGCCCGAGGTGCGCTTACCTGCTTTTTCTTCTCCAAATATAACATGCATGTCAATGGTCACCCAAGGATGCCAAAGAGCTTGCAAAATGGAGAAGAAATAGCCGGAACAGTTTCAATGATTTGGCTATAGTTTTACGACAGGCCGCCTGCCTGACGTCAACCCACTTTGGGAATGTATTTGTGCGAAAAGTTTTACAACCGGCCGTTGCCCGACGTTAACCCTCCTTGGGAACGCAACTGTAGCACGAGATGTTTGTGCTAAATCCTTTAGTCGCCTCTTACGACATCCACAGGAAGATATGGATTGGTCCTATTCTAACCACACGGGTCGTGTTTGTGTTTAAACAATATTTTATACGAAACAACGAATAAAACGAAAAAGAATTGTTTTTCCGAAAACGGGAATAACAATGGATTTTTAATGAAGTAGTAATTAGCTTTTCAAATATTGGTATAAAGAAAAGTGAGAGATCTCGGTTTTGTTACAGATACACTATCACGTCTTTATCCCTAACGGGCCAGATAGAGCCTTGTCGTTAATATTGTTTTAAACTGTTTTTAATAAGGTATTTGCCTGTGTTTGTCTTCTTCTTCGTCTAAGCACTTTCCCGGTTGCATTTACAGCTGTGCTGCTTTGGAGCCCGAGGTGCGCTTACCTGCTTTTTCTTCTCCAAATATAACATGCATGTCAATGGTCACCCAAGGATGCCAAAGAGCTTGCAAAATGGAGAAGAAATAGCCGGAACAGTTTCAATGATTTGGCTATAGTTTTACGACAGGCCGCCTGCCTGACGTCAACCCACTTTGGGAATGTATTTGTGCGAAAAGTTTTACAACCGGCCGTTGCCCGACGTTAACCCTCCTTGGGAACGCAACTGTAGCACGAGATGTTTGTGCTAAATCCTTTAGTCGCCTCTTACGACATCCACAGGAAGATATGGATTGGTCCTATTCTAACCACACGGGTCGTGTTTGTGTTTAAACAATATTTTATACGAAACAACGAATAAAACGAAAAAGAATTGTTTTTCCGAAAACGGGAATAACAATGGATTTTTAATGAAGTAGTAATTAGCTTTTCAAATATTGGTATAAAGAAAAGTGAGAGATCTCGGTTTTGTTACAGATACACTATCACGTCTTTATCCCTAACGGGCCAGATAGAGCCTTGTCGTTAATATTGTTTTAAACTGTTTTTAATAAGGTATTTGTCTGTGTTTGTTTTTCGACAACATTATAATAAGAAACAACAAATAAGATGAAAAATAATTCTTTTTACGAAAACAGCAAGAAAATTAGCTAACTAATAAAGCAGCCATTAGCTTTTCAAATATTGTTATCAAGAAAAGTGAGAGCGTGGCGAGGACATCTCGCTATATGTTTTGTACGCGCAAAACCTAAACCTTATGACAGCAACGTCGCATGCCAATAAGTGCATGCTTTTCTCCGGTACTTGATAGTTTCCCTACCCATCAGATTTGAGAGTCTGTTTGCTTTTCTCTGTGTGAAGGCAACTGACATAGCCTGACGACTGCCATACCATGATCACAGCTGGGACTGACGGCTTAATGTGCCTTCCGAAGTACGGAGGAGCTCGAGAAAATTCTCTGCCACTTGTGGTCACTGGTCACCCATCCAAACGTGGACCGCGTTGCTTAGCTTTCGAAAAGAGCTAGCTAGCAAAGCGTACTCTTAAAGTCTATAACTTACCTTTTTATTTTTAAATGGATTGCAAAAAATCGTTTTGGTTTCGGATAATGTTAATTTTTAATACGAATAATAAAAAAAATAGTCAAATACCGTATTTAAATCAATCAGCCTTGGACAAGTTTCAAAAGAATACTTCCATAACATTTTTTACACCCTTAAATCTTTATCTCTACTATTGTCTATCTTGACGACATCCGGTGCGGAAGAATCCGGATACTTTGGGGACTGGGTATCGACATTGTTTAGGAATAGTGTCAGCGGGGCGTGATGCCACTATTTATATTAAATATTTTGGTGGCACGGACAAAGGAATAAAATGTGGAGCGCTGCGGTAAAATGTGAATGCGACGTGACGAGTTACGCCTTTTTATATTTGAGAATTGTCTTTGCGGAGAAATACTTTTAAAATTTAATAAAACAAAGAATAGTAATCTTCTTCTTCGTCTAAGCGCGATCCCGGTTGCAACCTCAGCTGTGCGGTTTCGGAGCCCGGGGTGCGCTTTCCCGCTTTTTCTTCTTCAAATATAACATGCATGTCAATGGTCACCCAAGGATGCCATAGACCTTGCAAAATGAAGAAGAAATAGCCGGAATAGTTTAAATGATTAGGCTATAGTTTTACGACCGACCGCCTGCCTGACGTCAACCCTCTTTGGGAATGTATTTGTGTGAAAAGTTTTACAACCGGCCGCCGCCCGACGTGAACTCCTTGGGAATGCAATTGTAGCACGAGATGATGTTTGTAGATTCTATTCTAACCCGGAACCACACAAGTAAAAAAAAGGATAGTAATATCTGAAACAATAACAATGGGTGTTTAAGATTTACAGGCTGACTGTTTATTAACCGGCAAAATTTTTGAAGCAAGTTCAGTCCATAACTTTTTTTATAGAAAGTAGTTCAGTATCATGGACTGAACTTGCTCCACAAAAGCAGGTGGATAAAAAGTCAGTCTGTATATTGTCTAAGACCTAAGATTTACAGTGTCTAACAAAATATACTGAAACTATTTTAAGGGTGAATTTAGTCCATTAGTTAGGTATATACTTAAAATATTTTTTAGTTAGTAGGTAGTAATTTGTGTAGGTATTATGGTTTGTGTATCATGTTATATTATTTGTATAGTGTTCCCTTCTTACGCTTTAGGAATTATCATGTAAAGTTAGTTGGTTGTATTAAATAAAAAAAATGATACTGAAAAATTTGCTCCAGTAACATAATATGACAAAATATGAAAAATAATTATTGGTAGGTACACCAATAATAACTTGTAGGTATAGGAATACAAGTTCACCGATCAACTGATCCGAGTTTTTATGGAGTCAAAAATTATTTTTCATATTTCGATATAAATGTTCCTTGGGGAAAGTTTTTCAATATCATGGACTGAATTCACCCTTAAAGTAAGTACCTATATTTTGTTAGACTTTGGATCTAACGGCTACAGGTTTTAGCTACCCCGTAAGGTATAAAATTATGATTCCCGGTAGAATGCTTACCTGCTGCTGCTGTAATAATGACAGCCGGAACCAACAGCTTTATTTGTCTTCCGGATTACGAAGTAGGTCACAGATTTGTAATCTCAATATTTTTTTATGCCACTCATGGTTTTGACGACCTCAGTGGCGTAATGGTTAACACGCTAATCTGCCACTCCGGTGGTTCGGCCAGGGCGGGTTAAATAAACGGGCAAGTGCGAGTCAGACTCGTACATGAAGGGTTCCGTAAATATCTAGTTAAAAACGCTGAAAAAACACCTTTTATTTTTAACTTTTTATTATTTTTAGTATTATTTGTTATAGCGGCCACAGTAAAACTATCGGTGAAAATTTTAAGTGTCTAGCTATTACGGTTCAAGAGATAGAGCCCGTGACAGATGGACAGACAGACAGACGGGCAGACAGCGGAGGCTCAGTAATAGGGTCCCGTTTGCACTCTTTGGGTATGGAACCCTAAAAATGACCTTTTTCAAATTGTCCTGGGTCTTAGGTGTTTTTTTCTTGGGTGTATTGTAAAACTTACTTAAAGGTGTGTGTGTGTCTGTCTGTGGCACCGTAGTTTCTAAACGAATAGACCGATTTTGATTTTTAATTGAAAGCCTTGCCTGTCGAGATGGTTCTTAGCTATGTAGGTACTATGTTTGATGAAAATTGGTGCAGAAAAGTTATAGGAGGTGAACGCTTGAAAGTCAGAAGATTTTTAATATGCCTGGAAAATAAACTTGTTTATTTATTTACAGCCCCTTATGGATCCCGACAAAGGATTGCTATTTCAAAATCGCCACGACCACAAAATCATATGCCCGGACCCACAGCAAGAGCCAGGACAAAACACAACAAAATCGAGAATATATTCTCCAAAATACACACAAATTGAAATCTACGACCACTTAGTCAGAAGAAAGAGTTAGCCCTCCGGAAAGATGACCAGTAATAAAAATTTTCAACAAAAAAAAAACAAACTACTTCATTTTCTTTTAAGGAGTTCCTTCCATATCTCCAAAGTTCTTTATCGTATCTTCACCAAATTAATATGGAACCAACTTTGTAGCATAGTAACAGCTTATAAATAAAAAGAGAAACATTAAAAGGCGGAAGATATCGCGTAACAAAAATACAAAAAAAAAGAAACATACAGTCGAATTGATAACCTCCTCCTTTTTCGAAGTCGGTTAAAAATATAAATTATACTTCCAAAAAGGTGTCTCAAAATGTAAATTTGCCCTTCAAGAAGGTATCTGAAAATGTAAATTTTGACGCAGTCGGAATTGCAAATCCTGCAAATTTTTAAGGAACAATTTTGTTGACAATAAAGACAATAAAGGGTTTTCATTTAAATGTCTTTTATTTAGTAATTTTAACACATTGTTATCTCTATTTTAATTCTTAACATTTTCTTTTACTTTTATGGTTTTTGTGAGATTACAAATTACCCCAGTTTTCAGACATTCAAAACTTAAGTAATACTTAGGAATACTGTGTGCTATTTAATAACTACTTACTAGACTTATCTTATTACCTAAGTATACAACTAAGTTACCCCAGGCTGGAAGTGACATTTTACGACCTCTAACCGCGCGAAAAATGCCACTATGCCGTAAAACTGTGTCCTACACACCAATAGTGGCGATGAAGAAATCACAAATCGTATACGAGTATCTACTTTAATCTTAGCGCGTTTCCAATTGCATTTTTTGGGTGTGCTATGCTTCAGATCTCGGAGTGCGCTATCCCGCTTTTTCTTCTCCGAATAGGTATAATCCGCATATAAATGGTCACTCATGGATGCCGAAAACCATGCGAAATCGAGAAGAAATAGCCAAATAGCCGGAACAGTTAAACGATTTGGCTATAGTTTTACGACCGGCCACCGTCAACGCTCTCTGGGAATGCATTTGTGCGAAAAGTTTCCAAAGCAGCCGCCGCCCGACGTCAACCCTCCTTGTAAATGGAGTTGTAGCACCAGATGTTTGTGCTTAATCCTTTAGTCGTCTCTTACGACATCCCCAGGAAGAGATGAGAGTATTCTAGAGATGATTTTTAGGGTTCTGTCTGTTCTGTCCGTCTGTCCGTCTGTCCGTCTGTCCGTCTGTCCGTCTGTTCGTCTGTCCGTCTGTCCGTCTGTCCGTCTGTCCGTCTGTCCATCTGTCCGTCTGTTTGTCTGTCCGTCAGTCACAGGGCTCTATCTCTTGAACCGTAATAGCTAGACACTTAAAATTTTCACCGATTATGTATTACTGTGGCGGATATAACAAAAATACTAAAAATAAAAAATAGTTAAAAATTAAATGGGGTCGTCATACAAGAAACGTGCTTTTTTAAGCGTTTTTAACTTGATCTTCATAATGGCATTAACTAGATACTTTTAATTTTCACCAATTATGTATTACTATGACCACAATAACAACAAATACTAAAAACAAAATAAAGTTAAAAATTAAAGGGGGTCGTCATACAAGAAACGTGTTTCTTCAGCGTTTTAAAACATTGTACGGTGGTACTGAACCCTTCATGTATGAGTCCAACTCGCACTTGCCCGTTTATTCTTTTATTGCCCCAGGTGGAGGTACCTACTAATTCTCTCCTTATGGCTCACCTCGCACTAGCACAGAGTCGAAGCATCGCGTCGCGTCATGTATTTCGCCTAAAGTATATCCATATCTATCATCCCATTATTAAAGTACAAATTTGTGTTATGCAAATATGGAATCGCGCGACGACTCGTCGCAGTTCGGCACTGTGCTTCGTTCGGCGTGTCGCGTAAGGGTTGGGCTACATCTGGCCGCACGAGCAAAGAAACAGAGCGGGAATGCGGCACATCGCCGATTTCCTGGCATGCTCGCTCTCTTTTTCACTCTAGCAAATTACAGTTCTGAATGACAGAAAAGGATAGCAGCATAAGAAAGTGCTAACTAACTGCACCGGGATAACGCCATGCGACGCGCGAAACCGCTCGACCCAGCCAAACGACGACGCGCGTAGTCGCGCGACGACACGCGTCACCGCGTGTTGAAGTTAAGAACATGACGCGTCGAGTCGCTTGAACTCTGCATCAATGTGAGTTGAGCCTATAATTTCAAACATGAATTAACATCTCATCATTGTAAATTAATCTAGCTTTCAAACTTATAACACTAGTTGTAGAATATAAATAAATAATAAAAGTGAAACTTAATATTAATCTTTGTAAAAGAACATTTCATCAGTAATAAAATCTAAATAATAGTCAGATTTAAATAGGTACAAATAATAAACGGCTTCGTGACATAGAGTTAAGTATATCTAGATTTTCATAGTAATTTTTTTAATTCTAGTAAGAGCGGAGTTTCTTTTTTGCATTTCTACGCATCAGGAAATTTTTTTGGAATAAATATACAGTCGAACATAGAACCTCCTCCTTTTTTGAAGTCGGTTAAAAAGTGGAACTTGCGTCAAAAATATTGGTTAGTAATGACGTAAATAATTTAATAAAAAAAACCGACCGTGTATTTCCGGAAGATTTTTTTTTAATAATTTCTGTTTAAAGTTGGAAAAAAATTGAATGAACTTTGTGGTGAGTATCAAGTGATGTCACAACAAAAAGTAGATCTAAGTCCCACCTCACTGACTTTTGCTCAATCTTGTCCATTTAGGCGGTTATCCCACTGCACCGCGCACCGTCGCGGAGCGCGGTTTCTACATACTCCCGCGCGGTGACGCGTTTTCAGTGGGTTGGAGTAGGCGTGTTTTCTATACAAACAAACTGAGCTACTATCATACAATGTTAAAAATCTACCGCGCCGCGCTCCGCGACGGGTAGTCGCGGTAGACGGGTAGACGGGTAGGTAACATTTGTTAAAAACACGTATTTTGCTGTATATTTTTAGAAAACCATTAGCGGATAATAATAAAGTCGGTTGTTACCAACTTCATGTTTGACCTTTTTACCCGGCTACGTCAATGCCAAAAAAGAGGGTTAAGATTTTCACCGTTATAATATGTACCGTACCTAGTTATGTACTTTATATATCCACTTGAAAATTATCATAATTTACTTTTAATGCAGCTTAGTCAGTCTATGCAAATAGCAATACATTTCAAGGTTTTCCTAGTTTATGTTTGCGATGCCAATGATTCCTGCCGAGTTCGTTTAGCGGTCTCTCTGGAGGCGCTGTGCACTTCTGCTGTACGGAGTGTGATGCCGAAGATGTCCTCGTGGTAGCGCTTCTTGTCCTGAAATTAAACAAACTTAAAATATTTGCGAAATTAGCGTTGCATTTCAAAGGGGGTAAGCAGCCAGCGTTCTTGCAACGGTACCACGATGACATGACGAGTTAGATTTCCAAGATTTTTATAGGTAGTGGTATTAGTAGGTGTTTGTTTGAAAAAATATCCTAAAAAGTTTATAATTTTTTGTTGTGGGTCCAAAAAAGAGACTTCAGTGACGGAAATTACTGGTCTGATTTGAACTCTTTGGTCATTGTCATCTTTGTGCTTTGGTTTTCAGCCTAAAATAGAACCATTCCATCTCTTCCTGTGGATGTTGTAAGAGGCTACTAAAGGACCAAGCGCAAACGTCGCTTACAAGAACGTCATTCTGTATATCTTCCTTATCATCCAAACGGGAACGAGCTATGATAGGAAAATCATATTCATCAACTAGATAACTGAGGTTTGAGATGGAATTGCCATATAATTTGTCAATAACTTGCCATCAGTTCAAGCATAAAGTCTTCAACTTCCTCGTCTGGCATATTAGCGTGTTTCTTGATGATCATTTTCAATTTTTGCTGGACTTCTTCCGCCATTTTGCAATCGCCACAGACGTAGAAATGTCCGTCTTCATGAACTAACATCCGAGCTACTTCAGCTCCTTCCTCTTCAAGTAAAGCTTGAACGTGTTTCTAAGAAAAGGAAGAATCATAAATCACTAAAAGTTTTAAAAATATTTAAACCAATTTATTTGCAAATTCTGTTTAAGATAATCAAGAACTACATATAAGTCTAAATATGACAACTAAAATTGAGCTTGTCCAAGTTACCTGTGTCTGTGATAATACTGAAGACTGTTTTTAAAGAGACTTTTTATGCGGAATATACTTATATAAAGAACCTGAACTTAAATATAGAGGGTAATATTAGTTTGGTTTAGTTTAACAGAAAAAGGGCAGTAGGTATTGTCCGTGCAAAGACTTTATTTACTCGTATACCATCTACTGCGATCACCAACTCGCCTAACCAACGTAGTGATTATGGACAAATCCTCCCTTTATTGGAAGGTCTTTAGTCCAGCAGTGGACTGATATAGGCTGTAAAGAAAGCTGTATTTTTCCCAACTCTTCTTATGATACAGGTGCTAGCATAACTAGACGCAGACCGTGCACGTGAAGCGAAGCTTTTTTAGTATATCTCTTGCCTAACTGAATTACAGTAATATTAAACTAGAGGAGCCTGACAAAAGTTTACAGGCTTCCCATGAAATGCTCTCTCTCCGCCATAGAAGCGGACGAGCATTTTTTTAGAATGCCTCGCATCTGAAAGCGCAAAGGGCCTCGCCAACATAAAACTCTGATCTTGCTACGCCTCTGACTGGGTACTCGTCTTATGCATAAGGGTAAACTACTTATAAATACTTACCTAAACATAATATAACATGAACACAACTTACCTTATCCTCACATTGCTCCCTAGACAAAGCTAAATGAACTTTGTTGATGACACCCTCTGTTACTGCTTGCTCTTTTTCCTCCTTATACAAATCCATGCCTCTATTTCTACATCCAAAGAACAGGTAAATAGGGCCAGGTTTCTTGTCAGTACTGTTCTTTGCCATCAGTTTTATTTCTTCTCTTCTTTGGTGCCAGAATCCTCTAAACGGCGCTATGCCAGAACCAGGCCCGACCAAAATAAGTGGAGCTGATAAGTCTTTGGGCATGTGGAAGCTTGGAGCTCTAAAAATTATGTAAGCATTAAATAAAAAAAAATAAACAAAGTAAAAGAATTAACAACAAAAAATGCTCGAGAAATAAATGATTCTGATATATTACTATTTTTTAACAATAATGATAAAAGTCAATTAGAAAAAACTAAAGTAGACGGTTTATGACTTACTTTCTCATAAATACTACGACTTCCTCTCCCGGTTGCAGATTTTTTATATAGTTTGAACACACTCCATAATGTGTTGGGCCTTCGCCATCTGTAATAAAACAAATTTTTTTACTACACAAATTATACGGTATCACGCTCCACTAGCCACCGGCCAGCACGACTTGTCGTTGCGATCAACGTTACGTTTGCTGCTTCTAAAAGCCGGAAGAAGCTTTTGTGACCACCGACTACGACTGATCTTCTTCTTCATCCAAGCGCGTTCCCAGTAACATCCTCAGCTGTGCTGCTTCGGAGCCCGGGGTGCGCTTTCCCGCTTTTTCTTCTCCAAATATAAAATACATATCAATGATCACCCAAGGATGCCAAAGACCTTGCGAAGTAGAGAAGAAATAGCCAGAATATTTTAAATGATTTAACTATAGTTTTACAAACGGTCGCCTGCCTGACATCAACCCTCTTTGGAAATGTATTTGTGCGAAGCGTTTTACAATCGGCCGCGGCCCGACGTCAACCTTACTTCGGAATGTAATGGTAGCACAAGAGGTTTGTTCTTAGTTCTTTAGTCGCATCTTACGACATCCACAAGAAGAGATGGGAGTGGTCCTATTCTAACCCGGAACCATATGGGGTGCCACTTTGACTGATCGTGGTCATGAATTGTTAATGATGGACTAACATTAAACTTTACTTACTCTTAGTTTTGTAGACCACAACAGCAACAGTAAGATGAATATTGCGACCATGCGCTAGCGGAGCAGACGATATGGAGTAGAATCTTGGTTGCAGCTGCGGCAGGAGAGCTGCCAGCAAGGAAGCCTGTGGTCGACATGATGGGAACTGAGCCAGAACTTCTGCCAAGTGGGGGAAAAGGTGATGCCGCCATTCATCATAGGCATTTGAGTCCTGCAAATCAAGAGCATTGTTATTTTTAAGATTTTAAATCTTAGGAGTCTGGTCAAAAATTTTATTATTCTTGTGACTAGTGCAATTTCGAAATATGTATTTCAATAGACTAGAAACAACAAAAACATTTTACGACCGTAATACGTTTCTAAAAAAATACAATCAACGCAAAAGAAAAAGTATAATAATAAAAATGAAGTTCTGAATATACCCCTGCGTACAACAAATATGGTATTTAACATTTACCGCGGCCAAAGTCGTCAGTTCCTCACTTTCATGCCTATTGCTGCAACAATGCGCCAAGTATTTCAACACTTTCGTTGACGGTGGAGTTGTGATATCCAGGAACCTGGTGAACATTTCCCGGACAGTCACGGTTGGTAAGCGTTCGTGTTTCTCCCACGTTTTTACCGCACCTGTGATACAAAACATACCACGTTATAAATATATTGGAAGGCTAATTTCTTTTATGAATTAAAAAATAGCGAGGTATTACAAATTATTTTAGTGGCATCAAATGCTTTAAATACTTATTTATTACTTGTGCAATAAAATACTTAAAGTACAGAAGCCGGAAACAATTATCTTTAAAGATGTATTATTTTATGGTTTCAACAGAACACGTCTTTATTTTTTAGTTTCTTGCAGGTAGAAAGAGCTCCGTCTATGCAAATTGGGGAAGGGCGATACGTGAAAACGAAAAATCAGAAAAAGTGGCACACCTTGGGCCTGACTCTGTCATGTGGCTACTCGTAGCTATATATCCTTAAGTTTAAGCCCATCTACTTGGTTAACTTTTTCGCTTTTACGGTTTTTATTTGCTATTTTTTTTTCTGGGAGATATTTTTAGTTATTTATTGAATGATACAAACGTTTCTTATAAAACTTACCATTTAGTGTGAGAGTTTCTTTCATTACCTCCAGCTGCACAGGTTTGTCATAATCAGTCACGTCTTTAAGTCTTTGGAGTACAGCTTCCACTATTTCCTTTCGATTACATGCCAACACACCTATATGGTCTCCAGGGTCATATTTCAATTCATGCTAAAAATATAAGCATTTTTTTTTTATGCGCAGCAACTTTTTCCTTAAAGAGACATTTCTTACTAAGTTTATCTAAGATTTCATATTCAATTTGAAAGTATTTATTAGAGAGATGTCAAAATAATGTTCAATAGTGATGTGAATGAAAAAAATATGAATAAATATATCGGTCTCTTACCTCAGGTTCCATATCCACAAAAATAGTAGCTCGATCCGTAGTGTAATCCCCTAAAATCTTATTCTCCTTAACTTTACAAGTGACTAACGTTTTTCTAAAACCTGTTTCTAATGCAGCCTGTATTGGTTTAACTTCATTCGGTTTTCCTAATCTAACCGTCTCTTCTGTTAGCGGTAGTGTAAGCGTGCCTAACGCCCTTTTAGCATCTTGAACCATCTCACTTTCGTCTAAACAGAAATATTCGCAGGCAACCTAAGAAAAAGAAAATTTTATTAATTTACTAATAAATTCAACTTGTTTACATAAACTAAGGTACGTTCTTTATCAGCTTTCACCAAACAATGACAACTACATAGGTAACTTGCAGCAGCTTCTAGTAAAGTGCCCAGTTAAAGCCTATATATATATATATATATATATATATATATAATGCTATATATATATATATATATATATATATATATATATATATATATATATATATATATATATATATATAGCATTTATGCATAATTGTGGAACGACTATGAGCTCCATGCCGTAATTTCCAACATGACAATCTCCAGGGTGTAAATATATTTCTTCTAACTTCGGGTAAGTGAAGTCAAAGATTAAACAAGTACTGAAATGAAAAGATTCGTGATAAAAATGATGTCTTCAAAGTATTAAAATATATAATAGATACCTATTCTTCTGCTTTTCAGGAGCAAGATAAAATGAGTGGATGAAATAATTTACAAGCACTTAAATACTATTATTTATAGATGTAGATGTTGATGATATAGAAGACCGAAGACTTACATGGAAAATTTTCGAAGCCCATTCTCGAAATTGCTGTTCTTGCCCAAACATTTCATCTCCACATTCCATTTCTAATATTCTCTCTCCTCCTAAGTCATCTAGGATGTTGTCCATATTCCTTCCAAAATTGCAGAATTTAGGATACGCACTGGACCCCAAAGCAAATACTGCATAGCAGATGTTATCTAGTGGTCCTTTCTGTTCCATTGTAGTCGATCCTCCTACACTACCTAAAAATAAACAAAAATAAATGGCCAATGCTCAGCGGCCTACACACTAAGTGTCCCATCGACACAAATACAGAGCCCAGAACCGCATACCTATAAAAATGATAATTATTAGCTATTATATTCTAATTTATGTACAAATTTTATTTGAAATCTATTTGTTAATGTATGTATTTTTTACATGTAACTATTTCATTTGCTACGCTTATGATGGCAGAATATGTTTGTCTTTGCCCTATATGTAAATCACTAGAATACATGACTATTCTGTTCTGTTCTATTGTAATGTATATATAAGTAATATAAGTAATTGTATAAATATATAAATATTTATTTCAATATATATAAAAAAATATGTGACATTTGGACTGTATCATCTATTTTCATTTATTTGTTGTTCCTTTAACACATTTAAAAGTGACGTCGTTCAGTGTTTTCTGAAAAGGGCAGTTTACTTACTTTTGTTAGATTCTAATCGCGACAACTGTCTCTTGTATTCAATAGCTGGTGACATTGCACTGTTTGTTCTCATTAGAGACTTTGGTGTTGGCATTCTGTTACTTCTGAAAAACAAATAAGTTTTTTATATTGTCCCAATGGTGGACAACGATCTCTCTCATCTTCCCCCAAAATATAGAAATATGTTTTTTTATGTTATAGGGCGCGGCAAACGAACAAGCGGGTCACCTGATGGTAAGTGATCACCGCTGTCCACGGACAACTGCAAAACCAGAGGTGTAACAAGAGCGACCGGCTTTTCAGGAAGATATGTCCTCGTCTTTTGAAGGTTTCAATGTCGTATCGGTTCGGGAACACCGCTGCAGGAAGTTGATTCCACAGTTCGGTCATACGTGGCAGAAAGTTCCTTTTAAAACGTACGGTGGTTGATTGCCAACCATCCAAGTGGTGTGGATGAAATTTTAATTTCAGGCGGGTGGTGTGGTGGTGAAATTTTGCAGCAGGTATTAGGTCGAACAATTCTTCAGAACATTCTCCATGATAGATACTATAAAAAATTTACAAGGATGCAACATCCCTACGGCGAGCCAGAGGATCGAGACGGCCGACGAGAGTCTCATTGTCGATTATACGAATTGCGCAATTTCAAATACGGTCAAAAGGAAGAAGTTGGCATTTAGGTGCCCCGGCCCAGAGATGGGAACAATATTCCATATGCGGCCTGACTTGTGCCTTATACAGCTGAAGGCGATGTGCCAATGTGAAATATCGCCTTGCTCTACCGAGGATAACTAGTTTTTTAGAAGCTAACTTAGCCTTGTCATTCAGATGACCGTGAAATTGACCGTCGCTTGAAATCTCAACTCCCAGAATTCCGATCTTCGGCTAAATATCGAGGGAAGCGCCCTAAAACGAGGGATATACGACAAAAGGACTTTTTTTGCGGTGAACACACAAGCTTGTGTTTTATTGGGGTTAAATTAGGCTAAGTTGGAAATACCCCAATCTGAAACTTGGTTCAACGAAGTTTCGATATCAGAAACAAGTTTTGTAAGAAATAAGGAATAAATATATGAGTATACGTGCAATAAATACGCAAAATAATATGTAACGGGAAGTAAAATAAACTGTTCAAGTGTGAGTTAAACTCATACATATTTTTGTTGATCCGAATAAGTAAATAAAATTAGAAAATTGAGGAAGTAGAAATTCACCAATATACCATAAATCTTACATAACTAATGTGATTATTTACTTACCCAGAACTGTTGTTTTCCTGCCCTTTGTTATCATTGTATAGCATTTTGTAAAGTTGATCAGCAAATTCCTAAAAAAAGAAACATGAATATGCATACCATAATACATGGTGATGGTAAGTAATAATTACTTCCCTAGATTTTTCCCTGTATCTGTGCCTGTATTAACTTTGGATATCTCCGCGCTCCCATCACGCTATTCACGCCCGCCACACGCACCTCCTTTGGTCCTCTAAGTGGCTATACCCCCGCACCCCTGTACCCCGTAGGCGAGTACCCCAGTGTTCTTTTATTGTAAAATTGTATTCTATATATATTATATATTGTATATTGTCCTTCTATTAATTCTAGCACGTTCTCGGTTGCATCCTGACCTGTACTGTGTGTTTGGAAGAAGCCCGAGGGGCGCTTCTTGGCCGTTCTCCGAAAATAATATGCACCCAAGGTCAAGGTCATGTTACCTAAGATAGCCGAAGACTTAGCGAAGAAAAAGCCGGATCCATTCAAAAGATTTGGCTGTGGTTTTAAGACTGACTTTGCACCGGCACTCGAAGTCATTTCTACTTGGGAATGCAATTTTCGCAAGAGATGTTTAGTCACATCTTACGTCTTCACAAAAGTAATTAAGAAACTCTTTATTGCACCAAAAATATGTACAGTATAGGTATACAATAGATAGCCTTATTGCCAAAGCAATCTCTTACAGGCTACTTTTACGGAGGTGAAGTAAAAATGAATAACATCACTTAGAGTTTAAATAATATACATACAAAAATATATAAATACATTAATTATATGTACAGAAGGAGATGAAGTGGTTATATCCAAGGTCAGGAACCACACGACTAAAATTTAAATAGCGAAATGTGTATTTTTTCTTCTTGATTATTATTACCACTTTTTTAAATAATTAATAAATATACTTACCACTCCATTTGCGGGAGGTTCTCCATTGCCAAATGTTGAAGTAACAATCAAAACTAAAGTCTCATGTTCAATGGAAAACACATCGTAATCTGACATACAGTGGACCTGCAATCAAAAGTCATACACGTAACGATGAAGGAGTGCTGAAGGAGGGTAAGTAATGTTTTTCGTTCGTATAAATGTGGTTGTGTATGTTTGTCAATTTGATTGGTGCTCTTTGTAGCCTAAACTATTTTGACATCATCATCATCATCAGAGCGGACGAATATTCCCGGTCGCATTATCAGCGCTAACGCTTCAGAGCCCGGGGTCCGCTACCTAACGTACCATCTTAGTCTATTGCTTATAAGCCTTTTCGTTATTGGGGCTACCTTTGTACTTCCTCATACATACTCGTTTTTAATTCTTTATTGTCACTCCACTGATCCATCTTAACATTCTCGTCTCTGTTGCATGCAGTCGTCTTTCATCCGTCATTTTGATAGCCCAACATTCTAAACCGTATAGAAAAACTGGTTTTACTCGTACTATGCTTTTATAAACTTGCATTCGAGCATCACAAATAACCCCTGTTACTTGCCGCCACTTTGCCCTTTGATTTGGCCTTTTTAAAATACTATTATAAATCAACTTACGTGAGCATTGAAAGCGTGTCCAAAAATAGTTCCTAACTCCTTAGCATACAGTTCCGATTTGCCTGTCTCCGTAGCGTATAGAATGGTCGCCTTGATTCGTTTGGATAGCGCTCTGCCGAACAGTTTGGAAGTGAACTTCACGGCGCGGGCGATTTGCTTGAAGTGGAACTTTCGGTGCACGAGCTTGTTGCCTTCAGACTTGTCCCACTTGTGGTTCTTCCAGGCAAGTTCCTGGAACGAGGTAACTATGTTAGACTGTTATTTGTGCATTTCTAATGTCGCTAAGTCAAGAGAGAATAGAATTTCATTTTCATTTTAATTGTAAGATGTCTTTTTAACCCCCTCGAAAATAACTCAAGCCCGTTTGTACCCCTTTGTCCTTACGTGAAAACACCTATTAGTAGTTGGTTTGTTTATGCTAACTCTACCGTACTCACAAGTCACAACTGTCCAATACAAACAATAAATTCATATGAGTAGGACCTTAAAAAAATGTTAGCTTAAAAATAAGTCAAACAAGCCAATGGTTACCGAGTTGTTTGTTCACGAGTGAACTGTTTATTTGTATAATATATACAACGTGGAAGGGACATACCCGTAATAAATCGAACCACGGGCTATACTAGATCATTTTAGTATAATGAAATTAAAATAACAGCCAAAGAACAAAAAAAAATTTTTCATTTCCATAGAAAAGTGTGTGGCCGGCCGGACGATTTGTATGGAAACGCCAAATTTTTTATCATTATAATATAGTGATTTAGTATAGCCCGAGGTTCGATTTATTACGGGTATGTCCCTTCCACGTTGTATATGAAGTCTAGGATCAAATAAAAGACATTATTAAGAATAAGTTTAACAATTGATATGATATTCTATATAATTGGTATCATAGTGACTCAGTAACAGTTGAATAATATTTAGCACTCTTACTTGATAGTCATATGAAGGTCGAACATTGTATTGAAGCATTTCCTGGTGAAACACTGGTGTAAGGGATGCAGACAATGGTGGCACAATCCAAATCCAATCCGAAGGGCAGCCTCCTCTAACACAATATAAAGTGAATGAATATACAACTAAATATTCTGTGAATATTTCAAGCGTCTACCTATTGCCGTTATAAATATCAAGCAAAAAACGACGAAAATGTCACGTTTGTTGTATGGGAGCCCCACTTAAATATTTATTTTATTCTGTTTTTAGTATTTGTTGAAATAGCGGAAACAGAATACATCATGAATGAAAATTTCAACTGTCTAGCTACGAGTATCACGGTTCATGGTGACAGACAGACAGACGGCGGACGGACGGATGGACAGTGGAGTCTTAGTAATAGGGCCCCGTTTTTACCCTTTGGGTACGGAACCCTAAAAACAGATTTACAAACATACATACATGGTGCATACTAATTACCTACGTCTTTATCCCTTACGGAATAGACGGGGCTAGCGCCATAAGACCCAGCCATAAAACCCGTTGATAGACATTTATTAAACTTCAACAAACTGTACAGGACGAGAAATAGCTGGTTAAATCTAAGTTTTTTTCTTTCTTCTCAGACCAACGTGAAAGATTATAATGATTGATATTTTTTCAAAACAAAAAACCGACTTCAATACCAGAAAAGCTAAATATTCAAACAATTGTATACTTGGACGACATTTTTTTTCTAGTTATATGAAAATTTAAGAAAAAATACATAAAAGATTCCGACGAATTGATAAACCTCCCCTTTTTTGAAGTCGGTTATATATACAGATAATCTCGTAATGAGACGGTCTGTGTACACAGTTCTCTAAATTTTCCGTCCGTACCTGGTTTTGTATTCGTTTTCCAAATGCTTCATGAACTGTTCCGACGCCGAGTGGTGGTCGACAATGGACACATTATCTCTGTGAAAGCTATGCAGCACCGCTATGTTTATCTCCACTAAGGCTTTGTCTTTCCACAGAGAAACGTACGAATTTGTGTCTAAACCCATTTTTTCTGCAACTATCTGAAAAATAACATTAATTTTCTAGAATTATATAGGTAAGGTGCCCTAGGCAATAAGAGAAGTATGCACATAGGTAAGTGTAGCTATAGTTCTACCTACTTATGTAATAAGTACCAGCCAGTGTTAAGAAAAAAATAAATTACTATAATAACGATTTTGAGTCCAATTTGCTCCAGGGAGCATGTACCTTGTACCAGAATACGAAAAAAAGGCCTAAAAGAAATATATATTTTTTAAACATCAGGATATGTCGAATTGTGAGTATTTTTTTGTTTTCATAAACAACATTTTCCTAACAGCTTTATGTTTCTTCGGGTAAGTAGAGATTGAATAGTATCACGATTATTTGCTATACTGTAGAGGCGCGGGGGTGTGGTACGGGCGTGTATCACACACACATACATAATATGTCTTACTCCAACATATCTTTATATTACCTTACGCACTAAACTATTTCGAGTGGTTAACACTAAGAATAATTTTAAAATAATCGTACATTTATACTATTAAGCCTATTAGGGTCACTCAGGTTCCGGCAGCCGACTTCAGTACTCATGTACCATCCGTTGAAGGCTGTGGCCGTAAACTCCAACCCTCCACAGTCCATCCTCATGTTAGAAACGGCTGGCAAAACATACCAACGCAATCCCAGGTCTTTGAACCAATCGTATCTGTAACAAAAAAAATGTGACATAGGGCCCTCGCCCACGGCGACTTTTTGTAGCGATGCTTTTGCGCTTTTCGTAGACGCGCCACCGCATCACTACAAACGCGCGTTATTGGCATTTGCAACGCGCTACAGAAGCGATACCAACGCGCTACTAACGCACTACAGCATCGCGACTGTATCGATGTAAACGCGCGACCGTGTCGGACGACATCGGGGAGAGAACGGAGGGAGGGTGGCGCGTAAGTGGAGAACCGAGTTAAAACGCGTCATTATCGCGTAAGCATCGCGACTGAATCGTGCAGCTAGCGACCGCATAGCGACTGTACCGATGCGAACACGCGACAGCATCGCTACTGCAACGCTACAAAAAGTCGCCGTGAGCGAGGGCCCATAATTTTTGTCAACAACTTTGACAATCCAGCGTACTGTTGTGGTCTTTAGGTCAAGTTCATTGCTTCCCAGTAATGCTTGCTTGAAGCCAACCTTGGAATCGAGACAAATTTGGTAGGAGTTACTTGCGCTTTGCCGCGACCAGTTACACAATAAATGAATCTATATATAATTATCTGAATTTCATATTTGATAGGCGACTATAGGTGAGTGATATACATTACTTATAAAACAACGGCAAAATTTTTGTAGCAATTTCAGTACGCGAAACTGAACCACTTTCCATAAAAACAATTTATCAATAATGGAAAAAAAAATACGATATCCCATACAACACAGCGCTCAGCCAAATAGATTTTGTATGGGACGAAATTTATTTATCGATTTTCTATATTTGTTTTTATGGAAAGTAGTTCAGTATCGTGGACTGAACTTGCTCCAAAACCGTTGGCGGTGTTTAAAAAGTAATCCTGTATAACGTCTAACAAAATAAACTGAATCTATTTTAGGGGTGAATTCAGTTCATAGTACTAGACAACTTTCCCCAAGGAAAATATATCAATATATATAGTCAACTTGTTTGGGAGGCCAAAAATTATATTTCATATCTTAATATATGTTTCTTGGGGAAAGTTGTTCAGTATCACGGACTGAATTCACCCTATTTAATGTTTTAGTATATTTTTTTAGACCCTGTATATAAAAGGATACGAATAGGGGTTTGATAATTAAATGAATATGTAATGTACTCACGTAGGATGCTCCATCATGACCTCCATAACGATCTCCCGCGGTATATCAAAAAATTCAGGGTCTTTTCCATCAGCTGCCACTACCAGTGGTAAAATATCCCAAGCGGTTCTTGGTGGTTTCCAGCCCAATTTAATGCAAACCTAAACAATTTATTTCATTATTATATAGGTACCTTGACTTCTTTTAAAATATTTTTTACAATTTTATTTAGCTTAACAAGAAGCTGATCTAATGATAAGGCCGGAAGGTGGCTATAGGAACTATAATAAAATAACGCAACCCCATTGAGTTTGGACTACAATTGCATTCCCATAAGGAGGGTTAACGTCGGGTGGCGGCCGGTTGTAAAACTTTAGCCAAATCATTTAAAGTGTTCCGGTTATTTCTTCTCCATTTTGCAAGTTCTTTGGCATCCTTGGGTGACCATTGACATGCATATTATATTAGGTCCTTACATATGAAATTGCCGATTTTCAATACTGGCAACTTTAAAATCAAATATTTTGCGTTTCATTAGGAATTCCAAATTCAAATTTATTTCGAAATAAAGCCAGAAAAATATTGTTTTAAAATTCGTATTTCATTTGTTATAACATCATTTGTTTGAGTTTCAACATTGCTATAACAACAACTATGGACAAATTGAAAATTCGCGGTATTTACGAATACGAGTTCCACCGTGGCACCAGTGCTGCAAAAACGACTCGAAGAGTTAACGACATGTATGGACCAGGCACCGCTAACGAACGAACGGTGCGTTTTTGGTTTCAACGTTTCCGTTCTGGAAATTTCGATTTACACAATGAGCCTCGTGGACGACCTGATACTCAAGTGAATAACGAAGAATTGAAGGCGATAGTAGAAGCGGATCCATCTCAAACCACTTCTGAATTAGCAGCAGCCTTCGGCGTAAGTGACAAAACGATACTTATCCACTTGCGCCAAATCGGAAAAATTTAAAAACTCGAAAAGTGGGTACCGCACGAATTGACTGAAGCAAACCAACAAACACGCGTTGCTTGCTGCGTTTCTTTGCTTAATCGCCACAATAATGAGGGGATTTTGAACCGTATCGTGGCTTGTGATGAGAAATGGATCCTGTACGACAATCGGAAGCGATCATCACAATGGCTTGACCCTGGAGAACCGGCAAAACCTTGCCCTAAGCGAAAACTGACCAAAAAGAAGATTCTGGTTAGTGTTTGGTAGACCAGTGCTGGTGTTATTCACTACAGCTTCTTGAGATCAGGCCAGACGATTACTGCAGACTTGTATTGCCAACAATTGCAAACAATGATGGAAAAGCTCGCCATTAAACAACCGAGACTGATGAATTGCTCTAGCCCACTGCTCCTTCAGGATAACGCTAGACCACACACTGCACATCAAACGATCGCCAAGTTAGAGGAGCTGCGACTGGAACCTCTGCGTCACCCACCATACTCTCCAGATCTTGCCGCAACCGATTACCACTTTTTTAAAAATTTGGATAACTTTTTACAAGGAAAAAATTTCAAATCTGATGAGGCAGTCAAAACCGCCTTCAAACAGTTCATAAACTCTCGCTCCCAGAATTTTTTTTCCAAAGGTATCAATGATCTGCCTATAAAATGGCGGAAGTGTATCGATACCAACGGCGCATACTTCGATTGATTAAATAATAATTTCATTAAAAAAAACTTGTTTCACTTTTTTGATACTGAACGGCAATTTCATATGTAAGGACCTAATATTTGGAGAAGAAAGAGGGCTCCGAAGCAGCACAGCTGAGGATGAAACCGGGAATGCGCTTAGACAAAGAAGAATATTGAGATTGGGCTTATTACATTTGTCTTGATGAGTAAATCACAATAAAAGCTTGTAAAAAAAGTATGTAAATATGCGCATAAATTTATCATAGTAATATGTATGTACAAAAAGTATGTAGATATGCGCATCAAGTTATTATAGAAATATGTATGTACAAAAAGTATGTAGATATGCGCATCAAGTTATCATAGAAATATGTATGTAAAAAAAGTATGTAGATATGCGCATCAAGTTATCATAGAAATATGTATGTACAAAAAGTATGTAGATATGCGCATCAAGTTATCATGGAAATACCTATGTATGTAATAAAAGTATGTAGATACGCGCATAAAGTTATCATAGAAATAGTAATAAACCTTTACATTATTTTGGAACATTATCAAGAACAAAATTATTTTGCTTCTCTATTAGGGCGCTAACTCTAACAGAATACGATGACAGTTTGCCCGCAACACTGGTCGGCGACGGTCGCCGACTGTCGGCGACAGGTGTCGCAAACTATCGCGGGCATCGCTTGTCTGTTAAGAGCCCTCATGGATACAATTTCTAATATACTTACTTCTGTGAACTCAACCCTAGCCGGGTCTCCCAAAACCTTCCCATCAGGCTGCTTATATCCAGCGTAACCGATCAGCTGTGCGTTCCAAATCCTATAGTCATGCTTCCCATCAGTTCTTTGAGGGAATATAGTGATAGCTGACCTGAAAAATAAAGTTGGTTAATATACTTATTCTTGAAAATATTGTGTCACTAATCTTTACAGGAACTGTGTAGAGGATTCCATGAAAAAAACCAAAAACCGAAATTTTAACTATCTTTCCTGAGTAAGATGTAGAGTACTAGAGTCATATAATTATTTTCTTAGATACCTATATAATTCTTTAACGTCTAACAAAATAACTAAAACTATTTTACCAACTTTACCCTGGAACCACATTTAGAAATATGAAAAGAAAGTTTTACCTTCCTATAGAATTCTGATCAGCTGATCCGTCAACTTGTATGCAAGGGCAAATTTTTTATTCGTATTTGGTAATACGAGTATGTTAATTGGGGAAAGTTGTTGAGTATCATGGACTGAATTCACCCTTATTTAGTGGTTAAACCCTGTATTAGTGGTAGGACCGCAGATGTAGGAATTATTGATTTCTTTAAACTGCTCCACAATCCATGTAATAAATTGAATAAAATAGTATTAGAGATTTTTTTTTCAGAAAAAGTTCAATGCGTACTTATTCAGATCAAATTTTAGAAAGCTTTTCAATGAATAGATACCTGTTGTAAAAAACAAGAAAATAATACTGGTAGGTAACTACTGTTTCTACTGTTTTCCTTGAATCCACAAAGAAACGGCGCCGATAAAAATACAATGAATACTTTGTGTTTGTTCCTAAAAAATACTCTGAACATTGTATTTAGACTATTTTTAAGGAACAAACAATTTGTTGTTCCTACCTGATGTTTCCTTTATTTGTGCCGTACTTGATGTGAGTACAAATTGCCTCGAACATCCCGCTTGCGGTGGTGACCTCTCTGCAATCGAATACCTAAAAAATAAGAGGTGCTATCTTATTATAGGTTTCTACTCGTAGACATTGAGTAATCAGTGTTATGTACAGATAATTCAGCCACAACAAATACTTTTTAAGTTTGGTACAAGCAATCGCTTTAATAATATTACGCTTCTAACGATACCTCATTTGTTAAGATATCATTGATTTTATTGAAGATACCAAGGACAGATGAACATAAATACATGCATAGTGGCGAAACATACATCCCTCCTTTTGGTTACGTCGTAGTCGGGTTAAAAAAAGGCGGATTTTTAGCGCTTTTATGCGCCAAATATCTTATATTTTTTTATTCAAAACTATTAAGTGCGGATTTCATAAAATATTAATTTACAACGTATATGTAATTTGAAATGAGAAATGCTAAAAAACAACATAAAATCTCATCTATCCTAATGTATTCTTATATTTCAATAGGTACATATGTAGGTACATGGTAAGTGTTCTTAGTTTTAAGCATTTCAGTTTTTGCACTTATTTCCAAAATGACTTATTTTAAAAAGGCCAACGGCCTTAAGTCCGCCTGTTACAATTTTCTGTAATAAAGAAAAAAACCTCGCTCATCCAACCAAGTCGGTTGCATCCTAGGCATACTGCTGATGTATCAGGCAGTCGTTTTTTGTTTTTTTTTGTTAATACCTAATTACTTGTTTCTAGCTGACGATCAAGTCCAAATAAGGCTCGGCTCTCGGTCCATTTATAGACATGTTACTAGCGGTTTTGACTCGAATATCTGGAAAATCAGGAATACGAAGTTCAAGTGCAATCTTATTATAGGCATCTAGACCTCGGGGAGCCTGTTTGGAGGAATTTATAGAGCAACAGACTTGTTCCTATAATCATTAACTAGTTGAATATAATAAACTTAAATATCTACTTACTCTGTCCACTATCCCATGGTATAATAAAATATGGCATTCACTCCCGGCGATAGCCCAAGACTACGCCATGAATTTAACGAAAAGTGTAACCACTGATTATTCTTTTCAGTAAGTACATGGAATTTCTCAATTAGTTAACGAATATAAAATAAAATACTAACTAACTAAACTATTTCGTATATCGTATGATTCATTTGTTTAATTTTTTTTTACATAATGTAACAATATTTGCATACTGGCAAATTAATAAATCTATTTATTTTTCTGATTTTCCTTTTTGAGTTTAGAATCAGAAGTTATTGCAAATCACTATTTTACAAGATCTTAGATAAATTACTGCAAGGCCACAGCAAACATGAGAGGCCACTATATGCCATATTACCTAAATATTGAATAACATTAAAGCAAAATTTTAATTATATGAAATAAAAAAAAAATAACATAAAATGATAAAATACATTAAAAGTAGAGATATATTCAGCATAGCGATAGAGATAGTAGAGGAACGAAGTAATGTATAACCTATTTAATATTGTTCGTCAAAGAATTCTAATCTAATAATTCTAATAATAGCATTAAATTATTAAATATAATATTTTTATATTATATATAATAATTTAATTATTTAATTAATTTAATATTATATAAGATTTATTGGAGCTTTTTGTTGGTTTCGGTATTTTTTTCAATATTTTAAATTATTTGGAATATAATTATATATTTAATTGCCATGTGGTGGAGGCTAGATGAAATTAACTCCCTTTTTGTAAAGGCCATTTTAATTTATGTAAGTTTCTTTTAATTATCTCGTATTTCTTTAAGTTTACAATGCAATACAAAAAACTTTATTGCCCCAAATGGCATTTACATTTACAAAGCTTAAAGTACAAAATATAAAATAAATTACAAGTAGCGGCCTTATCGCAGAAGCAATCTTTTACAGCAACAACTAAGTAAGTGTAAATTTGGGATAGTTGTTAAAATTCTCTTAAAATATTAGCACTAAATTATAAAGGACTGTAGTACAAATAGTAAAGAACTTTACCTTTAAGAATGGTGTTTGTATGAGTACTAATTGTAAGCAGAGTTTATTTGTTAGAAATATTTCTTGCCACAGAGCGTCGCGCACACATAAACTTTTAATTAGGGGCAAAGCTGCTTGGCAACTTATAATGAGATCCAAACGAGTTGTCATTAGACATTACTTCATGCTTCGTGCCTTCTTTGTTAGTATGCAAATATTGTGACTCTATGCTGAGAAAAAAGTTTGTAAGTAAGTAAGCGTTTAAAGTTTTGTTTTTTTTTTAATATATATTTGAACAAGCCGTATAGTTCCCGGCAGAGAAGAATAGGACCACTCCAAGTCTTCCCGTGGATGTCGTAGAAGGCGACTTAGGAAACACAAGCTAAACAAAGCTTATAAACATCAATGAGACCTCTCCAACCCGTCTCGCCAGCGTGGAGAGTGTAGGTCAAATCCTCTGGCTACTCTGGCTAAGTATGGCTCTGTAGTACAGAGAGGGTCGCGCTTCTGCAGTGGAGACTAAAAAAGACCTGATGATGATGATGATTTGAACAAGCGACCTATCCCACTTTTGAACATGTGTAAAAAAGAAATGTTCTGTAAATTAAAACTGCACCAAAGTCGGCCAAGCAGTTTGAGAGTTATCGGAAAAGAAGACTTAATTTTTATTTTTTATCTATTTTATTTAAAACAATAATACAATTCAATTCATATAACGCTATTTAGAAATTTCCCACATATTCAACCAGACAGTTAATGAACTTGATCAGTAATACCATTTACTTACCGTAATTTACTATGTAATTACAGTCGTAAAGAGGATATTTAACTGTGTGAACTACTTTAAAACATTGGATTTTTAATTCACCCAAGGTGTGGCATAGGGCTACCTTTAAGCCTTTTAGAATACTTATTATCTATAGATGGCGGATATTTTAACGGTGTTATAAACAAAAATGTAATGATGAAAAAAAAGTGAAGTGTGATTTTTACACTTCACCCGCCTACTCATATTAATTCAGCAAAACCAATACAATACAAATTAACTTCATTGTGCCGTAATAAACAAATAGCTGTACAAAAATTACAAGCATAAGAGATACCTAATATTTATCAAAGGCGCCCTTGCGGCAACAAGATCTACCTATATTCCCTAACAAGTCAATCCCTAGGGAAAACGGCGATGAAGCCTCATATTTTGTGCTTTTTCTGCTCTCGCCCACACAAACGGGCAAAAACACGCAAGTCATTTAACGATTACACTCTTGGTTACAAGTCTCATCTATTTTTAGGGTCTGCGAATTTGTCTGACTTTTACCTTACTGCTAAATAGGGTTTTGTTTGTACGAGAATTATTTATTTAATTCGTCTTATTTTTTGCGTCCAAACATTGGCATAGATTATCTAGACCAGCTATCTAAAACATTGGCCCCAGTTCTATTTTTGATTAAATGGCAGCGTGAATTTTACCATACATATTTAATTATCAAATGAACTGGTTACTTAATGATGGAAAGTTATTTCTTTACAGTTTGGCGTGTTCCTTGAATTATTCTTACTGTATTGTAACACACACCAAGGCATTTTTAATTATTTTTACCTTGTTTTCGTATGGTTTTCGTTTATATACTGTCGAAAGTACTAGGCGTATAAGAGCTAGTAAGCGACTAAGTGTAGTTTATGGAGATAGCTACGAGTACAATTGAACGGGACAAAACAGTGATATGTGGTATCTCCTCTAATTTTCTTAATACAAGTAGCTCTTTGCGTTCAAAGTGAAAAACATTCTTCTAAGCATTGCAATAAAAAAAATAATATGTAAACCAGTAGGGATTTTCACTACAAAATTTACATGTGGCCATACTTATTTCACAATGAAACTCATTTATTTTTGACCAAGTATTTAATCGTTTCATAAATTCCTGTTTGATAAAGATCAGAAGTTAATGAGATATAAACCTAGAATTATCGCACTTAGATAAGTATTTGCTGAATTCAAAGCATAAAAGCAAATGACTAATTTATTTTTCTACTTTAAATTCCCCATAAATTAGGTTGAGCAGTTTATATAACAACAATAAGCATATCTTGAATATTGTTACCTACTGAGTGTATTTGTCCATATATTAACAAAATTATTAAATAGATCCTTGATTAATCATAATCACAAAATGACGTAAGTAATTGTTTTATTACAATACCTACGCCATTTGGACGACCTGTGTGGTCTAGTGGTCATCATGCCAGGCTGTCACACCGGAGGTCCCGGGTTCGACACGCAGTCAAACCAAGATGGAAAATTATTTTATAGAAAGACCTATATATGTATTTGCTTTTAAAACATAGTATCGTTGTGTTAGTATCCCATAACACAAGTCTCTAGTATATTTTTATTTATTTAGTTGTATTAGATTTGAGATGAAAGTTCCCATTTTTGTCGCTTATCAAGTATAAATATTTTTTGTCGCATTTAATATAAAAAATATCCCTCTTCTCCAGCCTAGATTATGGTAAGTGGACCGTTCAAGTGTTACGAAGATAAGCAGAATTTTAGCCATTTTTAACCCTCTTCCCGTTGTCAGCAAAAGTAAGCAAATCTCTTGTAGCAGGAGGGGTTCTGGGTCCTATGCTTACGTCATTATTGATATATACCTATTTTTTACATATTTTGCTTAAGTTTTAAAATCCTTTTATGAGCAAGTATATTTATTGTTCGTACATATATATTATTTTAATGTCTGTATATGTAATTAGAAATCAAATTACAAAAATTGACAAGTAATGTAAAAAATAAATTAAAACTATTGCTGACGTACTTGATTCTCCCGCCCTATGTCATTAGAAATAAGCAAATCATAGACTCCTTCATCCCTCTTTGGTGCTTATGTTATACTTGAAGGGCCCCAGAAGGGAGTGGATGTATGCCCTGGGAATCCTAAATATGTGCAGGACAAGCAAACTCTCACTATTTCATATTTTGTATCTTACTACTGTGTGGTTTTTTTTAAACAGACGGTTAGCAAGTAACTACTAAGTATACATAATTTTAGGTAAGCCGTGTGGTTCTCGGTAGAGTAGAATAGGACCACTCTAAGTCTTTCTGTGGATGTCGTAGAAGGCGACTTAAAAACACAAGGTAAACAAGGCTTAAACATCAATGAGACCTCTTCAACCCATCTGGCCAGCGTGGAGAGTGTAGGCCAAATCCTCTGATTGCTCTGGCTAATATATGGCTCTGGCAGTGCAGAGGGTCGTGCTCCTGCTCGTCCAGTGGAGACTAAAAAAGACCCGACCATGAAAATGAATTGTAAGTATAGATACTTACAAAATAATTAAAAAAAAATATATCCGGCTAAGTGCGATTTAAACTCGCGTGGAGAGGGTTACGTATTAATAATTTAATTCGTATAGGTTTTCCTGTAATCTACAAGCAATGAACTATATTTTGTATTTTTTTTTTAATTTTAGGCTCGGTAGTTCCGGAGATTAGGGGTTCAATTTTCGTCTTCTTTCATGAATAAAATCAAACCTATTTTTTTTTGAGGTTATTACTTGAAGTCATTCTACATGTAGATATTTATTCATTGAAAAAAAATACAAAATTCACCACAGTTTCGTCAATTATTTATTTTACAACAATAAAAAAAGCGATCCTCATAACAAGCCCTTTTAATTGATATATGACATAGTAAGGTTTGCAAAAATTTTTTTTTTAGTTTCCTAATTTATACCCCGAAAATGACCCTTATTTAAAAAAAAATATTTATTTAATTTGCAGGTCTGTGTTTGGGTCATAGAATTACACCATCCTACTAAATTTCACTTGATTTGGTCTAGTAGATTTAGAGCTAATTGGCTGTGACAGACGGACGGACAGACAGACATACGCACGAGTAATCCTATAAGGGTTCCGTTTTTTCATTTTTGTACGGAACCCTAAAAAACGAAAAAAAACTCACCTGTAACTTTTTCCACTGTATCCTGCCGATGCATCTCGGCGCATTTCTCCACGCCGACTTGGCTCCAAACACCAGCTCTGACGTTTTCAAGTTATATGTCCCTTTCTTTTCAATTTCTTCCTTTACTTCTTGTATTCTTTCTAAGTGGGCTGTCGAGTTTTCTCTGTAAATAACGTTTCTGTTAATAAATAATCTGATATCATTATACTTAAGTCTAATTTTCAGTTAGTGATACCCATCTCAGAGATCTTCGTTCCTCTAACAATCTCAGTCTTTCTATGCTCGTTCACCGGAGTGGTCGTTACACATTCTTTTATTGTCCAAGCTATTAAGCTTTGGAACACCTTACCAATGGATGTTTGGAAGGCTAAAACCCGCTTTTTCTTCAAAAAATGTCAGATGGCTTTTAGTGTATGTAGTATATGTAGGTATTGTAATCTCAGTATAATACATAATAGTGTGTATTGTATGTAGTTTATTGTTTATTATTAGTAGTATGTCTACTTAGTTCTTTTTTCACCATATTTCTATTCGAGTTTTGCACTACCCCAGCCATTCTCGACATAAACCGGTTGGTTGACTAGTAGATAAGGTTTGAGGCTTTTTAAGTCTGCCTTTACACTTGTGCTTATATTTGTAAATAAAATTAAATATATAAAAATAAATCAAAAGGAAAGAAAATAATTCATTGTACTGCTCGAATCGTATACTTAAAATCTTACATTTACAGACAGCTTTCGTAAAACAAAACTTTATATATCCTCTTGTAGTTATTATAAATTGCCTGTTTCTCAATTTTAAAACTCATTTGTACTTCATAATAGCAGTATTGTATGTACACATATCATTAAAAGAAATATAGGTAATTATGCATAAATATGATGACCTCCGTGGCGGAGTTGCTACACACTTATTCGGACCGGCATCGGCACAGTCGGTGAGCCGGGCGGTAAAATCGAATAGCTTATTTTGTAATGTTAACAGAATAAAACGTCACAAAATAATGTCACTTGTCATTGTCATCATATCCATTTTGAACGTGATTTTAGATTTATTGTTGCAGAAAAACTGATATTAAGAACGCTAACTCCAAGAAACTATGACGTCACGCCGTGCGTTATTCATAGAAATCCCATAAAAAATATTCGTTTTGACGTTTAGAAAAAAGTTTTGTTTTGACTTGTTGGCAACAGCTAGCGGATAAGAAATGGTAAGTACGAGATAAGAAATGGTATACATGAAGATGATGTATAAGGAAAAGTATGAAAGTGCGAGAGGCATGAAAGTGAGAACTGGAATGAAAGAGAACAAATAGAATAAAGACTCCGATGAAGTTGGAGGTACCAGATTGTAAAAAAACCCTAATGGTTGACACGCTGGTCCGTCACTCCAGAGGTCCTGGGTTCAATCCCTAGGCAGAGCAAATTAGAATATGGCTGTTTTCAAATTTTCCTGGGTCTTGGGCGTTTATCTATATTATATTGTATCGTTAAGTTAGTAACTCATGACACTATAATCACACTAATTGGACTAGCTTAATTAGTGTGATTTATCCTTATATATTTATTAATTATCTAATGGAGCAGTACAAAAATTAATTTTTGAACCCTTACCTATTTATAAAGAATCTGTTTGTGTGTAAGCAAGCACATTCAATATTCATTTAATTATCTGCTCTGAATTGAATAATAGACCTTTGTAACCTCTTGTTCGTTATAAAGAAACAAAATAAAAAAGTGTAAACAGACCACATACTTACCTGTTTATTAATTAATCTCCATAATATGATGTCGTTAGCATTTTAAGTTTACAAAACGAGTAGACGTATTAAAATGTTGTACGAGATCGTTTTTGTGTAAATTTAACATTTATGTATGTGTGATTTTAACACTGGAAATACTTATCCAAAATATTCCAAATTTTATTGAATTATTTTTATGACCTAGGTAAGCACCGTCCTTGTATTTGGTAAAGATCTCCTTATCACGTCACGTCTATTGGATAATATTTAGGAGTCTCCTTACCCGACGTTTTATTTTGAAACGCATGTCAGATTTCGGTACAAAATTTTAATTCTACAGAGATTGCATATATCTAGGGTATTATATCATTAGAGAATATAGTGTATTATATCATTTTTGACCACTAGTATGGAAAACTTTTACACCCTTATATTTTCTTTCAAGTTCATATTTTGACTGTGAAATCCAATTATAACCTTAGATATATGCAATTTCTTTAAAATCGGACATGTCGTTTCAAAATAAAACGTAGACTACGTTTGTATGCGAAAGTCTAGGGTAAGGGGATTCTTAACAATTCAATGCTATGATTAACCATCGATAAAAAAGAGGGGTGTCTGTGTATTTGTATGTATGTATGTGGCATCGTAGATCCTATATAATTAGACCGATTTCGACGCGGTTTTTTTATTTATTTGTCGAGATGGCTCTTAGCTATTTGGATAAAAATCTGTACAGCCGTTCAAAATTTATTGGGGGTGGACGCTTGAAAGGCGGGGGTTAAATTTTTTTTAATTTGTGTAATAGAAAAAGTGCAAAAACATTGCAGCAGTCAGTTTCATGACACGAAGTTTTCTTTTGTATTTAAATTAATTATAACTTTTCCTTTGTTGAATTTGAGACTTTAAGCCCCTGTCCTCAGTTTAAACTAGTTTAACTTTAGATGAAACGTAGAATAGACATTTAGAAATTATACATTATTGGTAGGTACAGGAAGCAGTTTGCATATTTTAGAATTAATAAATCGGCCAGGTGCGTATCAGGCCACTCTCAGAATAGTTCCAAAGTTTCACGTTACAACATGGAAACCTTATTTTCCATAAATTTACATGTTTCCTATCCATTTAAAATAATTTATAACTGAATTTAAGTATAACTATTTCTAGCCCGGTTGGGGGTTGTTGTGTCCCCGGTTCCCGGCAGAGAAGAATAGGACTACTTCAAGTCTTTCCGTGGATGTCGTAGTTGGCGACTTAGGAAACACAAGCTAAACAAAGCTTATACACATCAATGAGACCTCTCCAACCCGTCTGGCCAGCGTGGAGAGTGTAGGGCAAATCCTCTAGCTGCTTTGGCTTATACTGGGTGGCGCAAAAGTACTGGCACTAAAGAAAATACTTTTATTTTTTTTATATGACATTTTCTGTCATTCTGTTGTTGAAAATTGTGTAGTGAACAAATGTAAAATACACTGAAAATAAACATGGACCGTTTTACTCCCCAAGAACGTGGAATAATTGTGTCAATGTTCTTACGGAATAATTCATCAGTGATAAGAACACAACGTGAATTTCGTCGACGATTTCACCACCGTCCGGCACCGATTGGTCGCACAATTCGACGCTTTGCCACACGCCTTGAAGCAACTGGCTCAACATTGGATAGACCTAAGTCTGGGAGACCAAGAACAGGCCGTTCAGCTGAAAATATCGATGCTGTGCGCGAAGATGTGGAAGAGTGTCCAGAAACATCAACGAGGCGACGTGCCACGCAATTGGGCATTTCCAGACGGACCCTGCAGCGTATTTTGGTGAAAGACTTAAAGATGTTCCCGTATAAAACTCAAATGACTCATCAGCTGCTGCCTGCTGACCACCGAGCTCGTCTAGATTACTGCCAGCGCGTCATAAACCTCAACCTTGAAGAGGATGATTTTCCTTCAAAATTGGTTATGAGTGACGAAGCGCATTTCCATCTCTCAGGGCATGTCAATAAGCAGAATACTCGGTTCTGGGGCACTGATAATCCGCGCATTATTCAAGAAACACCTCTACACCCACTAAAAGTTACTGTATGGTGTGGCATCTGTGTTGACAGAGTGATCGGACCCTATTTTTTCGAAGACGCTGGAGGCAATGCGATAACTGTCACTGGAGAACGCTACAGAACCATGTTACGAGAGTTTTTGATACCCAGTTTGGACGAATTGGGGCTGGAGCACATCTGGTTTCAACAAGACGGCGCTACGGCACACACAGCGCGCGACACTATGGACTTAGTGAGGGACGCTTTTCCAGGCCGAGTTATCTCTCGTTTTGGCGATTTGCCTTGGCCTGCAAGATCACCCGATCTGACCAGTCCAGACTTCTTTCTTTGGGGTTTTTTGAAATCTCGGGTGTATGTGAACAAGCCACAGACTCTCGCAGCTCTAAAAGAAAACATTCGTCAAGAAATAACGAACATATCGCAGGAAGTGTTACGGCAAGTTATGCAAAATGTCATAAATAGGGCTCAAATGTGTATCAACTCTGGAGGTCACCATTTAAAAGACATCATCTTTAAATCCTAATGGTACGAAATTTAATGGCACAAATATACATTTAAAAAAACCTAAATCTAGTTTTCTAATTTAGAAAAAATTTTATAGCTGAACCAAATAGGGTCTTTACTTTTGCGCCACCCAGTATATGGCTCTGTTAGTACAGAGAGGGTCGTCTCCTGCAGTGGAGATATATATGTACGACCTCAGAGCAAAAAAAGACCTGATGATGATGATTATCTACGAATTATGTATTTTTTAAGATACAGATACACTATCACGTCTTTATCCCTAACGGGGTAGACAGCCAAGGGCGGTAAAGCCCAGGCCACTTTTAGCGTAATGGTGGGCATGAAGGTGGAAAAGGGAAATCATAATAGTGATGGGTTGCTAACCGCATCGCCTATTCATATGATTGAGATTCTCGCCCATTCCCTCGATCGGCTTTTACGATCAGCACGGGAAGAGAAGCAGCTGGTACATTCTATGTTTTTTTCTTTTCTCCCAGACCAGCAAAGAAGAATTTATATATATTTCTTAAAATATTTTTTAAGAAACTTTTCAAATTTTCTTCATTTTATAAGTGAAACGGCTATAACTCTTAAATTAACATAGCTTACTTAGCCAGCATCGTTTTCCTTCACAGTACATCGAAAAGTGACTTTTAAATTAACATAGTACAGCTTTACATCTAACATACCACGGGATTTTCTTGACTGGCTGTAATTAAGTTATCGCCTTTAATGTGTATGCTAATATGCCAATACAAATTAATCACGGTGATAAAATACAAGGATACATTTGTATTAAAATAAAATATCCTTGTTACAAAGCGGTGTAAATTTTTAGTCCCGGCTTTTTAGTGTCTACTTTGAACGATATTCTTGACACAAGAATACCGTTAGCAGCTATTGTGTATGTTTATTTATACAAATTTATCGCAATGACAAAATAGAAGGATACATTCGGATTTTTATATTGTATAAAGCGGTGTTAGATGTGGTAGAGCCACGCTACCGACAAAACTCTTGCTAGTAGTAGCGTGAATGGGCCGGTTCGTCCGGGGAAGTACCACACTCTCACAGAAAATCGACGTCTGAGCTTCACCGCTACTATGCTTCGTTCGGTGAGTGAGAGAGCCGGAGCCCCGTCTCCCCCCCCCCCTCTGGGGAGCGCCCTGAAAGGCCCGTAACGCTCTTGTTACTCCCCTGGTGTTGCAATTGTCTATTGGCAGCGGTGATCACTTACCGTCAGGTGACCCGCTTGCTCCTTTGCCGTCCTATAACATAAAAAAGGTGTAAATTTTAAGTACCGGCTTTTTAGTGTCCACTTTGAATGGTATTCTTGACTTAAGAAAACTGAAGTACCTGTTACAAATTTTTGTGAATAAATGAATATGACTATGAAGTCCGTTATTTAAAGCTTAGTATTACACGCAGTACCATCACAATTTTAACAAAAATTAAAGTGACAGGTCACAGCACCGAACAAAGATGGCCGTTCGATCGACGAAGAACGTAAATAGATATAAAAGATACACCGCTACATGCACCTGTTAAAACAATATACAAGGCCTAACAAAATATACTAAAAGTATTTTAAGGGCGGATTCAATCCATGATACTGAACAACTTTCCCCAAGGAACATATATCGAAATATGAAAAATAATTTTTGGATTCGTACAGAAGTTGGCCGTTCAGCTGATCCGAGTGTATGAAAAGCCAAAACTATTTTTTATATTTGGATGTATGTTGCTCGGGAAAAGTTGTTTAGTGTCATGGACTGAATTAAGTCTTAAAATTGTTTCAATATGTATATGTTATTAAAAGTTATATACTGAAAATATTTGAAGGGTGAATTCAGTCCATGATACTACAACTTTCCCCAAGGAACATAATATATCGAAATATTAAAATAATTTTAGGCCTCCCATACAAGTTGACCGATTAACTGATCCAAATTTCTATGGAAAGCAAAAAAATAAAATTCATATTTCGATATATGTTCCTTGGGGAAAGTTGTTTAGTACCATAGACTGAATTCACCCTTTAAAATAGTTTCAGTATATTTTGTTTAACCCTGTATATTGTTCCTAAAAAGCGCGCCCATTCAGGTGCAGGCAGCACCTAGTGATGCTTTACGTACCTTCGTATTGAAGCGTAGTATTCCTTGAGGAAGATTTTCGCGTCTCTTAAAACTTCTTCGGGAGGCCTTGGAATATCTCCCCGGCCAGCGATGTCCATGGTGCTCGCCAGGCATACCTTGTCTGTGCATTTTGAATTCTGTAAAAGAAGTAAGATGATAAGAAGGCGACTTAGGAAACACAAGGTAAACAAAGCTTATAAATATCAGTGAGACCTCTCAAACCCGTCTGGCCAGCTTAGAGAGTGTAGGCCAAATCCTCTGACTCATCACTATTTTGATTTCTTTTTCCACCTTCTTGCCCCCATCATCACGCTAGTGGCCTTTGAGTCTTGCCGCCCAGGGAGGCCCTGCTTGGAGCCGCAAGACCCAAAATGCTCTGTCTGCCCCATAGGGATAAAGACGTGATAGCATATGTATGTATTCTGTTAAACTTGTTAATTTGGAAATAAAAAATGTCTTATTTATTGAAATAAAAAGATAAGTCCATTTTAACTTTTGCACACATCTGTACAAAAACTCAGATAAATAGAAAAAGGAGATATGTAGCTAATTATTAATAAACCGGCCAAGTGCGAGTTAAACTCGCGTGGAAAGGGTTCCGTACAATTTATTGAATTCTTATAGGTTTTCCTGTAATCTACAAGCAATGAAAAATATATATATTTTTTTCAAAATTTTAGGCTCAGTAGTTTCGGAGATCAGGAGGGAATGGTCAATTTTCGTCTTCTTTCATGAATAAAATAAAAACTATTCATTTTACAATAATAACAAAAAATATATTTGAGATCCACATAACGAACCCTTTCATTTGATATATGACAGAGTAAGGTTTGCAAAACTTTTTTTTTTTAATTTCCTAATTTGTCCTCCGAAAATGACTTACTTTGAAAAAATATTTATTTACTTTGCACATGTGTGTTGCACGCGTGTTTGGGTCATAGGATTACAACATTCTACCAAATTTCACCTGATTCGGTCCAGTAGATTCGGAGCAAATTGGCTGTGTCAGACGGACGGACAGACAGACGCACGAGTGATCCTATAAGGGTTCCGTTTTTTCATTTTTTGTACGGAACCCTAAAAAACCAAACTAAATAATTTAAATCAGAGTATTTAGTATTTTTCTATTTCATTAATTTATTCAGAAGCTAGACTAGAATGTCAAACTTTTATTATTTGCATACTTATACATTTATCAGGTCAATAAATTTATCAAAGAAAAAAGTGATACGCTGGTTTCTTATCCAATGCAAAAGTTGAAAAAAAAAACAAATCAAGATACAAATAATACGTATATAGTGAACATAAAATGAGATGTAGAGAGAGAGATAGCCGTGTGGTTCCCGGCAAAGTAGAATAGGACCACTCCATGTCTTCCCGTAAATGTCGTAGTAAGCGACTTAGGAAACACAAGCTAAACATAGCTTGTAAACATCAATGAGACCTCTCCAACCCGTCTAACCAGCGTGGAGAGTGTAGGCCAAATCCTTAAACTGCTCTGGCTTATATGGCTCTGGTAGTACAGAGAGGGTCATGCTCTTGCAGTGGAGACTAAAAAAGACCTGATAATGATGAGATAGAAAAAGAGGGAGAGAGATGAGTCTTTGATATGTACTTAATTAAATTTAATAATTAATTAATTTCTGGAGTTTTTGGCGGGAAGTCAAGGGGTTCGGTTGGGGTTTGCTTTAAATTATTTTACAAATTGATTTTAGTGGACTTTATAATATGAAATTGATGTTGTTTGGTGTTATAAATGCTCATAACATGAACAATGTGTGAAATAGTTAAAGTGGACAATCATAGTACGGCTGTAGTGATATTTATTTTGCGGACTGTGTGGGCGTCTGTGTGGTGCGTCTTCAGGCGTCGTCCGCCACTCAATCGTCTATGTAAACCAGTGGACTCGTATAGATTAGTCGCCAGAAGCTCCCTTGCAGCAGTCAAAGGCCTACACCACCCTTTGATTGTCTAGTTAGCATTAGGTTAGGTAAGGATTAAGAATAAAGAACAAAATTAAAGATAGGCTCTAAAGGACTTGTATCCAGAGCCGTAAAATTATTTAATAAAAAAGGGGTAATTTCTATTGTTTAAACACACTTTGCATGCTCAATTTTATTACAGTTTGTCATCATTATAAAGTATAAAGAGTACAAAACCTCAGGATAAAGACCGATAGCCACGGAAGTATCGCCTTCCTTATTTTCTTACTAATTTGTGTGCGATTAAGAAGAGTTGGTATGTACTTTCAGTTTACGTAAACTCGCTAGTTTTAAAACACGGCCGATTTAATGAAACGGGGGCCCAAGCACACTTATCATTAAATCTTAGGGCTGATTTTTAAATATATTTCTGTGGCAACTATTTTGATACTTTCTGTAAGCATCCTGATCAATCGGATTTGCCAAACCCTGCCAGACACGTGTAAACGTGTTTTACAGAATGTGCGTCTGGCAGGATGTTTGGCAAGTTCGATCGTTCAGTTGTGGTTCAGTGACAAAATCCTTTTGGACAAAAAATTACACAAATAGTGCATTTTATGAAGCATGATTTTATCAAGCATATTGGAGAAAAGGAAAAACTTAGAATGTATCAGCTGCATCTTCCCTCACAGATCGTAGAAGCCGATCGAGGGTGAAAATACAAATCATGTTAATAGACGATGTGGCTGCACCCGTCACTATCTTGATTCCTTTTTCTATCTTTTTACCCATAATCACACTAAAAGTGGCCTAAGAGTCTTGAGCCACCAGGCTCTGTCTGCTTAGAGCCGCAACACCCGAAATTCTCTCCGTCCCCTTCAAAACCCGTCTCCCCCCTCCCCCCTTTGGGGAGGGCCCTGAACTGAAAAGCCGGCAACGCTCTTGTTACGCCCCTGGTGTTGCAATTGTCTATGGGCAGCGGGATCACTTACCATCAGGTGACCCGCTTGCTCGTTTGCCGTCCTATAACATAAAAAAAATGCTCAAATGTGTCTGCCCCATTAGGAATAAAGACGTGATAGTATGTATGTATACTCTGAAACTGGTATTTCTATACTCTTACATGAATAGTAATACGCTTCTTGTATTTGTATGCTTGAGTTATCCTTCTGTTCCTATCATATTTAATGCCACAATGGTCATTGTCACTAGGTTCAATGTTCATAGAGACAATAGTAAATAATTATTACGGTTTCATCTTCAATTAATTGCACAGCAAAGTATTGTATACATTGTCAAGTTAGTTACAATTGAAAGCAGTTTACGTAATGTTACAACAAGGTACCTACCTATCTCAATTATAATATAGGTAGGTACTCGTAAGCGTAGATTATTATTCTTATATATATATCAAAAAACTGCTTCGATTTCGTCATTAGCAATATTCAACAAATATTGATACAATTATAAATAAAGCAAAATATTGTAAATAAGACAAATAAAGACCTGATGATGGTTATGATGATTGTAAATATATAAATATTGTGTAAACCTACAATAAAGATAGATAAGTGTATCTAATTTAAAATAAATAGAAAATAACGATAATATTTTTTGAGTCTGTGTGTTACACCTTAGACCTCATCTTAGCTTCCCATCAGGCTAGCTAGATAGAGGTCAAACGCACTCAAATCTCTAAGAAAAAAATAAAAATAAAAATTATAAAACATACACGTACAAACAGAAAACATAGTTAATATTACTTGGAAACTGTTGAATACACAGCGAAATCTTGTGATTCCGCACGTGGCCATGGCCAACACAGAGAAGATTAACGGAGCCGTAATTAGTTCCAAGACGAGAGAATGTGTTTGAAACTGATAGTTACCGGAAACGGAATCTGAATAAGTACTTATGTACCTACGCATTAATAAAAGGTAGTATTTAGTATACCAGTGGCTCTGTGAGCTGTCAACCTCGCGGCTCATCCCCAACCCGTTGAAGTTTATCTAGAGGTCGAGGTAGAGGAGGAATATGGAGGTCTTCCTCAGGGCGAATGCGATTCGAGACCCGCTCACAAAGCTGTCCTGAGGAAGACCTCCGGATGAGGATGAGGTCTTGCGTTAGTTTTAACCAAAAAATAGTTTATTAGAATGAACATATATGATCTTAATAAAAATTTCAATGAAATGCTCTACATTGAGTTTATAACGTCTGTAGATACAGACAAATATACTGAAACTATGAAATATTTTTGGGCAGTCATTTTATGATTTGGTCACAAAGTAAAACATTTTTTTTTTAGAAACAGTTTGTAGTATGAATTTATTGTTGATTTTTAGGGTTCCGTACCCAAAGGGTGCAAACCGAAGGGTATTTTTTTTTGGAAACAGTTTGTAGTATGAATTTATTGTTGATTTTTATAGGATTCCGTACCCTATTACTGAGACTCCGCTGTCTGCCCGTCTGTCTCAGGGCTCTATCTCTTGAATCGTAATAGCTAGACACCTGAAATTTTCACCGATTATGTATTACTGTAGCCGCTATAACAACAAATACTAACAATAAAAGAAAGTTGAAAATAAAAGGGGGTTGTCATACAAAAAACGTGTTTTTTTCAGCATTTTTAACTCGATCTGTCACAGGGCTCTATCTCTTGAACCGTAATAGCTAGATACTCGAAATTTTCACCAATTATGTATTACTATGACCACTTTAACAACAAATATTAAAAATAAGATAAAGTTAATAATTAAAGGGGGTCGTCATACAAGAAACGTGTTTCTTCAGCGTTTTAAAACTTGTACGGTGGTACGGAACCCTTCATGTACGAGTCCGACTCGCACTTGCCCTTTTATTACCATTTCATGCTAGGACCTCAGCTCATAATGAGCCGAAGTAATAATTCGGTACTTGACATTTTTTTTATTATTCATATCATAAAGTAACATTAAAAATATTTTTTATCCGCTCAAAAACAAATATGTTATAATCATCATAATCATCATCAGGTCTTTTTAGTCTCCACTGCAGGAGCACGACCCTCTTTGTACTACCAGAGCCATATATTAGCCAGAGCAGTCAGAGGATTTGGCCTACACTCTCCAAGTTATAGTAAGCTTTAAAAATCAGGTGGAAATGTCAAGTAACAAAAAAATAATGCAGTTGCACGTATTGAAATGTAACGTCACTGTCATTAGGTTAGTTTTCTTGTTGTTTTTAGAAAAATATTTTTTTAGTGTTAATTGTTGTTTTAGTTTCATTATACATAATCGAACACAGTCAAGTACCCAATCGGGAAATAAATTTTCACTTAGAGCCGTACTTGTCATCTTTTTATAGTCCTATTGTTGGGTTATGAAGTAAGAAGGGATGGCTCCCTTCTTTCCGTCAAGTACCTACTTTCGATCTTAAATTTTTTTTGTCCAATCCTACTTTTTATCGCTTATTATTTAGTTCTTTAGTTTTTAATAGTGATCATGAATAAGTGTCTATCTGCTAGTAATCAGTCCGTCTCAAATCACTCACTATTCAGCACCGTACTGACACTATAGTAGTGGGAGGGCTGTGAGAGTTAATCAAGGTGTATTGTCAATGATCCTTGCTTGTTACTACCAGCACGCAAATCTATCTATAGCTTACTATATCTACAAATAGTTTAAATAATTTTGCAAACTTTTTATGTCACTTAAAAGATTAGGGATAGAGAAGTTTTAAAAAATCAATCTATTTTCAAAACATACGCTTGGATACTTCTGTTTTTGCCTCTTGCTGAAACGTCGCCTAGTGTTATATTATAACCCGTTTATTTACCGACAATACCACAGATCAAGATAGACAGGTTTTCATACAAATTGAAGGACTTCCTTTATCTAGTAATATATACAGATCGTTGGACAATACGGAATTTAATACAATTTTTTAATTAATTTATATCAAGAAGTAACATAATTCGAAACAGAAAACAAAAATAATTATTTTAATCCGCTGATACATAATCAACTTGTGTAATCAAATCTGGTGGATAGGGAAACTGTCAACTAACAGAAAAAGAACTCCACTACGCACTTTTCTTCTTACTAATACAGGCTGACTTTTTAACCACCAGCCAAATTTTTGGAGCAGGTTCAGTCCATGATACTGAATTACTTTCCATAAAAACAATTAACGAAAAACTAAAATAAAAATTCGCCTTCCCATACAAATCAGCGCTCAGCCAAACGGATTTTGTATGGGAGGACAAAATTTTTTTATCGATTTTAAATAATTTTTTTTATAGACAGTAGTTCCGTATCATGGACTGAACTTGCTCCAAAAATTTGGCTGGTGTTTAAAAAGTCACCCTGTATTTGAAATGCTAATTGTTGCTTCATGAAATAACCAATTTTCATGCTGTTTTCAGAAAAAGATTTCTTTTCACTGTTACTTGTGGTTTCGGATATAATATTGTCCAAAAACAAACACAGTAAAATACTCTATTTTCCTCTCTTGAACGTTTTGTTTGTTGTGTGTGAGGAAATGAATGAGGAAAAAATGTGTTATGTTATGATAATAAAACGTCACAAAATAGTGTCACTTGTCATATACATTATCATATACATTATCAACGTGATTTAAGATTTTTTAATGCAGAAAAACTAGATATTAAGAGCGCTATTTGACTCAAAATATCTATGACGTCACGGTTTTGTATTTCATACAAATTACAAATCCCATAAAAAATGTTTGTTTTAACATTCAGAAAAAAGTGTCTGATTTGACTTTTTGTCATCTAGCGGATTATTGATTGATGACTAGAGATCGATTACTAGAAGATGATATTATGGCTCTTGTCAAAAGAGCTTCCCACGCTAGTTTAACTCGAGACGAGAACAGACGAGATATTCATTTTATCAGCTCAGTACGAGAGACTCCAATGCGTGATAAACATATAATTCTTGAATGCACGTCTTGCCATGGTAATATCTAGTATGTGGAGTATGTACGTATGAGTAATTATTATGACTAATGTCAATATTTAATGTTGGTTTACATTTATTAACTTATGAATACACTTCGCATTGGTGACTTTTTAGATATACCTACAGAAAATTTTAGATATACCTACCTATTAATGTAGATATCTACAGACTGTGCGGCTACTCTCGTAATCAAAAGTGAGGATGCATACTCATTAATATTTTATTTTGCGTAAATAAATTGATCAATCAAGAAAAAATCATAAAATCATCAAACCCGAAAGCAAACTAAAATGAGTTATGAAATAATTTAAATAATATCTTAGGTCCACCATTCGGTCGGACCCGTCTTTGAGTTTTGCGATTCTTGTTCCTGTCTTACTTGGCACATAAAAGGATAAAGACATACTTTTGTGTGACAGAACTGATTGGAAGCAGAAAGGGGAGGCCTTTGCCTAGGCAGTGGGATACTAAAGTAGGCTAATAAAAAAATACAAGAATATCCGGACGGTAGGTGACTACAGTGGAGGCAAAGATGATTATTACAGTGCAGCCGTTTTCCAACGTTACGGTGTAATGGTAGCATAAGTAGCCCTCATTTAAAATAAATTGTTTAAAACTAAATATGGTCATATTTAAAAATTTGATTTGGATCAATGTCTAAAAAGACCTTCAAACTATTTTATGAATAACCTTTGAAATTATTACTAATCGTCCATCTACTACCAATATTACTTTCAAAGGTTATTCATAAAATAGTTTAAAGGTCATTTTAGACATTGATCCAAATCAAATTTTTAAATATCACCATATTTAGTTTTAAACAATTTATTTCAAATGAGGGCACCACTTAAGCTACCATTCACCTTAATTTCTCCACCGAATTAGTTTATTAATCGATACACATACATTAGTCACGTAAAACGACCTAGAAATGAACAAGCTGGTCATGGTCAACCCTCATTTCTGGGCTTTGCAAATACAAAAAACCGGTCAAGTGCAACTCTTACATGAAGAGTTCCGTATCACCGTACAATGTTTTAAAACACTGAAAAAACACGTTTCTTGTATAACGATCCCTTTTTAATTTTTAACTTTATATTATTTTTTGTATTTGTTGTTAGGTTTGAAACCACGTTAAGCGGACGCACGCGACGGGCTGCCACGACCAATACGTAACGGTCCTATCCCTGTCAGCTACGGAGTGTCAGCTAGTTCAATTTTAACGGCGTACATTTACAGTCGTGTCATGCAGTCATCTGATTTTAATTATCTGCCCTATAGTCTAAGCTGAACAAGGCCGAGCCGCGCGTGCCCCCATGCGTGCTTCCGTCGCGGGGAAGCAGGCCCCATCGCGCGGACGCGGAGTGTAACGTACTTTCAAGACAAGTGGCCACAGTAATACATCATCATCATCAGGTCTTTTTAGTCTCCACTGCTGGAGCACGACCCTCTCTGTACTACCAGAGCCATATATTAGCCAGAGCAGTCAAAGGATTTATCCTACACTCTCCACGCTGACCAGACGGGTTGGAGAGGTCTCATTGATGTTTATAAGCTTCTTTTTTTTTTTTTTTTCTATTTATTCAAAAAACCAACAGCTTTTTACAAACAGTATGTTAAGTTACATATAAATGACATTTTTTAGCCAATAACAGGTTTTTTTTTTTTAAACGTAAGACGTATTGACCCAAGCACAAGTGCGTGTGTATGTGTGTTGTGTGTGTGTGTGTGGGTGTGAGAGAGAGGGTGTGTGTGTGTCTGTGGTGTAACTGTAACAAAAAAGTATGAGTGTTTATTTCTATGTGATTGTTTGAATCTGCTATCCCATATAATATTGTACAATTTTATTTTTAAATGAGGTTTTAGAATTGGAAAAGATATCAACATCCGAGAAAAGATCATTATAAGTTGTACTCATTCTGATAATAGGGGAGTTTTTGACGTAATTTGTACGGCTAAATGGTACATGAAATAGTTTAGAGCTAGAGTGCCTGGTGCGCTTAGTGGGTACATTCAGACGAACTTCAGAGACAAGATGTTCGTTACCAAAGTAACCATTGGTCAACGCATGAAACAGGGTCATATCAACCATGGTTCTACGATTTTCCAATGATAGAATTTTGAAATGACCACACCTATCTTCATAGGTCTCCAAAGGTGCACGAGTACGAGCATTTAGCTTGTGTTTCCTAAGTCGCCTATACTACGACATCCACGGAAAGACTTGGAGTGGTCCTATTCTACTCTGCCGGGAACTACACGGCTAGTACGGCATAGTAATACATAATCGGTGAAAATTTCAAGGGTCGCTATTACGGTTCAAGAGATAGAGCCCTGTGACAGACTGATGGACAGAAATACAGACAGCGGCACAACAGTTGGCACGTGTTGGGTACGGAACCCTATATAAATATTAAAAAAAAAAGATAAAAAAATAAATAACCAAACTGCGAAGACATTGCATAGTTTATCTTTAAAATTTGGAAAATACATATTTGTAAATTTAGGTAAGATGAATAGCATTATTGTACTCGACACCGTAATTTTCCATTGCAAGTTCTGCCTACCCATCACTAAATCAGCAATAGCCGAATTTTTCGGTAATTTCTGATGAAAACGTGTTTACGTCTGTACCGAATCGTAACACCTACGTTTGGCTATTGAAAATATGATAATTTGTACTAACTTGTGAACGTTTTTGGGTAAAGCTAATTTCAGCTCCACCCATGTTTATTTCAAAAATATTTCACCCATGTTTATTTCAAAAATATTGGGAGTTGAATCTTTTGTAAAGGTTTTAGGTATGTTGTAAGTTTAACTTGTATATGCCCAATAGTTAGAAGCGGTAAAATGCTACTTTATTTCAAGAAAATGTTATATATTTATTTCATAATATTTGAATCTATCGTTTGGCATATTAAAGTACTAAACGTTTTTAATTTCAAAGTAAATAACTAGATTTTTTCTAAAGTTAAAAATTTTCTTTTTATTTTTATTTTTTATTTATTTCACTTGATGACAATTCATGTAAATCGCGGACTTATGGACTTTTCTTTGCAGTAAGTAGGAAAATCTTTTTGTATTTTTTTACTAATTGTAGATCGGGACTTTTATTGCCCATATAAAATAAATGAAAAAATGGAAATAATGATCGGGGCAAAAGTATAAAAGCATATAGATGCTTTTATACTTTTGCCCCGATCATTATTTCCATTTTTTTACATAGGTATATACTTGTAATAAAATCTCTTTGGCTGTAGGTACTATTTGTATATGGCTGGTTTTGATGACATTAAAAGAATTCTTCATTTCAAAAAAAGAAACACATTAGTAAAATGTTGTTTCTAGGTGGGGTTCTCAGCAATTTTTCATTTGTTTTTAATAAAAAAGAATTACAAAAAGGAGAGGGCAACGTTAGCTACGAAAAAAATTATGACATTTAATGACAAAATGCATTGTCAGTAAGCAGTCGGGAATTTTGATGTCAAAGATGCACCTCACTCTGGTCGCCCTAGATAAAATGGACGCCATTTTTGAAACAGTGGAGCAAGATCGGCATATCAGTTGTTACGACATAGCTGACGAACTGAAATTTTACCACAAACAGTTTTGACCCATTTAAAAAAGGGGTATACAAAAAAGCTCGACATTTGAGTACCATACGAGCTCACTAAAAGCAACCTAATGAACCATGTACTTGCAATTTTTTATTGAGACGTAATGAAACGAACCGTTTTTGAAGAGATTGATTACTGGTGATGAAAAGTGGATCACGTACAAAAACGTCCGAAAAAGGTCGGTCAGGCTTCACAGACTGTAGCAAAACCCGGGTTAACTCGCAATAAGGAGATGCTGTGTGTATGGTGGGATTAGGAGGGCTATGTTCATTATAAGCTTATACTGCCGGGAAAAGCCATCAATTCGGATATTTACTGCCGAAACTGATGAGGTTAAAGCAAGAAGTTGAGAGAAAGCAGCCGGAATTGATAAATAGAAAGGGTGTGGTCTTTCATCACGATAACGCTAGACCACGCACATATTTACAAACTGAGAAAAAATTTAAAGTTTTGTTGGGAGGTGTTAAAACATTCGCCATATAGCCCTAACCTTGCACTTTTGAATTTCCACCTGTTTGGGTTTCTTCAGAATTCCATAGGCAGTGTCAGGTTAACATCAAGAGAGGACTGCCAAAACTACTTGTCACGTTTTTTGATCAGAAGTCCTGACGATTAGGTTTTTTTTAGTCTCCACTACAGGAGAACGATCCTTTCTGAACTGCCAGAGACATACTTGGCCAGATAAGCGAAAAGATTTGGCCTTAACTCTCCACGCTGGCCAAACGGGTGGTGGAGAGGTCCACTGATGTCTAAGCTTTGCCCTGTATTTCCTAAGTCGCCTTCTACGAGACCACGGGAACACTTGGAGTGGTCCTATTCTACTCTACCAGAAACCACACGGCGAAAATAAGAAGTCCTACAAGATGGCAAAAAGTCATCGAACAAAATGACACATTATGTACTACTTGTACTATAATGTAAATAAACTTTGAAACAAAAGTGTCTTTAGTTGTCATATAAAATGAACAGAAACTTTTTACCCATCGTATTATGTACTTAGTGATGACGTGCATAATGACTCATTAAAAATATATTTACCTAAATTATAATTTTAAAAATGGCAGTAATTGACTTCCTTTAAATTATTTGATAACAAATTGCACCAACGTATTTTTCGAAATTGTATTGGATTTCCTGTTAATGTTATTGTATTCGGTTTTCCACATTCAAACTAGCATGTATGCATTTAACATTCTTGTTTTCATTGTCCGTAATTTTACGCAGTTTGATAAATAAGTCGTACTACGTATACTCGAATCTCACTTACGTAGTAAGTAGGCACCCAATACTTATCACCAAAGCTTTGCTGAAAGCAAAATACGGTTTTCGATATTTATATGTTTTGAGGAAAATTAATTTATTATTCTAATTAATTCATTCAATTAAAATAATTTAATAAAGATCTTTGATAAACTATGCTATGGGCAACTTTGATATGCCAACTATGGGCAAATCCGCCTTTTATCAGGGTATGGATGACGTTCGGAATGTTTGTGTGTTTGAGGTTAATAAATTATAACGCTATACGTGACCTTAGGGTTTTATGGCCCCAGGCTCTTTCTTCCCTGTTAGGGATAGAGACGTGATAATGTATCTGTAACTAGTGGAAAGAAATGGGAAAATATTGGTTCATAAATGTACATGTTTATGTAGGTACTTCAACCTCTACTAATAGACGACTTGATGAGCAACGAACATTATGGTGTCCTTGTGTGTCTGAAAAAGTCGTGACACGGCAATTTTCGCCCGGTGATTCATTGAGTCAATGTACATATAATTAAACATACGGTATGTCGATGATCAAACATCATGCATAGTCATGACAAGTCGTAGGTGGTGCTCGAAATAAGTCAACTACGTTTTAAATTTAAATCTCACTTTTACAAGTTTTGCTTTAGTTTCTCCTGTCCCGTTGTCTGTGTGCCCGTAATCAAATCTTGCAAGCTTAATTAGACCTACTTCCCATTATTAGATCGAGTCATAACTTCACATACTTATGTAATACTTATTTCAGCGCGGGAATGCAGCCAGTGTTCTTGGCACCATGCCACATGATCAACATTTAGATTTTTAAACACATTTTTATTTTTTAATTTAGGTTTTCATTAAGTTTTTTAATTTAGATTTTAGTTTAGTTTTAGTTAAATAAATTGTTTAATTTTTTAAATAAATAAATACATACATCAAAAAAAAACAAATCAATTCTTATGTAAGTTGAGTGACAATTCAATATTATTGTATCAACTACCTGATCTCATGATGAAGCCGGAAGGTGGTCATGGCATATTCTCTGTAATAAAAAAACAAACTTCACCTAGTTTGGACCTAATAGTTTCGTCTTGAGCAGCACTTTAAACTTTTTAGTTCATTGTTTTAGGGCGCCGTTTTTGGGAACTTGGTTATAACGAACGCTCTAAATAGTACCTGGTCCATTGCTATTCAGAGGGGCGGCTAGCGTAATGGGCACCTTTGAACAAGGGCGGCATCCGGGGCGGCATTTCTGTGTATGATCTTTTGTTTTTCTTTGTTTTTAATTGTTTTGAAATATCATTTCAAATATTTCTTTAGGTATTGGACATGATAACGGCTGATTCGTCAGCTCACGTCACATTGATTGTCTTATCAGTGTATATTTGTACGAGAAAGTACGACAAAAAGCTTTTACCACGAGCAGATAAGCCTTTGGTGCTTTTAGATAAGAGTTCGGAATTCACATGAATCAAATGTAAAAATAACAAATTATACTAAAACCTTTTTCATTAGGCTAACTCTGTTAAATCAAGTGACGTTACATCGAGTTTACACTGTATTGTAGGGTGAATTCAAACCACGATACAGAGTAAAGTAAAAGTCGACTGATCAGCTAAAGATATTTTTTTTAATATTTTGATATTTATGTCCTTTGGGTAAAGTCGTCCAGTATCATCAGGACTAAATCTATCCTTAAAGTAGACTCAATTACAATGTTCATATTTTTTTATAATAGACAAGGACAAATCACACAGATTGAGCTAGCCCCAAACTCGGATCAGGTGATCGGTCTACTCGTATGGGAGGACAAGAAATATTTTACATATTTCGTTATACGTTCCTTGAGGAAAGTTATTCAGTAGGTATCATGAATTCACCATTAAAATAGTTTCAGTATACAAGCTGACTTTTTATCCACCGGCAAATTTTTTGGAGCAAGTTCAGTCCATGATACTGAAATACTTTCTATAAAAAAGTTATTAAGATTTGTCCTCCCATACAAAATCCGATTGGCTGAGCGCTGATTTTTATGGGAGGACGAAAAACTTTTATCGATTTTTAATAAAAAAGTCATTAAAAAAGTAATGCAGTATCATGGACTGAAGTTTCTCCAAAAATTTTGCCGGTGGTTAAAAAAAGTCAGTCTGTATTTTGTGAGAACCTGTATAAAGTCTAACAAAATATACTGAAACTATTAAAGAGGCAGTTTCAGCCCATGAAATTGAACAGCTTTTCCCAAAAAGAGTATATCAAAATTTGAAAATAAAAAACGACGGGTTTCACTCCGGTAGTGCCGGCAGAAGTGAAAGCTTGAATATTAACGTTGTGCATTTTTGATATTTTGGAATGGTTAGGGAATAATTTTGCACGAATTGCTTTAATTATCAATATAAAAGTACTATCATTTATGTGGTAGAATACAATATTTATTTATTGCGCTATCGTACACAAACATGACAATTTATATTACATTAAAAAGTTTATCTCTCAGTAAACGAAACAGCAGGCGCAGGCATACATTTTCGCCGCGCCATAGAAAGAGAGGGCGATACTTCCTCTCCTACGCCGCGCCGGCTGCCTACTCTCCATCCGTCTTACGAATTTTCGATCAGGACACGTGTCCTGACGCGAGTTTAACATTTTTTACCCATTACAAAAAAAGTGCACAACGCCGCTAAAGAAGTTTTCACTTCAAAAAAGAAAATATTGGTTTATTAATGTACATGTCTAATTTTTCATCAAAGTACTTCACCCTAATCACGCTATAGACGACTTGATAAGTAATGAACATAATGGTGTCCTTGTGCGTCTTAAAAGTCGTATCTGCAATTTTCGGCCCCGTGATTTGAGTCAATGAATGTACTACATTACATATACCTAATCAAACATAGGTACACTATGTCGATGATTAAACAATGTATACATACTTAGTCGTAGCGTAGGTGGTGCTCGAAATTATTCAACTACGTTTTAAATTAATATACCTATGGAAACTTTGATCAGCTGTATGGTCAACTTTTATACATAGCAACGAAAATAAACCATAAAGAAAGGGACTTATTTTCTAGACTTGTCGATCGAATTAGGGCCGAGTGGAGGTTACCGCCTCTGATCTAATTAGAAATGGACAGTCACCGGTATTTTTGTCAGATCCGCCTGGGTTTAACTCCTTTTTATCTCACATCTAATTTAATGGAGGCATTGTTGGGCCTTATTGTGAGACTGTGTATTTCCCACATCCGCCTAACGGTAAGTACAGTCAACGACGAAAAATTACGATCAAATTCAGTCTGAATTATTTTTTATTTTGGAATGTAATATAGGTACTTATTTAAGAAACATTATTTGATATAAAACAACTTTCCATAGTAAAAATCTAACTAAAACTTAACCAAAATCTAAATTTTGTTCATGTGGCATGGTGCCAAGAACACTGGCTGAGAATGCAGCTGAATGGCAAGCCCTCTTTTCATTATTTTTGATTTACGTGTGTGTAAATGGCTAACACTGGTGTCAGATTTTTCAAACTTCCTAAAGGCATGTGACATTGATTACAGCCATGACCATGCTTAACGTGCCTGCCGAGGCACGGAGCTTGAGAAAATTCTTTGCTACTTATGGTCATCTATCCAAGTGTGGATCACGCTCGGGCTTGCTTGACTTGCGAAAGCGCTATCAATGCGTAGGTACTTCCAACGGGCCAAGCTCTTCAAAATTCTGAATTATGGTGATTGCAGCTAGGTAATTTTTGTGATTATTAAAATATGTCAGAACATATTCTTACATAAACTTTTCAGAATAAACAATCTATCTAATAATCAAAATCGCATCGAAATCGGTTAAGTAGATTTTGAGTTATAAGTTTACAGACAGACAGAGAGGCACTCGGCGGGGAACTTCGCGTACTGATACTATGTCCATATAAACCTGTCTTTAATTTTGTTTTGACTACTTTATAAAGGTCATTGTCACAATTAACTTACCATAACAAGTCGAAATATTTCAAACTAGGTATTTAAATACCTAGTGAGATGATCCTATATATTGCCTACTAGTGGCCCGCCCCGGCTTCGCACGGGTATGTATTATAGTACGCCTTTCTCTTCAATCACTCTATCTATTGATGAAAACCTCATTAGCGTAATTTGAAAGATGTAAGCGTACTTAGATACATACTTAGCATATGGCACTCACACCGCGGCATTTTCTTTTACTTTTAGCATTTTTATATCTGTCATAACTCGTACAAACAATCCGATTGAAATAATTTAAACTGGACTCTATATTTACCTAACTTCTCTTGATTACACTTGTTTGATGCCCCGGGTTTCATTATTGCAATTTTCGTATTTTTTTTCGAATTTTTAAAGATAATATATAACCTGTGTTACTCGCAGATAGCGTACGTTTCTATCGGTAAAATAATTTTTAAAATCGGATCAGTAGTTTTAGAGTTTATCCATTACAAACAAACACACAATCAAATCTTTTCTTTGACGACCTCCGTGGCTCAATGATCAACACGCTAGTCCGTCAATTCGGAGGTTCTTCTTTCGATCCCCAGCCAGGGCAAGTTGGAATATAGGCTTTTTCAAATTTTCCTTGGCCTTGGATGTTTATCAATATATATATATTTATTATAAAATATCGTTGAGTTAGTCTCCTATAATACAAGTTTAAACTTACTTTGGGGCTAGCTCAATTAGTATGACTTGTCCTTATCTATTTATTTATAATATTAGTCTAAATGAAGTTGCCTCTATGTTACTATCATTTCACTACAACAAGTCTTCATTCTGCTTTTGTCGCCGACTGTACCATTGTAAAAACTCATCTGATTCTCGAGTTAACTGCAGCAAAAGTTGATGTATGATTTGTTGATTTTTTGCATTTGAAGTTGATATATTGCATTTTGATGATATTAGTTTAGTGGATTGAAAAACTAATTGTAAGAGATAAAAAAACAAAAATATTTAATTTGTAGGCCATGTTTTTAATAATTATTGCCTGCTTACTCAACAAATCAAATACTTTATTTGCCGTCAAGCTAGTTATACTTTGTAGATACAGATACACTATCACGCCTTTATCCCTAACGGGGTAGACAGAGCCAAGGGCGGTAAAGCCCAGGCCACTTTTAGCGTAATGGTGGGCATGAAGGTGGAAAAGGGAAATCATAATAGTGATGGGTTGCTAACCGCATCGCCTATTCATATGATTCAGATTCTCGCCCATTCCCTCGATCGGCTTTTACGATCTGCACGGGAAGAGAAGCAGTTGGTACATTCTATGTTTTTTCTTTTCTCCCAGACCAGCAAAGAAGAAATACTTTGTAGGATAATATTTATTTTATTGAGAGAACAAATTATTATAAAATCAAAAAGAACTTACAAATAAAGTAAATTAAAAATAGTTCGGCGCGGGCACTTTGAGGTTAATAATCTGAAAGGGCCTGTTCTTATCAAGTCTAACATCTGAACAACGACTGTCTAGTAATCAATCATTATCAATCATTATAGATAGTAGTGACAGTTCAATGGCCACTTTATTTTAGTATTCATTCAATTAATAGGTACGTAACGATTTCTTAGACGTTTTCATTAGATTGGAGTTTCTTAAAATATTTTGGAGGACGCAAGTTATATACGTTTATAATTTAATAAGTGTTGACTCTTGAGTTTTAAAAAAATGTTCAGCTCAGCTGTGCTGCTTCGGAGCCCGGAGTGCGCTTTCCTGCTTTTTCTTCTCCAAATATAACATGCATGTCAATGGTCACCCAAGGATGCCAAAGACCTTGCAAAATAGCCGGAACAGTTTAAATGATTTGGCTAAAGTTTTACGACCGGCCGCCTGCCTGACGTCAACCCCTTTTTGGGAATATATTTGTGCGAAAAGTTTTACGACGTTAACCCTCCTTGGGAATGCAAGTAGCACGAGATGTTTGTGCTTAGTCCTTTAGTCGCCTCTTGCGACATCCACAGGGAGAGATGGAGTGGTCCTATTCTAACCCGGAACCACACGGGTAGTTTAAACGTGTGTTATGGGGATACTAACTTAACGATACTATCTTTTATGATAAATATATAAGAATATAGATAAACATCCAAGACCCAGGATAATTTAAAAAAAGGCCATTTACATAAACAACTTGCCCTGAATTGGGATCGAACCCTGAACCTCCGGAGTGGCGGACTGGTGTGTTAACCACTACGTCGCGGTAACTGCAAAAAGACTCCTGGAACTAACAACTGACCAAAATTGTCAAGCAGTCGCTTAGTGGAATAAAGTTACCACCGCAAGTATCAAAGGAAACTCATAACTAAAGATAGTTTACATAATTGATACGTGACTCAAGATTTAAGGCTATTTGCATACTTAACTTAAATCTTTGCTTTAACTATTCAACGTGGGATACTTTGGGCAACAATTACGAGGTCAAGGCAGTTGTATGGGAAAAATAAAATAAATATTGTTACGGTCATGTGATGACTGTCAGTGAGGTTTTTTATGGGTATTTTTAGTAAGTGAATATAACTTACGTACACATTATTACGTCTTTATTCATAATGGAACAGACAGAGCAGAGAGCAGACAGGGTCTTGCGGCTCTAAGCAGACAAGAGCCCAGGCCACTTTTAGTGTGATGTGGGCGAGAAGGTGGAATAAGAAATCAGAATAGTGATGGGTTGCTAGCCGCATCGTCTATGATTTGCATTTTCGCCCATTTCCTCGATTGGCTTTTATGATCTGCGCGGAAAGAGAAGCAGTTGGTACATTTTAAGTTTTTTTTCTCTCTATTGTCTGTGTAGTTTTTAATATCATTTAATATTTTTATATTACAAAATACGGTGAGAAAAGACTGCTAAAAGTTTGATTAGTTAGTTATATATGACTATATAAGCATTTAAAAAATATTTTGGTACTACTTAATTGTGATTCAGAGATATAATATTATATGTGCTTAGGCTATTTTTATTTTAAAGTTAAAACTTTACTTTTTAAAGTTAAAAGAAATTTATACTTATTCCTATAAGATGAAGGTGGCGGTAAACATTGCCTAAGAATTTTGGCATTTATCATTTAAGTCAACTTTAATTTTTCATAAACATTTTCCACTGGCAAAATACTGTTCTGTTCTTTATTTTTTGTTATTACAATCATCCGTACAAACATTGGTACTGCACAGTGTACTCAACATAAAATTGTCCTATTACATGACGTAACAAACCCGAATATTGCGCTCGTAATAATAGCACAAATTAAGAATAGGTGCAGAAAGATAGTCAATGCGTCAAACCAAGATTGTAAAGTAAAGCCGCTTTTTAAAGTTAAGCATATTTTTGTTTTAAAATATGCAAACATTTTAAGTTAGGTTAATAAGACAAAATTATTGTGTCCCAGGCTTGAAACTACATTAAGCGGACGCCCGCGACGGTTTTAGTCCGTCTCTGTCACAAACCGGTGCGATAGCTGAAACCGTCGCGGGTCACGTGTTTCTGTCGCATGTAGAGTTAGTACACGAACAAAGTGCATTCCCCTTAATAGAGACAGTAAGAATTTTAAAATTGTGTGAAATAAAGAGTAAAATAGTGCCGATGGACACGTTCTTATACTGTAACTTATAAAACTAGGTCAATGTTAATTTATTAATTAGTCTTAAATTTAGCCTAGATTGTAATAATATTAGCGTAATTATCCAATGATTTTTTGTATGTGCGTTAAGAAAGGAAAAAAATGTAGAGTTAGTGACAGAGACGGACTGTATCCGTCGCGGGGTTTTAAGCCATACCCTCAAATTCATAAAAATTATCGAACGTTTGCTAAACCTATTTTAGTTTAAAAATGTTTTGTCTCTATCACTCTTTTCAATATTTGCCATAGTAAGAAAAATACAAAACATATTTTAAATAAAATAGGTTTCGCAGACGTTTGTATTTTTTTATGAATAAGGGGGTTAGAATATTACGATTGTTCAATAAATAGTTAAGTTCCATTAATTCCATTGTGAGAAATCCTATTAGCCTATAATATGTTTGATGAATACTAAGTACTTACCTATATAAGTTTATTAACCACCAATACAATAGGGTTATAAGTTTGTTTTTGTGTGTCTGTGTGTCTGTCAATGGCATCATGGCTCCTAAAATAATAGACCAATTTCGTTGCGGATTTTATAATCGGGAGCATTTTCTGTTGAGATGGTTCTTAGCTTCTTTTTCGTCTAAGCGCGTTCCCAGTTGCATCCTCAGCTGTGCTACTTCGGAGCCCGAAGTGCGCTTTCCCGCTTTATCTTCTCCAAATATAACATGCATTTCAATGGTCACCAAAGGATGCCAAAGACCTTGCGAAATGGAAAAGAAATAGCCGGAACAGTTTAAATGATTTGGCTATAGTTTTACGACCGGCCGCCTGCCTGACGTCAACCCTCTTTGAGAATGTATTTGTGCGAAAAGTTTTATAACCGGCCGCCGCCCGACGTTAACTCTCCTTGGGAATGCAATTATAGCACGAGATGTTAGCGCTTAGTCCTTTAGTTGCCTCTTACGACATGGGAAGAGATGGAGTGATCCTATCCTGTGTGGTTCCCACACAGTTAAAAGTTATGTTGCATAAAAATAGGATCAGCCTCAAGTTATTAAGAGAAAACGCTTGAAAGTCAGGGTTTTTAATTTTGTCTCGCAAATAAAATGGTGTACGTTACTCTTAAAACCACCAGCCAAATTTTTCAGACCATCACACTATTTTCCTATATAAAAATTGTAATAATAAAAGTCAGCCTATACGATTTATATTTATATTATATATTATATTATATTATATATATTATATAATATATATATAATATAATATAATCAAGGCAAAAATGTCACAGAGAGAGACATTTTTGTACTTTCTTCTATTTGTAACGAGGCCTTGATATGTCTCGTAAGAATGTGAATATTGATGCACGTGCGCGGAAAGATACGACATTTATGGAGCCACTTACTCCATCAGGTGATAGATTTCCGATGATGACGTATGGTAACAACACGAAATATACGGAACCAGAATTTTATGTGGGTATGAGTTCCAGGTTTTGTTTTTCGTGTAGCCAAAACTGGTGTGATGTTTTTCAAGATGCCTTAAGGCATCAGATATAGCTTGACATCATCACTAGGTCTTGTTTAGTCTCCACTGCAGGAGCACGACCCTCTTTGTACTACCAGAGCCATACTCAGCCAGAGTATCCAGAGGATTTAGCCTACACTCTCCTCACTGGCCAGACGTGTTGGAGAGGTTTGATTGATGTTTATAAGCTTTTTTTAGCTTGTTTGTTTCCTAAGTCGCCTTCTACAACATCCATGGGAAGACTTGGAGTGGTTCTATTCTAGTCTGCCGGGAACAACACTGCATAGCTTACAACTAACTAACATGTTATATATAACAGTTTGGACCGTAGACTTTATATGCTTTTTAAAAATTTGTAGGTACAATTATGAATAAAAGTTTAATGTATTTCCCCACAACAGGAAAGTGATAATCGTTAAACGCGATATCGATATTTTGTGCCTAATATGAAATAGTGACGTCAGAGGTCAGAGAACACTTAAACTTTACGGAAAGGATAAGGAATAATATTTCATAAATTAATGTATTACTTAATTTGTCGAAAACATGAAGAAAACCTTAAACTAAATTTACCAACTGAATACCAATAATTATACCCGTAATTCTACGAGTATAATTATTGGTATTTTTTCTACTAAGAAAAAATTCTATAAAATTATATTAAGTACTTAAATAAATAAAAAATCTATAAAATTGTATTTTGCAAAATATATTGTTTGTCAAGTACGCATGCGCAAATTTTACAATACTCATAAATATAAATACTGCAAACAAAATTGACAATACTTATAAATTGCACTTACTTACATAAGTATGTCCGAATAAAGAGGAACTCTGACCTCTCATATTATCTTGAGCTCCTCCGTGCTTCAGAAGATCGTTAAGCCATTTTCCTTGGTAGCTATCGATAGCAAACTTTATTTTAGTGACATCAGATGCATTAAGCAGTTTAAAAAGTGTGACATCAATAGGTACTGGTTATAACACACAGTAAGTATTACCAAGAAAGCAGTGGTGGCCAAGTTGTAAAGGCACTGTCTGTGCGTCTGTGAGGATATGAGTTCGTTCCTCACTAGGCGCAACTTGTTCTTCTAAATTTGTACTTAAGGACGGACTCTTTTTATTACCACCACATAATTCCTGTGAAGGAAAACATCTTGAGAAAACGTGCTACTAAAAAGTTGTGTGTGAATAAAAAAAGGCAAATGCTAACTACTTAATTATCTCTTCCAAAAATCTTCACAGCGTGCATCAATTTTTACAAATCAATCTATGATTCTTCTTTTTTTCTTCTTATTTAAGAGCTTAGCGGCTCTTGTCGGTGGAGTATGCGCCAAACTTCTCGGTTCTCAGCCTTACTCTTTAGTGCTTGATACGACATGACCCCTGCTTTTTCTTTCAGTTGGTCTACATAGCTCTTTCTTCAATCCATGATACTTAATATTAAAAAATTATTGCGACATAATTAATTCTTACCTTCATTATTATAATACAATACAGTATAAAAATCTTTATTGTACCAAATAACATTTACAAATACAAAATATAAAGAACAATATATAATTTAAGGTACAAAAGGCGGCCTTATCGCCGAAGTTATTGTTCAAGAGATATATGGCCGAACACAAAGAAATTCCGAGGAGACATCAGTTTTGGTCAATAACACATCCAGAAGAGGGACACCTTGGTTAATTGATCAAAAGAATATCCCTGATAAGTGGTTACGCATATGTATTTGAGCGTGAGATTTCCAGCAATAAATTAATAATGGTGTTCTAACAAGGAGTCCGAGAAACTTGGTCATTATTTTAAAGCAGTAAGGGTCTTTGTCATTCAATTAACACGTTTCATGTTCACACGGTATTGTCAAAGGTCAATTGGGTGTTTGTTTGTAATGTGGGCCATAATTAAAAATAGTTTTGCATCGAAATTCTACTTTTAAATGGATAACCAACATGGATTCTGTACAACGTGGAAAGGACATACCCGTAATAAATCGAATCGCTATACTAGATCACTACAGTATAATGAAATTGGAATGAAAATATAATTTTAAAATAGAAACTAAAAATTAGAATCAAAATAGTGATGGGTTGCTAGCCGCATCGCCTATATATGAGTATAAGTACTGGTATAAGTATACTCGTATTCTTATTATTTAGGTTATTAACCCTGTTATTGTTCCTAAGAAATGATATTTTAAAGGCACATATGTATTATTATGCATAAACTAAATATGGTGGAGAATTAAAAAGAAATAGCTACCTATTTCATACTCGGACGTTATTCATTTCTGCCGATTAAGCTCTCTGACTTCAATCTTTTAAGATTTTAAGCTTTTTCAGATTCTGAAGCAACACCCGATTTGGAAAGGCAATCGGCCGGCTATTCAACCGTGTGCTAAGCCAATTGGCTTATACTGAGGCTTTCCCAATTTTTGCCAGTATCGGCTAAACTGACCGAATGTCACTCGCTTCAATCAAGTTATGGTTACGAGGTACGAATGGTCCAAATTAAACGTTCTTGGAGGGGAAATGTGTTTATTAAGATACGAAACACAACAAGGATGATGACTGGGACAGAAATTAGTCCGTTAGTTAGATTAACCAAAACTAATGTAAGTACCCATTTTTTTCAGTTTATCAAAACAGTAAAAATTCACAAAGATACAGAGTATCTAAGTTCCAGAGTGGGGGCTTGTGACGTCACCGATGCGTAGCAATCGTACGAAAGCGTGACGTCATGCGAAATTAAAATGCGCTGAATCTTCGTCATTTATTGTTTTTCAGACAGAAGTAAATATGTGTACAATATTTTTTAATAATCTAACCGATGGGCCAAAAATATTTTTTCAGTCATTATGCCTATTGAAGTTAAATTTAAACTACACTTAATTTTACTTTGAGTAAACGATCTGACGTCAACAACTTTTATGAAATCGAAAGAAAAATTGACAATTATCAAGTGATTATTATTTGACTTTGACTACAAAGTAAATCTTAAGGGCCCGGTCCTTATTTTTAATGATTTTGACTGCTTTTTCGGAGCTGATTGGAGCTAAACTATCTTAGTAAAAATATGTTAAGATATGTTAAAATGAAGTTTATTTAAGTATTAAAAAAGTGGATGAGACAATTTATTTGTTTTCATTGTAATAGTTTGTTTAATTCCAAATAACCTGAGACCTGTTTTGATTTTTTGCGGTGCACGACGTTCATGTCATTGTTGTTTACACGGAATTTAAAACATGAAGTTGTATAAATTACAGAGAAATAAAGACAAAGGCGGCAGGTGGAGCAAGGCTCTGACCAAATGGTGGCCTAGAACGGGTGAGAGAAGCGTCGGGCGTCCGCCTATGCGATGGGTTGACGATATAACCAAAGTCGCGGGTTGCACCTGGATGAGAGCAGCACAGGACCGAGATGGGTGGCGTCGACGAAGAGAGGCCTATGCTCAGCAGTGGGGGGAAGAAGGGCTGGGATGATGATGATGAAAGACAAAGGATAATCCTAAAAAGTGAATGAGAAGATTTTAATATATTTTTTTAATTCAAACAAAAACTAAGTTAAAAAGGTTAAACTTTGAAGAAAATATAAGCGAATACGTCGTCGGATTTCTTGCGCATACGACTGAGTAAATAAATAAAAAATACAAATATATGAAGATTGATTCATGCTTAAACACGTACAATAAATAAATAAAAATCGAATGAGACAATTTATTTGTTTTCATTGTAATAAAAATAATTTGTCTTTTGTAAAAAGATAGAAAAATTTAAAGTTCTCCGAAATTCTCAAATAAATATAGGGACGAAAACGCTCATAAGGCAGACCGCTCGCTGCGCTTCTGAATTCGTCTAAATTCGTCTCCATGGTGCATGTAGAATACAGCGCAATGCATATGTGTAGATAGAAAATATAGATTCGGGTGTTCAATCAAAAATTCCCACGGTCAAAGACTGCAGTCTTAAAATAAAACCTAGTCTAAATTATTAATTTAGAAATCAAAAAGATGTAGTGGCATGGTGCTAAGAACTCTGGCTCCGTTTCAATAGGAATTTCTTTTTACTAATAAAACCCAGTTTACTACTACGAGTAAAACATTATTTAACTCAAACTTATTCTTACTTGTGGGAAGACAGAGCGCTTGCGACCATATTCAGTATGCTATTGGGCGGATTATATTCGACTGGACAAGGGAACCGAGAAATAAAAGCCATTGAATATAAAATTTCAAACAAATCAAAACGTACGGCCCTAGTTTTTACCTGACTGCGGCAAAGCCCAAAAGGAGGGTTATGTGTTTGACCTGTATGTATCCGACTCTAAGTTCCCTGGTTCCTATACGGCTAAACAAATTTTAATAAATTATACGTGGTTAGATTCGTCTTAACCACTAGAGTTTATACTATAGTATATATATATACTAATTATTCCGTAGTCAGATTTTACTTTTTAAAACTATATCTTGTCCAAAATTTCTACAACATATTTAAAAATCGTCTAAATCGAAGTACCCTACCTAGGTGTAAGTGATGAAATCCGGTATCGCTTTTTGTATGAAAACGCGTCACAATTCTAATTTATAAAAAAAAATAGTCGAGAAATTTTAAGCTAAAAGTATATATTTTCCTTTACAATAAACACATCAGTATTATAAGTAGAAAGTTCATAATAAGTTATTAATATATAAATAGATAGCCCGATTTATTTAATGAAGTTATTTAATGTAAGCATTGATTCTCTCCTAGTTTAAAAATAATGAAAATGTTTGTATGGATACTGGTAAAGTAGAGAAAATAATATTTAAGAAATAGCAAAAAAAAAGTGCACATTTTGGAGACCCAAGTCTCCATTTATTTATGTCTTATTAGTCAACACTACACACAACGGAAGTTTTTTTGCTTCAGAAGTTAATCGTTCGTGAGACGAATGTGTCTAAACGACCAAGAAGTTAAGGTAATTGATAAAATTAGAGGTTACTTCATAGTTACGGTGGGTGATTTGAATCACTTTGGGGTTTCCAAACTCTTCCTATTGTGATATTTGATTAGGAAAAAAATAAATAGCCTTCGAGTAAAACAAGTGAAACTATATATTAGCCCAATGCGTAAGTTACTATGCATATAAAAAAGTAGAATATAAATAAATAATAATAAATAAATAGGGAAAAACCACTGATTGAACTATCCTCAAAGTAAGATTAAACTTTACCTACTCATTTTTCTTAAAAGCAAGATATCAATCTTTTGTTTATATAGGTAAGCAACTCTTAAGACGATACACGGAGTCCAGTGCTGCCCCCATTTGAAATAAATTATTTGTAAGGAAACGGAGATATCATTTAAAATTTTGAGCTATTGAAACTTAGATAACCCTTCACACTATTTTATGAACCACTGTTTACAGTTTAAAGTGAGAACGTTAAGCTTTAGTTTGTATTTTTGCGAAAAACGGCTACTTTTGGCATGCGGTGGTCTGACGTATTTAAGGAAAGATGTAGTTCAGCTTGAATGAGGCAAACTAGAAACAGAAAAGAGTGGAAAAAGAAAGAGGAGGCCTACGCCGCAGAGGCGATTACCAAAATAGAATAGTATGAAGGAAAAAATAACTGAAAGATATTGGTAGAATAAAGGCTTTTTTATTTTATTTAATAAACTATTAATTAATTATAAATAAATTACAATTAGTTGTAAATAAATCACTTCTGTTATACAAGGTGACTTTATAACCACCAGCTAATTTTTTGGACCAAGCAAAGTTCATGATATGGTACTACGAGTACTTTCTATAAAAAACATATAGAAAACGATAACATTTTAACTCTTTTATGCTAGTCTAGAAGAAAAGAAAAAACTTTGAATGTACCAGCTGCTTTTCTTTCCGCGCAGATCGTAGAAGCCGATCGAGGAAATGGGCAAAAATGCAAATATGCGATGCGGCTAGGATCCTATCACTATAGCCTTTTTCCACCTTCTCGTCAACCATCACGTTAAAAGTGGCCTTTGCATCTCGCGACCCTGGGCTCTGTCTGCTTAGAGCCGCACGATCCAAAATGCTATGTCTGCCCCATTAGGGATAAAGACGCATATATAACTTTTTTTCTTCCTCTCATACCGAAATCCGTTTGGCTGAGCCCTGGTCTGTATGGGAAAGCAAATTTATTTTTTTATTTTTTCGTTAATTGTTTTCATGGAAAGTAGTCCAGTATCATAGACAGAACTTGCTCTTAAATTGGCCGTAGGGTAAAAAGTCACCCTGTATTTTATGATGATGGATACATACTTACAATGTACACAATTAAATAAATAAATATATAGGTATAAGGACAAATCACACTGATAAAATAGTACCTATGAATTATTAAGTTATGCGATATTATTCAAACTCGCGTGGGTGATTGAATATAAACGATTGATCTAAATAATTATAATAATAATAGGTATGCCGTGTGGTTCCCGGCAGAGTAGAATAGGACAACTCCAAGTCTTCCCGTTGATTTCATAGAAGGCGACTTAGGAAACACAAGCAAAACTAAGCTTATTGACTCAAGAACATCTCTTTCCACAACTGCATTCCTAAAGAAGGTCAGTTCAGCCTTGTCGTAAAACTACAGCCTCTAATCATTTAAATTGTTCGCACTATTTTCTACTCCATTTCGCAAGGCATTTGGATGAAGAGTAACTTATCCTATTATGCGGATCTATTATAAGTCTCATTGTAATCAAAGTTCCGTGAAAGTGACGTGAAAGGTTATTAATAACGTCACATATTATGTAGTGTACGGTACCTGTACCTATCACCTGACTACATGGAAGCATATCAAGGACCTATCAGTGTAAACTGTAATGCGGAAATACCTAATGTTACACATTCACTCGAGTGATAAGAATATAGTGACGCATGGTATTTCGAAGATTTGTATCAGCTAAAAGAAAATAATATTATTTTGCAACCCTGAGTTATTGAAATGTTGTAATGTGTGTAGATAAAGTATTAATACTACTAAAAAATAATGTTCTTACTAACTAATAAACGTGGACAATTACCAAAAAGGTTCGATACAGATTAGAAGCGCTTAAAATGTGGTGCTGAAAAAATAAGTTGGACAGAAAAAGTTATAAACGAAATGTATTAGACCAATTAGAGAATGTGGGAGAGAAAAGGCAAATATAACAAATCATGGAAAATAGAAGAGGAATAATGTTTAGCCATCTACTACGACACGATTCGTTCTTTAAAACAATATTTGAAGGAAATATAAAATAAAAAAAAGGTAAGAAAACTCAGTAGAAGATTTATTGATCAAATAAAAAATCTACTTAATATAAATTACCTAAATGTAAAGACATTTAAATAATGAGTTTTAGAACTTAGCGGAGTAACAAAAGACATATAAAGCACTCCACCAATAAGAGCGCGGCTCTGTTATACAAAAAGAAGAACTAATCATTACAACATATAACCTTTAGGTACGAGTAAGCATAATGAAATGTGAAAATGTGGCTGCGGGGTCCTAGTTTTAAATAAATATTTAAAAACTTAGTTTACCCGCTGTTTGTTTCGGAACTGGGATAAATCTTAGAACCTTAAATATTTTATCCCAAATATATTTACAAAAATGTTTTGTAAATTTAAAAAACATGTTTCTTTTAAAATTATGTTTTATATTCATCACACAATCTTGGCAATGCGGTCGCTATAGCTAGTCGTTAGGCAAATATTTATAAAAGCTGCAAATATTGACTTTGTTAAGTCATCACAGCACAGACTACGTATAAGGCTGGGAAAAATCGAGTAGATAATCCAGGTTCATGATAACCATATTTATTTTCAATGAATTAAATTTAATTCGATAAGTTTTCAATGTTAGCAAACAATTGACGATAATCCATATTAAACTTTAAATAATGCTTTTTACTTTATAAAGCAGGTACTAAGTAATAATACATTTTTATAACTATCTCAATTCAATTCAATTCAATTCTCCTCCTCTTCTTCATCTCAGAGAGTTCCCGGTTGCATCCTCAGCTGTTCTGCTTCGGAGCCCGGGGCGCTTTCCCGCTTTTTCTTCTGCAAATATAACATTCTTGTCAATGGTCACCTAAGGATGCCAAAAACCTTGCGAAGTGGAGAAGAAATATCCGGAACAGTTAAAAACGGTTTGGCTATAGTTCGTTTTACGACTGGCCGCCTGTCTGACGTCTACCCTTTTTGGGAATGTATTTGTGCGAAAAGTTTTACACTGGCTGCCGCTCGACGTCAACCCTCTTTGGGAATGCAATTGAAGCACGAGATGTTTGTGCTTCCTTTCTTCTTCCTTCTTCCAAAATCCTTTAGTCGCCTCTTACGACATCCACAGGAAGAGATGGAGTGGTCCTCCTCCAACCCGGAGCCACACGGGTGATTTTTATAACTATCTATACATATATGTGATATTATATATATTCAGATTTAAGAAAAATTATATAGGTACTCACTGATAGTTATAAAAATGTATTGTACCTTAGTACCAACGTTCTAACGTAAAAAGCTAACAAAACTGGAATGCCTAATTAGTAAGTAATTTAATAAACATATATCTACATAAATGTACATACATTAATACATGAATATTCATAAAGCATATAAGTATATAATAAATACATACCTATGATAATATTTCTAAATATATCAGGCAGGATGATGAAGACAGGTAGTAATCTTTTACTCATATCTTAAACGTCGTTATGGTTTGTATAACTACCTCTATATTATTCATAATTAGTGTACCGCAATTGTACACAATTGTTTTTTTTTATCTAGTTGATGAACTAACTATAAAATGTGTTAGTTTAGGTATTATTAACTACAAATTGTACATATGCAAATTTAAAAAATTGTGTTTTATTAAATACAATTGAAATATAAACATTTAAATTTGTTTTATTTAATTTACCGTTTAATTTTTTAACACTAACAATATCTCACTGGTATTATAATTTTTATAATTATTTATTTATGACGTCATCAATTTATAAACGAAATCGGCTCTACGTTATTAGTCATCAACGAAACAACTCTATTTGGTAGAGTAGGTAACCAATATTATATCTTATATATAAAATTTTCGTGTCACAATGTTCGTTCCCGTACTCCTCCGAAACGGCTTGACCGATTCTCATGAAATTTTGTGAGCATATTGAGTAGGTCTGAGAATCGGCCAACATCTATTTTTCATACCCCGAATCTACGCGGGCGAAGCCACGGGCAAAAGCTAGTGTTAATATATAATATTCAATGGTATATGTATAATAATAATTAATGGTTGTTTGAAACAATTAAATATATTTAACAATACAAATAATATGATTAGTTGGGTTAATATTTTAATCAAGTAACGTCCTTTGGATACAATTTTTATTGCGGCGATATTTCTTGTTTTTGCTCGAGGTGATTGATCTCCATGTCTAAGCAACTAGGAAATTACCAAAGTATACTCAAGACCTTACAAAATTGGGAAGAAAAAACTGAAACTAAACCCCGCCTTAGAATGCAGTAGCCCGAAATCTTTGTTACGTAATTCTTTAGAATATTTCATGAAAAGATAGGGTAGGCCTATTCAAGACAGGAAACTAAATGATTTCAAATTTGATCATGGCGGACATTACAATTTAAAGTAATTACACATTGGCCATGCGTTTTTAGCGAAAAAGGAAATGGAAGTCATGACACGGTCAGTTTCAACAAACCGTAGGTGTGGTGTTAAAGGCTCATTATCCAATTGCTCAAACAACATCATGTATTGCTAAACATAGTGTAAACACAGAGTCTGATGGGCGACTTATCAGGGCTTGTTGAAATGCAGTTGTTAATGTTTTTGTTTATACTGGTTAACAGAGTATTTTTCCTGGAAGTAGGCATTGTGGTTGTAAAAATTGGTTAGTTAAGTTGCAGAATCTTAATTTTTTAACACAAATGCTTTATTTTTGAAACACGAACTTTATTTTGGAAATCAAAAAGTGAAATATTTTAAGGAACAATTCATTTTTATAAACTACTTCGTCTAGATAGCTCATGAACGTCTAGAATTAAAAACGAATGGTAAAGCTTCCAACAATTATTTTTGTAATTTTTTTAACGCTAGTACGCGCTAAATTATACAATCTAGCCTAAACTTTGCCTAATAATAATTTTAAATTTACCTAGTTTATAAAGTATAAGTATTATAAGAATTGGTCCATCGGCACTTCTGTCTCTATTAATTGGAAGGCACATTCATGGTTTATGTGTCTTTAATTAATTCTAACAAAAGTAAATTTACATTTTGTCAAAAAATTTGATTTTCGCGATCGTTTTCGAGAAAAACCATTTGTTCTAAATTGAAAGACATTTTGCTTATTCAACCACCGCGGGTTATTTGTAAAATGTAAAAATTGCAAAGAATTACTTAGTGAGAAAATAATTTTATGCAGTTTTTACGTAATATGACTAATGGTCTATCCCGCATATCTAAAGGAATAATTATGTTTAATAATGAGCCCACAATTTTTTTCCTCATTTTGGTTATCGCACTACTTTTGAACGCCGGCGCTACCGCTTACAATAACTTTTGTATTTAGTTTGCACATTAATTTAACATTTGACTGCCTCCGTGGTCCAGTGGTCAAGGCGTTAGCTTTGTGATCAGGAGGTCGTGGGTTCAAATCCCACTGGGAAGCATACTTCGTGAAAAGTTGTTTTCAGTCTAGTTAGTATATTGCAGGCTTTAATCACCTGATTTTTCGAAAAGAAATATGATTCCGTGCTTCGGAAGGCATGTAAAGCTGTGGGTCCCGAACGCCATCTAGCGTTTGTAGGGTAGACCAGAACCAATCCTAGGATAAGTTTAATCCTAGGATTGGTTCTGGTCTATCTTTTTGGTTGCGAAGGTCAGACGACAGACGCTCTGTGTAAAAACCAGTAACTTGGTCAAATCACGCGGACCCCGGACTCTGAAGCGTTACCGCTGAGGATGCAACCGGGAATACGCTCGGATCACGAAGATGATTAATATAACATTTGACAAAGCATACTGCGGATATTTATCTGTTTATATTTTGACGAAGCATGTTGTTGACATATTATGTGTTAATTAATTAAAAATAAAAATTAAGTTCGAGATGTAAACGTTGTTTACAAATAGTTGTGATATTTAAAACGATTTTCCTATTTAACATTTGTAAGTAGGTATTTGCGGTCTTGAATAAAACTGGGCCTCAAAGGAGTACACAATAGGTACATAAGTAAGTTTATGTGAAATGTATGAATATGTCTTATTATAGGACCGATGAATATCTTAAAGACAAAAAGGTCTGGCTTGAGCTTGGCGCGGGTCCCTCTTAAAGGTTTGTATACTTAGACATGTCATAATTTAGGTACATTGGTACATACTAAATTTACAAATTGACATTATTTTAAATTTCGTAATTCTTATAATTCAATCAATGACCTTCCATGGTCATTGAATTCAATTTAATTATGACATAATAAACAATGTAATCTCTGTCCATCTATATAATAAAACTAATTTTAAGTTTTTAGTTTGTTAGTTGACGTCTTTGGAGAAAACGTGCAGTGCAGTTTGTTGCCGCTTCTTCTGCACTTGCGCCTAGGAAGCGGCGTAAACTTAGCTTTAAGTAACGATTTGACGTCAACATTTGTGCAAAACAAAACAAAGTGACTATTATTAAGAGATATTATAAATATCCTATGATAATAAAGATATTTTGAATTGAAAAAAAAAATTGAATTGTCTAAAGAAAAAAAAACCATCTATGGTAAAATATTACGTTAATTAGACTTAACAAGGAAACATTCCAGTTTATTTGATAAAGTTATCTTTAGGCATAGTTAAAATGTTGGTAAAGTTAACTTTTATTAATTATCTATATATATATAATACATTCTGATTCGTTGTCTCAAGTATAGGCATAGGTACGAAACAAGGTAGGTCATTGGTACGAAAGAACATATATCATAAATTCCAACATTACTTACTAACCACACAGAAATCGCAAAAACGAAACAGCTATTTTGTACTGTAACTGTTTTGTTTTATACTGTTACTACAGTATTATAATATATATATATTTGAAATATTTACTTTGTTCTTACGGATAATCTTATTTTGACTCTATTTTTATGTTAAATGTTAATCTCCTTTTATAATTTAATACATCAAATTTAAAAAAAAATTATATCAGGTTTTGCTTCTGCAGTGGTAAAATTATATTTTCATAAATATTTTACCACTGCAGAAGAAACAAATGTGATCTAATTAATAAAACTTAAACTAAACAAATATGCGGTCGTTTACATAATTCTAAACAGTAGGAATTACTGGGCCTATGAATAAAATTACGTTAATTCAACTAACCAGCTCATAAATAATTTCGAGTTTAAAATGGTATGCAAATTTTAACTATAATTTCGGCCATTATAAAGTACCTACTTATAACTTTAACTATCTATCCTTGTGGCTAGGTAATACAATATTGTTATGTTCGTATTAAAATATGTAATGATCCACGTAATATAGGGAAAAACTTAAAAAAAAATCGTAAGCAAATATTTACTTATCGAACTATTATTGATTTCCAGTAGTTGGCTTAAGTAAATCAATTATATTTTTTTCTTTTTACAAAGTCACCACATTTACAGCTTCTGAAGCCCAAGTAAAGAGTACACATCAAGATTAATGCAGTTTGAAAAAAAAAATCGTTATATATGTGTAACTATCGTTGATGTACAATAAAGTTTTTTAAATAAATAAATAAACTATTAAAACTGAAAACTTTGTATCTGTAGAAACTTTTTATATTCTGTGTCTTACCTATAGGTTTAAGACTAAGTTTGTTTATATTTTGGTATAAGATTTTTTAAATACTTACATAAGTAGTCATTTCTTCTAAACGCGTATGTAGAGTATCGTAGTTTTCATCCTGCTCCAAATAGTTCTTCAATCGCACTGGCTGAGGAACTTTCACGCGCAAATTTGGTCTCACTTGTTTAAGTTCTTCACCCTTCACACTGTCACCAGTAAACGGGCAAGATGCCGAAATACTCATATGTCCGTTAACTTGAGCCATCTTAACTTTTTCCTCAGACCCCTTAGGATCCCCTACACAACAGTTAAACAATGACATATGCACTGTTACACCCGCTAAACATTCGCGACTAACTGACTATGCTGCTCGCGGGAGCATAGTATATATGCATATCGTAGCAAATTCAAAGCAAAACTAACACGGTTTCTCAGCCGAACCGGCTTGTGAGTCGATCTCGTGAATCGATTAGATTGATCGGTAAAAAATCGTAATAGTAACGAGTTGACCACGCGACTCGATACGGAGAACTGATTATGATCGTGTTCATGTCCGAGTAATGTCCACAAAAAAACACCAACAACGCGTCACGGTGACGGCGGCGTCCGCGCAACAATGCTAGTGAGGGACATAGATACAATACAACCGTAGATCAAGGTGATGAGGTATTAATAACTTAATAGTGTTGTAATGAGATTGTCGGAAAATCTCCGAACGATGGCGAAGCGATTGTTGTGGTGCTAGGAAACATTGTATCGAGAACGTTTACAGATAGTAGTTGTTCAAATTACCGTTTCTATCTATTCAAAGTTCCTATTCGTATTTAGCTCGAGATCATATCACAATAGTTATACATATAACTGTGTATCAGCTCACGTGGGTATCATAACATAAGAAACTATGATATCATACTCTAATAATGAGCCCACAATTTTTTTATTCATGTTTGGTTACGCACTATTTTAGAAAGCCGGCGCTTCCGTTTACAATAACTTTTGTATTTAGTTTGCACATTAATTTAACATTTGACTGACTCCGTAGTCCAGTGATCAAGGCGTTTGCCTTGTGATCCGGAGGTCGTAGATTCAAATCCCATTGGGAAGCATACTTTGTGAAAAGTTGTTGCCAGTCTGGTTATATTGGAGGCTTCAGTCACCTAAATATCCGAAAAGAAAGATGATTCCGTACTTCGGAAGGCACGTAAAGCTGTTGGTCTCAAATGCCATCTAGCGTTTCTTTTAAACCTATCCTAGGATTGTTTCTGGTCTACCCTTTGGGTCGCGGTGGTCAGACGGCAGTAGCTATGTGTAAAAACCAGTAACCTCGTAAAAACTGTCACCACCCTAGATTGCTTGTTTTTATTTTTTATATGTATGTGATGTTTATTTTAATTTGTTTACTTGGTGTCCTCGGAAGAGCAGCGTTGTGGTCAGAAGGCCACAACATTATGCTGAGAGGAAGCCATTTTGATTTATGCACAAATATAATTTTAATTGCTGTGAACTGTAATTATAATTGTTAAACCGTGTTTGTGATAGGTATATCAAAAAATGTATTTTTCTTTCTTTCTTTCTCGTCAAAGTCTCGTCTCGCCTCGTCAGCCTCGTCTTTATCGTCGTTTCTCGGGCTCTGAAGTGTTACCGCTGAGGATGCAACCGGGAATATGCTCGGATGATGATGATAAAAATTTGACGAAGCATTTATACATTAGTTTTCTGTTTCCATTTTTGACGAAGCATGTTGTTGATATATGTGTTACTTAATTAAAATTAAAAATTAAGTTCGAACTGTAAACGCTGTTTACAAAGAGTCTATTTTCCTATATAACATTCGTAAGTATTTGAATAAGACAACTCCATCTCTTTCTGTGGCCGTCGTAAAAAGCGACAAAAATAAATAAACAAATAAATATATACGGACAATTCATGTGTGATTTGTCCGTATATATTTATTTGTTTATGTGATTAAGCTTGCCCTAATGAAAGTACGAGACTTGTGTTATGGGATACTAGAGGTAGTTTAACGACACTTTATTTTAAAACAAATACATAAATAGATAAACATCCAAGACCCAGGTTAATCTGAAAAAGATCATTTTCCATCTTGACCTGACCGGGGATCAAACCCGGGACCTCCAATGTTAAGACAGTGTTATAAGACTAAGCACAACCCATATTCTCGTGCAACAACTGCAACCTCAAAAAGGCCCGACCCGCACCCTGGGCCTCAAAGGAGTACACCAGAGATAATTAAGTAAGTTTATGTGAAATGTATGAATATGTCTAACGAAAAAAAAACACATCTATGGTAAAATGTAACGTTAATTAGACTTAATAAGGAAACATTCCAGTTAATTTGATAAAATTATCTTTAGGTATAGGCCTTTGAAACTTATTACGAGGAATTTTTTTTGTCTATATTATTACTTGTTATCTCAAGTATAGGTACGTAAGATCATGTCATAAATTCGAACAACAATTACTAGATACACAGAAATGGCAAAAACAAAACATCTATAGAAGTATTATTTATTTTTTTAATTGTTCTCACGGATAATCTCATTTTGTCTCGATTTTTGACTGAGAAAGCGAAGCAAGCGAGATCTTTAAATCGAGTTGGGGGCGAAAACACATTGTTTGTATGTATGTATGTATGAATGTATGTACCGCGATAACTGCCGAACCGATGGTCCGAGATTGATGAAATTTGGTAGGCATGTGTGAAATATTAATAGAATTTCCAAGTTCGTTGGGCATCTAAATCGGTTCAGTAGTTTTTGAGATATTAATAAAAATGTCCGTGATTATGTAGCAAACGAAACCATAGCGCGGTCTAACTTTGGATAGCGCTACTGTTACTTAGGGAACTATAATTGTGAGGTCTAAATTCGCGGCGAACTTCTAGTATTGGGCCTACAAATAAAATTACATTAATTTAACTAACCAGCTCATTACTTTATTTATTATGAGATTAAAATGGTATGCTAATTTTAGCTATAATGTCGGCCATATCAAGTACTTATTATAACTATCAAACTATCCTTGTGGCTAGGTAATAAAATATTGTAATGTTCCTGTTAAAATATGTAATGAACCACGAATGGATAAAAGGAAAAAAATTAAAAAAATTGTAAACAAATATTTACTTATCGAACTATTTTTGGTTTCCAGTAGTTTCTTAAGTAAATCAATTATATTTTTTCTTTCCACAAAGTTACCATATTCATAGTTGTCTGAAGCCCAAGTATTGCACATCAAGTTTAGTGCAGATTGAATTAAAACTATTAGCATTGAAAACTTTGTAGGTACCTGTAGAAACTTTTCATAATGTGTGTCGTACCTATAGGGTAATATCTAAGTATAATTATTAAGACTCAGTTTGTTTATGTTGTAATATAATATTTTTTTAAATACTTACATATGTAGTCAATTCTTCAAAACGCGTAGGTAGAGTATCGTAATTTTCATCGTGCTGCACATAGTTCTTCAATCGCACTGGCTGAGGAATTTTTACGCGCAAACCAGTTAACGGGCAAGATGCCGCTATATTTATATGTCTGTTAACTTGAGCCATCTTAACTTTTTCCTCAGACCCCCTAGGATCCCCTACAGAACAGTTAAACAATGACATATGCACTGTTACACCCGCTAAACATTCGCGACTAACTGACTATACTACTCGCGGGAGCATAGTATATATGCATATCGTAGCAAATTCAAAGCAAAACCAATTCCGTTTCTCAGCCAAACCGACTCGTGAGTCGATCTCGTAAATCGATTAGATTGATCGGTAAAAAATCGTAATAGCGCAGAATAAATTATACTAACGTACAGAAGTCTTACTCAGCAAAGAAATTCAAAGAAATATCTACTCAATGTGGCTAGCGATATGATTTAATTTAGCTCACGTCAGAACTCAGCACCTTTTCGCATAGATACCTAGACATCCATTGCAAGCCTAATTCATTCTTATTACTCTGGACAAAGGATTCGTATAACTAAATTTACCACCCGGAGGGGCCGCCTGCGCGCATAGTAATAATGTAGGTACATTTTCGATACCTAAACGGGGAGTGACACAGGCCTGGTAATAGTAGCGAGTTGACCACGCGACTCGGTACGCGTCCGCGCAACAATGCTAGTGAGGGACATAGCATACAATACAACCGTAGATCAAGGTGATGAGGTATGAATAACTTAATAGTGTTGTAATGAGATTGTCGGAAAATCTCCGAACGATGGTGAAGCGATTGTTGTGGTGCCAGGAAACTTTGTATCGAGAACGTTTATAGATAGTACCGTTTCTATCTATTCAAAGTTCCTTTTCGCATTTATGTGGAGATCAAATCACAATAGTTCTACATCTTCTTCGTTTAAGCTCGTCCCGGTTGCATCCCCAGCTGTGCTGCTTCGGAGCCCGGGGTGCGCTTTCCTACTTTTTCTTCTCCAAATATAACATTCATGTCAATGGTCACCCAATGTTGCCAAAGACCTTGCAAAATGAAGAAGAAATAGCCGGAACAGTTTAAATGATTTGGCTATAGTTTAACGACCGGCCGCCTGCCTGACGTCAACCCTCTTTGGTGTATTTGTACGAAAATTTTTACAACCGGCCGCCGCCCTCCTTGGAAATGCAATTGTAACACGAGATGTTTGTGCTAAGTCCTTAAGTCACCTCTTACGACATCCACAGGAAGAGATGGAGTGGTCCTATTCTAACCCGGAACCACACCACAATAGTTCTACATATAACTGTGTATCAGCTCACGTGGGTACCATAATACGAGTATAAGAAACTATGATATCATACTCTAAGAATACGGACAATAAGTTTTTAATACATAATGTAGAGCACCAAAACATTGTTTTGAGATCATTTATTATGTTTGATAAGTTATGTCAAATGCCTTTAGACAGTTTGAGAAATCTGTCTCCATTATTCACTAATATATTTTAAAAGAAAAAAATTAACAAAAGAGGATTATTTATAAACCTGGAAAATTTGGAGCTACTAATGATATTTTATAAAATCTTTTAAATATAAAATTGACACAAAACCGCCAAGATAGGTGAAATCGTATCAAGAAGCCGACCTTATATAGAAATAATTTTAAATACTTAAAAATACTTAAAAATATAGAGTATTTGAGGAGTGCCCTCGATTACTTGAGGATTCCGTCATTAGATTTCACCTGGTGACTATAGTATCCTTTAAAAAAATCTAAATCGGTTAAAAAACGGAGAAGTTATTGAGGAACGTACATATAAAAACAAAAACATATATACGTTCGAATAGAGCTCCTCTTTTTTGAAGTCACTTAAGGTGAAGTTAAAAACAAATGACCTTGAAGTGGCGCCCCCATTCAAATAAATTGGTAACTCGTAAATGTGGTAAAAATGTCCATATTTCTTAATTTAAGGCACTAGATAGCCCTTTAAATTATTATATAAACCACCGTCAAACGTATTTACATTAGTCCGTCTAGCTTTATAACTGCCTCCTAGCTTTAAAACTGATCAGTCAAGATCACCAATAATAGTTTCAACGGCAGTTCATAAAATAATTTACAGGGCTATCTTGTACCTAACATTGAGAAATATGAAAATTTTCACCATATTTACGAGTTAACAATTTATTTCAAATGAGGGGTCACTTCTGCTTGGTATTCACCATCGATTGAAATTGCCTAATGTAAAGTGTTTATTTTTGTTATTATAAGAAAATTAAGCACTCAGTGTATTAGAATGATAACTCTTTTCACTCAACCTGTACTTGGGTTGATCCAGGTTATCATATATATAATATAGAAAAAATATGGATCAGGAAACACAATATAAAATAATCATTCAAAACTACATAACTACTTATGTAAAAAATAAATATACCAATGTATATTTTCACACACATGATAAGTAAATACAATGCGAAGTAAAAATAGCCTTCATGCATACATTATGTGTGTACGATATTACATGCAAAGTTTACTCGCGGGCAATAAAAATTGTATGACTCTAATTTGTAATATTTTTTAATTACATTACTCTTCCCTAGTACGTATGTATCATATTTTAAGTTCTTGTGATAAAATCAGGAACCAGAAAGATCGAGGCATAGTTACATGAAACAGATAAAGAAAAAGGTGAACGTCGTGTCGTACAGCGAAGTAAAACAACTGGCAGATGAGAGAGACAAACGGAAGAGAATTCGTACTCCACCGACAAGAGCATAGCTCTTAAATATAGATAGATATAGAGATAAAATCGTATTAGGTACTTTTCATATTTCGCCATATCTCTTTTGAAGAAGGAGTAGCATAGAGACATGGAAAAAAAATATGTTTAGAAATAGTCATGATGACTAAAAATTTTACAAAATATTGTAAACGTATTTTTTCGTCAAAAAATGACAGAGATACAGCGCATTCCAAGTTCGTACTAAGTGACGCCTTGGTACAATTTTCACTGAGGTGATGTCACAAGCCCGCATTCCGGAACGTAGACGCTATGTATTTTTGTGATTTTTTACTAATTGGATGAATCGTACATTAAGTGTCCATTAATTTTGGATAATGTAACTGACGGAATAAATAGAACAATATTTTCTGACCCAGTCAAGATCCGTATTACTCATATTAAGGAGACTGTTAAAATGGTTTTTTCCTCCTAGGTAGGAATAGGTCAAAATTTGGTTTTACCCTACGTGGTCTTAAGAAAGGTTACGTGACATATGTCTTGTGGGCATAGGGTACTTACGTCTAAAGTTTTTGTGAAGGGACTTTTAATATTTCCCGGTAAGCCCTGCGTGTAATGTTTAACAATAGATACTTACATAACATTATAAGTTTCTAACTAATTAGATGACACATACAAATTTACCGTGTACGAGTATAATAAGTGTGTTTTTACGTTAGGTACCTGCGGAATACAGTCACACTGCTACATCTCCGCATTAATAATAATTGTTTGTTTGTTTTTCGTTTGTGTTAAGAGTCAACACTAAAGTCGAGAGAATTGAAAAATAGGTATTTGTAAAATATATTGCTATCGCGCTATGCCTGAACAACAACCAGGCGAGTGCAATCTATCGCACTGTTCTCGCAGTGTTGTCTCTAGACAACACTCTTAATTGCTAACACTGATGTAAGATTTTTCAGGCTATCTAAAGGCATCTGTCGTAACTTGAAGACTGTCTTGGAACTAACGGCCGTGTGGCTTTCTGCCTGTGGATGTCGTAAGAGGCAAATAAAAGACTAGAAAACATCTCGACTACAACTGCACTCGCAATATGCTTTGACATATCTATACTAATATTAATATTATAAAGCGGAAGAGTTTGTTTGTTTGTTTGTTTTTTTGTTTAAACGCGCTAATCTCAGGAACGAACATTTATAGAGGAAGGCTTTAGGCTATATAACATTTCGACAACCACGCGAACGAAGTCGCGGGCACAGCTAGTTTATTATATTTGGAGAAAAAAAAAGCGGTAAAGTTCACCCCTGTCTTGGAAGCAGCACAGCTGAGGATGCAACCGGGAACCTGCTATGATGAAGAAAGAGTGGGAACCAACAGCTTAAGATGACCTCAAGGGCTAGAGAAATTAAAAATAGATATTTGTAAAATCTATTGCTGTCCCGCTGTGCCCGAACAACAACCGAGCAAGTGCGATAGAGACATACTGCAGGTTGGACTGAAAATACCTATTAAAAGAACAGAAAATCAACAATTCGTAGTCCCCGGATTTCTTCTCCAAAACTTAACCAATATAAGTACTTTTTTCATTACGAATTTATTAACAAAGACTTGAGAGGTTCCTATGTTTTATTTTTTTTATATAATCTAGTCAAATTTGTTTTCTGGATGTTTGAATACAGCGGAAAATATGGCCATTTTTAGGTTTTTGAACGTTCATATCTCTTTTAATAATAAGTTTATGAAAAAAAAGAAAACATAGGGACATGCTAATAGTGGCTATAGATATTCAGGAAAAAAAATATAACTCTATCGGCATTATCCAGGGAGTAAACAGGAGACTACGTTTGTATGGAAAAACGGCTCTTGTTTTCGTTTCGTCTTAAGGCCGTACCTGAATTTTCCGGGGTCCAGTGCTGCCCCCATTTAAAATAAATCATTTCAAAGAAAACGGAGACATCATTTAAAATTTTGAAACTATCAAGTCCTAGATAGCCCTTCAAAGTATTTTATAAACTACTGTTTACAGTTTATAATGAGAAAGTTAATCTTTACTACGCACATTTGCCATAAGTGGCCGTTTTTCGCAAATGTGCGTAGTAAAGCTTAACGTTCTCACTTTAAACTGTAAACAGTAGTACATAAAATACTTTGAAGGGTTATCTAGGACTTGATAGTTGCAAAATTTTAAATGACGTCTCCGTTTTCTTTGAAATGATTTATTTTAAATGGGGGCAGCACTGAACCCTGGAAAATTTTGGTACGGCCTTAAGTGGCTTAAGAAGTAGGCCTCACTACTTAGGTTTCGTATTTTTTTCCTAGGTACTCAGGTGTCTTCTTATCATAAACTTTACTTATGGCGACTCTACCAATTATATCATACTTAAATCAAATATACCTGAACATAGGTATATTTCGTTGTTCGTTGTGTTCGGGTATATTTGATTTAAGTACAATAATATAAATCATTAATACTAGTACTACATAAATACTACTCGTATTACGACAGTATTCTATTGCCTTAAATCAAATGTACGTGGATGGATGGAATAAAATATAACTACTCTATGTATGTATCTATAAATGTACGAGTACTTGTAAATAATATATATATTTGGCTAAATAAATAAATGAAAACAATAAAATATACAAATGTATCCATATGAGTATTGAACTTGCTTTGAAAATATTATAATGTATTTTATGTGTATAAGATAAACGGGAAAGTGCGAGTCGGACTCGTACATGAAGGGTTCCGTACCACCGTACAATGTTTTAAAACGCTGAAGAAACACGTTTCTTGTATGACGACCCCCTTTAATTATTAACTTTTTTTATTTTTAGTATTTGGTGTTATAGCGGCCACAGTAATACATAATCGGTAAAACTTTTAGTCGTCTAGCTATTACGGTTCAAGAGATAGAGCCCTGTGACAGACGGACAGACGGACTGACAGACGGACATACGGGCAGACGGACAGACAGCGGAGTCTCAGTAATAGGGTCCCGTTTGCACCCGTCGGGTACGGAACCTTAAAAAACCAATTATTTTTTTAGTAAAACGTCCACATCGTCGCCCCAATGGCCAACTTTCTATCTTCGCGTTGATATAATCACTGTCATGCGAGTGCCTATATTTTTAACATAGGGGAACGGCTCAATGAACGCTAGGTATCTACTATCGTGACGAATCTTCAAGAGGCATCGATCAGTATCCAAGAGTTGACAGTGGTTGGAGGCTTAAGGAAAAAAGATGAAAGTCCGTAAAGTTTTTACTTTTTGATCGTAGAATTGGTAGGTGTCTTTATGCAGCCGGCCATATTGATGTACAGTTTCCTACAGTTGGCTGACATTTTGATGTCAGACAAACTCCCATAAAACGTACGTTTTTACAAACGTAGCATAAACTCACCAAAACATTGGCGTAAGTACATATTTTATATACGTATTTCAGTACTGGAGGGGAGGCCTTTTTCCAATAATGGGACACAATTGCACAGAATACATAAGAGTACAAACAGAATGGAATCTCACAGCGTCTCCCGCAAATTGGCGTCCCCGCACCTCTCCTCCGCACTATGTGCTCCTTATTGCGTTCTAAACTAGGGTTCGTTACTAGTCGCACGCAATTCGCGACATGTCTTGTTTTGAGAACTGTCAACCAATAGTAACCATCATGGTGAGAAGATGCGCATGTAATAATTGTTTATCCACCAAATACAACAAAGAACGTATATTTCAAAGATTTCCGAATGATGAAAACAGGTAAGCAAAGCAACAATATAATTTCATGTTATTACCCAGCAACCATTTTGAACACCGATTGATATATAAACCCTTCTAACTCTCTCGCATTGGCGGGAGAATACACAAAAATATATATGAAGTGATGTTATGTAGCTATTTCCGACTTTTCTGTAACATTTAATACATATAAAACAGAATATTTTTTACGTCATAGTGTTCGCAAATCTCCCGGTATGGAAAGATATTATAATCGTCAATATGTTGAACTCGTTAGTAGGGTAAGTATTAAATTAATTCTGCGGTGCGACCCTAAGTATAAAACTCACACATCGACGTGTGTACAGATACATTATTTCGTTTGTAGTAGTAGTAGGTATGTTACTCTGAATCTATAAAGTGTCATACCAGTGACAATAGGCTAGCAAAAGAAAATCAGTATGTACTACCTAGTCTTCAAAATACCTAAGGAAATTAAACATTCTCAGGATTCCCAGTCCCGCAGTAAACAAGCGGTCATCGGTCATTATTACTCATTATATTTCCGGTGGAGGAAATCAGCATGAGGAAACCAGGACACTAGTGACTACTACAGTTGCCTAATGCGTGAAGTGGAGAAGAAATGGCAAACCACTCCACAAAATCTTCATTGTGTGGATCTCTTACCACATACCGCATTTATTTATATTCGAGTTTTGTACTACCCTTGTCTTTCTCGACATCACCAAGTTGGTTGAGTGGTTGATAAAGCCTTAGTTAGGCTTTAAGTCCGCCATTACACTTGTATTTGTGCATGATGTGAAATAAATAAATAAAGAAATGCCGTAATCACACCGATAAGATCTGGGTTCTTATCGGTGCCTTTCTTCTTTTAGTTCGTATCAGTTAAAATCGAAGATATACCAACGTGTTAATGAACTAACGCAAAACCTTTCAGATTGCACCTCAGCCCATGAAACTGAACAACTTTTGTTCCACAACATTCTCAAAATGCCAAAAATAAAATTCGAATTTTCATACAAATTAACTCGATCAGTTTGTATGAAAATTAAAATTGTTTTTTGGGTTTCCTGAAAATTGTAGAAGAAAAGTTGTTAAGTTTCATGGGCTGAGGTACCATCTAAGAGGTTTTGTGTTAGTTCATTAACACATTGTATACAATTTAGAAATAAATTATGCCAAAATTTGACATGCTGTTTCAAAACAAAAGCTAGATTACATTAGTATCGAAAAGTCTAGTGTATTTACCCTAGGGTACAATACAATACAAAAATCTTTATTGCACCAAATAAGAAACATTAAAAATTACAAAGTTAACAGAACTTATAAATAAGGTACAAGAAGCGGCCTTATTGCCAAAGCAATCTCTTACAGGCAACCATAAAGAGAAGGAGTTCTCGAAGTATATGAGTAAGATAACAGGTGGCGCAGTTTAAATTAAAATATAAATTATAACCAATAGATATTAAAATACTTATACAAAATATATAACATTATAAAAAAATTGATATAGGTATATAAATAAATACCCCAGTAAGAATAGTAGGGAAGGTAAGGTAAGTCTAGACTTTAGACATGAACTCAAAAGAAGGTTCTTAAGAAGGCTAAGGGCGTTCTTAAGAACCATCTTTCAAGTTTATGTCTAAAGTCTAGAAAAGATGGTAAGGAATAGGTAAAAATGCATATTATTTTAAGGAATAATAAATAAAATTACATGTGCATTTTCGAATATGAAGGAACTTTATTTGATCAATAACCGACGAATTTAGTAATCCAAGTCTTATACTGTGTTCCTTTAACATTTTCAAACAGTTGTTTATTAGATGAAACGGTGCTGGTTAATACATTTGCGTGATATGAATTTCAATATTAATCTTAATTTTCAAAATGTGCATTCGATTAAATTTAGAAGATATGAAATTCACAATTTGTAAATATTCGGTAAAGACAGTTAATAAGTGTACGATATCATAATATTAATATTATTTATCAGAAAAAGTTCTTGTATATTAAATTCTTGTAACATGAATAATAGAAAATATGAATACATTTCTTATATACTAATTACAGAATCACAAAACACTCACACTAACAGTTGCGAAGGACAGATGAGAAGAAAGTAAAGTTATTATTAGTTATATTTACGATTTATTAGTTCATAATAGTTTTTTTATTCCATAGTTTAATTTACAATAGTTTTAAATAATATTAAATAATACTTGATATTATTATATCTTAAAAAAAAAATTAATTAAAAAAAGACGCTCAATCTTACAAATCCATATTTTTCATATTTTCTTGTACACAAATTTGTGATTGTAAAATAATGCGCATTAATTGAGCCCGTAAGTACTTTTAAACAATAAACTTATACATACGTTGCTTAACACATACCTAACTTAGTACAACTTTATTTACAACACTAATTATAAAATAATCTATAAATCCGATTTATTATCACAGGAACAGAATTAGACAATATGAAATAATTTTTGGTACTATAAAATTCAAAACTTGTTTATTGTAGCAAAACATTTCATCCAAAATAATGTTCAGTGAAATAACACTGTTCCTTTGATAATCCGGTAAAACCAGCGAACTATAATACTTACAGAAGAGTTACTTCAAACATTATCATCGCTCAAAATAAACCCACAAATGTATATAGAATGTCTGTCGCATGACGCAGCGTCAATTGTTGGTTAATGTCCGCTATGACGCAGCGTGACAGCAGCCTCTGATTGGTCCAGGAAGTGGCATGAAGTAACAGTATTAGCGAAAAACAACATATAATTACTTGAATGTTTTTTTGATGGGGTAATTTTTTCCACTTGATTATTGTTTACGCCATAATACGTTCATTCATACTCTTTCACAATACATCCTCCTTTTTGTTCTTAAATTATCATCTCATCTTTATGGCCTGCTATACGTTAAGAAGAAACAAAAATCAGCGCGTGTTTGAACTCATCTCGCAACGCATCTCTTCGCCACTAATACGCTCCGCTAAATAAATAACCATTCTCCGCTTTCTTTAACAAAACACATAAGTCTTACGTGCCGCGCTTATAAACTAAAAGTGTGTGTGATTTATCATGTCGGTCTACGGAACGCATCTAATAATTTTAATGCAGTGCTGCAGTCAAAAAGAAGATTTAAGTAACATCAAAACCACAGGTAAGCTGCTTAAATTTCTTAAAGGCCTGCTGCAGGCCTACATTCATCACCCACATTTCTACCTTTACGCTCTTAACGCTTCCCACTCTTACGCTCTTCTAAGCCTTCCGCTATCGCTTCACAAAAAAATACAGTCCACTCACTCTAACGCTGATCCAATTACGCTTCCATAGTATTATAGTTCGCTGGGTAAAACTACATAATTCTGTAAAAGATTTGGCAATAAATTCTCACATAAAAGTATGATCGTTGTATATCAAGTTTATAAAATATATTCATTTGAAATAAAAATAATCATTTTAGTAAATAATGTAATCTAAACAACAGTAGATATAATTAAACTGGACCATACTCTCTCTTGTGACAGATGAAAACCGTACGCATAGATTAACTATTATCTATATTATAGATTCTATAATGCAATCCGAATAAAGTTCTATCTCTATAAACTATAAATTAGTAAAGAGATGCATGATTTATAATAAATGGCTGTTGAAGCCTCAAATATTTTTTTAAAATGATGAAATGCATGTTGTGCGTTATCAATACAAACCCTGCTTGGTATGTTTCATAATAATAAAATGACTTAACGTTTGAAAAGTTAGCTGCCTTAATTATGCAACGGAATGCATCAATAATCACAATAAGTAATTTTTCAAATTGAATATATTAATTTATGCACCTTGACTGAAGTGCTACTGCAGTCTCTATCACTCACATTAAGTATAAAAGAGACAAGAAATTATTTAACGTATCAGTTTTGTACTCCCGAGGAAGCTTCAAAATACTGTGCAGCAACATGAATTGAAATTATTGAAGTGAATATTTACTTCAATTTACGTAGGTAAGTGACTTGCTTACCAAAGAGGCATTCACCATAAATTATTTGCGTTCATCACCATATTGATAATTTTATTGATATATACAAATTAAAGACCAACTATCAAGCACAACCTCTTTTCTGACCGACTTGGTCCATATAGATCATTTAACCACAAGACAAATTGAAATTTTGAGATGACTCAATTGACTTGGAATGTCAAATGCTTTATATTTAATATATATTGTTATAAATAATATTTGAGTATGTCGATTATTTTTGGATTCTAATAAATAATTATATGATTGGAATTCCTTGTATTCTTTACAATTCTTAGGACCTATTTTCGATGAGCTGATTTAGCTGATTCAAGTCTTAGACAGCTCATTTCCTTCCAACTTTTTAGTTACAAACTGTAGATATGTAAGCCATTTAATTTTGAAATACGATTTTCAAAACTACTGGTACATCTGTTAGTTAATAATGATTTCTGTTGAATATATTTAAAATTTTATGCGAAATAACGTCGATTTTAAATGACTTCATAATTATGTAACTTTTTTGGTGATTATTTTTTATAGTTACAGGCCTATGTACAAGTAAATTTTATTGACACTACGGTCACAACAAAATTAAGCAAAGACTATTGTATTCTGGTTTAAGAAATTTCTTTGATATATAGACTTTAATTTTCAAGCCTAGAATCTGTAAATACTTAGCTTAGAATTTTATCGAACAGCGTTTTTTTTTTGTCTTAAAGCTATAATACCTGAAAAAAATTCCAAAGAAGCTCTCAAAATGCGCAATAAGCAACTTATGCGTTCATTTTCTGTGTCTGAAATTTATTAATCATGGGTTGATCTATAGTTCCTGAAAGCCATACAGAAGATGATGATGCAGTCGTTGGCTATATGAGCGTGTTGGGACGGAAGCGAGAGGACCGGCGTCATGGCTGAGAAGCAACGCGGTTGCGACGAGCTGACTCGCGGGAAGCGCTGTGGACCTCTGCGGTGCGGAGCGTGATGCCGAAGATATCTTCATGGTAACGATTCTCCTCCTAAGATAAATTAAGTGTTAATTTGATATAATGTTGAAATAATTCAGACTGGTCCAAAGTCGCTACCTTGAGAGACGAAGTACTCTAGGTTGTCGAGTTAAAAAGGCTTTTACTATTATGTCACAAATTAGACATGCTTGGTGATAATGGTTCACAGCAAAGATATTTAAAGTTCGCATGGATATAGACAGTTTGATGAGAGGATGGCATGCAAATTATAGCTTACAGCCCCACGAGTTACCGACCCGACAATTCTACTAAAATTATCACGAAATGTATTTTTACATTATTTTAATTCATAAAAAATTTATAGAATTTGGTTTGGAAAAGCCGCAAATTAAGTGTACTAAATAAAAGTGCCTACCTTTAACATAAACATGAAGTTTTGCACTTGATCATCCGTCATATTTCCGTGTTTCTTTACAATGCCTTTTAGTTTTTGGTGCACATCTTCAGCCATTTTACAATCACCACATACGTAAAAGTGTGCTCCTCTGTTTATCAATAAATCATGTATCTCCTGTCCTTCTTTCTCTGCAAGCTCTTGAACATACATCTGAAAATATAACACAATGTAAATATTTCCAAAATCAACAAAATGAAGATTATCTTTTACAGAAAATGAAGGTAGTCTTACTTTGGGTATATTTTTCTCTCTTGATAAAGCCAGGAATACTTTTGATAAAACTCCTTCTTTGAGAGCATGTTCTTTTTCCTCCCTATATAAGTCCATAGTTTTTGTTCTACAACCAAAGAAAAGCCATACGGGTCCAGCGTTTGTACGCGAACGAGAATTCAAGAGCGTTCTACGATGATGCCAAAATCCTCTAAAGGGAGCAATGCCTGTTCCTGGGCCTATCAATATTAATGGTACGGATAGGTCTTGCGGGAGATGGAAATTTGGAGCGCTGAAAACAAAACAGTTATGACATATAACTGACTAGTAACATAATATAACAACAACAAGGTCAACCCTTTATAGCAGCAATATACAAACCTCCTTATGAATAAATAAACTTCATCACCCGGCTTACGATCCATGAGATAATTTGAGCAAACACCATAGTGGACAGGACCCTCGCCATCTACAATCATGACATCACGCTTAATTTCCTGTAACCTAGATAATGCACTAAATATAACTGATTAAACTTTCCATTGACATCGCTACATTATCTGCGTCAATCAATGGGTGTAATGCGTTCATCTGAACCTTAAAATAGATCGTTTAGTGTAATTCTCCGGAATTCTTGATTTGAAATGCACGTGGGTTTAGAAATAATAAACGGTGAATCACTGTGATTGTATTAGAAATTAATAACGTTTATGTACCGACCTTGTGTTCTATATGAGACTACGGCGACTGTCAGATGCAATCTCTTCGGATGAGCGATTGGGGATGAGGAAATGGAGTAGAATCTTGGTTGTAAAGGCGATAATATTGCTGCAAGTAAGGAGGCGCTTGGTCTAGCTGAAGGAAATTTATCCAAAGTCTCAGACAGAGTTGGGAAGTGATAGTGACGCCAATCTTCGTATGCTGCGGGGTCCTGTTGAAAAAAAAAATTTTTTCGAGTCAATCTAATTATTTTGTGATTTGTGAGCAAAATACTTCAGTGTAATTATTTATCTAAAGACTAACCGTAGCTAGGAGACTAAGTTGTTTCCTTTCTTCCTCGTCATCGCACGTCTTAGCCAAGTACTGTAATAAGATAGTAGTTGGAGGAGTGGTGATATCTAGGAACCGAGTGAATAGATCACGCACACTCACTACTGGAAGCCTCTCATGCGGTTCCCAAGACTTTACTGGACCTAATGAAAAATTAAAAGCTTAATTATATCTTGGTCATCTTGTCTAAAACCTGCAATATTTTACAATTCAAGACGTATTGAATTAGCAATAACGTCAAAAAGTCTTAACCAGACATATTTGATTTTTAACTTAAGTATTGAGTTAAGAAAGTTCCAGCTTAAATCTGAATTTGTACTGTAGTACTTACTACATACTATTGACATATTGAAAAAGTAATCACGTGTATGTAAATTGGGGATAAAGGTGTGAAATTGTATAGTTTATAAATGCTAGTTGTGGATTTTATTGACATATTGAAAAAGTAATCACGTGTATGAAAATTGGGGATAAAGGTGTGAAATTGTATAGTTTATAAATGCTAGTTGTGGATTTTTCACAAAATATGTTGTTGAAATACTTTTGTACGTTTTTTGACGAAACTTGTTGTTGATGATGTTTTGATTAATTTTATTACCTAATCAAAGTTAATTGGAAATGTTTTCATCTCTTCTGTTTCTAATTTGTTACAAAACAAACGTTTTCAGGTCAAAATATTTCGCCGTAATATTTACCACTAGAAGTATGCGTTTCCTTCATCAATTGCAGTTGCAAGGGCTCGTCGAAGTCGTCAACGTCTTTCGCTCGAGCCAGTATGCCATCGACCAATTCTTTGCGGTTGCACGCGACTATACCAACGTGGTCACCAGGATCGTATTTGATTTCCTCCTAATCACAAAAAAAACAAGTCAGTAAAATTGTTAGCTTCATCCTACATTGTATATTGTTAGATTTATTGATTTTATCGCTAATACATTGCCTTTAATATTACTTATAAATTATAAGTGTAGTTTGAAAGGTAAACGTTGTTCACCTGTGCACCGTTGCGAATCAATTTACTACAGGTTTTTTTTTACTTGTTTGAATTGCAACACATTGCTATTAACTCTACAACCGTACTCGTTTCAGATCATAGATATCGGTATCATTATTCTTTTCATTTAAAACGTAATTGCTGTTAGTTTAACTAAAGTTCTTAGCAATCAAAAAAGCAATCAAATACCTGTTTAGAAAAAGATAATAATGGTTACCTTCGGCTCCATATCAATGAAGATCGTTGATCGTTCAGCTGAGTCATCCCCTAAGTCTTTATTCGCCTTTACTATGCAAGTCACCAGTTTTTTATTAAGCGCCGATTGCAAAGCCTCGGGCAGAGTGGGGGCTTTACCGACTGCGTCAGAGAACCTAACGGTCTCCTCACTAAGGGCCACGGTGCCAAGGGCCCGCTTCGCTTCTTGCAAAGTTTCGTCGTCGTCCAAACAGAAAGTCTCGCAGGCGACCTACGAGATAAGTAGCTTTGAAGTTATATAATTAAAAATTGCTAAAGAGACACAAAAATTGTTCAGGCACGAAGTTGCGAAAAATACTTTGGGGCAGTTTTGTTTGAATGAGATTTAATTTGAAATGGAAATAGACTTGTAAGTAAAAGATGTTATTATATTCAAGTTCTTTAAACTAAAATACTTTTTTGGTTTCGTTATATCTGAAGGTAGAATAGCTTTTATAAATAATTAAAAATTGATAATATCTTACTTAAATAATACAATTCCGTTTTCTTTACGTTTAAATAAGCCCACATATCTATTCAATCGTAGAACACATACATTGCAGTCTACATTGCGCCAATGTATATTTATCCAAAGGTGCTTGGAAGACTTCGTATCTACCTATATTTTAAAATACTTATAATTTGTTAATATATTTGGCGCACGATAAGTTTTTGCTTATAAACACCACACAACAAACTCAACAAATCAGACAATGGCAATCACGAAACGGAAAAGCAAACTCACGTTAAACACGCTTGAGGCCCACTTCCTGAAGGCCTGGTCTTGGCCACACATCTCGTCGCCGGTCGCGACGTCATGAATTCGTTCACCGCCGAGGTCACCGAGTAGTTTGTCGACGTATTTGCCGAAGTTGCAGAAATTCGGGTAGGCGCTGGAGCCGAGAGCAAAGACGGCGAAACGGACGTTGCTTAGGGGACCGAAACTGTCGATAGACGTGGCATCTGTTGCACTTCCTGTCACAATAAAACGATCCTTTAACACATTGACAGTTCACTTACCAGACACAATAGAAAAGCAATTGTTTCTGTACCACATGTGGTACACAGACTGTTAATGTGTTAAACCTCTAGTAAGGTAGTTTCAGACAATAGGGATGTGGACTAGGGTAAATTAATATGAAAATAAAAAGTTACAAAATAATGTCACTTGTCAATGATCACATCCATTTTGAACGTGATTTAAGATTTATTACTTAATGCACAAAAACTGATAATACGAGCGCTATTTGACTCCAAGAAATTATAACGTCAAAGTCCGATAACTCTTACCATAGAAAATGTTTGTTTTGACGTTAAGAAAAAATATCTAATTTGACTTGTTGAAAACTAGCGGATTCTTGGAAGCAAGATTTTTGAAACTGCACATTGGTATAGCGTCTGTAGAATTAAAAAAACAAAAGAAATTAAGGACAACCTAAATCACAGTTCAATTACTTACCTGCTGACTCCGCGTGACTTATCTACTTATTAATAAAGTAATCCTCTTTAACTCATATTAAAATTTTACTTTCTGCTACTTAAGACGATACACAGAGTCCAGTGCTGCCCCCATTTGAAATAAATTATTTGTAAGAAAACGGAGATATCATTTGAAATTTTAAGCTACTAAAACCTAGATAACCCTTTAAACTTTTTTATGGACCACTGTTTACAGTTTAAAATGAGATCGTTAAGCTTTAGTTTGCATTTTTGCGAAAAACGGCCACTTTTGGCAAAAACGCAAACTAAAGCCTTACGTTCTCACTTTAAACTGAATCTAGGTTTTAGTAGCTTAAAATTTTAAATGATATCTCCGTTTCCTCACTAATAATTTATTACAAATGGGGGCAGCACTGGACACCGTGTATCGTCTTAAGTAACAGAAAGTAAAATTTTAATATGAGTTAAAGAGGATTACTTTATTAATAGATAAGTCACGCGGAGTCAGCATGTAAGTAATTGAACTGTGATTTAGGTTGTCCTTAATTTCTTTCGTAAATAATTTTGAATTGCGCGTTTTATTTGATAAATCACAATTTATTCGTTGCATTTTCTCCAAGTAACATTTGAAAAAACGCAACGGTTCTTATATATTCTTAGTTATAAAAGTTACCAACTTAGATAAAAGTTAATTTGTTAATTTTTTTTAAATTGGAATTCTACATTTTATTAGATAAACTAAAAATAATAATGTAAGTAAATTTTCATCTTCTGTGTTGTTTTTACGGTTTCAATTACAAAATGGACCCATTTGAAATACATTTTTAAACAGCACTAGCAAGAGAGTTCTTTTCTTGGAGAGTTCAACTCTACTTTCTAGTCACGATCCTAATTCGTATCTCAAGAAATACTGAACAAATCTTACAAACAAAATGAATTTTAATTTTGTATTCCATCTTCTTTCTAGAAAGATTTTTTTAACTAATCTTTCAAAAAATGAAAAAACATACAACCTATACCTTACACTTATAGCTTACTAGCTTTTGCCCGCGGCTCCACTCGCGTATCCCACGGGAGCATTACTTTTTTCCGGGATGAAAGGTACCCTATGTCCTTCGCACTACTCCTAACTATGTGTATGCGTTTTCTAATTTTCAACAAGATTGATTCAGTAGATAAAGCATGAAGAGGTAACAAACAAACAAACAAATATACAAACTCACTTTCGCATTTATAATATTAGTTGGGCTTTTGTACATTATATATATTGTCCTTTAAATTTTGTATTTATAAATATTTTTTGGTGCAATAAAGATTTTTGTATTGTTTTGTAACTTATAATTAACGATTTATCTTCTTCACAAGGAATGCATAAATGATGACTATTTCTGAAACGATATGATATCCATACACATATAACTCATCAATTTTCGTAAACCCTTCAGGACAATCAATTGGTAGAATTTTTTTTTATTAGCCTATACTGTCCCATTGCTGGGCAAAGGCCTGGGGAGGCCTTTGCCCAGCGTACAAGAGGGGTCTTGTACGCCACTGATCTCTATCTTGCGCAATGGAGATAGTAAAAAAAGAATAGTTACCACATTAAATTGAACCTTGCCATAAAGTTTGTACAATGAAAAAAATTGTCGTGATGGTTAGGCTTTTATTTAAATTAAATCATGTTCTGGCCAGATGCAACTGGAACAGTAACCCATAGACCTAAGTTGATATCCATTACAATGGTCGCATTAAAACACTAAATTTTGTTGTCCACCTTAAAATTCTATTTTGCGAGTTCAAAGAATATATTTTATAGTGGATTCAATTATACAATTATATTAGTGGATATAATTATTAAATATAATTATTAATGACTATACCTTTCAATGATTCCAATCGACTTAGTTTCTTTTGGTTTCCGGACGCGTATCTCTGAAATTCCATTTGGCTGTTGGCCTTTATGAAAGATTTTGGCGTCAATGTTTGAGAATTTCTGGAAAAAAATCAAATGTTTTTTTTTTTCACTTTGACATTAACGCTAGAACATAACTGCCCGCGGGTCACATAACATTAGAATTTCAATTGTTGGCGACGGTGACCCGCGGGGTAGTAAATGAGTCGTGGGTCATAAACAGTCTTGATTCAGTTGCCGATAAAGTAGTAAACAATTCAACTTACACACTGACTTCATCGCCAACTTGGTCCGTGTATAATATCTCGCAAAGGTGTTCTGCAAAAGCCTGTCGGGGAAAAAACATGGAATGAATTAAATACTTAATCCATTTGAAAATAATTTATAAACAAAAAAATGTTTTTAGAAAAATAAGTATGTATTATTTGACTTTTTACTATACTAAAGTTTTCTGATAGTTCTTTATAAGTATTTTTTTATGTTCAAATAAATTAGGTGCACTAATAATGAACATAATTTATTCCAGCTTTAGACACGTGTCAATAAAAAGGAACACCACATAAATGTTGGCTTGACGTCATTGTTGGAAACTCGCATAGATAAGATACCTTAAGAGGTAGTAAACGTTTAATACTTACCACACCATTTTCCGGTGGGTCGCCATTTCCGAAGGTCGAGGTCACAACCAATAACAAAGCTTCATGCTCTATCGACGTTATGTCGTAGTCCACCATGCAGTGCACCTGCAAGGATTGATAGAATAAGTTGCTGAAGTTTAGCCAGTAAGGGTTTGTTCAATCGAAATGTATGATCCAGTAAGTGAAGATGGATATTAGCTAAAAAGTTCACTTGGAGAACGACAGTAAGGTGTGTGATTTCGTTTAATTGAAACTGATTTCCATAATAGGCATAGACTGAACATTTCTATATGGCTTATCTCGCGTCTCTAACAAACAAAAAATTAAGAAGATACAACGCATTTCACGGTTACGTTATGCCTTGGTATTCAATTTTCACTGAGTAGTGATGTCACAAGTCCTACTCTGGAACTAAGACACTCTATATCTTTGTGTTAAGGAAGATATAGGCAAATGACCTTGAAGTGTGAAATAAATTGTAAACTCGAAAATATGGTGATAATTTCCATATTGCTCCTCGTCATGCACTAGATAGCCCTTTAAATTATTTTATGAACTGCCGTTGAAACTATTATTGGTGATCCGTCTAGCTTTAAAACTTGCCGTGGCCACTTTTGGCGGAGGCAAGTTTTAAAGCTAGATGGACTAACGTAAATACTTTCAACGGTGGTTCATAAAATAATTTCAAGGGCTATCTAGTGCATGACGAAAAACAATATGGAAATTATCTTCATATTTACGAGTTAACAATTTATTTCATATGAGGGCGCCACTTCAAGGCCATTTGCCTATACCTGCACCTTAATATATGATAAATCTCTCTCCAAAAGAGAGGGGAGACATTTGCCTAGCAGTGGGACAATATAGATTAATTAAAAAAAAAATGATGATTCGTAAATTTAATGTCCATTATTTTTGGTTAATATAACTGACGGACTGAATAAAATAATATTTTTCTGGCCCAGTCAAATCCATATTCAAGTGGAAATACCTCTAGCAAGAACTGGCAACTAGTTTCTTCTGACTTCAAAGTGAATTCAAGTTCCAGAAAACTTGCTAACTCGTAAAGTATAACAACATTGTTTTATAACGTCATGTGGCACTGTTCGCACATTTATTTGCTACAACAATTTTCCAAGAGGGGGTAACAATTTATTTAATCCCTTGCCATTTGGTGAAACGATCAAGGGACAAAAATGCACGTGCCATCTTACTTTTTGTAGGTTTAAAATTCTGGTTATGTTTATTTTTTATATTGTTGTGTAATGGTGATATTAAATGAACAAAGTATTATACTAAATTGTAGATACGCTCAAATACTGGTCCTAAATAAATAGATGCCGAACTTTACAAGGAAGATAAGCCGAACTAATGTGCGTGTGGTAATATGCAATATATGCTAATTGCTGCTGCGGGAATAAAAAGTCTATGTCCCACCTTCCTTACTGACTCTTTCCCAATCTTGTCCATTGAGGGTGGCATACGAAAAATACACGAAGCCAATAGCGACGTTACTAAATGGATTGATAGCCTTCACCCTCTAACTTTGCTGCATATTTTAGAAAACCATTCGCAAATAATAATAATTTAATAATTGTAGATACTAACGTCAACCGAGTAAAAAGTAAATAGGTACTCGTAAAAAAATGTGATATATTTATTACACCTATAAGTAGATATATTGTAATATAAATATGTAGTTTTAATGTGTAAGTATATTATAGAATACCTTTATGTGTAATGAATTGATATATGCTAATTTAAAAGTAGCCTTATTTATGTAACTATTTATCTTATTTTATCGTTTTCTTTGCGCCACTGTTTCTTTTTCACGTGACTTAATTTTTCTCCATCCACTGGTTGTCTGGAAGAGATCACTGTCAGCGATAAGACCGCCCATTGTACCTATGTATATATATTTACAATTGTATTTTGTTAATTTTTTTTAGGTGCAATTAAAGAGTTTTTCATCCATTCATTAATTCATATAGTGTTATTGACTTAAAAAAATATACGTAGAAGTATTTGTTACTAGTAGAGTTGATATATGTTTTGCATCATAATCTCTTGTTGCTATTCCTCCCATTTAGAAATCACTGTTTTGCGCTGTTTGATATATATTTATAACGCACGGGAGTTCAAATGATTACATTACTAGGCAAATACGCCATCCCTGTTCATAGCCGATGATTACTTGACATAGTGCGTACGTGCGAGAAGATACGTGCAACGTACTTGAAGCTTGGTAAGCTTCCCCAAAACTAAACGTGAAAACAAACATCGGATCGACTTATTTCATACCTTTGCATAAACCTTAACCTTTCGGACGAATTTGCTTACCAAATACACTGAGTGTCAAATCTGACTAAAGCTCCATAAACTCAAAAGCTGGAGTCTAAATTCTGTGGACTATGTACTGAGTCCTTAGATTTATGAGGCTAATAGATGGAGCCCCACAAATGTAAAAGTTTTCTCATTTTCCGCAATAGGATGCCTTACGTCCGTATTACTATCATCAAAAACAATGGATATTTGCAACATTTCCATGACAGATTTAACCAACATTCTCTTTATCCGAAGATATTGTTTAGTATTACGATGAATGTATGCCTGATATTATACTTCTAGGATATTTTTTTATTTACCTTACTATCCGACGCGCCTAAACGCTAGCGGGTCAAAATCTCATTATTTTCTATCCACCATCATCTTCCTCGCCTTCTCCCTATTTGGGGTCCGCTCATTTTCTATCCATATGAAAGGTAAATCTCCTCCCCTTGTTTGTACTTCAATTTTCATCGTTCTTCTTTTTTATATGTACGTTGTATGTATTTATGATATACGTACATATGATGGTGTGATGTATATGATGTATATGTATGTTATAATTATTTATATTTAAGTATGTGTATTATATCGACCATCCCGCACTAGCTGATTTCCTGTTATTTTTTTCTAAATAAGCGAGGTTGCCTGGAAGAGCTTAGCGATAAGGCCGCCCTTTGTACATGTCCTGTATTTATTTTTGTGCATTATTAGGGGTATTGTATTGTATTACCTGTGCATTGAAGGCATGTCCAAAAATAACTCCCAATTCTTTGGCAAACTGCTCGGACTTTCCCGTCTCTGTTGCGTACAGTACCGTCGCCTTGATTCGCTTGGACAAAGCTCGTCCGAACAACTTGGATGTGAATTTTACCGCCCGGGCTATTTGCTTGAAGTGGAACTTTCGGTTTATTGGCCTCTTTCCTGTGATTGGCTTTGATTTCTGCCACACGTGTGTCTTCCAAGCTGGATCCTAAAAAAAATGTTTATTGTATATCAAATATATATTAAATATTGTATATATAGATAAATGTGTAATATCAGCCGCATACCGTCCACTGCTGGACATAGGCCTCTCCCAAGGATTTCTAAAATGACCGATCTAGAGTGGCCAGCATCCAGCGGTTTCCAGCGACCATGATCACCTGACCACCTTTTGGGTGGCTGTCCTACGCTTCGCTTGCCAGTACGTGGTCGCCAGTCCAGAACCTTTTGCCCCATCCGCCATTGATTCGTCGCGCTAAATGTCCGTCCACTGCCACTTCAACGAGCTAATCCGCTGGGTTATGTCGATGACTTTTGTTCTCCTACAAAATTCCTTATTTCTAATTCGATCACGTAGAAAAACACCAAGCATAGCCCTCTCCTTAGCGCGTTGAGCTATATACCTTGAGCCTTCTTACGAGATCTATAGTACGGGACCACATTTCAAAGCCATAAGTCATCACTGGTATGCTAACACACATGGTTTATACACTGCGTCTTGAGGCACTGAGGTATATATGTAAATGTTACTGACTAACAAATGTTAAGGCGAAGATATAGGCAAATGGCCTTGAAGTGTGAAATAAATTGTTAACTCGTAAATATGGAGATAATTTCCATATTTCTCTACGTCATGCACTAGATAGCCCTTTAAATTATTTTATGAACTGCCGTTAAAACTATTATTGGTGATCCGTCTAGCTTTAAAACTTGCCGTGGCCACTTTTGGCGGAGGCAAGTTTTAAAGCTAGACGGACTAATGTAAATACTTTCAACGGTGATTTATAAAATAATTTAAAGGGCTATCTAGTGCATGACGAAGAGTAATATGGAAATTATCTCCATATTTACAATTTATTTCAAATGAGGGCGCCACTTCAAGGTCATTTGCCTATATCTTCGCCTTAAATGATCGAGTTATAGTTTTCAACTTTTACCCAAAAATTTGGTTTTTTTATTCTTCTTTATGACAAAGTGTTTGGTACGCCCTATTAATATCTTAGCATAAAATAATAAATAATGGGTAGTATTTAAACGCAAATCAAAATTACTGATTGCACAGCAAAATACTCAACTGAAAATATTACTAAACAAACTGCAATTTATATTTGTGGCGCAGTAAAATGGATAGAACTTTCCTAGCACTCGCCGGCCGCTGCCGCGGCACGCTCGCTTCGCTCGCTCGGCTCGTGCGTGTGTTGGTCGCAGTTCTAACATAACCTAACCTATAGGTTTGCCCTAACCTAATAAATTTGATGTGCAGTCAGTATTTATTTGCTGTGCAATCAGTACTTATGATAAGATTGTTGATTTATTTGATGTAAAAAAGTATATAAATGATGAGATTAAATTGATGGGTGATTATTTATTAGATGTGCAATTAATAATATCCCATAAATAATACTATCGTAACTTACGAATATTAAGCACATTTTGAAAAAAGGTATGTTTTTCAATAGATTTTTTTCTTCAATTCAGTCTCAAGCAATCTGTTGCATCTAAATATGAATTTTTTTTTTTTTTTTTTTTTTTTTTTATGTTATAGGGCGGCAAACGAACAAGCTAATAACATACTCGTACATCTGTCACGCCTGTTTCCCACAGAAGTAGGCAGAGACTATGTACTTCCACTTGCTTCGATCCCGACAGACCTCTTTCGCTTCATCTAAACTCATCAATCTCTTCATACGTGCCCTTCTGTTACGGGTACTTTTTACCTCTCCTTTTTAGGGTTCCGTAGCCAAATGGCAAAAAACGGAACCCTTATGGATACGTCATGTCTGTATGTCTGTCAGTCCGTATGAGACAGCCACTTTTTTCCGAAACTATAAGAACTATACTGTTGAAACTTGGTAAGTAGATGTATTCTGTGAACCGCATTAAGATTTTCACACAAAAATACATATTACAATAAAAAAAACAATTAATTTTGGGGGTTCCCCATACTTAGAACAGAAACTCAATTTTTTTTTTTCATCAAACCCATACTTGTGGGGTATCTTTGGATAGGTCTTCAAAAATGATATTGAGGTTTCTAATATAATTTTTTGTAAACTGGATCGTTTGCGCGAGAGACACTTCCAAAGTGGTAAAATGTGTGTGTGTGTCCCCTGTAACTTCTAAAATAAGAAACTAAAAAAAAAAAGGTTTTTTTTAAATACGTATGACGTATTAAAAAATTGTAAACCGCAATTTACCTTTCATTCAATCAACTCAAATATAAAAATAAAAAAAAGCATTTAATTTCATGAACCATTATTTTCTAATGATAAATGTGTCATACGAGTAGGTGCCTAAGTAAATAATAATTATAATTCGCGCGGGGCGTGGCTTGATCGGTAGCGGGAACATCGATCAAAGTTACAACGAAATACAAGAACTGTTTTACTCGTATTATGTTACTTGCTGCTACGGAACCCTTAATGGGCGAGTCCGATGCGCACTTGACCGCTTTTTTCAGGACGTCTGCAATCTAGTCGCAGAATATTTGCCACGGCCGACTCTGTCGCGCTCTTTCTTCCGTTCACATTTGCCTTATAAATATTTTTTGTTAATATTTTTCATCCATTCATTCTACATGCCCAAACCATCTTAACATACCTTTCTCTATTTTTGTCAATACGAATATAACGTTGTCCTAAATCTAAGACTGCAGCAAATGCTGTGTTCAGTGATATGATATTGGAAGAAAATGAATGCAGAAGAAACTGTACCTGATATTCATAAGCAGGCCTCAAGTAGTACAAAGCCATTTCTTGATGAAACACTGGAGTGATAGAGGAAGACATCGGCGGTACAATCCATATCCAATCGGCGGGGCAGCCAGACCTACATAAAACAAAATAATACGTCAATGTTTGAACTATATTTATTCAAAAGCATAGTTATAGGAAAATGACAGGTCCACACTCACATTCTTGTTGTCTCTGTTAACCTAACCCTCCCATACTTACATGTATTTATTACGTAAAGCCGTTGTTATATTATTTTCTGATCGAATGTCCAAAAGAATATTAATCAATAGAAAACCATTCGAGAGAAATAGGTCAAAGTGTAGCTTTTTATATGCATAATCAAATTAATCACCAATCTCACCATCAATCAATTTTTCTAGTTTATTTGGAATATTTACCATAGTCAATTTTATTTCGACAAAGTTGTATGCACCATCTCTGAAGACCTCTGACAAAATCATCTTTCTTTTTATACTTTTTATATATACTTCACAGTTTACATAATCAACAGTATTTTACAAAATTTGATTTATTCCAGTAACAATATTAACAGTGTGTGCATAATACAGGATGACTTTTTAAACACCAGGCAAATTTTTGGAGCAAGTTCAGTGCATGATACTGAACTACTTTCTATAAAAAAAGTAATTAAAAATCGATAAAATTTTATTCGTCCTCCGTTTTTCAAAATCCGTTTAGCTGAGCGCTGATTTGTATGGGAAGGTGAATTTTTATTTTAGTTTTTCGTTAACTGTTTTTATGGAAAATATTTCTGTATCATGGACTGAACTTGCTATATAAAATTGGCTGGTGGATAAAAAGTCAGCCTCTATGACCAATTGTAAATTGAAATTTATCATATCGTAGTTTTAAATATTATTAATTAATTTTAGTAGGTACCAACTCGAATACAATCAAAGATGACTCATGCGTGTCGGAACATTGGAATCTCAATACACATGTTAAAGGAACAATAATTACAATAACATATAGTTTAAAAACCATAATTTAATGAATTGCGTAAAACAAACTACACAGTTCCGTGAGATTCCTCAACTTTGTCCGACCATCCACATATTACATCCATTAAACGATCGCCACAGCATCCTTGGCACTTGTTTAAGAGGATAACAATAACATACACGACCCGAAGGATATGTAAACACCGTATAAAATAAGGAGTTCACACATAGACAAAATTATCTTATTAATATATTTAAAAATAAGTACTTAGGTACTTAATCAAAATTAAAAATTGAAAATAAAATACCTTTTCTTTCGACTTTCACCTCTCTTGTATCATTGTTCTCTCATGTACCATAATATGTGGCCTTTTAGTGAATAAAGATTTTATCTATCTTCTCCTCATCTTTGAGTGTCTTTGATAAGATTTCGTTGACAGACACATTACTTTAACTTATGACACTTTTCTTTTGGCATCTTGGGTTAAAAATACGTATCTTCAAAATAAAATCCGTGGATGCATCAAATGTTTTGGATCAATTTGTTAGCATTTGCTTAATAAGGTCACTCAGTTTATTCGGTGCAAGAGTAATTTTTTTTTTAATATCGTTTTACTTTCCTTCGTATCGAAAAAACAAAAAATTGGCTATTGCAAATTATGAGTTGCTTAGAGCAAAACGGGCTTTTTGCATACGCCGAAATCGGCAGCAGCAAATTTAATAACGAATTAACTTTTGTCATTCGTGTCAACTATTATCGTATTTTCAGAATCCAATGAAAAAAAAATAGGGACAAAATTATACAAATTACTTCTTCTGTATTCTCGCCATTTGGTGGTCATGTGAATGTTTTGATCAGAAACCATATTTACGTAAATATTTTATGAGCGTCATGTCATAAGTGAACGAGTATCTATGTCGGATATAGTATTGTGGATGACTATGACGTGATCCTTATTATGGATCCTTACGAAAACGAGTGCAACATTGTATTTTACTACAAGGCCGAGATTCTATTTTGGTGATATATCTACTTACATTGTATTATTTATTTGGTTCCTTTATAAATAAAATATTTAATAACATCAACAAAATATATGTGTTTTGACTTATGTTGCTATCAGTTTAGTGACTTCCGTGTTCAGTCACGATCCTCCTAAACTGATACAGCCTTGTACTCTCAAAGGACTGACACGATTACAGTCATCAATGTTCCTGTAATTAGGCATTCATTATCCTTAAACAAGACGGCATTTGTTATCGTAACTTATACAGCTCGGCAAATAAATAAAATTATAATATCATCTACTTATTTTTGAAAATAAAATGTGTATTTTGACATACTCGTATGTTGCAAAAAGTTTGGTAATGCACATTTCTGTGTTCAGACACGATCGTCCTAATATAATACAGCAGTGTACTCCCAAGGGAGTACATAATCTGTGACATAATTAAAGCCATCAATGTTCCTGTAATTAGACATAAGGCCATTTGTGGCCGTCACACGCGCACGGGCTGGACAAATAAAATGTTTAGGTACAATGTTTTAACATTATCTACCATTTTTTTTTCATAATAAGCACTTATTGATAGTTTAAAAGCATACTATAGAGTAACTACTTATATGGAACATCTACAAAAATGTCCTGAGAATCTTTTATTTTACCCACTTCTGCCGCAATTGCAATTTTCCGGGTTTTAAATGAATTAGTGCTGATGTTTTAAAGCTGTAGCTTCTCGTGAATAGATTTTAAATGTTAACCTGTTATTTGGAGATCATAATCTTTTTAAAACTACAATGTTTTCTATCAGTGAGGACATGTGATTGCGAAGTAGTGCGGCTTGGGACGCCTTTGCGTATGCGTCGCGAGTCACGTTCACCATGAAGAAGGCCTCCGGATGAGGGAGAAAACTGGTCAGCTACTGACTTTTTACGTGATTTACCCGTTTATCGCATATATTTAAATCTTTTCGTCCACACCTAAATATTACTATTTCATAAATGAACGAATAAATATTGTTAATACATAAATCCAATAAAACCTGGTGAAAATTCCTTATTTGCTCTATCAGCAGCAAGCAGCAATGCAATCACAACTACAAAATAGGATATTGCTGACTCCAGAGCCAGTATTGCATCGGTAAAATCCAAAGATGGCACTGCGAAATCTCATTACGACCGTCCCGTAGCTCCTGTTTTGTTTCTAATTTGGTATTGTGAAAGACAATTGTAAAAACAATACAGTTTTGTACGCAATCAGTGTGTTTGTGAATCAATCTATAATACAAGGTTTTATTTAGCTTGCCTTGTTTGCTGTCTTTTGGGTCTAATCTTGCAAGTTAAATTTGAGTCACTACCCGGTTTTGATTGAGATGAAATTTTGTATGCTAATGTAAATCAGATGACAATGTAATATTATTATGACATAATCTGATCTGATGATAGAGCCGGATGATGACTATATGAACCATGTACTAAAATGACGCAACCCCATCGAGTTTGAGCTAATTACACACATATTGATAAGTTTTTAGGCCTCACAATAAAAGCTTGTACAAAAACGTGATTTCGGGAAGAGGGAGAAGTAAATATTTAAGAATATAGACTTTACATCCTATGCAAGTCCACAGCTGGACTAAACGCCTCTCCCAGTTTTTCATCACCCTCTTGTCTAAGCAAAAATTTCCGGGCCAGCCATAAAGATCGTATTTTGGTATGGAGGTGTATTAATATCACCTACTTATAGTATGTACACTATCAATTGTTTATCCCTAACGGGGCAAACAGAGCCTAGAGCAGTAAAACCTAGGCCAATTTAAGCGTGATTAATGATGGTGGGCATTAAGGTGGAAAAAGGAAATCATAATGAGTTGCGAACCGGATTGCCTACAGATATGATTCAGATTTTCGCCTACTCCTTCTATCGGCTTTTACGATCTATGCGGGAAGAGAAGCAGCTGTGCTGTGCGCTGCATTCTATGCTTTTTCTTTTCTCCCAGACCAGCAAGGATACTTAGTACAATTACAACAAATCAAGAGGTTGAGATCGGGCAGTCACATGATGGAGTCGTAATTTTACGATTTGTTTTACAAATATTTGACTATATTTATGATTCATGATTTTAATACATCTTACTGCTAGTGCACGTACCTACCTACTGTCTAGTATTATGAGTATTTAGTCATAACATTGATGACATACCTACGTACTAGAAATCCCAATGGAAAATTTCAACAGAGTTCCATTGAGTGTTTTCAAAGACAACATTTCGATTTCGTGATCCGTTTTGAAAATATTCTATGTTGTAACGTGTACAATGTGTACAATTTTACCATCTTACACATATTGAAAGGGTGACTCTGCCCTTCACCTTTACAATATATTGATACACTCTGCTTCTCGCTTTACTACTATAGTAACAAACTTAGTTCTCAAAAATAATTTCGACATTCCCATTTTAATAGGGTATCTGACTGTGTTTATTTTTGGACAATATTTTAAACGAAACAACAAATAACACTAAAATAAATCTTTTTATGAACAGAAAAAAAATTGCTTATTAAATGCAGCAATTAGCATTTCCAATATTGGTATGAAGAAAAGTGGGAGCGTGGTGATGACATCTCTTTCGTACGTGCAACCTAATGGCAGTGGCGTCACATGTACGTGCATCCTTATTATGTTAAGGTGAATTTAGAAGCAAATGGCTTTGAAGTGGCGCCCTCATTTGAAATAAATTGTTAACTCGTAAATATGATGATAATAATTTCCATATTGCTAATCGTCAGGCACTAGATAGATGTGAACCACCGTTGAAAGTATTTACATGTCCATCTAGCTAGATACGTAGGCTGCTGTCGCAGGTTCCAAAAAAAAACAAAATTTAACTTATAGATTTATTATAATTAAAATTACATGGGTACGTGACCACTGTTCAATATGAGATACAGAAGTGAATCAGAAATCAAAGGTTACAAAAGCAACAATGGGATCATTGATGATGTTCCCCAAATGCGTGGTCAGCAGAGTTGCGAAGATGCGACCGCGGTGCGGACAATGGGTATTGTTCTTGGGCGCCGTGTCTTGTCATCGATATAGAAGTGATACAGATATAGAACAAGCGATATAGAAGTGATAAAGATATGTGACAAGCTTCAAACTTGCCTCCGCCAAAAGTGGCCACTTTTGGCGGAGGCAAGTTTTAAAGCTAGACGGATCACCAATAATAGTTTTAACGGCAGTTCATAAAATAACTTTAAGGGCTATCTAGTGCCTGACGATTAGCAATATGGAAATTATCACCATATTTACGAGTTAATAATTTATTTCAAACTAGCTTTTACCCGCGGCTTCGCTCGCATATCCCAAATCCTACGGGAACAATACATTTTTCCGGGATGAAAGGTGAAAATGAAACCCTATGTCCTTCTCAGGACTCCTATGTGACGAGTATACGAAATTTCAAAAAGATTGGTTCAGTAGATAAAGCGTGAAGGGGTAACATACAAACAAACAAACAAAAAAACAAAAACAACAAACAAACAAACAAACAAACAAACAAACAAACAAACAAACAAACAAACAAACAAACAAACAAACATACATACATACATACATACATACATACATACAAACAAACAAACAAATATACAAACTCACTTTCGCATTTATAATATTAGTTAGGAGAGGATTAGGATGAGTGAGCCACTTCAATGCCATTTGCTTGTAAATTCACCTTAATTGACAGTTTTCCTTTCCACAAGATTTGAAAGCCATTTTACAGACTTACTTATTTTTAAACTGATTAAGCAAATTGTCTTTGGTTTCGGTTTCGGATTATGTTACTTTTTTATATGAGTACAAAATAAAAAAAAAATCAAATTCCGTATTTTTATTTAAAGAATCAAAACGTTTTCATATAGGCTGAGTAACCCATGAAGTAAGTAAGTAAAAGTTAATTAGAAATTCTCTCTATATAAATTTACACAAAATTCAAAATATCTTTATTATCATAGGATATTTATAATATCTCTTAATAATAGTCACTTTGTTTTGTTTTGCACAAATGTTGACGTCAAATCATTACTTACAGCTAAGTTTACGCCGCTTCCTAGGCGCAAGTGCAGAAGAAACGGCAACAAACTGCACTGCACGTTTTCTCCAAAGACGTCAACTAACAAACTAAAAACTTAAAATTAGTTATATGGATGGACTGAGATTACATTGTTTGTTATGTCATAATTAAATTGAATTATAAGAATTACGAAATTTAAAATAATGTCAATTTGTAAATTTAGTATGTACCAATGTACCTAAATTATGACATGTCTAAGTATACAAACCTTTAAGAGGGACCCGCGCCAAGCTCAAGCCAGACCTTTTTGTCTTTAAGATAGTCATCGGTCCTATAATAAGCCTTCTCACAAAGTACTTTTTTTACATAAGCTTTGAATTTTCTGTCTGGCATATCAAGGACCGATTCTGGCAATTTATTATAAAAAAGTATACACTTCCCCATAAAAGACTTACTGACTGTATTCAGCCTGTAATACGGGCTAACTAAGTCATTCTTATGACACAACGCTTATAATCCAATGACGCAGGCGCAGGTAAGGTCGGGGAACTCCGAGGTCGGGATGCCGCATTCTATACGTAAGTAATGTCCGTGGTAAAGTGACTACTTTTATTCTTTATTTGATACAATTGTGTCTTGAGCGATTGAAATTGGTATTCCCAATCACTCAATATCACGCTGTATCAGAGTCAATGAATCTAGTTCTTGGTAACTAACATTTGTCTGTATTATTTCTTGACTAGATCCGGTTTAGAAGATATACAGGTGACTTTTTAAACACTGTCCAAATCTTTGGAGCAAGTTCAGTCCATGATACTGAACTACTTTCTACAAAAAAAAGTAATTAAAAATTGATAAAAATTTTTCGTCCTCCCATACAAAATCCGTCTTTATCGATTTTTAATAACTTTTTTATAAAAAGTAGTTCAGTATCATAGACTGAACTTGCTCCAAAAATTTGAACAGTGTTTATAAAATCAGCCTGTATTTTATTAGTTGTAACAAGCTACGAACAATAATTCTCATGTCGATGGTCCCAAGTATAATTTTTTTACATTACCTTGATAAATGAGATATCATTGGAAGCATCATCGCTATCCGCTGGTTATAGGCTATATGACGTCACAGTAAATTCAATATGGCGCCCTCTATACAACGTGGAAGGGACATATCCGTAATAAATCGAACCACGGGCTATACTAGATCATTAAAGTATACTGATATTAAAAGAACATCCAAAGAACAAAAAAAAATGACATTTCCATACAAAAGTGTGCCGCCCAGGCGATTTGTATGGGAATGTCGAAATTTTTTTTGGTTTCTTAATTGTTATTTTAATTTTATTATATATTATTGATCTAGTATAGCCCGTGGTTCGATTTATTACGGGTATGTCCCTTCCACGTTGTATACCCGTGTGGTCCCGGGTTAGAATAGGAACACTCCATCTCTTCCTGTGGATGGCGTAAGAGGCGACTAAAGGACTAAGCACAAAAATCTCATGCTAAAATTTCATTCCCAAAAAAATATTTTGTAGTTTATTTTAATTTTATCAGGGATAATTATTTATTTGTTATTTTTAGAGTTGTTGTCATCTCGTCTCTACTGCCTGTAATCCTTTGCATCATATTAGTTAGATGCTGTGGCGTTCGTGACCCGCAGCACACTCATTTCATTGTCTGTCATCGATAATTTGTTTCTAAGCGTCGTTTTGTTTTGTTTTTGAGTCTTTTTGTGGTATCATAGTTCTCAAACAAAAAGACCGACCAAGTGCGTGTCGGGCCACACGCAGTAGGGTTTCGTAGTTGCGAATTTTTCAAAAAATTGCAAACTTTAAAAACAAATATTTGACAGACGGATCCCTAAAAATGGTGTTCAAAAGCTCACAATATTTTTTAAAAGACCGATTCAACGACACCCCACACCATGGGTAAGTCGAAAAAAATTTATTTCCAGTTCAAATGTATGGGAGCTACGTACCCTAAAAGATTTTATTTTACCACTTAACAACCCATGCCCTGTGCTTTTACACTGATGCTCAAGACTTCAGATATATGAGTTTATTCTAAAGTCAATGGAAATTACCTCAATCTGTTCTCATTGTCCAGATGCTTGATGAAGCTCTCCGAAGCGGTGTGGTGGTCAACAATTGTGGCATTGTGTTGTTGGAAGCTATGCAGCACGGCAACGTTGACTTCCACGAGAGCCTTGTCTTTCCACAGGTTCACTGGTGTTCGCGTGTCCAAGCCCATCTTCTGAGCTACTTTCTGTGAAAGGAAGGCAATTAGTTAACCGTCATACATCATCATCATTAACAACAGGTCCTTTTTAGGGTTCCGTACCCGAAAGCAAACGTGCAAACGGAACCCTATTACTGAGACTCCGCTATCTGTCCGTCTGTCCGTCTGTCCGTCTGTCCGTCTGTCCGTCTGTCCGTCTGTCCGTCTGTCCGTCTGTCCGTCTGTCCGTCTGTCCGTCTGTCCGTCTGTCCGTCTGTCCGTCTGTCCGTCTGTCCGTCTGTCCGTCTGTCCGTCTGTCCGTCTGTCCGTCTGTCCGTCTGTCCGTCTGTCCGTCTGTCCGTCTGTCCGTCTGTCCGTCTGTCCGTCTGTCCGTCTGTCCGTCTGTCCGTCTGTCCGTCTGTCCGTCTGTCCGTCTGTCCGTCTGTCCGTCTGTCCGTCTGTCCGTCTGTCCGTCTGTCCGTCTGTCCGTCTGTCCGTCTGTCCGTCTGTCCGTCTGTCCGTCTGTCCGTCTGTCCGTCTGTCCGTCTGTCCGTCTGTCCGTCTGTCCGTCTGTCCGTCTGTCCGTCTGTCCGTCTGTCCGTCTGTCCGTCTGTCCGTCTGTCCGTCTGTCCGTCTGTCCGTCTGTCCGTCTGTCCGTCTGTCCGTCTGTCCGTCTGTCCGTCTGTCCGTCTGTCCGTCTGTCCGTCTGTCCGTCTGTCCGTCTGTCCGTCTGTCCGTCTGTCCGTCTGTCCGTCTGTCCGTCTGTCCGTCTGTCCGTCTGTCCGTCTGTCCGTCTGTCCGTCTGTCCGTCTGTCCGTCTGTCCGTCTGTCCGTCTGTCCGTCTGTCCGTCTGTCCGTCTGTCCGTCTGTCCGTCTGTCCGTCTGTCCGTCTGTCCGTCTGTCTTGAAATTTTCACCGATTATGTATTTCTGTCGCCGCTATAACAACAAATACTAAAAATAAAATAGTTAAGAATAAAAGGGGGTCGTCTTACAAAAAACGTGTTTTTTCAGCGTTTTTAACTAGATCTTTATAATGGCATTAACTAGATACTTGAAATTTTCACCGATTATGTATTACTATGGCCGCTATAACAACCAATACTAAAAATAAGATAAAGTTAAAAATTAAAGGGGGTCCTCATACAAGAAACGTGTTTTTTCAGCGCTTTAAAACATCGTATGGAGGCACGGAACCCTTTATGTACGAGTCCGACTCGCACTTGCCCGTTTATTTTTAGTCTCCACTGCAGGAGCACGAACCTCTCTGTATGACCTACCAAAGCCACACTTGGCCAGACTAAGCCGTCTCCATACTAATCTACCGTACCACAAGCCGGAATCTCATAAGGTACGCGCAATATGCGTCCCCGTTCCCCGTCCCCGCACCTCTCCCCCGTTTTCGCCTCGATGACTCACGTTGGCCGTCAAGAACCGGGGGAGAGGTGCGGGTGCGGGGAACGGGGACGCATATTGAGCGTACCTTAGGAGATTCCCTTCTGTTTACTCTTACTGTATTCTGTGACCGTACCCTCATATCCGATCACACGCATTCTTCCCTGCCGTCTGTTACTGTCTTTCTAGGGCTTCCTTTTAGGGCTCCTCTAAAACCGTCTTTTTTCTTTAATGAAAACTATCTTCTTAGTCAAGTGTAAGAAATCTCTCCTTATCACATGGCCATACCAGGTCAGGCGATTGCTTTTTAATTTGTCTCGACAAATATATTGGCGCCACATTTAGACTCCCTTTAATATATTCATTGTCTTATCCATTTAGTAACCCCAGACATCAATCTAGCATACTCATCTCATCATCTCCTTCATCAATTAAGATCCCTAGCATTTACGAGTACTCTCTGACAAAGACATTGACAAAACTGACCGAATTATAATTTGCTGCTTTTTTCTGAGAGTGTTCCGAAACACTTACGCTGTAGACGTAAAAAATTGCGCCTGACCCGCAATGTGATTATGTCAACTAGGTAGTGCCATTTAGACATTGTCACCTGCAAGATATAGAAAGATAAAGAGCAACTTACCTCTAGCATATTCAATCTGTTGGTATCACAGAAGTTGCGGCACCCGATCTCGGTGCTCATGTACCATCCGTTGAAGGCATTGGCTGTGAACTCTATTCCACCGCAGTCGAATCGCATGCTGGAGACGGCTGGCAGAGCATACCAGCGGAGGTTGAGCTCTGCAAACCAGTCTTGCCTGTTACCAACAAAAAGTACGTACATATTAGTCCAATATGACATCATTCTTGGTATCTCACCGTTTCTTTTTCACGTGCCTACACTCCATCCACTGGTTGTCTGGAAGAGATTCCTAAGTTTCTGTGAATTACCTAATTTCTTTTTCATGTTTTTAGTTTATATTATATGTAGTTTTATGTTTACCTGTATATGTGTAGGTTTATATTTTTATTTGTACATATACTGCTCAAATTTTTTGTACAGAATCTTTCCGTAGGATCTGCAGTCTCAAACGCATATTATGTAAACATTGCTATCAATGTTAGTGTCTGGAAGAGATCCCTATACAGGATAAGTTTATCGGTTTAAACTTGTATGTATACTTTTCTTTTTATTTGTATCTGTTTTCTCTTGTGTACAATGAAGCTTTTTAAACAAATAATCATGAACATTACTTTTATCCCATAAAAACTGAGAAGGTTCGTTGAACAACGAAGATCACTGACAGGGAATAGCGGATTAGTTCATTGAAGTAGCACTGGACAGAGGACATAGAACAAGTCGATGACTGCTGGCGCTTCAGCATGACACGGTTCAATAGCCATCTCTCAATGCATACCATCTACCTAAAACGGTTGCTTTCCAAAACTAAAAGAGCTGATGCTCATTTTGGTCAAAGATCAAGTCTGGGCATCCAACGTGGCAATGCCGTCAGTCTTTGCACCCTGCCCTGCGACCCTAGTGATCTAGGGGTCATTTTTGTATGTTATATAATGTTTCACTTTTATTTTATACCTTTAGCTGTGTAGTTCCCCGCAGAGTAGAAAAGGACCGCTTCAAGTCTTCCCGTGGATGTCATAGAAGGCGACTTAGGAAACACAAGCAAAACAAAGCTTATAAACATGAATGAGACTCATGCCTGGCCAGCGTGGAGAGTGTAGGCTAAATCTTCAGACTGCTTTGGTCTATGGTTTTATATTTATTTAATTAATATTTTAGGTTTTAGTTTAATTTATTTATGTATTCTTCTGTGACCCATTGACTTAGCATGTTGCGCATCAATATTTTGTATTAGATCGTAAATAGTGAAATAAATTTCACTATTAAAAAAAATTAATTAAAATAAATAAAATAAAATTATTTTATGTATTGTTATGTAGTAATTGTAAATACTCAAAAATTAAATATAAAGCATTAATGGTTAGCTACCCACGATAAAATGTATCTATTAATTGAGACAAATACAACTTAGTTATAGTCCCACTATCTTGATTCTTCAAAGTTCAGTAATATGAGCAAGTAGAGCCAGTTAGTTGTTATTTAAATAGTTAGCAGTTAGTCGTAAGTAGGGAACAATCCTGAAGTAATTAAAGTTTCAACTTCAACAATTTTAGTAGCAACTACGTTTTCTTGCACATTGTCCGAGACGGTAAATCAAGGATCGGTACGGGATACAAAATATTTAGTATACAGAACTGATACTACATACCTGGGAGACATAAATAAAGTCTTCTCGTCATCACCAGTGTATTGACTGGTAGATAAAGCCTATGCTTTAAGTCCGCCTATTATATTTGTAATAAAGTGAAATAAATAAGTAATTATTAACCGGTGTTACCTAACCTAACCAGTGTTTCTTAATAAATACAAGGTTTGTTCTTGCTTCTCTGAAATAAAACAAGCTTGTGTTGTTCTGGTTCTGGTGTATTTGGTATCATTTATGGAATAATTGAGGAAGGCATAATTGTTAGCTACAGTTTTGTCATACTCTAAGGTTTACCTTGCTTTTTGAAAGCCTTTCGCCGCTATAAGTAACAAGTAAGTGAGGTTATCTTCTCTTGACACTCCTTTACGTAAGATTCGTGAAAAAAAGATTGCAACCCATAAACCATGACTTTCTGAATAGAGAGGAAAGAAAAATAAAGCCCTTTTCATAAAATTCTCGTAAATTTTAAAAGTATGTACTCCCCTGTGGATACCAATGGTAAATCTTATTTTTTTTTAAAACAATGTGGTTTGAATAGTTGTTGTGTTCAAGTGATACTTCTATTCCGCCAATAATTTTGTAACGAAGGGACGGCAGACGACCGGCATCATTCACTAAGTTGGGAACTTTCCGAAACAGGTGAGCTCCCCTTGGGCTCAATTAAGAGTAACGTCTTTAGCAGCCGATGGACACATTATTGAAAGGCATCATGTGAACACGAGCTTGGGAAACTGTTTTCGAAGTTAATAATAAATTGAACGCTATTTCAGTGATTTGCTAGAAGACTGTACAGAGAATATATTGTGCAAATTATTTTTAAATCCCATTGAAGTAAGTATATTAATCCGGTTTGAAATTTGAATCAATCAAACAATAGAAGTAATTAACAAACTTTTTTATACTTACTTTTTATTTTATTCAACATTTTAAGAAAAAACTGGTCAAAGATGATTTGAAATTGAAGCTACAATTAAACCATTTCGACTCGACAAGAAGAAGAAGAAAAAACTATAAATTTTAAATTAAAAAAGTCTGTATCTAATGTAAATTGAGGTAAAATCCTGATAGGAAATATTTTTTGGCTTTTATCAATTTTTTATACTAAAAACATGTTTGTTTATAAATTAACAGGGTTCTTTTTCTGTACTTTTGTTAAATTCTGAAAAACTTTTAAACGCAAAATTTACCAATATGTTTACATAAAGTGTAGAACAGATAATCTCTTTTGCCGTTTACGTATCAAAAATATTTCTAAAAAGAATACAAAGGGCAAAGCCCGAAAAAGATAAAAGAAGTCATGACGACTTCTTTTACCTTTTTTGGGTTACTGAAACAGGTGAGCTCAATCAATCAATATCATGATATTGTTTACTCAATTTATGAATTCAACCTTTCAATTACAGCGATGTCTGCTTTCAGCAACATCATCAATAGCTCCATTATTGAATAGCTCGGATTTACTGGCAGTAAATGGAATTGGAGATCGCCTGGGAATAGCGACACTACAGAAGAGCTGCTTTGAAGGCAAAATATCTACTGATTTGTATTTGTTTTTTCTTTAAACTGTTCCGTCTATTAAAACTATTTCAGCTATTTTTCCCAGATTTCACTTGGTCATCGACAACCTTGACATGCATTATAAATTTAGAGAACAAAGAGCGGGAAAGCGCTTCGCTTCGCTCCAGTCATACTCTTCGTCTCCATTTTCCATTATTTCGTTAAAATTTTACGTCTTACTCTTTTACTGTTAAAGTTACGCGACTTTGGAATGCCTTACCCGAGGACATCAAAAGTATCTCAAATAGGTTCCTTTTAAAGAGAAAAGTCCACACGCACCTTTATGCCAATTTGTTGCAGCAGAACTAATCATTAACATAAATTGTTTTGTATTTTATATTATGTATTTATGTATGTATGTGTACGTTAAGCTTTACTACGCACATTTGCCAAAAGTGGCCTTTTTCGCAAATGTGCGTAGTAAAGCTTAACGTTCTCACTTTAAACTGTAAACAGTAGTTCATTAAATACTTTGAAGGGTTATCTAGGATTTGATAGTAGCAAAATTTTAAATAATTGTCCGTTTTCTTTGAAATGATTTATTTTAAATGGGGGCAGCACTGGACCCCGGGAAATTCAGGTACGGCCTTAAATGTGAAACTTTCAATCCTTTGCTGTCAAATTGGCAAAAATTATTTTTAAGAAGCGAAAGTTAAGTAAACTTATAATCTGAGCCTATACAGTACATGTTTTATTTTACAATTACATGACAACACAACACTTAGATTAAAATATGAGTTGTATGCCTACAATATTATTTATATCAAACACAAATCACGGAATAACAGAATTTCAATGTCGTATGCTTATTCTGTCCTGATTTTAGTGTAGGCACATCGCCGGACCCCGTTTACGATAAGCAATTTAGTCTGCGCCCGCCTATTTGCGGGCTTTTACCCCTGCCTTCACAATATGCATTCCGACCTTTTTATGTCGCATAAATCTGTAATGGAAAGCGATACGACGTCACTAGTCGTGTTAAAACAAATTGAGATAGTACATACTATTCAACTTTGTTGTCTTATGGAAACTGACGTGATATATTTTAATTTTTTTGTTGTTGATGGTACGCTTTTCAATCTTGCCAGGCAAGGCATGCAAGAGAGTCTCGTTTGTCTCGCCAAAAATGGCGTAAAAGTATTAGGGGGGCCGACCCCGTATAGGGAAATGGCAAGGAGAGAAGAAGATAATAGAAGAAAGAACAGAAGCAACAAGAGGAAAGGGCAAACAAAAAAAAACCAAGAAGAGCATTTATAGATCAAATAAGGGAGACAGTTGACGCCGCGTCGTATAGGGAGGTCAAAAGGATGGCTCAAGAGAGGGAGACATGGAAACTACTCCCCGACAAGAACGTAGTTTTTAAAATAGTTAAATAAATATAATAAAAAGAGAGCAATGGAGCGAAGAATACTTGGTGTTACAAGAGTGGACAGATTCAGGAATACTTCGCTATGCTCAAAGACCGTGTCGTCGATGTGGGAAGCAAGGCCGCAATCCACACTTTGGCTGTGAAAAAACACACCGTATGTGTTTTTATTTTCGCAAAACACACACGGTTAAATGGAATTGGGCACACTAGTGCTGACTTCACCCGGAACGTTGGGCTCATATAGCAACCATGGTATAAAAAAACAAAGAACAATAAAACAACAACTCTTCCCGCGATAGCCCAAGGCTACATCACGAATATCACGAAAAATATATATATATATATATATATATATATATATATATATATATATATATTATATTTATTATATATTATATATAATTATATATATAAATATATATATAGTATATATAAGGACAAATCACACTGATTGAGCTAGCCTCATGTAAGTTTTTTTTAAATGTGACCTCTGATTGTTCTTTTCAGTAAATTTAAGGACTTCCCAATTAGTTAATGAATATAAAATACAAACTAACTATTTCGTATATCGTGTGATCTGTATAAGTTTTAATAAATTGATATACTGAATTATTAGTTCATGATCAGTTTGTTAAGTTAAAAAATGAACTTTGCTTGCGTAATTCAATTACACACAGTGGCTAACACTCCCAATTGATGACGTATTCTTGGGCTAATCACGTGACCAGTTGTTACGAGGAATTACCTCGTTGTGTTACACCATGATAGCAACGAAGTATTATCCCGAAGGTAGACAACGCAACAGGAGTAGATCAAGGACTTGCTGGAGTGATGACTTACTCAAGGTGGAAAAACGATTGTCGGAAATCGCATTAGAATAAAAAGTTTGGAAGGATATGTGGGAAACCTTTGCCTAGGAGTAGGAAAAGATGGGTTAAATAAAAAAATTAAAGAAGATTATTTCCCTGGAGTTTTTTTTTTTTTTTATATTGGCCCTAGGAAGATTATATTATTCGCTAATACTTTTTTAATACATACATTTTCTAAATTTTAATTCATACGTGGTGCGTGTTCCAACCGCACAGCTAGAAACCTTCACCACAGAATACAGTAAGAGTAAACAGAACGGAATCTCCTAAGGTACACGCAATATGCGTCCCCGTTCCCCGCACCCGCACCTCTCCCCCGGTTCTTGTGGGCCAACTTGTCCCATGCAATGTGTGTTCACCCGCTCTCGCCCGTCATCAAGGCGAAAACGAGGGAGAGGGGCGGGGACGGGGAACGGGGACGCATATTGCGAGTACCTTAGGAGATTCCGTTCCGTTTACTCTTACTGTATTCTGTGCCTTCACTAAAGAAGATTTCTGGCCGAGAGGTGTCGTTTTCCGGCGTTATCGCGGGAGGACAGGACACCTCGACATCGTGCAGTGCGTCATAGACTATACGTACAAAGTAGTGCTAGTTTTAAGTTTTATATTATATGTATGTTAGTCTATAAGGTATATATTGATATGGGCCTCTGAATGTTTATTTTATGTTCACATTTATAGCCTGAAATAAAATTATTTATTTGATTGATTGATTTGATAAAATTGCAGATTAAGGTAACTGAGCAAAACAATAAAAATTTTACCTGTTTTTGAGTTTACTATTAATTCATTGTTGCATACACTATGTATAAATCTTTAAAAGAAGCACTTTCTACCAGATAACCCCGTTTATAAATGGTCAATTTCGTCGAAATATCGTCGAGAAAAGTTGAGAACATAATAATTTAATTAAAGTTAAAAATTTATGAATTGAGTTATATTATCAATTCATATAGTTAAGTATATTTAATACAAATAAGTTTTACAGCAAACAATAAAACTTTGTACGTGGATTTTTCTAAATCTATTTGGTCTATTTTCAGCACGCATAGCTCTGTCAAATACAGAACACACGCAAAAAAGAAATAAACTACAATTCACTTGTACGAACGCAGGGAAATAAATTATACCCAATTGCGAGAGGAAATTGATTCAATGTGTCTTCGTAATTCTATTTAAGTTTGATAAAGTTGCACAGATCCCCTGAAATATACGTATAGAATTGACGTTTCATTTTTGTTTTACCTTTTATGACAAGTTTTGAAACCTATTTTTTAGTTTGCTGTGTACCTATAAGTACAATATGGTACAAAGAAACGTGTACGAAATATGTATGTTACCTATCTACATAAACAAACTAATTTAAAATGACACATTTGCAACAATGATTTAGAAATGTTTCAATCTAACCTAATTACTTTTTATTGTTGCATTCATTTACACGAGAATATTGAGCAAGGTCAAAATTTATTCTGAAGAAGATAACATTTTCATCAATTCACCAGAGCGATAATATTGTGAACAGCCTTTTTTAATTTGTAACACACTTTCTGTTGCACTGAACAGACAAGCTTGGAAGGATATGGGTGAGACCTTTGCTGAGGAGTGGGACGAATAAGATAAATCAAAGAAAAAAAAAACAAAACGTAAACCCATAAAGATGCCGTGGACTCATGGTAAAATTTTAGAATGTTACCCACAATTTTTACGGCCATTTTATAAAATGGTTCTATTTCATAACTTTATATAAAACTAACCATATCTTTTAAACCTATAAGTTTGATGATACATCAAACAAAGTTTTCTATAAACGGTCGTAAAGATCTATACAATGTACGGATACAATATCCGTTCTATACTCGTAAAACTCAATGGAAAGTCCATCATATAATATACAACAGTAACTTACGTGGGGTGTGTCATGTGAATCTCCATGACGAGCTCCCTGGGGATCTCGAAGTAGTCAGGGTCCTTCCCGTTGGCAGACAGCACCAGGGGCAAAATGTCCCAGGCCGTGTGAGGAGGCTTCCATCCCAGTTTTATACATAACTGCAACAAAGTGACAAACAAATAAATGTATTGCTCTAGTAGACCAAGGAAACAACAGAAACAAGAAAAAAGAGAAGAATAAAAACAAGGAGATCGATAGGCGGCATTCAATAGACTACATGACATATTGAAATCGGCTGACACTCCACAATGCCTGAAGACCCGCCTACACAACCAGTGTGTCCTGCCCACTATGCGTACGGTGCTGAGACATGGACGCTCACGATGAAGGCTGTGCACAAACTGAGAGTCGCACAGAGAGCCATGGAGCGCGCTATGCTTGGCATCAGGTTGCTGGATCGCGTTCCTAACACCGTAATCCGACAACGTACTAAAGAACAAGACGTTGGTATAACGGTCATGAACTTAAAGTGGAAATGGGCAGGACACCTGGCCCGAAGGAGTGATGGCAGGTGGAGCAAGGCTCTGACCGAATGGTGGCCCATAACGGGTGGAAGGAGCGTCGGGCGTCCGCCTATGCGATGGTTTGACGATTTAATCAAAGTCGCGGGTCGCACCGAGATGAGGGCAGCACAGGACCGAGATGGGTGGCGTCGAAGAAGAGAGGCCTATGCTCAGCAGTGGGCGGAAGAAGGGCTGGGATGATGATGATGATGAGTAGACCAAGGAAGTCTTATTGTAACTTGCTAAACTTGCAGACTTATGTTAGAACTTAGTTCAAACTATTTTCCATCAAAAACAAGTAAATATTGTCGAAAGAGAAACTGACATATTGGTAGATATATTTAACTAGCTGTGCCCGCGACTTCGTTCGCGTGGTTGTCGGAACGTAATGTTATATAGCCTAAAGCCTTCCTCTATAAATGGACTACCCAACAAAAAAAGAATTTTTCAAATCGGACCATTAGTTCCTGAGATTAGCGCGTTTAAACAAACAAACAAACAAACAAACTCTTCCGCTTTATAATATTAGTATAGATTAAATCTAGTAAACTGACAGTCCGCGTTCTACACAGTTTAGTTTGTCTACCTGATAGAAGAAATAGCTGAAAATAAGAAGCAACTTCTAAGAAAAATATATAAAGAACTATTTGCAATGACCTTCCATTGACTATTTGTGATTGTTTTTCTTTTGTAGTATGTACGTATACTTTTTTATGATAATACAGCTACAGTTTTTTCTTTGGAAAAACAAAATGAAAAGTAGGTAATTAAGTATCTACCTATATAGAGCTTGAGAATCACATTCTTATACTAATACGATTAGTCATATTCAAGGCAGCTATACGGTTTCTACAATTGCTGGAAAAAATGGAGTTCCCACTCAATAGAATCCGGATGATGTCATATAAGAGCTATTAAAAGTTTGCTAGTATCGTTACTTATGACGAAATAAATTTAGATCAAGTTGTTAATCCAAACGAAATATATAAAAAATAAGGATGATAATGATAATGGATTCCGTGTAGTTTTTTTTTTTTTCTTATTTCACAGTAAAAATAATTTTGTTCAAAGAATCAAATTTTTATTCAGTAACTATTTATGATCATTTTGGAACTCTTTGGGAGAGGCCTATGTCCAGCAGTTGCGGCTGGAATGATTCAGAAACTAGGCTAGCTTTTTAAGCTTAAGCTAAATTGGTTCCAAAAAATCGTGCACTGGTCTTTCTAGTATGATGTTCAATGTGCTGTCTTGTTTGACTAAGTGACTTTAACAATTAAAAGTAGTATCTTATTAGATTTAGCATTTTTTTATTCTATTAGGGTTCAATATAAAAACCGTTTGTATAAACCAAAATACATATTGTTACTAAGTAGTTAACACGAATGTTTGAATAATGTCTTTATGAAAGCACCCAACAATGATAAATTACATTCTCATTATTAAGCTGTTATTGTACTACATTGGAAATGTCGGCCATATTTACTATATAGTCTGGTAATTAACCTCTTATGATTAATGATTTTGTCTCAATGCTTTATTTTAACATGAAATAAAAATTAAGCCGGCCAATTTACGAGAAATACGATGATAAGAATTTAAGGTGTTATTTTTTCAACGAAGTGTATTTTGTTATAAGCTCATACAAAATAGCATACTAATTTAATCAGCAAATTAACAAATATTAGGTACCGTAGTATCCTTAAGGTAAATTCTTTTTTATGGCCAACAAGCTTATATATCTCAGCGAATTTATAAAAACAGCTTTGTACCTAAGTATATAATGTGTTACAATAATTGATTGCTTCTCTGTCGTATTGGTTCACAACTGTAATGACAGATTTAAGCTATGTTGAAATAAATAAATGTGCTCACTGCTCATACTAAATAGTTTACAATCAGCAATTTATTGAAATAGCGTAAAGGCCGCGTCTTTGAAAAAGCCGACGCCGCTTAGTCGGCACGCCGGGATAGCTACCAATTTAACGAATGGACTATACAAGATATTGGGTGAGGTAAATACTTTTTTCTTATATTGAAATGTGATTTAGATTTTAGCAAATAAACTCCAATACCTCGTCATAAATAATAAATTCTCTTCATAAATATCCATCAATCTAAGAGTTGCCGAGCAACAGTTCGGCAGTAATTGTCGAACAACAAAGCCGACCCGAAGCAATTATATCGGCTTTTTACCCCAACATTCATCTACATTATTCTATTTTACCGCCCGACTGTGCCGATTAATGCTGGTCTGCTTATGTGTGTAGCAACCCTAACTTAGCACGTCAGTTTGATCATATATTATACTTGTGGTGACTTACTTCAGTAAACTCGCAGTGCATCGGGTCTCCAAGAACGGTGCCGTCAGGCTGCCGGTACCCAGCGTAGCTGATGAGCTGGCTGTTCCATATCCTGTAGTCGTGCTTGCCGTCTGTGCGTTGTGGGAACACGGTTATTGCTGACCTGTATAAAATTATATTGTTATAAGAAGGCTCAACTGATTAGTTTGCTGTGTGGCTTCCGGCTTAGAATAGGAACACTACATCTTGTCTTGTGGATACGATATCGTAAGAGGAATATCTAAATTTTAATTTATATATTCATTTTTGCTCTAGAGAAGCCTAAGCAAATAAGAGAAGCCGGACCATTTTAAGTAATTATAGAGTGGTTCATAAAAAAATATATATTTAAGGTATAATACTCTACCTGATGTTTCCTTTATTTGTGCTGTACTTGATGTGATTGCAAAGAGCCTCGAACATGCCGCTTGTGGTTGTGACTTGTCGACAGTCGAACACCTGTTGACAACGGAAAAGAAGTTAGATGGCATCATCAGCAGGACTTTTTTAGTCTCCACTGCAGGAGCACGACCCTCTCTGTACTACCAGGGACATATATATATAGCCAGAGCAATAAGAGGATTTAGCCAACACTCTCCACGCTAGCCAGACGGGTTGGAGAGGTCTCATTGATCTTTATAAGCTTTCTACGATATCCACGATAAGACGTGGAGTGGCCCTATTCTACTCTGCCGGGAACCACACGAGCCATTTATTGACAGATTGTCTAATTGGATATAGAGACATAGTTTTTAAAAATTTGAGGTTCCCGTGGGATTGTCAAAAATTTGACCACGCGGGCAACGCCACGGGCATCAGCTAGCACAAACAAATCAACAACGCAAATCACACATTAATTTAACAGGAAGGTTAGTAGCTACTCTAGACTAATAGGTACTCGACGCGCCCATGAGTTGACTCACTCAAAATGATTCATATGTAGTGACGTTGTATGTGAACCTTCTCTAATCGAGTGTGTTAATAGGTTTTTCGAGCTGCCTAAAGGCATCTGACGTAGTTCAATGACAGTCATACCTGTGTACATTGTGCAGGTTTCCTCACAATGTCCTCTTTCACCAGAAGCAAATAGTGTTAGTTGAATATGACTCTACATGAGAGTACAACCTCAAAAAAACAAGTCGCGCCTAACGCGGATCATACTCGTGCCTCACAGATGCGTGTATCAGATTTTTGAGCTGCCTAAAGGCATCTGACGCAGCTCGATGATAGTTCTACGTGTGTAAAGTGTATAATTATGTGTAAGTTTATACTAAATTGTTAAGTCTTTATCTATCTATCTATATTTAAGAGCTATGCTCTTGTCGGTGGAGTATGAATTCTCTTTCATTTGTCTCTCTCATCTGCCAGTTGTTTCTCTGTACGACACGATGTTCACCTTTTCCTTTATTTGTTTCATGTAGCTATGCCTCGGTCTTCCTGGTCCTCTTTTCCCTTCTATCTTTCCTTCCATGATGGTCTTTATGAAGTCGTCATGTCGTTAAGTCTTTACTACAGCTATTTTTCTTTTCCCTTTTTGGTTAGTTGCACCACCGAGTACGACCCTGCCTGTACTGCCTGAGCCATATATTAGCCAGAGCAGACAGAGGTTTTGGGCTACACTCTACACGCTGGCCAGACGGGTTAGAGAGGTCTCACTGATGTTTATAAGCTTTGTTTAGCTTGTGTTTCCTAAGTTGTTTTCAAATCAGTTTATACTTTAATTGTATTAAAAACAATATAAGAACGTTATGGAGAAGATCAATACTTTGGCAAACTAGATATCGGCTAAAGAAATTTTTTGTAGGTATACTATATATGTGTGTAAGTTTTTGTATAATAATGGAAATAGGAACTTTGTATATGTACCCAAGTAAAGAAAGGTTCTTTTCTAAGTAGCAATATTCAAGTTTGCTGAAATACCAATTGTAAAAAAATATTAAAGCAATTTGAAATTTTATTGAAAAACAGCAGCAGCTGAGCCCGTAGCAATATTTCTTTGAAATTGGAAATGTAAATATTACTCGATAACAATTCTCGGTTCAGCAATTCTAATGAGTACATTTTAATTTAAATTTAGTGGCCCACATTGCAGAATGTTTTTCTAAGATATGAGTAAAATATTGATCTGTAGAATAAATGCATGCTATGTTATGTGTAACAACAACAAAATATAGTGAAACTGGTGAATTCAGTTTATGATTCATTAGTAACATATTATTATATCAAAATATAAAATATTTTTTCGCCTCCCATACAAGTTGACCTATCAGCTGATCTCAGTTTGTATAAAAACCAAAAAAAAATTGTATTTCGATATAATTGTTCCTTGGGAAAAGTTGTTCAGCATCATGGACTGAATTCACCCTTAAAATAGTTTCAGTATATTTTGTTTGACGCTATATCTATTATTATGACGTTATAGTGTATTATATGAATGTATTTAAGTATACTTGTAAATAGTAAATTATTAAGTACATCTTTAAAGCGCCTATCGCAATTAAATTAATTTCTGTTATTCCTAAAGGTTGACTGGTAGAGAATGCACGTTAAGTTTACCTTTTGTACTTTTGTGATCAATAAATATTTTAATAAATAAATATCTGACGTTATATAATCAAAGCAATTTCATTTTTGGGTAACCCGTAATCCATATCACAGACCAACCGTATACTCTGCAAAGATTACTTGTATTTCAGTTTTCTGTAACCCCCTTAATAGGACGCATAAAAACAAACAACAAACACACAAGATAGTGATCAGTAAGAACAAGATCAGGATAAGATTGGATCTGATCAAACCAGCTTCACAATTTCCTCTGGCTTAGCTAACAGCCAGTCGACTTGTTAATTCGACAGTGAGTGATGTAATGGCTGAATCCAATGCTTGTTTTCTTGAGCTGAAGTGAATTAGTGACATTTTCCTGCTATTTGTCAGTTTTAAATTATGGAAACTACTCCACCGACAAGAAATATAGATAAGGAGATACAGGAAAATATCATTTTTTTTGCTCTTTTAATGACAAGTATTAAAACGGTATAAGTATCTACGAGATATTGGTCAATATAAAAAAAACTCAATTTCTATATTACACCTTACAGGACACTCAACCCGGAACAATAAAATAAAATTTTTCTACATATAGCCGTAGTGTCCCAAAAAGGATTTTAGCTTACAAAACTTTTATTCAAAATTCGGTTATCCAAATTGTGGTGTGATGGTTTTACTTTAAAGAGTTCTTAACTGTCGTATCTTTTACTCACGTTTCGAGGCAGGCACTAAAATGGACTCCTCAGGAAAAGAGGAAGTGTGGTCGATTAAATCAGACCTGGCGATGGTCGGTAGCAGCGGAAATGAAGATAATCTGGTAATTTTGGACTGAAGTAAAGCGTTGCTTAACACAAAACGAGATGGACAAGGTCTGTAGCGGCCCTCTGCCCCTCCCAGGGAATATATGAAAATAAGTCAAGTAAGTGTATCTTTAACAATAATCAGTAACTTAGTTCCTCCATCTTAAGATAGCCTGTTGTATTGTAAAGATATTAATGAACAATACATTAGTGAAATAATGTTTATTCATCCTCTACCTAGATACCATTACTTTCGTCGATCGCCGAAGCCTGTCAAATACTCCACAATTGGCGATTAAGAAAGCTATCTATTTGAGCTGCGTAATTGCAAAATGTATTCGCGACATCAGTAGGAATTAACAGTAGGCCTAGCAAAGCCTTTTAAGTCGGTCTTTCTACGCCAACCGCTAAATAACTCTGGAATGAGGCTATAAAATAAGCGTTTGGTAACACATTTTGCATAAAGAGCATTTTTTTTCTTTATGTAGCTCACTTAACGTGCCTTTACTAAAATCATGTACCTACCTAAAATCAATCTAATAATATTGATTTTTATTAACTTTTGTTAACTGTAATTTTAAAATTAATAATTTATTAGTATAGTTGTAGATTTTTTAACAATGTTACTAAAACAAACAATTAATTCCAGTACCAATATAAATAAATAGTTCTCTGTGACTTCATTATCATCTCATTTTAACTCTTATCTATTTTACAAACACATAGAAATTAGATTATTTTGGTTGTCATAACATAATATATTTGCACTCAAGTGACTCGAGGTACTCTACTTACAACACTTGTTACTAAGACAATATATATAATAGGTAAACAAAAGGGTTGTTCTAGGTACTTATCCTTTGAGAAATATATTGTTTTATTATATTTACATAATTGATCACTTTTCTTTATATAGGTATACTTACTTCTTTCAAGATCTGTTGTAAAACTAAAACTGGGGTATTGAGCCGCGAGCCATCGGAAGGATAAATTTTTATGTCAGTGTATGCTGTATTTGTTCTGCGGATAAATAAATATCGAAAAACGGAAAAACTGTTATAAAATATCAACCTCTCTAATCTCAGAGCATACCCAGTTGCATACTCAGCTTTAATGCTGCAAATCCCGGGGTCCGCTTTCCGGCTTTTTCTTCTCCACTTCGCACGGTCTTGAGCACTCTTGGTTAAAAAACCACCACCAACACTCATCCATCATATTATTTCAATCTAAATTTGTCTATTTTCAATTCTATCTTTTTTTCTGCTCTAAGAACGCACCATTCCTTTGCCAGTGGGGTGAAATCGAACTATTATGCTAATAAAATGTATGAATCCCATTTCATTGCCATTGAACATAGGTATATAGAGTAAGTATTCAGAGAATTGGGGTCATAAATAGCAATTAATGTTATAAGATATCAACAAAGATCAATACAAACATATTTTATAAACTCAAAACATAATTATTTAAAATCGCTGTTTTCCTGGCTTCGCGTAGAAAACGATTGGAATGAATTAATGTCGTTACTCGGCGGGACGAGTCAGACGGCCTCTCTAATTACAAAAATATTGAGATTTAATATTTTAAAGCCTGGGGAACCTAATCACAAAGCTATGGTCGTAAAGGGTGATTGCCGGAAAGTAATGGGAAAGAAATCAGGTCCGATTTAAGGTAATCGTTGTTTTATTTGTTGAGAAATCTTTTATTTTTATTTATCCTAAGCTAGGAGTGAGTGCGCTGGTTTTTCTTCCCTAAATATTATTTCTAAGCAGCTTCCAATCAATCAATGGTTATCCAAATAAGTCAAAAACCGTGCTTGATGTAGAAAAAACGTTAAGAATATTAATGGAACTTACAAAAACGTAACAAGTTTACATACAACCCCGCAAAATTAAAAGTTCAAATGTTTTATTCAGTAATTAGGCCTTTGCAGGCACTTTTACGCGTCAATAGGTTTTGTATACATCACGTGTAAAACGAATTAGTTAATTATTTTGAAGAAGAGCTACTGATAACCGACAGAAACTCTTTTATACAGTTTTGGTCACCTATACGCGCCTAAAGGGCTGACACAAATCAGTACTCGTATCAAATGGTCGCAAACGCAAACTCGCCTAAAACGCAACTCGGAACTCGATCAAATATCAACTCGTCTAAGTTGCAAGTAGACGCCGCGAATGAGATCGTAAAGCATGACGTGACGTCAGAGTGTGAAATTGCTATGGTTAGAGCAAACCACACGTTCTCTACATATCACGTGACAAAGGTAAACTCCGTGCTGTCATCAGCTAATGCTGGCTGTATTTAACGAACATTGCTGATTACTATTTAATTTGATGTTGCTACTCGCGTATTCGGTGGCTCAAACTGGAAAGTAAGATCACGTAAATTTTCATACAGATACATTATCACGTCTTTATTCCGAACGGGGCAGACAAAGAATTAGATTTTGAGGCTGTAATCAGAGCCCAGAGACGCAAGATTCAAAGGCCACTTTTACCGTTCCGATGGGCAAGAAGATAAAACAATCAAAATAAAGGATACAAAGTTGTTGCACAGAGGGCGCTGCTGGCCGTTCTCGTTGTTATCTAAACCTCCCTTAGTCGCCTCTCACGACACCTGTGGGGTAGGATAGAGGTATACCAAAGAGGATGTGGTTGTAGATAATAAGGTGCTAAACTGCACCCCAATCCAGCGTAGTGATCTGGCGTCCATTTGTTATATTATTCATTGTATTTTTTCTTTTATCTTTTCTTCTTCTTTTTAGTCTTAATTTAGATTAAGGTGAAGATATAGGCAAATGGCCTTGAAGTGTGAAATAAATTGTTAACTCGTAAATATGGTGATAGTTTCCATATTGCTCTTCGTCATGCACTAGATAGCCCTTTAAATTATTTTATGAAGTGCCGTTGAAAATATTATTGGTGATCCGTCTAGCTTTAAAACTTGCCGTGGCCACTTTTGGCGGAGGCAAGTTTTAAAGCTAGACGGACTAATGTAAATACTTTCAACGGTGGTTCATAAAATAATTTAAAGGGCTATCTAGTGCATGACGAAGAGCAATATGGAAATTATCTCCATATTTACGAGTTAACAATTTATTTCAAATGAGGGCGCCACTTCAAGGCCATTTGCCTATACCTTCACCTTAATAATAATATTTTAATAATAAAGATTGTTATATTGTTGTTATAAATAAATCCATTATTTTGAAAAAAACTTTATCAAACAATTCTTACATACCGCCACCATACTTTTATTATTATAATAAATTCTCATTTATGATATTATATATTATATATATATTATACATATTCTAAGCAAATATTTAAACTTTATTAAAACTACACAACATAAGTGACAAAACATAAGCTTGGTTCAAAGCTGAATCTAAAGATACCTATCATTATATATTTCAGCAATATCTGAAAAAATATTTCTACAATACAGTTCATTTTTAAACGATTAGCTGATCCAACATTAGTAAACGATATAGCTATTACTAGCCACGTCATAAATAGTAAAAGATAGGATTCAACGTTATAACACCCAGCTTTTAGACCCGAGATAAAATTTGTTATGCCATGATGACAATTAAATGCCCTAAAGCCTAAAGTCAAGTTTATTCACCGCCGACTGATAACGAAGTAGGTGAAAATGATAACCTGAGCTCTTAGAAACAACAAAATAATATTGTTACGTTGCACTAAGTAAAGCCTACTATTAATATAGCTTTATGGTTGTTGGGTTCTTCTGACAAGCTAATATCACATTTATTTAGGGACACTGCCACTGCTCCTAAGTAAATTTCAAAGCAGCTTCAGATTTTCATGGAGCAAGCTATACTGACACCGATCGGTCATTATTACGCTTCACTTGTCTTAACGCGTTCACGGGTGCATCCTCAGATGTGCTACTTCGGAGCCCGGGGTGCTCTTTGCCGTTTTTCTTCTTCAATATTATGCATATTGGAGAAGAAAAACGGCAAAGCGCAGTTTTCTTCTCCAAATATAGCTGCATGTCAATGGCCACCCAAGGATGCTAAAGACCTTACGAAGTGGAGAAGAAAGGAACAGTACAATCAACGATTTAGCTAGTTTTACGACCGGCCACCGCTTGAAGTCAACCCTCCTTGGGAATGCAATTGTAGCATGAGATGTTTGTGTTTAGTCCTTTAGTCGCCTCTTACGACATCCACAGGAAGAGATGGAGTGGTTCTACTCTAAGCCGGAAGCCACACGGCACATTTACGTTTCACTTGTCTCTACCATTATATGCTCAAAACAATGGATTCCAAATATTTGATAAAAAACACGCGACACAGATGAGAAAGATGAAAGTATGAGTGTCACTCTTGGCGAAATTTTCAATGTTTTAAAAATTGTTATAACAAAATAGTCCTAATGTTCTAAACAACTGTTATCAAACTCTCTAGGTGAAAAAAGGTAAATTATCACAGAACTAATATTCTTACGTGGCACTAAATATAGCTTGCTAATTACTTCGTAATTGTAGGGTTCCGTAGGGAAAACCCGTTTCCAATTATAAACTGATATTGATATGAAAATTGTTTTTCCTTTGTATTTTTAATTGGACTGAAGCAATATATATGTTTTAGAAATAAAAAGTTGGTTAGATAACTTCCAACAAAATATACTGAAAGTATTATAAGGGTAGATTCAGACCATGATACTGAACAGCTTTCCCCAAGGAACACATAGAAATTGGTCAAGTTGTATGCGAGGCTAAAAAATATTTTTCATATTTATATTAATGTTACTTGGGAAAAGTTGTTCAGTATCATGAACTGAATTCACCCTAAAAATTAAGTTTATTTTTTTAGACCCTTTATATTTGAATAATCTTCTTAAACACAGATTTAAACACACGCGTAGGTACAGATACGCTATTACGTCTTTATCTCGAACAGGATAGACAGAGCCTTGAGCCCTTATAACCAAAGATCACGTTTCGCGTGTTGGTGAGCGTGAAGGTCAATAAAATAATGGATTTCTATGGTATATTTCGGTACTAAATATCTAATGAAATAAGTTTTTCGAAAAAAAAAAATCGTTCAAGCTTTTATTATGAGGCCTTACTTATCAAGGCAAATGTAAATAAAGCCCAAACTCGCGTGCATCTGTTACGTCATTTTATTACAGGGTTCCTTTAGCAAGCACATTTCGGCTCCACCATCAGATCAGCTTCTTGTTATAAAATAATATTGCATTTGTCATTTGATTGACATAACATACAAAATTTTATCTGAATCGGAAATCGCGAAGTGGCTCAAATTTAACTTGCAAGATTTGACCCGAAAAACAAATAAACAACAACGAACAGGAAAAGCTAAATATAAGCTTGTAAAATGCTCTTACTCCAATCCGATCATCGAGGGTAAATTTTTCTGTTCCTGATACAAATATTTTCACAATTCAACTTAAGGTTAGTTTTCAATAGAAACCGTGTTTTTATAGGAAAAACTGCTTTGTTGTTATAAATCAATTTCGGGTCCTTTACATAGCACCTGTTCAGTGTGTGTGTCTATTGAATAAATCGCTCTTTCTCCAGAACTCTTTGTATTCCGAGCTTTGTGTGTGGCGAGAATCGAATTCAGCCGTGAAAAGATTTTCTGGATATATTTGCTTGAAGTAATTGCTAGTTCGTATTAGATGTCTTTTATTAATAAAGTGTTGTAGACGTTTTTATGATTTGTCATGCATAGATCATTTCATTGGTAGGTGAGTAGGAATCTACTATTTTTAAAGAGAATAATTCTTTAAATGGAAAATTTTATTTTTTATCAGCCCTCTTGACTTTGACTACGTAGATATTTATGTATTTATACACAATATAAGCTTTTTGAAGTAAAGTAAAAGTTCTTTAGTGAAAACTTCATCAGATTCGTCTATTTCTTGTTTATTTGTATGAATGTATGTTTGCTTGAAAACAACTCGAGTATTTTTATCGGGGCTTCATTAAATTTGATAAGTGTGTAGCCTCTTTTTTTTATCGGGCGGCAAACGAACAAGCCGGTACCTGATGGTAAGTGATCACCGCTGCCCATGGACAACTGCAACATAAGAGCGTTACCGGCCTTTCAGAAAGATATAGACTCGTTTTTTGAAGGTTTGAGCAAAAAAGCAAAATCAGTCGCATGAGCCAAATCGATCAATGGGTTTTCGGAATATAGGATTCGTGAGCCCACAGTTCGGGGCGATATAGTTATTTCGTGTTTGCCTTAAAATGAATCTCATTTTATCTTATTAGATAACTATAAGTATGTGTAGTTAATATGTTAAAGCATTTTCTGTTTTCAAAGTAGAAGTCAATTATTTATCTTTGGATGTTGATATCACTTAATACGAGTAATTGTCAATTTTTTCGTTCGATTTACAGGTTTGATTTCATAAATGTTGTTGAAGTCAGTTTATTTACTTTAAGTAAATTGTACAATTTTTAGGGTTCCGTACAAAAAATGAAAAAACGGAACCCTTATAGGATCACTCGTGCGTCTGTCTGTCCGTCCGTCTGTCACAGCCAATTTTCTCCGAATCTACTAGACTGAATCAAGTGAAATTTGGTAGTATGGTGTAATCCTATGACCCAAATACATATGTGCAAAGTAAATAAAAATTATTTTAAAATAAGGGTCATTTTCGGGGCAAAAATTTGGAAATAAAAAAAAAGTTTTGCAAAACTTACTATGTTATATATCAAATGAAAGGGCTTGTTATAAAGATCTCAAATATATTTTTGTTGTTATTGTAAAATAAATAGTTTTGTTTTTATTCAAGAAAGAAGATGAAAATTGACCATACCCCCCCCCCCGATCTCCGAAAGTACTGAGCCTAAAATTTTGAAATTCAATTCAATTCAAAAATATCTTTATTATCATAGGATATATATATATTTATAATATCTCTTAATAATAGTCACTTTGTTTTGTTTTGCACAAATGTTGACGTCAAATCGTTACTTAAAGCTAAGTTTACGCCGCTTCATAGGCGCAAGTGCAGAAGAAGCGGCAACAAACTGCACTGCACGTTTTCTCCAAAGACGTCAACTAACAAACTAAAAACTTAAAATTAGTTATATAGATGGACAGAGATTACATTGTTTATTATGTCATAATTAAATTGAATTATAAGAATTACGAAATTTAAAATAATGTCAATTTGTAAATTTAGTATGTACCAATGTACCTAAATTATGACATGTCTAAGTATACAAACCTTTAAGAGGGACCCGCGCCAAGCTCAAGCCAGACCTTTTTGTCTTTAAGATAGTCATCGGTCCTATAATAAGCCTTCTCACAAAGTACTTTCTTTACATAAGCTTTGAATTTTCTGTCTGGCATATCAAGGACCGATTCTGACAATTTATTATATAAAAGTATATACTTCCCCATAAAAGACTTACTGACTGTATTCAGCCTGTAATACGGGCTAACTAAGTCATTCTTTTTACGTAAATTTCTACCTGTAAAAGCACTTACTTTATTGAACATGGAAATATTTTTCCTTACATACATTATATTTTCAAATATGAATTGTGATGCAAAAGTAAGTATACCTATTTCCTTGAATAATTCCCTCAGTGAGTCTCTCGATCCTAAACCGTAAATAGCACGAATTGCTCTTTTTTGTTAAAGAAAAATAGTCTGAATGTCGGCTGCACTCCCCCATAGAAGTATCCTGTAAGACATTAGACTGTGAAAGTAACTAAAGTACACTTGTCTAGCAGTTGCTACATCTGTCAATTGTCTTATTCTCCTAACAGCGTAAGCCGCAGAGCTAAGCCTATTAGAAAGTTTAGTTATATGAGCGCCCCATTGAAGTTTCGAATCAATTTCTTTTTGATTGATTCCTAAAAAGGTAGTACTTTCAACCAGATCGAGTTTCTGACCATTAATTAGTATGTCAACGCAGGCTTGATTCACATTAGGAAGAGAGAATCGAATGCATTGGGTCTTGTTCGCATTTAGCATGAGGTTATTGGCCGAAAACCAATCAGAAATGAAAGATAAGGTGCTGTTCACCGCGCTAGCATCACTGTTATGTCGATCTATTTTAAATATTAGCGAGGTGTCATCAGCAAACAGCACCATGTCAGCCTCTTTCTCAACCATGTAAGGCAAGTCATTGACATAAACTAAGAAAAGGAACGGTCCTAGAATTGAACCTTGGGGAACGCCCATTTTCACATTAGACCCGTGTGATTTTACGCCGTTTATATCAACAGTTTGAAGCCTATCTGTTAAGTAAGATTCTATTAATTTAATTGACTTATCATCAAAACCGTATTGACGAAATTTGAGCAAAAGTGTTGGATGATCAACGCAATCAAATGCTTTAAAAAGATCGCAAAATGATCCAATTGCATCATTTCTGTTTTCCCACGCGTCGTAGATATTAGTAATAAGTGCTACTCCTGCATCGGTGGTCGATTTTCCAGCAGTAAAGCCGTATTGTTGGCTATGGAAAAGATTATTGGTCTTAAAGTGAAGTAGCATTTGATTGAGCATTATCTTTTCGAACACCTTACTCAAAACTGGCAGAATAGAGATAGGTCTGTAGTTGCCAGGGTCTGTTTTTTCTCCTTTTTTGAATAAGGGGATTAGTTTACTACATTTCATTAAGTTAGGAAATATGCCTTCATCAATACATTCGTTAAATATAAAAGCTAAATCGGCAGCAATTATGTGTACAATATGACTTACTACGGCTACTGACATGCCCCAGTGATCTTCTGATTTTTTTAAATTTAACTGTTTAAAAGCATCTATTATATCGCTAGGGCTAACATGCTTAAAATTAAATTTAGAATCACAAGGGCTAACATTACTCTTAAGCAAAGCCTCAGCACGCTGGGCACTAGAACTCACATTAGAAGTGAGTTCCAAAGGAATGTTAGTAAAATAATCATCAAATATATTTACTATTTCTTCAGTTTTTGAAGTATTTTTACCACTACATTTGATTCGGCAAATATTTTCTTTGGTTTTATTTTTACCTGTTTCCTTATTTATGACACTCCATGTTTCTTTAATTTAAAATAAAATACAAATTATAGTTAATTGCTTGTAGATTACAGGAAAACTATTAGAATTCAATTAATTGTACGGAAACCTCTCCACGCGAGTTTAACTCGCACTTGACCGGTTTTTTTTTTCAATATGTTGCTTCATAATTTTAATTTTCCAAAAACTTATATTGCTCTAGCAATAAAAATTTAATCATGCAAAGCGCAAATTAAAAACTACAAAGACCAAAACGAGTTTCACAGCAATAATATCACAGTTTTCAGTTGGAGCAATGTTTTCCCTACGGAACCCAGCAATTACGCGGCAATTAGCGAGCTTTGTTTAGTGCAACGTAACAATATTAGTTCTGTGCTTGTGCTGTAGCTTGATTTAATTTAATTTCGCCTATATACCTACTTTTACACTGACGACCTTCGTGGTGTAATGGTCAACACGCTAGTCCGCCAATCCGGAGGGGTTTTCCCGGGGAATCCGGGTTCTGGTTTCGATCCCCAGCCAGGGCAAGTTGAAAAATGGCCTTTTTCAAATTGGTGTTTATCTATATTTGTATATATTATAAAATATGGTATCGTTGAGTTAGTATCCCATAATACAAGTTTAAAAACTTTGAGGCTAAGTTTGCGTTATGTTTAAAAGCTTTGAAAGTAAATTTTAGACAAATGTTTTAAACTTTGAATAATATTCAGTATCAAAAATATATAGTAATAATCTTATTAATCACATCAATAGGCGATGCGGTTAGCAACCCGTCACTATTATTGTAGGCGACGCACTTAGGGATTTATTTTGATTTGTTTTTGCATTTAATTGCTTTTATATTTTTATTTTTAGTTTATATTTTAAATTTGAAACCACTACCGCCATCTATTGTGTAATCGTAGAACCGATGTGTGGCGGTAGCGAGTAATAATTTTGTATTTATATATTATGTAGGTAATTCATAATTTCGAGTCGATTCCATGTACGCGATACGGCCACACCTTGTACTGTGCTAAAATTTCAATTTTCTTTTGTATTTTCCTGCGTCTTGGAATATAAGCAATTCAAGTCTACAAGTATTTTCATTTGCGTCGACTACAAATTATGATTTCCTTTTTCCATGACCATGACCATTGACCATGCCGCCCTAGGCTCTGTCTGACCCGTTAGGGACGTGATAGTTTATCTGTATCTATACTTTGATAAGAGTAATGCCTCCGTGGTCCAGTAGTCAAGTGGCGTTTGCCTGTGATCCGGAGGTCGTGGGTTCAAGCATACTTTGCAAAACATTGTTTCCAGTCTGGTTAGGATATTGCAGACATGAATCACCTGATAATCCGAAAAAAAAGATGATTCCGTGTTTCGGAAGACACGTAAAGCTGTCGGTCCCGAACGCCATCTAGCGTTTGTTTACCTAGGTTTGGTTATGGGTTGCAGAGGTCAGACGGCAGTCGCTCTGTGTAAAAACCAGTAACTTCGTCAAATCTCCTAGGTTAGGTACGAGTATGTAGCGGCTCTTAAGCGTTACCGCTATAACGCTGTCGCTGTCGATGGACGACTGCAGGGCAGTCAAAATAATTACTACGAGTACCTAACTGGATACCACAACAAAAAAGACCCCGACATAGACCCAAGAAGCGCTGGAGAGATAGAGTCAAAGAAGAACTAAGGAAAATGGGAAAGTACAAAGCTTGGAGAAGACAGGCCAGAGTCAAACCGAAATGAGACAAATCGTTGTGGAGGCACACAAAGGGTTGTAGCCCGAAGAAAGTAAGTAAAATGAAATATTTTGCATATCGCATGTGGACTATAGGCAAAAAAAACTATTTTTCAATAATCTCTCAAAACTGTAAAGCGGAACCCTCGCGGCAAATCGCTGGTTAATTGCAAAGTTTTTCTTATTCTCCGCGAAATGGGAGTTTTCTCATTAGTCAGAAAATTCATTTAGTTCCTCCTTTTTCATGGATGCCACTAGACTAGACCGTGCATAATTGATTCTAGATCTACAATATCCACGGATATAATAGACTTTTCTTGTTAAGCTTGGGGTTTGTTCTGCGATGACTTTCGTTTTTAGGGTACCGTACCCGAAGGGTGCAAACGGGACCCTATTACTGAGACTCCGCTGTCTGTCCATCTGTCCGTCTGTCACAGGGCTCTATCTCTTGAACCGTAATAGCTAGACACCTGAAATTTTCACCGATTGTGAATTACTGTGGCCGCTATAACAACAAATACTAAAAATAAAATAAAAAATGAACATTAAAAACATGTTTTTTTCAGCGTTTTTAACTCGATCTGTCACAGAGCTCTATCTCTTCTGACCGTAATAGCTACCTAAAATTTTCACCGATTATGTATTACTCGTACTATGACCACTATAACAACAAATCTTAAAAATAAGATAAAGTTAATAATTGAAGGGGGTCGTCATACAAGAAACGTGTTTCTTCAGAATTTAAAACATTGTACGGTGGTACGGAACCCTTCATGTACGAGTCCGACTCGCACTTGCCCGTTTATTTACCCGACTACGGTGAAGCCCAAAGGAGGGTAATGTGTTTCGTTGCTATGTATGTATGTGCATCAGTTCCCTTGTATCTTTATTGATATCCATGATACCTTGACTAATGAGGTATCTCCGGAAGTGTCTTGACTGGCTGCTGGTTATAGGCATAGCATGACGTCACAGTAAATTCAATATGGCGCCCTCTATAGGCCATAAAAATAATAATAGGGGAGCCCAAGAGGGGGATTTTTGGATTTACTCGAGCACGTCAGATAAACATGCAGTCGTGTCATGCCAGGCTCACAGTACAGTATAACGATATCATATTGGTAAACTGATGGTGGAGCCGGGAGGTAGCCATAGGAACTCAGTAATGAAACGACGAAAACCTATCGTGTTTGAGCTCATTTGATTTGTCTTGACTAGCACTTTGGTCTCACATTAAAAGATTTTACAATTTTTTTTTTTTTTATCTGACGGATTGAAATAAAAACTATTCAAAGTAACTTTTTTGTAAACTCTTTTATTACTCCGAACCCGTGCACCGAACGTCTTACTCAGTCCTTTGTATTTTTTGGTTTTATCTTTATTCGAAGCAAAGTTAAAACGTATAACATTTAAAGCTTGACAAAAAACGTTATTGCACGGGTCGCACCCACTATAAATAATTCAGTGTTTTTTTTTTTTTTTGTCAGTGTATTATAAATATCAAAATATGATATTCTTTTCACATTATTCACGCAAAAACTGGTAAAAGATTTGCACGAAAATTTAAGAAAACGATGTAACCGATCAAGTTGATCATTGAGATCATTGTGTAAGGAGAAAAATATAAATGACTTTTTTTAAATACCTGTAGTTTGGACCACTGTATTCTGCCTATGCACCGGCTGGCGTTCCTCCAGGCAAGCTTAGCTCCGAAGACCAGCTCGGTGGTGGTCAGCTGGTAGGTCCCGGTCCTCGCCACCTCCTCATGTACCGCCATCCAGCGAGCCTCATGGGCTGGGGTGTTAGCCCTGGTAAAAAGATGATAAAATTAAATCAGATTTTTATTTAAAGTTTTTTTATTATGATATTGGTAAGAGAAAAAAAAACTAGCTTGAACCGTTTTTAGCAAATGATACAACATTCCAAATTCAACTTCTAAACAATTTTGAAAAATTTGATTCTGTGATGTAGAAAAAATTAATTATACATATATTATTAAGTCATATATCAGTAAAGCCTCATCATCATTTCATACGGGTAGCAAATTATGTAGGAAAATATACTAAATTATTTTTGTATTTGTTCCGAAAATACATGTATTTGATGTATCATCATCATCACCAGGTCTGTTTCAAGTCAGGTCAGGTCATTAGGTCTGCAGAAGCATGAACCTATCTGCAGGATGTAGCCTACACTCTCCCCACGGACGAAACGAGTTGGAAAAATCTCAGAGTAATTTTTAGAAAATTTTTCCATTCTCTCGTAGATATACGAGAATATAATCCTCTTAAGGCCGTACCTAAATTTTCCGGGGCCCAGTGCTGCCCCCTTTAAAAACAAATATTTTAAAGAAAACGGAGACATTATTTAAAATTTTGCTACTACCAAGTGCTAGATAATCCTTCAAAGTATTTTATGAACTACTGTTTATAGTTTATAATGACAACGTTAAGCTTTACTACGCACATTTGCGAAAAACGGCCACTTTTGGCAAATGTGCGTAGTAAAGCTTTACGTTCTCATTATAAACTGTAAACAGTGGTTCATAAAATACTTTGAAGAATTATCTAGGACTTGATAGTTGCAAAGTTTTAAATGATGTCTCCGTTTTCTTTGAAATGATTTATTTTAAATGAGGGCAGCACTGGACCCCGGAAATTCAGGTACGGCCTTAAAGAGTTAGTATGGAGAACAATAAAAGCACCTATTTCATGTGCGCATTAAATAGCACATTAAAATTTATTATTTCAAATAAAATAGCCATAAAAGTTTTTAGGGAAATAAGAAAGAAACCCGACGTATCATCATATTGCACTTAAGTAAATTGACGAAATTATCATATTATTTGTATGTGGCAGAGGTAAGCTTATACGGGGTTGTTATTTTCTTCTTAAATGGGTTGTACCCAATTTCACACTTTTATTTTCGTTATGACTGCTTTTTACCATAAAGATACTGATACATTATCACGTCTTTATCCTTAACGGGTTGGACAGATGGAGGGCCGTTAGACCCAAAGGCCCATTTAGCGTTATGGTGGGCGTTGAGATGAAAAAAGGAAATCAAAATAGTGATGGATTTCTAGCCGCATCGCCAAATAACATGATTCAGATTCTCGCCCATTCCCTCGAACGACTTTTATTATCTGCGCGGGAAGAGAAGCATCTGGAACCTACATTCTAAGCTTTTTCTTTGCTCCCAAACCAGCATTTAGCATAAAATACTGTATTTTTACCAACTTCTAAAAAAGGTGTAAGGCGTGTAAATGTATCGATACAACTTGGAGAGGTGACTCGCAGCCCGTCAGTACAAAAAACTTCTCCTATGGGAATTATTTAGGGATCTCGTTAAAAGCTTTTGACTTTGTCATTCAAAAGTGATCAGCTGACCAAATAATTTGTATAAGAGAGTCGATCTGTTTTCTAAAAGTGATCAGCTGACCGGATAATTTGTATAAGAGAGTCGATCTGTTTTCTAAAAGTGATCAGTTGACCGGATAATTTGTATAAGAGAGTCGATCTGTTTTCTAAAAGTGATCAGCTGACCGGATAATTTGTATAAGAGAGTCGATCTGTTTTCTAAAAGTGATCAGTTGACCGAATAATTTGTATAAGAGAGTCGATCTGTTTTCTAAAAGTGATCAGTTGACCGAATAATTTGTATAAGAGAGTCGATCTGTTTTCTAAAAGTGATCAGCTGACCGGATAATTTGTATAAGAGAGTCGATCTGATTTCTAAAAGTGATCAGTTGACCGAATAATTTGTATAAGAGAGTCGATCTGTTTTCTAAAAGTGATCAGCTGATCGGATAATTTGTATAAGAGAGTCAATCTGTTTTCTAAAAGTGATCAGTTGACCGAATAATTTGTATAAGAGAGTCGATCTGTTTTCTAAAAGTGATCAGCTGACCGGATAATTTGTATAAGAGAGTCGATCTGTTTTCTAAAAGTGATCAGTTGACCGAATAATTTGTATAAGAGAGTCGATCTGTTTTCTAAAAGTGATCAGCTGATCGGATAATTTGTATAAGAGAGTCGATCTGTTTTCTAAAAGTGATCAGTTGACCGAATAATTTGTATAAGAGAGTCGATCTGTTTTCTAAAAGTGATCAGCTGATCGGATAATTTGTATAAGAGAGTCGATCTGTTTTCTAAAAGTGATCAGTTGACCGAATAATTTGTATAAGAGAGTCGATCTGTTTTCTAAAAGTGATCAGCTGACCGGATAATTTGTATAAGAGAGTCGATCTGATTTCTAAAAGTGATCAGTTGACCGAATAATTTGTATAAGAGAGTCGATCTGATTTCTAAAAGTGATCAGCTGATCGGATAATTTGTATAAGAGAGTTGATCGGTTTTCTAAAAGTAATCAGCTGACAGTATAATTTATATAACAGAGTCAATCTGTTTTCTTTAAGTGATCAGCGGACCGGATAATTTGTATAAGAGAGTCGATCGGTTTTCTAAAAGTAATCAGCTGACAGTATAATTTATATAACAGAGTCGATCTGTTTTCTTTAAGTGATTAGCGGACCGGATAATTTGTATAAGAGAATCGTCGCTTTCCAAAAGTGATCAGCTGACCGGATAATTTGTATAAGAGAGTCGATCTGTTTTCTAAAAGTGATCAGTTGACCGAATAATTTGTATAAGAGAGTCGATCTGTTTTCTAAAAGTGATCAGCTGACCGGATAATTTGTATAAGAGAGTCGATCTGTTTTCTAAAAGTGATCAGCTGATCGGATAATTTGTATAAGAGAGTCGATCTTTTTTCTAAAAGTGATCAGTTGACCGAATAATTTGTATAAGAGAGTCGATCTGTTTTCTAAAAGTGATCAGCTGACCGGATAATTTGTATAAGAGAGTCGATCTGTTTTCTAAAAGTGATCAGCTGACCGGATAATATGTATAAGAGAGTCGATCTGATTTCTAAAAGTGATCAGTTGACCGAATAATTTGTATAAGAGAGTCGATCTGTTTTCTAAAAGTGATCAGTTGACCGAATAATTTGTATAAGAGAGTCGATCTGTTTTCTAAAAGTGATCAGTTGACCGAATAATTTGTATAAGAGAGTCGATCTGTTTTCTAAAAGTGATCAGCTGATCGGATAATTTGTATAAGAGAGTCGATCTGTTTTCTTAAAGTGATCAGTTGACCGAATAATTTGTATAAGAGAGTCGATCTGATTTCTAAAAGTGATCAGCTGATCGGATAATTTGTATAAGAGAGTTGATCGGTTTTCTAAAAGTAATCAGCTGACAGTATAATTTATATAACAGAGTCGATCTGTTTTCTTTAAGTGATCAGCGGACCGGATAATTTGTATAAGAGAGTCGATCGGTTTTCTAAAAGTAATCAGCTGTCAGTATAATTTATATAACAGAGTCGATCTGTTTTCTTTAAGTGATCAGCGGACCGGATAATTTGTATAAGAGAATCGTCGCTTTCCAAAAGTGATCAGCTGACCGGATAATTTGTATAAGAGAGTCGATCTGTTTTCTAAAAGTGATCAGTTGACCGGATAATTTGTATAAGAGAGTCGATCTGTTTTCTAAAAGTGATCAGCTGACCGGATAATTTGTATAAGAGAGTCGATCTGATTTCTAAATGTGATCAGTTGACCGAATAATTTGTATAAGAGAGTCGATCTGTTTTCTAAAAGTGATCAGCTGACCGGATAATTTGTATAAGAGAGTCAATCTGTTTTCTTAAAAGTGATCAGTTGACCGAATAATTTGTATAAGAGAGTCAATCTCTTTTCTAAAAGTGATCAGCTGACCGGATAATTTGTATAAGAGAGTCGATCTGTTTTCTAAAAGTGATCAGTTGACCGAATAATTTGTATAAGAGAGTCGATCTGTTTTCTAAAAGTGATCAGCTGATCGGATAATTTGTATAAGAGAGTCGATCTGTTTTCTAAAAGTGATCAGTTGACCGAATAATTTCTATAAGAGTGTCGATCTGTTTTCTAAAAGTGATCAGCTGATCGGATAATTTGTATAAGAGAGTCGATCTGTTTTCTAAAAGTGATCAGTTGACCGAATAATTTGTATAAGAGAGTCGATCTGTTTTCTAAAAGTGATCAGCTGACCGGATAATTTGTATAAGAGAGTCGATCTGATTTCAAAAAGTGATCAGCTGATCGGATAATTTGTATAAGAGAGTTGATCGGTTTTCTAAAAGTAATCAGCTGACAGTATAATTTATATAACAGAGTCGATCTGTTTTCTAAAAGTGATCAGCTGACCGAATAATTTGTATAAGAGAGTCGATCTGATTTCTAAAAGTGATCAGCTGATCGGATAATTTGTATAAGAGAGTTGATCGGTTTTCTAAAAGTAATCAGCTGACAGTATAATTTATATAACAGAGTCGATCTGTTTTCTTTAAGTGATCAGCGGACCGGATAATTTGTATAAGAGAGTCGATCGGTTTTCTAAAAGTAATCAGCTGACAGTATAATTTATATAACAGAGTCGATCAGTTTTCTTTAAGTGATTAGCGGACCGGATAATTTGTATAAGAGAATCGTCGCTTTCCAAAAGTGATCAGCTGACCGGATAATTTGTATAAGAGAGTCGATCTGTTTTCTAAAAGAGATCAGTTGACCGAATAATTTGTATAAGAGAGTCGATCTGTTTTCTAAAAGTGATCAGCTGACCGGATAATTTGTATAAGAGAGTCGATCTGTTTTCTAAAAGTGATCAGCTGATCGGATAATTTGTATAAGAGAGTCGATCTGTTTTCTAAAAGTGATCAGTTGACCGAATAATTTGTATAAGAGAGTCGATCTGTTTTCTAAAAGTGATCAGCTGACCGGATAATTTGTATAAGAGAGTCGATCTGTTTTCTAAAAGTGATCAGCTGACCGGATAATTTGTATAAGAGAGTCGATCTGTTTTCTAAAAGTGATCAGCTGACCGGATAATTTGTATAAGAGAGTCGATCTGTTTTCTAAAAGTGATCAGCTGACCGGATAATTTGTATAAGAGAATCGTCGCTTTCCAAAAGTGATCAGCTGACCGGATAATTTGTATAAGAGAGTCGATCTGTTTTCTAAAAGTGATCAGTTGACCGGATAATTTGTATAAGAGAGTCGATCTGTTTTCTAAAAGTGATCAGCTGACCGGATAATTTGTATAAGAGAGTCGATCTGATTTCTAAAAGTGATCAGTTGACCGAATAATTTGTATAAGAGAGTCGATCTGTTTTCTAAAAGTGATCAGCTGACCGGATAATTTGTATAAGAGAGTCAATCTGTTTTCTTAAAAGTGATCAGTTGACCGAATAATTTGTATAAGAGAGTCAATCTGTTTTCTAAAAGTGATCAGCTGACCGGATAATTTGTATAAGAGAGTCGATCTGTTTTCTAAAAGTGATCAGTTGACCGAATAATTTGTATAAGAGAGTCGATCTGTTTTCTAAAAGTGATCAGCTGATCGGATAATTTGTATAAGAGAGTCGATCTGTTTTCTAAAAGTGATCAGTTGACCGAATAATTTCTATAAGAGTGTCGATCTGTTTTCTAAAAGTGATCAGCTGATCGGATAATTTGTATAAGAGAGTCGATCTGTTTTCTAAAAGTGATCAGTTGACCGAATAATTTGTATAAGAGAGTCGATCTGTTTTCTAAAAGTGATCAGCTGACCGGATAATTTGTATAAGAGAGTCGATCTGATTTCTAAAAGTGATCAGTTGACCGAATAATTTGTATAAGAGAGTCGATCTGATTTCTAAAAGTGATCAGCTGATCGGATAATTTGTATAAGAGAGTTGATCGGTTTTCTAAAAGTAATCAGCTGACAGTATAATTTATATAACAGAGTCGATCTGTTTTCTTTATGTGATCAGCGGACCGGATAATTTGTATAAGAGAGTCGATCTGTTTTCTAAAAGTGATCAGCTGACCGGATAATTTGTATAAGAGAGTCGATCTGTTTTCTAAAAGTGATCAGTTGACCGAATAATTTGTATAAGAGAGTCGATCTGTTTTCTAAAAGTGATCAGCTGACCGGATAATTTGTATAAGAGAGTCGATCTGATTTCTAAAAGTGATCAGTTGACCGGATAATTTGTATAAGAGAGTCGATCTGTTTTCTAAAAGTGATCAGCTGACCGGATAATTTGTATAAGAGAGTCGATCTGATTTCTAAATGTGATCAGTTGACCGAATAATTTGTATAAGAGAGTCGATCTGTTTTCTAAAAGTGATCAGCTGACCGGATAATTTGTATAAGAGAGTCAATCTGTTTTCTTAAAAGTGATCAGTTGACCGAATAATTTGTATAAGAGAGTCAATCTGTTTTCTAAAAGTGATCAGCTGACCGGATAATTTGTATAAGAGAGTCGATCTGTTTTCTAAAAGTGATCAGTTGACTGAATAATTTGTATAAGAGAGTCGATCTGTTTTCTAAAAGTGATCAGCTGATCGGATAATTTGTATAAGAGAGTCGATCTGTTTTCTAAAAGTGATCAGTTGACCGAATAATTTCTATAAGAGTGTCGATCTGTTTTCTAAAAGTGATCAGCTGATCGGATAATTTGTATAAGAGAGTCGATCTGTTTTCTAAAAGTGATCAGTTGACCGAATAATTTGTATAAGAGAGTCGATCTGTTTTCTAAAAGTGATCAGCTGACCGGATAATTTGTATAAGAGAGTCGATCTGATTTCAAAAAGTGATCAGTTGACCGAATAATTTGTATAAGAGAGTCGATCTGATTTCTAAAAGTGATCAGCTGATCGGATAATTTGTATAAGAGAGTTGATCGGTTTTCTAAAAGTAATCAGCTGACAGTATAATTTATATAACAGAGTCGATCTGTTTTCTTTATGTGATCAGCGGACCGGATAATTTGTATAAGAGAGTCGATCTGTTTTCTAAAAGTGATCAGCTGACCGGATAATTTGTATAAGAGAGTCGATCTGTTTTCTAAAAGTGATCAGTTGACCGAATAATTTGTATAAGAGAGTCGATCTGTTTTCTAAAAGTGATCAGCTGACCGGATAATTTGTATAAGAGAGTCGATCTGATTTCTAAAAGTGATCAGTTGACCGGATAATTTGTATAAGAGAGTCGATCTGTTTTCTAAAAGTGATCAGCTGACCGGATAATTTGTATAAGAGAGTCGATCTGATTTCTAAATGTGATCAGTTGACCGAATAATTTGTATAAGAGAGTCGATCTGTTTTCTAAAAGTGATCAGCTGACCGGATAATTTGTATAAGAGAGTCAATCTGTTTTCTTAAAAGTGATCAGTTGACCGAATAATTTGTATAAGAGAGTCAATCTGTTTTCTAAAAGTGATCAGCTGACCGGATAATTTGTATAAGAGAGTCGATCTGTTTTCTAAAAGTGATCAGTTGACTGAATAATTTGTATAAGAGAGTCGATCTGTTTTCTAAAAGTGATCAGCTGATCGGATAATTTGTATAAGAGAGTCGATCTGTTTTCTAAAAGTGATCAGTTGACCGAATAATTTCTATAAGAGTGTCGATCTGTTTTCTAAAAGTGATCAGCTGATCGGATAATTTGTATAAGAGAGTCGATCTGTTTTCTAAAAGTGATCAGTTGACCGAATAATTTGTATAAGAGAGTCGATCTGTTTTCTAAAAGTGATCAGCTGACCGGATAATTTGTATAAGAGAGTCGATCTGATTTCAAAAAGTGATCAGTTGACCGAATAATTTGTATAAGAGAGTCGATCTGATTTCTAAAAGTGATCAGCTGATCGGATAATTTGTATAAGAGAGTTGATCGGTTTTCTAAAAGTAATCAGCTGACAGTATAATTTATATAACAGAGTCGATCTGTTTTCTTTAAGTGATCAGCGGACCGGATAATTTGTATAAGAGAGTCGATCGGTTTTCTAAAAGTAATCAGCTGACAGTATAATTTATATAACAGAGTCGATCAGTTTTCTTTAAGTGATTAGCGGACCGGATAATTTGTATAAGAGAATCGTCGCTTTCCAAAAGTGATCAGCTGACCGGATAATTTGTATAAGAGAGTCGATCTGTTTTCTAAAAGAGATCAGTTGACCGAATAATTTGTATAAGAGAGTCGATCTGTTTTCTAAAAGTGATCAGCTGACCGGATAATTTGTATAAGAGAGTCGATCTGTTTTCTAAAAGTGATCAGCTGATCGGATAATTTGTATAAGAGAGTCGATCTGTTTTCTAAAAGTGATCAGTTGACCGAATAATTTGTATAAGAGAGTCGATCTGTTTTCTAAAAGTGATCAGCTGACCGGATAATTTGTATAAGAGAGTCGATCTGTTTTCTAAAAGTGATCAGCTGACCGGATAATTTGTATAAGAGAGTCGATCTGTTTTCTAAAAGTGATCAGCTGACCGGATAATTTGTATAAGAGAGTCGATCTGTTTTCTAAAAGTGATCAGCTGACCGGATAATTTGTATAAGAGAATCGTCGCTTTCCAAAAGTGATCAGCTGACCGGATAATTTGTATAAGAGAGTCGATCTGTTTTCTAAAAGTGATCAGTTGACCGGATAATTTGTATAAGAGAGTCGATCTGTTTTCTAAAAGTGATCAGCTGACCGGATAATTTGTATAAGAGAGTCGATCTGATTTCTAAAAGTGATCAGTTGACCGAATAATTTGTATAAGAGAGTCGATCTGTTTTCTAAAAGTGATCAGCTGACCGGATAATTTGTATAAGAGAGTCAATCTGTTTTCTTAAAAGTGATCAGTTGACCGAATAATTTGTATAAGAGAGTCAATCTGTTTTCTAAAAGTGATCAGCTGACCGGATAATTTGTATAAGAGAGTCGATCTGTTTTCTAAAAGTGATCAGTTGACCGAATAATTTGTATAAGAGAGTCGATCTGTTTTCTAAAAGTGATCAGCTGATCGGATAATTTGTATAAGAGAGTCGATCTGTTTTCTAAAAGTGATCAGTTGACCGAATAATTTCTATAAGAGTGTCGATCTGTTTTCTAAAAGTGATCAGCTGATCGGATAATTTGTATAAGAGAGTCGATCTGTTTTCTAAAAGTGATCAGTTGACCGAATAATTTGTATAAGAGAGTCGATCTGTTTTCTAAAAGTGATCAGCTGACCGGATAATTTGTATAAGAGAGTCGATCTGATTTCTAAAAGTGATCAGTTGACCGAATAATTTGTATAAGAGAGTCGATCTGATTTCTAAAAGTGATCAGCTGATCGGATAATTTGTATAAGAGAGTTGATCGGTTTTCTAAAAGTAATCAGCTGACAGTATAATTTATATAACAGAGTCGATCTGTTTTCTTTATGTGATCAGCGGACCGGATAATTTGTATAAGAGAGTCGATCTGTTTTCTAAAAGTGATCAGCTGACCGGATAATTTGTATAAGAGAGTCGATCTGTTTTCTAAAAGTGATCAGTTGACCGAATAATTTGTATAAGAGAGTCGATCTGTTTTCTAAAAGTGATCAGCTGACCGGATAATTTGTATAAGAGAGTCGATCTGATTTCTAAAAGTGATCAGCTGACCGGATAATTTGTATAAGAGAGTCGATCTGATTTCTAAAAGTGATCAGCTGACCGGATAATTTGTATAAGAGAGTTGATCGGTTTTCTAAAAGTAATCAGCTGACAGTATAATTTATATAACAGAGTCGATCTGTTTTTTTTAAGTGATCAGCGGACCGGATAATTTGTATAAGAGAGTCGATCGGTTTTCTAAAAGTGATCAGCTGATCGGATAATTTGTATTAGAGAGTTGATCGGTTTTCTAAAAGTTATCAGCTGACAGTATAATTTATATAACAGAGTCGATCTGTTTTCTTTAAGTGATCAGCGGACCGGATAATTTGTATAAGAGAGTCGATCGGTTTTCTAAAAGTAATCAGCTGACAGTATAATTTATATAACAGAGTCGATCTGTTTTCTTTAAGTGATCAGCGGACCGGATAATTTGTATAAGAGAATCGTCGCTTTCCAAAAGTGATCAGCTGACCGGATAATTTGTATAAGAGAGTTGATCTGTTTTCTAAAAGTGATCAGTTGACCGAATAATTTGTATAAGAGAGTCGATCTGTTTTCTAAAAGTGATCAGCTGACCGGATAATTTGTATAAGAGAGTCGATCTGTTTTCTAAAAGTGATCAGCTGATCGGATAATTTGTATAAGAGAGTTGATCTGTTTTCTAAATGTGATCAGTTGACCGAATAATTTGTATAAGAGAGTCGATCTGTTTTCTAAAAGTGATCAGCTGACCGGATAATTTGTATAAGAGAGTCGATCTGTTTTATAAAAGTGATCAGCTGACCGGATAATTTGTATAAGAGAGTCGATCTGATTTCTAAAAGTGATCAGCTGATCGGATAATTTGTATAAGAGAGTTGATCGGTTTTCTAAAAGTAATCAGCTGACAGTATAATTTATATAACAGGCAGGCAGGGCAGGGTCGCCCTTGTAAAGTATGTGCCTTATGCCTATTTACACTCGGTATTAGCTCGATATAGACTAAGTTGCCTTGTGTGTAAACAATTTCAGAAAAAAAAATGTGCTTAACGTTGTACCTATAAAGATTCTTCCTTGCTGGGAGAAAAGAAAAAACATAGAATGTACCAGCTGCTTCTCTTCCCGCGCACATATTAGAAGCCGATCGAGGGAATAGGCAAGATTCTGAATCAAAATCACATAATCATATCACTATTACGATTTCCTTTTTCTACCTCCATGTTCACTATCATGCTAAAAAAGCCCTGGGCCTTACTGCCCTAGGCTCTGTCTACCTCGTTAGAGATAAAGACGTGATAGTGCGTCTATATAAAGATGTAATGCGTGTATTTATAAAGGTGTTTAATGTCATGGGCTGAGCAGAGCAATACTGAGCATGATCATCAAAATCAAATATTTATTCAGTAATTAGGCCTTTGCAGGCACTTTTACACGTCAATAATTTTAGTGAACATTACGTGTAATGTTTATTTATATCTAAATTATTTTTTTCTTTGTTTAAAAGCTATCGATACTAGCGTTTCGCACTGCTGAGAAAAAACGCCGAAAAAAACTCATTTACACAGTATTAGTCGCCTACGCGCCTTAAGGGCTTTATCAGTTTACAAAGATATTATGCCTAATACAATGTTATCACAACATAATATTTAACTCTTGCGAACGAGTGCCAAATCCAATTAACAGAAATAAGTTACACTGAGTAGTCTTAAAAAAACGGAGTCGAGCTGAACAGTCCCTACTGGTGGCATCCGTTCACGAGCGTGGCATGATGGAGCGCATCAATATTATTTACCCAGGTTAAAAAACATGTGACTTTTTCGGAGGAATATTAAACATGTAGCATTGCGATGTCTGGCATTTAATTCAATTTCAATTCATATGCAATTTAATTCAATTCAAAATATCTTTATTATCATAGGATATTAATAATATCTCCTTTGTTTTGTTTTGCACAAATGTTAACGTCAAATCGTTACTCACAGCTAAGTCCGTACGTATACTTTGACAGTACTCACCTCCGAATTGACGCAAAGTACTGTCCAAGAAAATCCTGAGCATCTTTGAGGGCTTCTTCAGGGTCTCTTGGCACGTCTCCGCGGCCGGGGATCGCCATGAGGCTGCCAAGGCACGCCTTCTCGTTGCATAGTGTCGGCTGCAACAAAATAAACATTCTTAATAACTTCTTTATAGTAATGGTATATTGTTTAGGTGTCCGTCCGTCTAGCCGTGTGGTTCCCAGCAGAATAGAATAGGACCACTCCAAGTCTTCCCGTGGATGTCGTAGAAGGCGACTTAGGAAACACAAGCTGAAAAAAGCTAATAAACATCAGTGAGACCTCTCCAACCCGTCTGGCCAGCGTGGAGAGTGTAGGCCAAATCCTCTGACTGCTCTGGCTGATATATGGCTCAGGTAGTGCAGAGAGGGTCGAGCTCCTGCAGTGGAGACTTAAAAAGACCTGATGATGATGATGATGATGAGTAATGGTATGAAATAGTCTTACTGTCTTCTGTTGTAATTGTGCTCGGGAACACATCATACATCCACCTATCATACTTTCGAAACTGATCTGTTCGAATTTTAGATGTTCGAAAACGGTATGTCGCAGTTTCAAATTCCAGATAGATTATTTTACATAATTTTGTTAGTCAACAAGTATATATAATACTGATCTAGTATAATCCGTGGTTCTATTTATAACGTACTAGCTTTTGCCCGCGGCTTCGCTCGCTTATCCCACGGAAACATTACATTTTTCCGGGATGAAAGGTACCCTATGTCCTTCTCAGTACTCCTAACTATGGGTATGCGAAATTTCAAGAAGATTGGTTCAGTAGATAAATCGTGAAGATGTAACAAACAAACAAAGATACAAACTCACTTTTGCATTTATAATATTAGTTAGGATTAGGATAGGATTAGGATCTGTTTTTTTTTTAGTTTTAGTTCATATAACAAAAGTTTTAATTTATTAAAAGTATTATCTAGCTTTAATTTAAATTTTAATAGAAATATTAATAACTACGAATAAATTTACTACGCATATGTCAATTACACTTTGCTCGAAATGCTTTTAGATATCAAAGACTGAGTTACAACCCCAAAGATTATGTCACCTTACTATATATTTCGCTATAAAATAATTGAGAAATAATTTAATATTAAGCCCGTGGAAATATCTCTAGGAGACCAACCATAAAATTTCGAAATATGATGTTATGGATCAGTAGAGCCGCATACGGGTGCGGTCGCTCGCACCATGGAAACCCGCCCTCCAAGGTATTTGCATAAATACGCCTATCAAATATATACAAAGACCTTTAGATTTGTAAGAATTGGATTCAAATAACCTTGATTTTTATTTAAACACCTCGTTACTGGAATTCCGAACGTATAAATCAAAGGTTCCCTCCACAAATCCCTTTACGACGTTTTTATTAGGCAGTATTATCTTTGTAAGCTTTGTGTCAATAATGTAAGTACTCGTTAAGCTTTCGTTTATATAGTTTTGTTACATTAAATTAATAACGGTTAAACACAACGAAACTACTTTAGAAACTGTCAGAACATATTGTATTCTTGTATTATATTTTTTTGTGTGTGCAACACTTTATTGTACACCAATTTTCTGTGTGTATATTAATACATACAGAAAAAAATAACAAAGACATTAAAATGTACAATGGGCGGTCTCAGTGTCAGATTTATCATATTGTATTCGAGTCTTCATCTTAGCGCATTCCCGGTCGCATCCTCAGCCGCTGCATCGAAGCCCGAGGTGCACTTTCCCGCTTTCTCTTCTCCAAATACAATATGCATGTCATTGGTCACCCGAGGATGCCGAAGACCTCGCGAAGTGGAGAAGAAATAGCTGGAACAGTTTAAACGATTTGGCTATTGTTTTACGATACGACCGGCCGCCTGCCTGAACATCAACCCTCCTTGGGAATGAAGATGTATCACAAGATAGTTTGTGTTTAGTCCTTTAGTCGCCTTTTACGACATCTACAGAAAAAAATGGAGTGGTGCTATTCTAGGTCGGAAACGGCACAAATATCTGTATTCGTATATCAATAAAAATGCATCTATTTTTAGTACCATGTGATGGTATAATAAACTGAGTTCGAAAAATCATTTGTATAATAAATACCAAAGATACAAAATATGTACATTGAGTATTTTTTTACTCTGAAAGTAAAGTGCTAATGTGCTATAAATCTCGGTGATTAGTAGGTATCTCCCTCCGTTAAGAGGTAAAATCCTTGCTAAAATATTTTCCCTTAGTTTATTCCCGAGGAAATAATTATCGTGAATTTCGAATTTCAGAAACTTTGATATTATTACATTTTCCATTAATTTTCCTGCTACATATTTTTAAACATTTTATTTTAGGTCGTACCTACGCAATCTACTCACGTGTTTTAAAAATAGTGATAGATATTCTTACGGAATATTTACTTACCTATAAGGTTTTAAAGTACTACCTACTTATTTATCACACTAGTGTGTGAGGGAGTTTTTCACGCCCTAGTGTGTAAAACTTCATGCGTTCTTTCAATAACTAATAAAGCTGCTGAGATACAAGCACATACTGTCTTTCTGATACTAGCAACAGTTTAGTTTTTGAGGTTTATTAATATTAACTTTGCAAAAACACAAATAATGCTTTTACTTTTTAAAGTAAAAGCTTCCAGATTACTCTACTAAATATGTTTTGCAAGTAGTTAAATAGTTGGTAACTTTTAAGACGTAACCCTATTTTTGCATTAAGAAAGAAACATCCGCATAGCGGGAATGTTAACCCGTAGTTGGTGAAGTTGCCGCAAGCTATCTTGCAAGTTGAGCGGCGGGTGTGGGATAATGCAGTTTTGAAATACCAACATATTTTGCGGAGGCATAACTATGCGCTATAGTTCACTAACTAGAGACCTCTATGGTTGTATTAAGACGGTAATGTGCCAATCACCATAAATCTGGGTATATATTTTGCTAAGAATTTGTGAACAAATACAACGTGGAAGGGACATAGCCGTAATAAATCAAACCACGGTCTATACTAGATCACTAAAGTTTAATGAAATAATAATTAAATTTTTAACAAAAAAAACAACCGACTTCAATTTTTTTTTCTCCAAAGTTCTTCATCGTATCTTCACCAAATTAAAATGGGACCAACTTGGTAGTAAAGCCTTTCAAATAAAAAAAGAATCATCATAATATTTGAGCTGCAGTTGTCTGGTGAGGAATTTCGGTCTCCAGCTCCAAGATCTTTTCTCCGATCTTAAAAAAAATTACATGGGACCAACCTTGCAATGCATTCTTTACAACGAAACATATATTTTTTAAATCGGTTCATATTTGACGTTATGAGGTAACATACACAAAAAAAATATATACATACACGTCGAATTGATAACCTCCTCCTTTTTTTGAAGTCGGTTGAAAATAACAGTCAAAACACCAAACAAAATCGACATTTCCATACAATAATACATACAATTATTTTTGGCTGTTTTTGTTTGTTTTATTTGTTTTCATTATACTATTATGATCTAATATAGACCGTGTTTCGATTTATTACGGGTAGGTATGTCCTTTTGTCGTTGTATATTATGATTGTTATACAAAGTTAATACAAATTATAACTCTTATTGTTCCAAAGCAAAAACATACTTTCAAATGCTAAGAGCATTTTCCCCAGTCAAACATAAGGATAAAAAGAAAAAAGAATTGTTCGCCGTAAAAAGCAAAATTAATCAATTATGACTACCGATTTAATAAATACGAATGCTTCATATAACATATTATAGAAACATTAAAGAATTATCATTTTAAAAACATCACTGTTGGCAATTTTGAATAAATCAAGGAATGGTGTCAACGTCACATTTTAGCGTCGGGCATCTCACCATTCCACAGGGATTTGTTACACCTTCGTAGGTGCAAGTTCCAGTTAAACATACCAAAAATCTAGTCAATAACGCATTGTGATTTTAAAGAATTTTCACCAACAACATCCTGACTTATCTTAGTCGTCCAAAAATGCAATGTGTGTATTTTTTAAAGTTTGCCGAGCAGAAGTGGCGCCCTCATTTGAAAAAAATTGTTAACTCGTAAATATGGTGAAAATTTCCATATTGCTAAATTTTAGGCACGAACTGCCGTTGCCTCCGAATCACCTCAGAATTATACTAAAACAGAAAGTATTCAAGAACAACAATAAATTAGCAGTAACTTTAGTAAATTTGTGTGCGTTCGGTCCTATGTGCCGTTCATGGGGCTAAAGCCAACATGAAGAGGCCTTATAGTACCTACCTTTTTAGGGTTCCGTAGTCCACAAGGAACCCTTATAGTTTCGTCATGTCCGTCCGTCTGTCTGTCCGTCCGGGCTCGTACTCCGCCGCTACCGCACCAATTGTCACGAAAATTGGTGGAGAGATAGATATTCAAGTCCCAAAAGTTGTTTTTAAAATTATGAAAAAAAAAAATTTTCAGCCCCCCCCCCCCCCCATACAACGAAAAGTGAATTTAAAAAATTAAATTGGACTAACCCCACCGTGTGGGGTATCGTTGAAAAGGTCTTTTAAAATGCAACAAAAACAGCTTTCAAACTGTGTAGATCAAACCCCACAGTCTTGAGATAATCTAATACAAAGTTAAAATTTGAGGTGTCCCACCACCGTAACTTTTGAAATTTTACTGAAATAATTTAAAAAAAAATGTGGTATACACCTCAAAGTATGTACTTTAAATTAAAACTATTGCGGTCTCGGTATCATAGATACTTATTTTTTAATACGTCATAAATCGTAAACCGCAATTTACCTTTACAACTTTTATATTATGCTACTTGCTGCTACGGAACCCTTTATGGGCGAGTCCGACTTGCACTTGGCCGCTTTTTTATCTAAACTGTGAGATGGCTGCATCTATGGAGGTCCATCCGTTAACGTACCATTGAGTATAACAAACAGTCCTCCATAGCTGCCAAACTATTGCCAGGGAGGGATTGACTTGGTTTGGGCTATATGGATGGGATTTTAGTAGACTGGATAACTTACCGGAGTTATGGACTGAGATACGAACATCTACGTAAACATCTCTCACAACAATTTTAGCTTGGTAGATGATGACCTGCTGCTCGTTGGCTACTGCCTGTGGGCACCCTAACTAGCCACGGAGATGCGGCCAGGGCGCAACTCAATTTGAGCAGCTGAGGGTGTCGAGAGGTGTGTTATTATTATTATTGATTATAAGACCACTCTTAGTATTATGCAAATAAAGAAATTGATACTTGGAAAAATGCTGCGCATTTGCATCGTTTGTGTAGGTAGCTACTTCTTATTATTTAGCTTTAACCCTCCAAAGCACGTGTGGATTGTTTGTTTACACAGATATCTCAAGCGTGACGGCGGTATAGATTTTATTGTCCGATGATTTAGCATGTACAGCCACTGTTTACATAGGACTGCCCAGTCCAAAAGTGTTAGCCAAAATATTTACTTAGGCAACATGAATAGTGTTAGGTACCTCATGAATTTTTAGTCCATTGCCATTATACCTTTTAATTGTTGATATTGCTGGATTACCAAAATGTTTATGATTTTAAGACATTTTTGCTACTTTTCTAACATATTTGGCTTAATATAGACAAGTATATTTTATGTAAAATTTTTTTTTACTGTGTAGCCACTGGTATGACTCTCCATTGATTCAGAGTAACATATATACCTACTACTACTACAAACGAAACAATTTATCTGTACACACGTCGATGTGTGAGTTTTATACTTAGGGTCGCACCGCAGAATTATTTTAATACTTGCCTACTAACGAGTTCGACATATTTACGATTATATTTTTCCATACCGGAAGATTTGCGAACACTATGACGTAAAAAATATTCTGTTTTATATGTATTAAATGTTACAGGAAAGTCGGAAACAGCTACATAATATCACTTCACAAATATTTTTCATTATGTCCATTGTCCATTTCACCATTAGTTCACTTTACTGATTATTATTGAGTCATTTATAATGTAACGCACTAATTTCACTAATTCACTATTGTAATATAGTAATTTGCATATTCGGCGCAAAACTATACGGTAATTATATGAATAAATTCAATAAAAATAAACAAATGTTTATCACGCTTGATGATGATGACAAATTGACACGCACAGCATGTCAAGTTGTCATTGTCAACAATGGCATTTAGCACTATAACCCGCGGAAATCTAGTTGGCATCTGCGTGTATGTGATTACCTGTGAGCGAGGAGCCTATGTAACATTACCGGATTGCTTATTAGCAATCCGGTAATGTTACAATCTCGCTCTTGTGTATCTCCCGCCAATGCGAGAGAGCGAGAAGGGTATATAATCAAGATGGTTGCTGGGTAATAACGTGAAATTATATTGTTGCTTTGCTTACCTGTTTTCATCATTTGAAAATGTATGAAATATACGTTCTTTAGAGTATTGGGTGGATAAACAATTATTATACGCGCACCTTCTCACCATGATGGTTACTATTGGTTGACAGTTCTCAAGACAACACACGTCGCGTATTGCGTGCGGCTAGTAATTAAACCCTGGTTTGGAGCCGTCAAAGCTCACAAAGTGCGGGGGAGAGGTGCGGGGACGCCAATTTGCGGGAGACGCTGTGAGAGACCATTCTGTTTGACTCTTATGTATTCTGTGGTGTAGCAACCGTGAAGCTTTTCTTCTCAAATTTGCGAAAAATGGCCCACTCCGTTTCCTTTCAAATAATTTATTTCAAATGGTGGCAACACTGGACCCCGAATAATTTATGTATCAATTTTATTCATTGACATTACATTTAAAAATTTTTTTCACAATGAAGTAAGAGCCGAACTCGCATAGAAAATATCTACATACATATAGAAATAAAAAAGGGAAATCAAAAATAGCGATAAGTGCTTGTTTTGTCCCTTATTTTGCATAATATTTGCAGTTGGAACATACTACGTTAGTTAATGTAGAAAAACCATAAGATTTTCTGTATTATTTTTCTGTATTGCTTCCATTGTACTGACTTTCGACTTTATCTATGACGTAAAATTTGTATAAGGCGCGTGCCCGATTGAATGACAGCTGCTGGTCGTACAACCAAGTATACCGGTTATCTCTATATTTACTTTGACTTTGTTAATGATTACTTACTAAGCGTCATAATACCCACACTAGAGTTACTGTAAATATAAGTCATGCTTTATTTTCTATAACTATACATGTGACGATATCAGACCAAAATTAAAATATACCGTCTCTACAGTGAGAAGGGTTAAACAAATTACGAAACATGTAGGTAACTGTTTCTATTGGATACTTCTTGCGATGGTGTCAGATTTTTTAAACTATACAGGAACTATTCTGTACACAATCACATCTCCATAATGGGACAGACATTCTACTTTATATTCATTACTAATTGAGAAAGTCATTTACTGAAAATAACAATCAGTGGTAACAAATAACGTGACATCATAACGAGCTCTTTCATTTTTTATTTCCTAATTTGTCCCCCAAACATGACCCTTAAATTAAAAAAATATTTATTTACTTTGCAAATGTAACGCTCGCTTAAAAGCCAAACGACTGGGAGCTCTTCTTATAGACTCCGGAAGAGAGAGACATTCCATAGCCGGATAGCCTGGACTTGAAAAGACTTGTCCATGAAGGTAGAGCGATGAGGAGGAAAACTAAGGATGAGAGTGCTAGAGGAGCGAAGTGAACGAGAGTGAGTGGAACTGAGAGGGTTGAATTTAGATTTAAGATAGCTAGGGGAGTGCAGATTGTTCAAGATAAAAAATAGCATAGAGAGTATTTTAGCATTACGACGTAAGGGAATAGGGAGCCATGCAAGCTGAGCGCGAAATGAAGAGATGTGGTCAAATTTACGAATATTAAAAACAAATCTGATGCAGTTATTGGCCAATCGGTCCAATTTGTTAAGGAGAACTTGCGTAAGGTCACAATAAAAAACATCTGCGTAATCAAGAAAGGGAAGAATTAAGGTTTGAACTAATGTTATTTTTGTTTTAAGTGGGAGAAAGTTCTTGAGACGATAGAGAGAGCGCAAGGTGGCAGTTACTTTTCGACTAACCTCAGCTACTTGAGTAGTCCAGCTCAGGGTAGAGTCGATGTGTAGACCAAGGTCCTTCACACTCTCAATAAAGGGAATGGTAGTTTTATTAAATTGCAAGGAAGAAATAGTGTCAAGATTTAATTTAGAAATTTGACGAGAGCTGCCAATTACTATTGCCTGGCATTTATAATTTTCGTCTTCTTTCATGAATAAAATCAAAACTATTCATTTTACAATAATAACAAAAATATATTTAAGATCCTCATAATGAGTTCTTTCATTTGATATATGACACAGTAAGATTTGCAAAACTTTTGTTTTCTATTTCCTAATTTGTCCTCCGAAAATGACCCTTAAATTAAAAAAATATTTATTTACTTTGCAAATGTGTGTTTGGGTCGTAGTATTACAACATTTTACCAAATTTCAGTCCAGTAGATTCGGAGCAATGCGGCTGTGACAGACGGACGGACAGACAGACGCTCGAGTGATCCTAAAAGGGTTCCGTTTTTTCATTTTTTGTACGGAACCATAAAAACCAAAAAAAAATTGGGCATTTCCATACAAAGTGTGCAACCGCCCGGACAATTTGTATAGGAATGTCGATTATTTTTTTATTACTGTTATATTTCATTATACTATAGTGATCTAGTATAGTTTGTGGTTCGATTTGTTACGCATACTCGTAATATGTCCCTTACATTTTGTACTAGGTCTTAGTAAAAAAACAAGAACAAAACAAAAAAAAAGGAGGGAGATGTTACAGAGTAGTTTAATTGAAATGACATACTCGTATACACTATCACGTCTTTATCTCTAATGGGCCAACAGAGTATTTTGGGTCTTGCGGCTAAAAGCAGACAGAGTCTATAAAGGGTCGCAAGATTCAAAGGCCACTTTTAGCGTGACGATGGGCGAGAAGTTGAAACATGACTGTTGATCGGCATATACGATCTGCGCGGAAAGGGAAGCAGCTGGTACTTTCTAAGTTTTTTCTTTTCTCCTAGCTCCAGCTAAGAAGAAATTACTTAAATGGTATTTTTTTATTATATTGGGTTTACCGAAAATTAATCTAAAAGTTGATTTATTGAAAAGGGTGAAGTGATAATGTACCCTTTTTCAATAAATGAGGATAGGAAAGGAGCATTGGTAAGTCTCTTTGAATTTCTAGTAAGTTTCTAGTAGGAGTAGTGACCTATTTTTGGTAGTTCTTTTCGGTAAAAATGGTAAAATCCCCACTTGTACTATTTATGGATAAGTTGGTAGATCTCAAGGATCAACTTCCATTCTTGTCAGTATAATTTTTTAAAAGTACGTAACCCAAAAAGTATAATTATATTTTTATTTAAGCAACTTAACATATTGGATGGTGGGATAAAGCTAAAGGGAGTCATAAGTAATTTCCTTTAAGATAAAAAAAACGGTGTATAATTTTAAAACCAACATTATTCGAAGCAGTACTCGATTTGTCATCAAAACTTTGCGCTTAAAACCAAAAAACACCGAAGAGAAAATTAGCAAATTATCCAATACTTCAAAACTTTTAGTATAAATGGAGATCCATTGACAAATTAACAAGGGACTTCATAAAGTATTTATAAGAATAATGAAGACTGCGAGTTTGGGAAAGAATCCGATTGTTTCTAAGGATTGATTACCCTCATGTGTACTGTACTACTAAACTACTTTAAATTGTGCAAATTTTTTTATCTAGGTAGAGTGAAAAGCTAGCAATCTCCGACAGATACAATTTCCTGAAAACAGTCAGTAAGACGTTTATAGGGAAGTGTACACTTTTTTTATAATAAATTTCCAGAATCTGTCCTTGATATCTGGCAAAGGCAGAAAATTCAAAGCTTAAAATAATTAAGAGAAAGGACTTTGTGAGTAGGCTTATTTTGATACAAATGACAGAACTTTGTGGGAAGGTTATTTTGGGACCAATGACTATCTTAAGGTCTGGCTTGAGCTTGGCGCTTTGGTTTGTATAGTTAGAAATGTCATAATTGGGGTAAATTGAAAATAATATCAATTTGCTGTCAAGCCTGTTGTGAAGTATGTTGGTGCATAGTTATTGTTCTGAGGTGCATAGGTGCTAAATTTACATTTTTTTTATATGGGCCAATCACACTGATTAAGCTAGCCACAAAGTAAGTCTTTTTTTAAACTTGTATTATGGGATACTAACTCAACGATACTATATTTATGATAAATACATATAAAGATAAACGCCCAAGATCTAGAACAATTTGAAAAAGGCCATTTTCCAACTTGCCCTGGCTGGGAATCGAACCCAGAAACTCCAGATTAGCAGTCTAGCGTGGTTAACAAGCTAGACTGCTAATCCGGAGGTTCTGGGTTCGATTACGCCACGGAAGTCGTCAAATTGACATTATTCAATTCAAAAATTCAATTTAAATTATGACGTAACAAGCAATGTATTCTCTATCCACATACTAATTTTAAGTTGTAAGTTGACGTCCTTGGAGATCCGTGGTTTGTTGCCGCTTCTTTTAAAGTAGCGCCTAGGAAGTGGCACTAAACTTAGTTAATATATCAAAAGCAAGTTGTCGTCAACATTTGTGCACAAGATATTTAAATATCCTATGATAATAAAGTTATATTTAAATTTGAATAAATTATGCACTCACATTGGTAGCATATTTCTCACTATATAGTCATATATGCCCACCTAATTCAGTCGATTAAGAGGGTAAATTTTTCTTGAATATGAAGTTTAAAATTTAACGTAAGTCAGCGTCAATTTACAACAAAATAAAATCTACTTACCGCTCGAGGACATGTATCATCATACAGGCGATCGTACAAATAATCTCTTGATTCATGATTCTTCAAAACTTTGGGCCTAATAACTCTTCTCGGAGCTTTCTTCAAGGCCACCAATCTATTACCGATGACGCTCGATTTATCAGTTCCATTTTCAGCGATTTCATTATTAACGGTGTAATTTAGGTGTTCAATAGGGCAAGTTTTGTTTACAGGGTCTTCAGCTACCAGTTTATTAATGAGATTGCCATTTTGGTTTGCAAGAACTTCGAGCGAGTCAGCGAGTAGCGCTTGAGAAGTCTGGACTACCGGTGCCATTTTTGGAATTTAAAATGGCGGACGCGTTTTTTTTTTTGATGCACTTTTTCGCGGGTACGTAATCAAATTGGTCTTGAGGAAGGACTACGTGTACCAAGTAGCAAGTAGTGCAAGTTAATTGAGCGACATGGCGCGTGAAATGCCGCCGCACTACTAGCAGGTGGATGCGACATTAGTTTATATAACATTATGTCTTGAATGACAAAATTATCCGTACAGTTTGTCTTTGTAGTCTAGGAGCTAGTGTAATTTATTTTTCAGGCCACCGCAGCAATTGTTACTTTGATGATGCTACTACTTGGGAATATAGCGTACATAGACCAATAATAACGTCTTGATTTTTATATGATTATATTATATTATGTTACTAGTTTTTGTATCTTGCCTCGATTAGCTTGAGGGCAAATTTTCGGGGGACGAATTTGTATGATTTCTTGACAGTTAATAAAAGAAATGCTAACATTGGAAATATGAGGCTAGCAACCCATCACTATTTTGATTCCGTTATTTCATCTTTACGCCCACTTTCACACTAAGCGCGGCCTTTGAGTCTTACGGCTTTAGGCCCTTTCCCGTTAGGGGTAAAGACGTGATAATGTATCTGTATCTGTAATCATTTAACATAAACTTAGATCAAGTAGAATAGTCAACAAACTGGCAAGCACTTGTAATTATACTAACTGAAGAAATAAGTAGTTTCATTTTATCTAAATACATCAACGTCTTGGACTACAAATAAACTAGTGCACATGTAGGCATCGCAGTATTCAAGCATATCGACTTTTATATGAAGAACGATCAAAATATACCCTGTCCCTTATACTATGCCGAGGTGGGTGGAACTGTGGATTTTGAAGACAAACATAACATATTTTCGAAGACCCAATGATTAGTAAGGACAATGCCGTGTGGCCCGCTGCTAAGAGTATGCTGTGCGTTTACGTATTTGTGATAATGGAGCCAACAACTCGGTTTAGTCGTTATTATAGCATCTAATTTATATTTTATCATACATATAAAACATAATTTATTTTAAATTTAAGTGTTAGTACTTGTTACCTAGTTTTATCTTACATGTGTCTTATTTCCAAAAAACAGGAAGACTAGTTTAGGAAATAAGTGTCTTCAATTTGGACCTACAAATATATGAATTGCGGCGGGATGGTGTGGGGCTTCATCTTGTATTTAAAAGCCGCGCTCTTCGGCGGAGTACTTCCCATATCTCTCTTTCCTCCGCTAAGTTCTTAAGGCCGTACCTGAATTTTCCGGGGTCCAGTGCTGCCCCCATTTAAAATAAATCATTTCAAAGAAAATGAAAGCATCATTTAAAATTTTGCTACTACCAAGTTCTAGGTAGGGCCTTCAAAGTATTTTATGAAATACTGTTTACAGTTTAAAGTGAGAACGTTAAGCTTTACTATGCACATTTGCAAAAAACGGCCACTTTTGGCAAATGTGCGTAGTAAAGTTTAACGTTCTCATTATAAACTGTAAACAGTAGTCATAAAATACTTTGAAGGCCCTATCTAGAACTTGGTAAAGGCTAGGGCTTGGTAGTAGCAACATTTTAAATGATGTCTCCGTTTTCTTTGAAATTATTTATTTTAAATGGGGGCAGCACTGGACCTCGGAGAATTCAGGTACGGCGTTAAAGTCCTTATATGTTTTCACATTTAATTTTTCTTTTATTTGATCAAAAAATATTGGTGTGGGGCAGCCCTCCAAAATACAGCTTCGATCTAGTTTGGCTCTGGTGCTATTGCTGGTACTTTTGAATGGAATTTGTCACCATCAATATTTAAGTCTGTATACAACGTGTATGTACCTTACTGCAATATTATTATTTATTTTTTTATTCGGGTTCTCTTGCAATTAGAGACCACTGTGTGTTTAAAATAAATTTATATAAAATTAAATAAATCTTCTTCTTATTATATATTAAATTTTGGGTTTGAAAATTTTTACAAATCAGGTGATTTGGCCGGCCAGTGCAAATCGCCAAAGCGTGAGATTAGTTTTTCAGAAATTTAAACAATTATTCTGCGTTTTAAGGGGTAGAGAGTTCCATGGCTTATTGACGTGTACTTATTTTGCATATTCACAAATGTCAAACCAGAATTAACATTTGCCACTATTTGCAAAAGTTATAGCGTCTTCCATAAGGTGATTATTTTTGCCGCACCTTGTATTTATAGATAAAGCCACATTATTTAAAAGTAATTTTGTAGATGAATACCTTGTAGCATCTGTGGCGTACCGTACCTAGTGTTTTTTGCTCCTAGATAAAGCTGAGAAATAAAAGCTTCCAGAACATAAAACCTCATAGTTAATACAAGCGTGTGTTTAGTTAATTGTAGTTTTAATTTACACCTTATAATCAATAAATTATAAAAAATGTAGAACGCATCAGCTGCCTTTTTTCCCGTGCAGATTGTAAAAGACCTACACGCCCAGCATCACGCTGATAGCTATAAGATTTATGGCCCTAAGCTCTGTCTACCTGGCAAGGGAATAAAGACGTGATGAATATGTATCTATGTATTGGCCTTTAAGTGTATTTAAAAACCTTATTTAAATATCTGTCGATTGATTTTTAGGGTTCCGTACCCGAAGGGTGCAAACGGGACCCTATTACTGAGACTCCGCTGTCTGTCCGTCTGTCCATCTGTCCGTCTATCCGTCTGTCTATCTGTCTGTCTGTCCGTCAGTCACAGGGCACTATCTCTTGAACCGTAATAGCTAGACACTTGAAATTTTCACCGATTATGTATTACTGTGGCGGATATAACAACAAATACTAAAAATTAAAAATAGTTAAAAAGTAAACGGGATCGTCATACAAGAAACGTGTTTTTTTTAGCGTTTTTAACTTGATCTTCATAATGGCATTAACTACATACTTGAATTTTTCACCAATTATGTATTACTATGACCACAATAACAACAAATACTAAGAATAAAATAAAGTTAAAAATTAAAGGGGGTCATCATACAAGAAACGTGTTTCTTCAGCGTTTTAAATCATTGTACGGTGGTACGGAACCCTTCATGTACGAGTCCGACTCGCACTTGCCCGTTTATAATTTTTTGATGATTATATAAGATGCGGAGGAAATGCCATTTGAAGGCGCAAGTTGCACCCTCAACAAACATTAGAATGTTCGACTAATCACGTGCGTTTGCCGCACACAATCACCCACATACTCGTATTTGATATGATATTTCGCCCGCGTGATGAAAACTCAATATTTGTACATGTAAGCTAGCTTTTTCACCGCGTGACAATGAAGTAGGTAATTCATATATTTCTTTGTTGTAGGTCGTCAAAACGGAATACGTCTGTTGTTTCACTGATAATGTGATCTTTGGATTGCTAAATAAATCTGGGGCGTCTAGAAAATTATACCTCATTATTTTCCTCATGGGATACCAACGCCGAAACCTTCAAATGAGCTATATGTATTTAAATGGAAACAGACGGAAACTTCGCTAACCATTGTTTTTGGGGTTTAATCAAAAAATAGTAGTTTATGATACAAGTGTGTACTTAATCAATGTATGTTACCAGTGATGACTTATGGCTCTGAAACGTGGTCCCTTACTATGGGTCTCATAAAAAGGCTCAAGATCGCTCAACGGGCTATACTCGTAGAGAGGGCTACGCTAGGTGATCGAATCAGAAATGAGGAGTTTCGTAGAAGAACTAAGGTCACAGACATAGCTCAACGGATTAGCTCGTTGAAGTGGCAGTGGGCGGGGCACATAGCGCGAAGAACCGATAACCGATGGGGCGCATAAAGGTTCTCGAATGGTGGCCACGTACCGTCAAGCGCAGCTTAGGACACCCACCTGCTAGGTGGTCGGATGACCTGAGCAAGGTTGCAGGAAAACGCTGGATGCAGGCCGCTTCCGATCGGTTGTTTTGAAAATCCTTGGAGGAGGCCTATATCCAGCAGTGGACTACCTGTGGCTGATATGATGATGATGATGATGAAGATACAAGTGTGGTAAGTTGTTTATTTCCGTTGAGGCGGGTTGACACACAAGCGGGCAAAGTCCGTGCGTGTGTCTAAGGAGCCGAAATATGAAATGAACAGTGCCCACGTGTGCTTTACAACGTTTGTAAATAAAATTAATTAACAATTTTGTATTCACCTTTATTTCTTACTACTAAACGCGTAATATAACTTGAGATAAACAAAAGTCGCGCGGCCTAACGAGTACGGACATTGATTCAGCCAAACTTGAGTCAACCAAACTCGAGTCTAATAAAATGGGGTTTCAAGTCAGCAGTCAGGGCAAGTTGGAAAATGGCCTTTTTCAAATGATCGTTTATCGTTGGGTTAGTATCCCATAACATAAGTTTACTCGTAAAAATTATATTCTTTCACATTAGGAGTCTTAATAAGTATTAGAGTATCATCGGCATAGCAAATGGTATTAGCATTAATGATGGAGAGGTCCGCAATATCTGACATGTATATGAGAAAGAGGGTGGGTCCAAGGATGCTCCCTTGTAGTATTCCAAATTCTATTTTAAATGGGTCGCTTACCTGAATACCTATACCTATGTAAAACACTGTTTCCAGTGTGAAAGATAGCTACATAGTAGATCGTGAGCTATTCCGCTAGTAGTCATGAGGCTTCCGGCCTAGAATAGGACCACTCCATCTCTTCCTGTGGGTGTCAAGGCGAGTAAAGCACTAAGTACAAACATCTCGTGCTACAATTGCATTCCCAAGGGGTTGACGTAAGGCCGGGGCCGGTGGTTAACTTTACGCACAAATGCATTCTTGAACTAAAGAGGATGTACGTTCAATTTGAAATCGATTAAACTGTTCCTGCTATTCGTTCTCAACTTCGCAAGATCTTTAACATCCTTGGGTGATCATTAAGGCCGTACCTGAATTTTCCGGAGTCCAGAGCCAGGGCCACATTTGCCAAAAGTGGCCGTTTTTTGCAAATGTGCGTAGTAAAGCTTAACGTTCTCACTTTAAACTGTAAACAGTAGTTCATAAAATACTTTGAAGGGTTATCTAGGGCTTGGTAGTAGGAAAATTTTAAATGATGCCTCCGTTTTCTTTTAAATGGGGGCGGCACTGGAACCCGGAAAATTCAGGTATGGCCTACAGGCTATACTTGAATTTTCCGGTGTGTGGTGTTCCAAAAGCTAAAATATGATATAATTTATAATGATATCTCTGTTTCCTTTCAAATATTTTTTGCCAAAAAAAGCACTGGACCTCGGAAAATTTAAGTATGGCCTTAACATTATTATATTTGGAGAAGAAAAAGCGGAAAATCGGACCCCGGGCTCCGAAGCAGCATAGCTGAAGATGCAACCGGGACCGCGCTATGATAATCGATCATGAGCTATTCCCCTAATGCATATTCGGTGCAACTTTATGTGAATAATAACATCAACATTGATTCATCATAAGTATTCGGAAGCGGATGTTATATTATTTTAATAATAAATTAAACGCAAACCCGGGGGAATTACTTCAAATATTTAAAACTGATTACAATTACAATAATTCACATCAACACAAAATTAACGGCTCATACAACTACTCTAACAACTTTGTAATCTTCTCCTTGCAGTAAATCAGTCATATGTTTTACAGTCATTTTATTTGCTTCCCAGTATAGTTAATTTATATATTTAGTAGTTAGTAGATAGAGAAGTCTGATGTTTTCTAATTATTTCAAAAATCAAAACATGATGTAACATGAATTTAGTCATGTAGGTGACAGTCGGTTAGGTGACAAAATTCATGTTCAGAATACGTTTCAGCTATTGTAAGAACTCTTTCGACTTTATGTCACATTTATTATTTTACAAGTGTATAGTATGGAAGGTCCAAAATCTTTGTAGCTTAAAGACTACCTTGATAGCCGGGAGCAGCGGCTTAACTTGCCTTCCAAAACAAGGTGGAGTCAGAAAGAATTGAAGCTACTTGTGGCATAAATTATTTCATAGGTATGCCGATATAGATAAATCGCACAGATTGAGCTAGCCCGAAAACACGCCGAAAGTAAGTTTAAACTTGTGTTCTGGGATACTAACTCAACAGGACCATAGTTTATAATAAATATATGTAAAGATAAACACCCGAAATCCAGGACATTTTGAAATGACCATTTTTTTAACTGGTCCTGTGTAGAGATCGAATCCAGAGCCTCCGGAGTGACAGACTAGCAGTTAAGGCCGTACCTGAATTTTCCGGGGTCCAGTGCTGCCCCCATTTAAAATAAATAATTTTAAAGAAAACGGAGACATCATTTAAATTTTTGCTACTACGAAGTCCTAGATAACCCTTCAAAGTATTTTATGAACTACTTTTTACAGTATTTAAAGTGAGAACGTTAATCTTTACTACGCACATTTGCGAAAAACGGCCACTTTTGGCTAATGTGCGTAGTAAAGCTTAACGTTCTCATTATAAACTGTAAACAGTAGTTCATAAAATACTTTGAAGGGTTATCTAGAACTTGGTAGTAGCAAAATTTTAAATAATGTCTCCGTTTTCTATGAAATGATTTATTTTAGATGGGGGCAGCACTGGACCCCGGAAAATTCAGGTACGGCCTTAACTAATGCAAGTACGCAACTGACACCGCAATGACACAAGTGCGAATAAAGCCCGCGCTTATTTATGGGGATACATTAATTTTCCGAGGTTCAGTGCTGCCCTCATTTGAAATAAATTATTTGAAAGGAAAGGGAGATATCATTTAAAATTTTGTACCATACGGCTCTAGGTAACCCTTCAAAGTATTTTATGAACTACTGTTTACAGTTTAAAGTAAGAACGTTAAGCTTTTCTTAGCATTTTTGCGGAAAACGGCCACTTTTGGCTTTTCTTCGCACATTTGCTAAAAACGGCCACTTTATAATGTAAACAGTAGTTCATAAAATAGTTTGAAGGGTTATCTAGGGCATCACAAAGACAAAATTTTAAATATTTCCGTTTCCTTCAAATAATTTATTTTAAATGGGGGCAGCACTGGAGCCAGGCAAATTCATGTATCCCCTTAACAAGTTGCAGTGAATACGAAATATGAAGGTCGCCGTCGTCGTGGCCTTCCCCTACACATATGCGGCCAGAAAAACATTCCGTGATCTCTCGTAAACAGTGAACTCATTTGCCGACTGCCCGCTGCTCTATGTAAGTTAGTAAGGTCAGCAAAATTAGATTTTAACTATAGCTTAAACTGATGATCATATCCTGGACGGTTTCGGCCTCGGCGACTGTTTTGTCGTGCGTTAAATGTTTCTCCGTGTTACAAGTACTTGTAAAACAGTAACGATATATGATTTTTTTACTTAAATAAATTTCTCATGTTTACTCATTTCATTTCACGGACCAGATCATAATATAATTTAAAGTTTTTAGTGATTCAAGAGGAGATTTACGTGTATAATACAAACCTATGCAAAGCTGGGACAGACCGCTAGTTCTAAAATAAAAAGTGTATTTGTGGCTAGTTAAAGTGCTTACTTCAGCGTGCTTCAGCGCCAAAGTCCAGCTGTCATAGAAGTTTTTATTGTACGCATAAAATGTTAATTGTATTATTCTTGATGCGGAAATGTTTATAAACAAAAAATTCTTAATCTTATATTACTTATCCACCCATACATATATTTGTTAGATTTATTGTAAGCATTTACAAAAAGAGTATTTTCCTGAAATAAACCGTACATGTAGAGCTCTTCCACGCTGGTCTGGGAGAAAAGAAAAAAAATTAGAATGTACCAGCTGTTTCTCTTCCCGCGCAGATCGTAGAAACCGATCGAGGGAATGGGCGAAAATGCAACTCATATTAATAGGCGATGCGGCTAGCAAACCACTATTTTGATTCATTTTTAGGGTTCCGTAGCCAAATGGCAAAAACGGAACCCTTATGTATTCGTCATGTCTGTCTGTCCGTCCGTATGTCACAGCCACTATTTTCTAAAACTATAAGAAAAATAAAAAAAAACTTGAAAAGTAAACTGAAGTAACTGAACTAACTAACTTTAAGTTGAAACTTGGTAAATAGATGTATTCTGTGTACCGCATTAAGATTTTCACACAAAAATAGAAAAAAAAACAATAAATTTTGAGGGTTCCCATACTTGGAACTGACACTCAAATTTTTTTTTCATCAAACCCATATACCGTATCTATGGATAGGACTTCAAAAATGATATTGAGGTTTCTTATATCATTTTTTTCTAAACTGAATAGTTTGCGCAAGAGACACTTCCAAAGTGGTAAAATGTGTCCCCCCCCCCCCCTGTAACTTCTAAAACAGAATAAGAATAAGAATAATTTATTTGCTCAAATACAGTACATAAGATGTGAATTGCATAATTAGTATCATGTATCCAACCTAAACTAAGGCATGCAAAATTATATGTAGGTAGTCAAATTAATAATCTATTAAAATATGATTTACATGGGTACAATTGAAAACACAATAAATTTTAATTAATACAATTTCATAAGTTCCAATATTATTTTTTCCGCTTACTGAAGTCTATATACTCCGATATAGAGTAAAAGCAATGCTCTAGTAACCATTTTGTCAGTCCTTTTTTAAACGCTCTTCCTTTCAATGATTTAATGTTAGCTGGTAAGTAATTGAATAAGTAAATACACATGTTAAAAATATTTTTTTTATACATATCCTTGTAGCATCTAGGCTGATATATTCTATTCATGATATTAGGTCGAGTTACCCTCAAAATTACTTCGCTTCTTTTTTGCCAAAATTCCGGATGCGATTCTACAAATACGCAGATATCTCGAATGTAAAGGCATGGCAATGGTAATATGTTTAGTCTTTTGAACAATGGTATGCAACTATCATCAACCCATGCATTGCAAATAGCACGAATACATTTCTTTTGTACCATAAAGGCTTGTTCCATGTGTACCGAATTGCCCCATATAACTAAACCGTAACTAAGTATAGACGACACGTGTCCATGATATGCAGTAATTGAAGCTTCCACGGAGACGGTTTGCCTCAATCGTCTTAGTGCAAAAGCAAAGCGGTTCAATTTACTGCATAACTGGTCAATGTGTGTCTTCCAGTTCAAGTGCTCATCTATAACAATACCCAAAAATTTGTGGTGGTTTACTTTTTCGACTATGTCTCTATTATAATTTAGTGTAATCGGCATCTGATTAGAATTGTAACATGAAAATTGGATGAATTTTGTTTTGTCTAAGTTAACACGCAAATCATTTGCATCCATCCAATCGACAACATCGCGTAGAGAATTGTTTATTTCACCTTCGTATTTATCTTTATCGTCACATTTTATAATTAAAGTAGTGTCGTCAGCAAACATTATGGTTTTGTGTTCAGTTGAATTAGGAAGGTCATTAATATATAATAAAAATAGGAGTGGTCCAAGTATACTTCCTTGAGGAATACCCACATTGCAATTTCTGAATGTGGATCTAAACTTCTCTTTAATTGGTATATTTTGTGTTTTTTTAAACTTAACTATTTCCGTGCATTGTGGTCGATTTTCCAAATAACTTTTTATCCAATCAAGTGCTGGACCTCTAATGCCATAATTGTAAAGCTTATCTAAAAGTATATTTTGATTGACAAGGTCGAATGCCTTGCTCATATCAAGAAATGATGACATTATTGGCACAGGGATCTTATTATTGATGCTTTCAGTGATAGTTTTGACTAATTCAAAACAAGCCAATACAGTAGAACTGCCTTTTCGAAAGCCATATTGGTTTGGGTGCAGTATATTATATTTATCCAGGAATTCCATTAGTCTTGTATGAAATGGCTTCTCAAACACTTTTGATAGCACAGGAGGTAAGGTAATTGGTCTAAAGTTGTTCGGATCGTCTTTATCTCCCTTTTTAAATAGTGGCTTTACTATGCATACCTTAAGTTCTTCAGGAAATATACCCTGACTAAAAGAAAGATTAATTATATGTGCCAAAACATGACAAATATATGGAGCACATAGCTTAAGGATTTTGGTCGGTATATTATCATAGCCACTACATTTGCTGTTTTTTAGCGACATAATAGTATTATAGATTTCTGTGTCATTGACTGGTCGAAGAAAAATTGTATTTTGGTTATTATTAGTCAAATATTTCATATATTTAATATTATTATTTGCACTTTGCCCTTTGCCATTCCTCAATTCTATAAAATAATTATTAAATTCATTGCAAATGTCATTAGGGTCTGAATACACATTATTACCAAATTTAATTTTACTTATGTCATTAGTGAGAACGTTATTAGAAATTGTCGATGATATTATATTCCAAGAAGCTTTACACTTATTTTTGCTATTTTTTATGTAGTTTTTATTATTTAATTTACGTGCGTTAGCTATACATTTTTTGAGAACACTATTGTACTTTTTAATTTTATTTTTAATTATTTGTTTATTTTTAAACCCGTCCTTCCTATATTTTTGATATAATCCACGTTTTGTTCTACAAGAGGCCTTAATACCTTTAGTAATCCAACTTATTCTTCCTGAACGGTTATTTATTTTTACTTTAATAAGGGGAAAACATAAGTCGTGGAATAAACGTAGAATGTCATAGAATTCCCTGAAGGCTGGTGTAAACTCAGAACATGCTAAGATATCGGAAAAAGAAATGTTTGACATAGCTTGAAGAAACTTATGAATATTGCAGGCACTGTAGTCATGTTTGTATTCAAACCAAGTCATAAAATTTGATTGTTTTTTAACTTTAAATGTTAATAATTGCGCAGTTTCATGGTCTGAGAGGTCCAATTCAAGAATTTCGGGAACCGCTGTTTTTATATTACTTGCAATCTGGTCAATGCAAGATTCTAATCTAGTCGGTGATCTAATATGGGCCTCAAATCCGTAGTTATTCAGGATATGTAATAGATTTTTGGCGTAGATATCGTTCTTTAAAATATCAATATTCCAATCGCCACATAGAACAATTTTTTTGTTCTTATATTTTTTAGTCAAACGATCTAACAGTTTATCTAAATTGTCCAGAAAAATATTTACAAGGGCCTTTATGCGTTTTGGTATTCTGTATATATTTATTATAATTAAACCCATACCTAAAATCTCTATACCACAGCACTCAAAATAAAATTTTATAACAAACTCAGATATAAATTTTAAGGGTCTGGCATCAAGATATGGTTTCGCTAAAATACAAGTACCACCACGTTTTTTGTCATTACGACAAAAAGATGATATTAGCTTAAAATTGCTAATATTTATATTTTCTTCCGAGCCTTGTAAGATAAATGTTTCAGACAAACAGACTATATCAACCTGTCTGCCCATGTTCTCTAAGTCTTTAATAGCTATTTCCAACAAGTCTAGTTTATTGGAGATACCTCCTATGTTTTGGTTAAAAATCAAGAATTTTTCAAACTTTAAGTTCAGTACGAAAAAATTTTTCTTCAGAATTGTCTTTTGTTTCTATCTCACTTTTGCGACAAATTCTAGGAAAGTAAAATGGGATAGTACCTTTCCTTGGTAGTTTTTTATTTATATTTAGAGATTGCTTAGACTCCCTAATCCATTTTTTAATTTTTTCAATTGATAAAAATTCTTTTTTATAATCTATATAATCAATGTGTAAATTTATTTTATTACAAATACATTCAATTAAGCTTTTACTATGAATCATAAAATCGTTTAAGTCAAAATATGTACAATTGTCAAAATGTTTAGTCCATAACTTTAAATAATAACTCAGTGTCCTTTCATTTAAATAGTAGTTCCGAACTATTGGAACTATGAAAACAGAAGTATTCTTAAAATAATTTACAGCAATACATATATTAGAGTGTAATCTGTGGATGTCATTATCATTGTTGCCTATTCCTAATATAATTATGTCATCACTTGAGACTTGTTCGGATATATGACTACAATATTTCAATATCTCTGTACTGCTAGCACCCGGCATTATGGTGGCATACGGTTTATACACATCATTCCATTTCCCATGTCTAGATTTTATAATCTCAGCTGATAGTCCCCTCAGGTGTTCGTCCCCAATTATGAGGATATTTTTCTTTTTCGGATTCAATTTTTTTCCGGTAATGCCATCTATTGACGTATTTGAAGTTTGAGCAGCATTACGTTCGCTGCGTTCGCACGAGTTTTGTTCAAGTATTTCTTTTTGTTGCTGATAGTCCAGTTTAACCTCAGTGGCGACATCTGGTTTGTCTTGTGATTGATCCTTAGTGAAATCCAATATTTTAACAGTTGCTGTCAAGCTTTTACGATTTTTTTTATTTACGTCCAACTTGGGGGTAGTCTTACAAATTTGTGACAACTTGTGAACCTTTAGTTCATACTCTGAGACACGCTTGAGTAGGTTCTGATTTTCTGATACTAAAATGGCGATCTCGTTATCCGCAATCTTAAGTCTTTCCTCTAGTACAGTATTTTTACGCGTCAGATCCTCTATAGTAGCTGGATACGATTGCGATTCGGAATAACTTCTATTTGTGTTAACATGGTTCGGAGTCGATGTCAAAGAAGAGCATTCATCATCATCAGTACATAAGTTTTCAAAAGAATTTGATGTGGGAATGTTAGCTTTCTGGCGAAAAGTGATATTTTCTTTTTCTCGTGTAGTGCTGTGAGTTTCTGGTGTTGGAGTTGAAACTAAATGCTGTGGCAGCACCGGTGAGTTACTTGTGCTTGGTTTAGGAGTTATTTTATCATAGCAGCTACGGCATTTAAATGCTTTTTTATGTGCTGGAGACATTATCCGAAAGCGTTGAAAGGAAACACTCGTGCAATCCAAGTGATAAGTGCTTTTACATACAGAGCAAACTAGAAGTTGTTTGTTTAGTATCGTTTGTTTACACTTTTGACAGCTTAGCGACATCTTGTGGTATATTTGGTAACTATGTTAGTATTACGTGTCCAGCAGTTGATAATTCAATTTAAAATTAATTATTGAATCTTTGATTTTCTTCTCGGTTTGTCACAATTTCACTAAAACTTCGTTTCCACTAGAAGTGTAAGGTTCGTTGCACTATTTAGTCGAGATATTCACGATTTATACAAATACACTTTTTGTTTTATTTCTCACTATTCAATGCACAAAAAAGCTTGCGAACATTGGTGCATATTTATTGTATTGTCCTTTAATATATTCCGTGGTTTTAAACTTCGTAATAGCGTATTTATATTTTTCCGCGTAAAATAATACGGAGCTCAATGTTTACTTGGCACAGTGCTGCCACCTCAGGAGAATGATAAAACTAAAAAATATATATGATTTACATTACCATGCAAACTTCCACCGAAAATTGGTTTGAACGAGATCTAGTAAGTAGTTTTTTTTTATACGTCATAAATCTTAAAATTTTACTTGCTGCTACGGTACCGTGGGCGAGTCCGCCCGCACTTGGCCACTTTTTACATCTTCCCGCCCATCATCACGCTAAAAATGGCATTTGGGTCTTGCGGCCCTGGGCTGTCTGCTTAGAGCTGCAAGATCCAATGCTCTGTCTGCTCCATTATAGATAAAGACGTGATAGTATATGTAGAGCTAGTAAATTAATATTCTGTCCGTACAAGTTTAATGAAACACACTTGAGCTTGTATAAATCGTCAGCGTTCCCGCAAAATACGATAACAGTTGTCATAACACCCACTCGGGACCGTAATCGCGATGTAATACACTGAAGTTCTGTGTAATCAAATAATACCAAGTTTTTACCCCTTTGTCGCAGTAACTGAGTTTTGGGTGTTGATACGGGTAGAATAAATCGTAAGTTATAAAGTTTCAATAAATTTATAGTACTCACACATTCTCACACGTTTGTTGTTTGCAAATTATTATTATTTTTGTTACAATCACACAAACATAGTTAAGTATTATTATAAGTAAGCACGGAATCATTTTTCTTTTCGGATAATCAGGTGATCTAAGCCGGCAATATCTTTACTAGACTGGAAACTACTTTTCACAGAGTATACTTTCCAGTGGGATTTGAACACATGACCTCGGGATCACAAGGCAAACGCATTGACCACTGGACCACGGAGGCATTAGGCCCTCTTTTTGTTTAAATGTACAACATAATTATATTCAAATTTGATATTTTATGGGCTAGTAGTTACTTGTTTTGTTACATGACCAGATGACCACTTTCCCATTAATTACATTATCTTTATACCTACCTAAGAACAACTTCCTTCACTCATTACGAATTCGCTGTTCGTAACTTTGAGTCGGTGGCATCGTGTTAGTGGCCTTACAACTTTTTGGAAATCCCGATTGGATTACGCGCGTTGTTTTACGTCTGTTAAGAAGATAAAACAGTAATCCACTGCGGCATTGTGAGGCCACGGCCTGGTACTTAGCGGAAAATGAGAGCGCTAGCTGAAGCGGTTCTATGCTAGAGAAATCCAAAGCGTTGTTTTACGTCAAAACAGTAATCCACTGCGGCATTGTAGAGCCACGGCCTGGTATGTAGCGGAAAATGACAGCGCTAGCTGAAGCGGTTCAATGTTAGACAAATCTAAAGCGTTTTTTTACGTCTGTTAAGATGCTAAAACAGTAAGTAATCCACTGCGACATTCTGAGACTGCAGTATGATTTATAGCGCGATCGCTAGCGGAGGCAGTTCAATTTTAGAGAATTCTCAAGCACGGTTTTACGCCTGTTAAGAAGCTAAAACAGTAATTCACTGCGGTATTCAGAGGCTGTGGTTTTACTTATAGCGAAAATAGGAGTGCTGGTGGAAGCGGTTCAATGTAAGAGAAGCATCAAAATGCGAACGTTAATGGTTTATGAACCGTACTCAAATCATTCAAATTAGTGTATATGAGTCAACCACTGAAACAAATAGTTTTGTTAAAAAATATAGTAGGTGGGTATTGCATCTGTTAAAAATCACTCATCGAAGTTTTTCTTATTCATTTTCGCTATACCGCTGTGATTGAGACCGAAGGCTAAAATACAACTTTTCTTTTGTGCCCAAAATTATGTAAACGCAATTTATTCTAATGCTTGTGCACAGATGTCAAAAGGAAGCATTTTATTTCATTCGTTTGTTTCCGAAATCAACTTGTTTTAGACTTTATGGAGATTGTTTGAAGATAAAGAGATAACCAGAATATAATTATGTTAAGCAGATCTGATAACTCTAGTAATGCGTAAACCGCCTTGTAAAAAATGTCGAGTTAATAAAAAATTGCAAAAATTACTAATTTGAAACTGTCTAATATTTTTTTTTACAATGAGAAATATTGTTGTACTTATTAGTTTTTTGTACTTTCTAAAATCTTTTTCGAAGAATCAAACAAATCAAATTTAATATTTCTTTTTAGTAATTCAGGCCTTTGCATTACGATACTAGGTATTTGTACATAAGTTTAGCATATACAGTAACTGTATTAAAAGCTCTAGTTAGTGTCAACAAGGTTTTAATATGCGAAATTAAACTTGGTTTAGACAATGGACCGGTTTTCCATTGCCTTCAAATTTTACATAGCTAATCTAAACAGGGTGTTTCTGATATGTTTGAGTTGTACGAGGATATGTTTGAACTAAAAAAACATAGAACAATATGGTCAAGCGTCTACAGAGAAGAAAATTTTGAGATATTTTACATTAACTATTTTATGGGCCGTTTTTAACCAACAAAATTTAAATTTCATAATCTGTCTCCCGAGTCAAAATAATATTACTATAAAATGATGGCTCTTTTATCGTGGAATAAAATTTTTATCTTTTTATAGCTAGACACAAATTAAACATTGTTTAAAGTAACAGTTACTTTAAACAATGTTTTAATTATTATTTATTGCTCTTTTGTAGTTTCATAATTGTTATTTTTTTATTCATTACACAACAATTATTAACATCAAATAATTAAGTATAGTACCGCTTCTTAGACGATAGTGCAGAAGAAGTGGTCATTTTCCATAGATTGTCTATTTGTATTAGGTAGGTCATTAAAGTTTCCCTTGCTCATACATATATTTATTGAGACATCCTGTACATAAGGCAAACGATACAGTGGAGTGCCACTGAATCGCTCAAATCTACATTATCAGATGAACGGTCTGAAGATAAGGATGTCGATAAATATTTATATCGTTAACCTTTGGAAGCTTGGAGATATTAATTACGGTGTATCAGCCCTGAGCAGGGACATAAGAAAGTATAGAAGCGAACAGCAACTTGAATAAAAAAATGCTTAAACTCGGTTAGATTTATGAGCACATCAGGAGTGGGCAGGTATTTTCTCGCACGACCTCAATATCTATTACGCCACGGCTCTGGGTTAGGAAAACTCCATCTACCAGGCTGAATATGTAGCCATATCCCACGCCGCGGCGAAAATCAACAGGTTAAAGGTAACGGACATGTCTATTCGTATCTTAACCGACAGCGCAGCAGTCCTTCATGCTCTGAGGAACCCGATGATCGGCTCTGCACTAACTCTAGAATGCCACAAGGCACTGGAACAAATCTGTAAGTATAACAACAAGGTCACAATCCAATGGATCAAATGCCACAGCGGCTTACTGGGCAATGATGCAGCGGACGAATTGGCGAGAAGGGGCTCAGGCATGGTACCTATAGGACCATCACCACATGCCCCCATCCCCTTCAATCAAATTTGCTCCTGGATCAAAACTAACACTAACAATAAAAAAACAACAAGCCTGGAACACCCTAGGTACATGTCGGTAAGCAAGGGAAGCCATCCCGGCGTGGAATTTACGCTACTCACGCCAACCACTCACACTACCCAGAGAAAAACTCAAAAAAAATATAGGCTTACTAACAGGACATTGTACTCTGAACAAACATCTATTCGTTATAGGTATAACCGATAGCCCTCTATGCAAAGGCTGCATGGAGGCAGAGGAAACAGCAAAGCACGTGATACTGGAGTGTCCGTGCGTTGCATCAACAAGAGAGGAGTACCTAGGATCTCCAAGTACGCTGACGGACGCGCGCAGCTCACCCTCTGCATTGCTTCGCTTCCTCGACGAGTTAGGCTGGCTCCAATGACATCGACATATCCAGCCCACAAAAGGGGAGACACACAGAAATGTCGATGCCTCCCTCACGTGCAAGGGGCCTAAAAGAAGAGCCTAAGTGCGGAAAAATGCCCACGGAACATCTTAGCATAAGCTATAAAGCTTTTAGATGACAATGGAGAGTAGGAATAGACAAATACCTACAAGTTGCTAGTTTTAAAAAGTAATCCCAGATCGAGAAGCTTGATGGCCCAGTGGCCGAATGCATGCAAATTTTATGTATTTGTTTAGCCGTGTGGTTCCCGGCAGAGTAGAATAGGACCACTCCAAGTCTTCTTATGCATGTCGTAGAAGGCGACTTAGGAAACACAAGCTAAACAAAGCTTATATACATCAGTGAGACCTCTCCAACCCGTCTGGCCAGCGTGGAGAGTGTGGCCAAATCCTCTGACTGCTCTGGTTAATATATGGCTTTTGTAGTACAGAGAGAGAGTCGTGGTCCTGCAGTGGAGACTAAAAAAGACCTGATGATGATAATGATGATGATGGTCAAGTGGTCGTAGGTAGGTATTTTAAGTGCTAAAACAAGTAAACTTTATGTAACTATTTGTTTGCAAAACACTTAGCCAAACTGTTGATTCGGTGTTAAAATCACAATAGTTAACTCTTACAACTTGTTGATTTGTTATAAATAAAACGCAGACTTTAAATGGGTACTAAAAATAATCCAATTGCTGGTTAATACCGACATGAAAAATTCAATCACTTCGGATCGTAAACTACGGGCGACAAAAATGCCGCTAAAAACCGCTTTGATACGCTTACTATAAAATGGGCAGCAATTTAATACACCTCAGCTGCACAAAATAAAGAGAAGTTGTAGAAGTGTAATATAATTCCCTTTTCAAAATTTTTTTTTAAATTTTTACATTAAGTTCAGTCCAGGAAGAATCTTAAATTACATTCCCCGAGAGAAATATAACAAAATAAAAAAATCGGAACCACCTTATAAAAGCAAGGTCACAAAACTCAGGGAGTTTGAAATTTTTATCGTATTTCATTATAATATTTTTTGTATATCTTCTTGAATTATAATAATTAAAAATCATTATCACAACAAACTATGTAATTTGTAATAATAGGTTATACCATTTATACAGCCAAGTCTGTTGACCTTGCCCATTTTCATGACTTCTTAGATTGAAATGAATTGCCTCGATGGGCTATGTTTTTTTTTCTCCCAGACTTTCCTTAGTAGAATATATTGTTAAAAAGTCCCTTAAAAATTACATTGGTTTACATCGTCGCATCTGTTCCCCTTGTGAATCTGTATCTACGTACTGTCTCTGGTCGATGCGCGGCTTTGCACGCTTGATTAACTTTTTATTAATAACCAATGGCGATGGAACTAAAGCTGATATCACTCGCAGAGATGATCTCGTATAATCCACTTCGGAAACAGGCTCACAGTTTCAGGGACCTGTAGTTTGGCGGCTGTATACATATATATAGTGTAGTATGTGTACATATGTGTAACTCTGAATGTTCGGGCTGATTACGAATAAATGATTGAACTTTTGTTGTAATAGAATATTTGGAATTTTCTATTATACCGAGAGTAAATATACAGAATGTCGAAATTTTTTAGAGATCCCTAAAGTTGTTCATATGATGTTCATTGGCTGAGACACTATTTCAAGTTATCAGCCGTACATTTAGACCCTATATTGTTTTGTGATATGTTTTATGATAGAAAGGAAAATAGGACCAGGAAGACCAAGGCATATATACATAAAACTGATAAAGATGAAGGGGAACGTAGTGCGAAGTAAAACAACTGGCGGACAAGAACAAAATACAAAAGAGAAGTCAAACACAAGAGCATAGCTCTTAAGTATATGTAGATAGATTATTATGATAGATTAGATTTAGACTTTTGTAATAGCTTCAAAAGCCTAAGAAAACGGAGACATTATTTAAAATTTTGCTACTACCAAGTCCTAGATAACCCTTCAAAGTATTTTATGAACTACTGTTTACAGTTTATAATGAGAACGTTAAGCTTTACTACGCACATTTGCCAAAAGTTGCCGTTTTTCGCAAATGTGCATAGTAAAGCTTAACGTTCTTACTTTAAACTGTAAACAGTAGTTCATAAAATAGTTGAAGAATAAAATTGTTAGGGCTTTGTAGTAGCAAAATTTTAAATGATGTCTCCGTTTTCTTTGAAATGATTTATTTTAAATGGGGGCAGCACTGGACCCCGGAAAAACCAGGTACGGCCTTAAGCTAAGCCATATAGCTGTAAATTATTAAGGGAAAAGAGATCCAAAAAAAGCGTCTGGCGCAAACGTAAGCCCCTAGATAAACTGGAAAACGGGTAGGACAAAGGAGCTTAAACATAAAAACGTTAAAATAAACTAAATCAAAAAAATAGCATCTCTCTTTCTTTGAGTGCTAATTTCAATTCCAGTTATTTTATTTGCGAACTGAAAACGGACGTTTTCGAGAAATGAGGTTTTAATTAAGCCGTGATTGCTCTCTGATAGACGTTTTCTGGAGTGGAAAAAAATATTTAAAAATAATTTTGAAACAATTAAATATTCTTTATAAAAACATATTCATTGTTCTCATATGTTGACTTGACAACTTTTTGGAAGCAAATTTATACTGCATAACTGCATAATTTGCGACTAACTACCATTCAATTTAACAAACAGATCTTGTATGTACTAAATACGAGGTGATGTTTTCGTATTTCATATAAATGAATTTCTAGTACCTAAATAATAAATTCAAACCCGGAGATTATAATTAAATTTTTAACGAGAAAAAAACAACCGTCTTAAATTTTTTTTAGAAGTTTCTTCCATATCTCTAACGTTCTTCATCATATCTTTAAATACCATTTTATTACTTGACATTAATTAAAAGAAGGCCATTCTTAATGAATTAATATTTGATTGACATAACAGGTAACAGAATTTTAATTCAAAATTTATTTGTGCAGTTAACTTTAAGGACGAAGATTTTATTAAGTAAATGTCCGTACTATGACAGATTCAACATTATTTTATGAAGTTAGGTAATTGAGTTGAGCTACTGTTCGTTCTGATAGAATAACAACATTTAAAGTCAAAATAATTTATCTATCTTTGTATGTTTTTATCACTTGATAATTGTCAATTGTTTCTTTCAATTCCATAAAAATTGTTGACGTCAGATCATTTACTTACAGCTAAGTTTAGTGCTTAGTGTGAATCGCTATCATCAACTTCAGAACTTACAAAACTTTAAACTTTACTTGACTAGACGTCATATGGAAGTCTATAGTCGAGGGCTTTGGGACACCAAGTGCTAAAAAAATAGCACTAAAATATACTATATAAATTGGTGGGTTGTGTGTTTTATCACAGAGGTGCCGTGGCTACCCTCCGGGGCCCTCCGGCTTCATCACGAAATCAGGTTATTGGTATCAGGTTATAATATTGCATTGTCTCTCAACTTACATAAATATGTGAAGTTTCAATTCAACTCGATCGAATAATGGGAAGTGGCTCTAAATAATTTAACTTGCAAGATTTGATTACAGACACACAGACAACGGGACAAGTTAAACTAAATAAAGGCTTATGTAACTGGGGATAAACAAAAGGTTCAGGCAATAATAACAAGGCCAATTGATAACAGAAGCTTGTAAAAGGGAATAAGTAGGTCTTACCTCTACATCATCATCATCTTCCTCACCTTATCCCACTTTATGTGGGGTCGGGACAGCATGTGAGTCTTTTCTATTTTCCTCTATCTTTTGTCATGGCACTTGTTCCATTCTTTTATCCATATCCTCCCTAATGTCTTACCTCTACATGGATGATATAAATATGGGAATATTTCCTATAACTTCAGCATGGGTTCTTGCAGTAAATGCAGCCGCGCTCGATAAATTGTATCACTATAATATTACGGACGAACTGATAAGACGTGGTTAGTGTGACCTCAATTAGTTTATATGTCAGGTTGGTTCTTCTAGCCTAGTTTGCAAACTGCCTCTCTCACTTGAGCGCATTCCTAGTTGCTTCCTAGTTCGCTAACATACATACATACACGTCTTTATTCTTAATGGGGCAGACAAATCATTTTAAATCATTTTGGGTCTCGTGTCTCTAAGCATATTTTTAGCGTGATGATGGGCGGGAAGGTGGAAAAAGGAATCAAAATATTGATGGTTGCTATCCGTATTGCCTATTGGGGCTACATGAATTTTTCGGGGACCAGCGCTGCTCGCTTTTAAAATAAATTTGCGATTTGCGATTGCGTAAAACTGCCACTTTTGGCAAATGTGCGAACAAAAGCTTCGCGTTCTCATTTTAAACTGTAAACAGTAGTTCATAAAATAGTTTGAAGGGTTATCTACATTCGTATGGTACAAAATTTAAAATAATATCTCCGTTTCCTTTCAAATAATTTATTTCCAATGGGGGCAGCACTGGCCACCGAAAAATTCATGTATTTGTATAGCAACCCATCACTATTATGATTCCTGTTTTTATCTTCATACCCATCATCACGCTAAACGTGGTTTGGCCCTAGGCTCAGTCTAACCTGTTTGGGATAAAGATGTGATATTTTTTGTCTGTCTGATATTATATCTATGATACTTCAATACTTGCTTTGAACGTGCATAAGAAGACAAAATAAAATGATTCCACATAAAATACAACCCTATTCTCAAGGTGAGTCATTCACAAATTCTCGCCGATGTCAGCTTTCGGTAATGAACGCTAAATAATTGCTCGCCCTCACGCACGTCACATCACTCAACGAGGTGCTTGCGAAGCGAGTCTGTCAGATTAGAATACGGAATGAAAATGGATTCTTACATCTTCACATGATGAACCAAGAGCCGTAGAAGTGCCAGACATTTCTTACTTTCTCATAAATCCAATCAAACGGGCCAAACATCCTGCCAGACGCACATTCTGTGAAACACATGTACACATGTCTAGGAGGATGTTTAGCAAGTCCGATCGTTCTGGCTGCTTAAAGAAAGAGTTGAAATAGTTGCCAGAGTAATAAATTTCCTAGCTATACTGAAGGAAAGTACTCTTGTTTTGTAATGAAAACCAAAGATACCTATCAGTTGACAAATGCATACCAAAAATCCTACCATTTGAATATCACCGCCTGCTACTGGGCTCGTGGTGAGTGGCGGCCGGCGAGCAGGGACGGCAACGGCCGCGCGTATAGTAAATATGTTAGCCATAGGAGAAAAAAAATTGACAAAATATAAGTTTTTTTTTTTTTACTGTTTTGTGTTCTTTTAGTAATTCTCATTCAAAGATTTTAATATAGCTAAGTGTTACAAAATTAAACTGTATAAAAATCAGCCCTGACACTAAGACAACTAGAGAAGTAAATCGCGGCCCCCGTTACCAGTAAATCGGCCCTGTTTTCAAACTTTTAAAGTAAAATGAAAGAACACAACACTACTTAAGAGCCCGTATGACCCTGATAGTACTTAGAATGATCCTAAAATATTATCAAAACACAGCAAAGTTCAGGACTAACTCTATACATAATATGTTTCGAAAACACGATTACCTAAAATTTTCTGATAGAAAAATATTGCGAAGTTGCCTCTAAATCACCTCAGAATTATACTAAAACGGAAAGTATTCAAGAAATACAATTAATTAGCCCTTGTAACTTTGGATTATAATCTACGAAGAATAATTCTCTAGAAATCTAACGCTCCTACATTCACCGCATCGATTCTGATTCCATTTACGCAAACAAACTAACAGTAATTACAACGAAACACTCAAACACACACATAGACAAAGATGCATGCGATTGGTCGCGACAAGGTCACGCACGCGTCATCTTCGCGTCGGTTGAGCAGCCGCCTGCCCCGAGCCGGCTACTCGACCGACGCAACCAGCGGTGAGGTGTCAACAGATGTCAAGTATGGATTATTAAAATGTTTATTTACTTACATATGAAAAGCGAGTCATGTGTTTTTCATGTCTGTATGGCTTATATACCACTTCACGGCACATGACGGCATTTTTAATGAATCGATTATCGCAAAAACACAGCAATATTCTCAAAGGAAACTTTTTGCGACGCAACCGCATGACTTGAGTGTCACGGCGAACTGTCACGCCGCGCGGCCCCGCTTTGAATGATTTTTCGGGATTAGTTAGGCTTCTAGAGAATTATATTTCGATGATTATAATTGTATTAAACACTAGCAGTCCACCCCGGCTTCGCCCGTGGTACACACATAGCCTATGTCACTCGGGGATAGTGTAGCTTTCAAATGGTGAAAGAATTTTTAAATCGGCCCAGTACTTTTTGAGCCTATTCATTACAAACATACAAACATACAAAAACAGGTACAAATCTTTCCTCTTTATAATATTAGTATATATTATATTAAACATAAGGCAGGATTCATATGTCTTATTTTTAGGGTTCCGTACCCAAAGGGTGCAAACGGGACCCTATTACTGAGACTCCGCTGTCTGTCCGTCTGTCTGTCCGCCTGTCACAGGGCTCTATCTCTTGAACCGTAATAGCTAACCACTTGAATTTTTCACCAATTATATATTACTATAACAACAAATACTAAAAATAAGATAAAGGGAAAATTAAAGGGGTCGTCATACAAGATACGAGTTTCTTCAGCGTTTAAAAACATTGTACGGAGGTACGGAACCCTTCATGTACGAGTCCAACTCGCACTTGTCCGTTTATTTAAATAACTCTTAAATATTCTTTGTAAAACGGAAAAAAACCCAAAAAGCAGAAACGCGTAAACTAGCCTCATTGACCTACCATGATTTTTTCACCCCGCATGGCTCGCTGTCTCGGTTCGGATATAGTAAATTTGTGTGCATAGAAATGGGAGCAAAATTTATATTATCCACATCAGGCCCCGTCTTAATCGCACACATTTGTGTGTACATGAGTAGTAAGAAAATAATTAAGATCTGGCACCTCTACGGTACGGCTCTTGGTCCATGATGAAAGTTACTCGGTTCCTCGGTCGTGTAATTTCGATACAATTGCAGTTTAATCTTATTCCACATTCCAGAATGTGGAATTTTGTTAAATTGGATTAGAATGTAATTCTAATGTCTAGGAATTCTACGTTAGGTACATTTTCCAAATGCTATGATAGATTGCTCTATCTCGTCTCATAATGCTGGCCGTATATGGACTATCAGACCGAATCAGAGATATTGGAAGTAAATACAAGTAGATTCCGCGATGAAGTCTCCAAAGCATAGCCTGTTGTAAAACGTAGCTAGCTAGGGCACATTTTTAACCGACTTTAAAAAAGGAGGAGGTTATCAATTCGACTGTATGTTTTTTTTTTTGTTAATGTATGTTTGTTACGCGATATCTTCGCCAATTGTAAACCGATTTTGATGATTCTTTTCTTTTCTTTTATTTGAAAGCCTTTACTATCAAGTTGGTTCCATTTTAATGTGACGTGTATCACGCTACTAAATAGAAAAGTCACCTAAGCAGAAGACAACGTCATTTAAATTTTGTTGTAATAAGCAGCAACATTGTTATTTGTCGTTACTTTTGACGTTTGGTGAAGTCGCATTCTTGCAACAGTAAATGCCGATAAGGGGGAAAGAGACACAAGATTTAAGTCAGATTCTCTCTATAAGTAGGAACATTCCCAGCTTTTTGCAATATTCGAATAAGGATACAATTAATGACGGCAGATTATATACAGGCTGACTTTTTATCCACCTGCTAAATTTTTGAAGCAAGTTCAGTATAACTAAGTATAGTATAAGTTATACAACGTGGAAGGGACATACCCGTAATAAATCAAACCACGGTCTATACTAGACCATTATAGTATAATAAAATTAAAATAACAGCCAAAAAACAAAAATAATTTTCGGTATTTCCATACAAAAGTGTGTGGCCGCCCGGGCGATTTGTATGGGAATAACGATTTTTTTTTTGGTTTTTTGACTGTTATTTTAATTACATTATACTTTAGTGCTCTAGTATAGCCCGTGGTTTGATTTATTACGGGTATGTCCCTTCCACTTTGTATATAGGTATAGTATTAGTATAAGTTCAGTAATATTGAACTACTTTCTATAAAAAAAATATTAATAATGGATAAAAATTGTCGTCCTCCCATACAAAATCCGTTTGGCTGAGCGCTGATTCGTATGGGAGGTCGAAAATTTTTTATTGAGTTTTAATATTTTTTTTATAGCTAGTAGTTCAGTATCATGGACTTGCTCCAAAAATTTAGCAGGTGGATAAAAAGTCAGCGTGTATAAATTAATAAATTAAATATAAACTGTGTTTTGTCCTGTAAAAATAAATGAGTTACTTATCTCAAAATGAAAAATGTCCAATAAACTACTTAAGCTTTGTATTTATTGGTCTGGAAAGTTTATGAAGTCACTTAGATAGTTAAGTAGGTACCTACTTGAATACAACTTACTTTAAAAGACAACAACCGTGCCGAGCCATAAAAAAGATACTAAAGTCGACACTATCTACATTTGTCGTGGAGACGCAGATGGTCTACAATGATACGCTTGAAAAGCCTAAGATCTCGTACGTACACTGTTCTGAATTAAAACGACTTCCTCGAATGCCAGGAAGACAGTAAAATTAGGGAATTTTCATTATCCCTAGATAAATAAATAAATAAATATATGTAATAAGGACAAATCACACTGATTGAGCTAGCCCCAAAGTAAGTTTTTTTAAACTTGTGTTATGAGATACTAAGCCAACGATACTAATTTTATAATAAATACTTATATATATATAGATAAACACAACAAGTCAAATCAGACACTTTTTTCTAAACGTCAAAACAAAAATTTTCTATGGGATTTCTAGGAAAAACGGCATAGGTAGTGCGCTCTTAATATCAGTTTTTCTTATAATCTAAAATCATGTATATTGTATAAAATAAAATTTACAAATAAAATAAAATTTACAAATAAAATTTACAAATAAAAAAGAGACTCCAACGCCTCGCCGCGAGGCAGGGTACCCAAAAGGCTGGCAGCATTACCCCTCTGCACCGCGATAGAAATCCTTTGTGCAAAGTAGCTGCCCGCCCTTGGATCGCCCGTGACATCGCGGAGACGCGTTGAAATCTCAGTCACAAAGGATTTTTTTTCTGGACCCCATGGACCCATCGTCTCTACGGCGAAGGGCACAAAAATATAATTTCCAAGGAGATCTTCATACTTCCTGCGTTTCAGGGCCTCTGCCGAAACAGCCGCACCACCAGCTCGCACAGACGTTGACGCCACATGCGTGGACGCAAGAGTATCCACGCAAGTGGCGTCCCAAATCAGGCATTTGCCCAGCCTCCACGGTATCAGTGACATTCCGTCAGGCCTTTTGCCATCTGATCTCAGTAAACCGCTCGGTTCCAAGATGGCTGGAACGGTTACAGAGACAAGGGCCCTTCGGATGATGTCATTTAATGTACCATGTCGGGATAAACGACCAGCGCTCCTTTGGCAGGCTAATCCGTGGTGGCCCAACTCATTTACTGTTCTACCACAGACACACTGATGGGGCTGATTCACTTTTAAACCTAGTCTAAGTACCACCGCTAGAGACAAAGTACAATTGTCCAATAAAGTGCCTAAATTAGCGGAAGGAAGCGCCTGCAGCCATAAACCCGATTCCCGCTCGGAAACCGCAATTAATCTAGCGCGATCTGCTGGACTAGTAGCTCCAGAAAGCAGACCTTGTAATGTTTTTCTGCATAAAGGCTCATCCCAACCTCTCTGGTGATGTACATTAGCTGGAAGTGGTACGCCGGGACAGACACTCAGCCAGATATCCAAAGCCCCCGCCAGTCCACAGATTCCCACGGCACCCAATGAAGGGCCTAGAATGTTACCGCATAGAGGACCCGCAGCATGGTCTGAGGACAAGAACGCCGGCAAAGAGACCTCCGACACTTTCCTGACTCCCAACCCACTGAAACGGATGGGCAGCGATGCCTGTATCCAAGAGCTATCATCTAGTTGATAGTTTAATATTATTATCAGTGTATCTTTTATAATATTATCTAAGCCTTGAAGGAGGTTATGATATTTGTAAAATTGCGCACATCGTAACACATAAGTAAATTTAGGCACAAAAAGACATGAACGGATAATAGAGAGAGCCATGTGCGCATTTATCTTATGCAAACGCTCAGATGAAGATTGGAAACTACTAATTTGCTCGTTAATGTATGAAGGTATAGATTCATCTAATACTGGGGCCCCGAGCAAACGCAAAGAATCGCTTTCTACAATTTTGATACCAGGAGCTAATGCATTAAACTTAGAAATTATGCCATCTCCAGCTACCGGATCAACAGATGGCTTTATATACAGTTCGCACTTCTCATAATTTAGTTCCAGGCCCATTGCCGCAAAAGAATTTCCCAAAAATTCCAAATCCGCCGCTACTGTAGCAGCGTCACCACCTAAAGTACCATCATCTAGGTACCAAACGTTAAAACAACTGGATAGGGAAGTTATAATAGGATGGATGCCCAGGCTGAAAATGGCGGGACCCAGCGGATCTCCCTGCTGGCATCCCGTGGAGGAATTTACCAGGTGATCTTTGTACACCAGATTTTTGGGAGACGCGTAACACTGCCAGAGGTAGGGATAAATAACTGGTATGTGGTCACTGGTCGCCCTCAACAAGACTCCTCTGTCCAAGGTATTAAAAGCATTTCTGATATCCACTTTGAGTATTACTTCGCCTCCATCCGAATCCAAAAAAGTTCTTGCCGCATGGACTGCGGCCTCGCAACCCCCTTTGATGCCAAACCCCAGTTGCTTTGGTTGAAATGTGTCACTAAGAACAGGAAGCGCGTGTTTACAACAAATTTTTGAAGCAATACGGCGGAAAGTGCTCCCCACTGCGATCGGTCTAATACCCCCGTCTTTTTTCCTCAGGGCTACGAGATTAGCGCCATATAAAAGATCAATGACATCCTCTGATACCAAACCCGAAAGCATTAAGTTTACTAAATTGACCAGGCTACCTAAAAGGCCTCCTCCTACGTCTCCCAAAGAGCATCCAATTAAGTCCTTGAGGTGTTGAGGTGAGACTCCGTCTATTCCTGATGCAGAGCCACTTTTAAAGGATAAGATGGTGCTGCGCATATCCTTTACTGAGGTCCGGAGAGTTGGACTCGAGGAGGAGGGTGGGGCCGGCAGATGTGTTGATGGCATGGGTGGTGGATGCTTCATCTCTAGGGCCTGAAGAGTATCGGCATTATCTGGCGCCAAGACATCGCTCGTAAAAAGCAATTTTGCAGCCCCTCTCAAGTCTCCTTCATTTACTTTTGCTTCTATTCTTTTGATATGGTTTTTACTTTGAGATTTTACAACTGGATTAAAATCATTATTAGATGGAGGGTCAAAACAATTTCTCTTTATTCTTTTAGTCAAAGATGACGCCTCTCCTTGGTTTTTCACGTGTAAAATACGGTATGCAAAAGTAAAAAGTTCTAACCAGCTTTGTTTATCGTTTTTTGTAACCACCAAGTCAATGCACTTTCGAAGAGCAGAAGCCACTGCAAAACGCGCCCCTCTCGGGATCCGTTTGAGTACAGGTACATTGTTTTTTAGGTCACTTAACAATTTCCATAAAGGTTGGTCCTCCGCATCTCCCTCCTGTTCTTCGCCCTGTGAAGTCGGAAATGGATTGTTATTGTCTCCACTAGGACCAGGTATGGAGCCAGGCGAGGCGTGCGTTCGGTGCACCTTTGAAATGTGGATTTTAAGACCCTTTGCTCCTCTGAAAAAGCGAGGCTGAGGACACAGATCACACCTCGTCAATCCATCCTGAGTCTCTGGAGTGCGATCCAGGGCAGGCTGAGACTGCGATACCGTAAGCGACATATTGACAAGCAAGTTTGTATGTAAAATCTAAAAACATGAATATTTTGTGCCCTTCTATTAACCTATAAATATTTTAATATTATTAAATTAAAGAATGAAAATGTATGTTGGGTGTTAAAAAATATTGTGCATTGAATGCTAAACAATAATAATAAAAATCAATCAATAATATTCTAAATATTAAAACCTAACTAATCATCAAAGCATTCACAGCATCCCGGGACGGAAATTACCATAAAATAAATTATAAATTTCCCAATTCTATTTTTAAATGTCAATGTCTATTTTGAAATATAAATATCTATATAAAATTTATATGTTAACAAATGTTGTATACTTATTTCAAAAATTATTAAAGCCAAAGAAATAGAGAATAAAAAAAATACAATCCAATAAATAAATAAATTCAATCATGTTGAAAATAGATATTATCAATGACAAGTGGCACTATTTTGTGACGTTTTATTCTCGTTGCAGTACCAAATAGTTTATTTTTGACCCAGTCATCTACCCAAAATCTGACAACCCAGACTGTTGCTATGTCTCATAACCAGGCAAAGGTCTCCCTCTTATTCATCCACTTGTCCCTGACCATCGCTACTTCCTGCCATTCAGGTAATTAGTTACCTATAGAATACTATACAAAAATATCGTCTCTAGTTGACTTTTGATAGCAAGCATCTATGATATTAATTACCAGAGATGAAAGGATTAAATAATAAAATCAAAAAACACTTCTTCGTTAAATTTTTTTTTTTTGCTTTTCTCCATTATCTTTTTTGAGTAGCGTCTCTATCGCGGGCTGACTTTGGTGTAAAACTATACGCGTGACAAGAAAACATATATTTTTTTAAATTATATTTTCTTCGTAAATGAATTAAATTAAAAAAAAAATGGAGCCGTCACGGGACGCCTGGTAGATGTGAAACATCGACGTTATTTCGTAAAAGTAGTATGCAGAAAAGAACAGATTGAAATCCCCAGCTAAAATCAATGGTAGTTGGTTTTTATTGGTTTTGAAAATTATTGAACCTCGGTGACTGTACGGAAATAATCTCTCGTGTAAAAATAAAATACTTTAATTATAAAAATATAATTAACTTACTGATGACTTGATAATGTGTCATAGTGTGATTTTGCTTTCTTTGCAGGAGGCTGATCACTTCCACTCTCTAAATTATCACGGTCAGACATTTTATTATCAGAACAGAAAAATGATTTATTTACCAGAAAAACACAGGTTATGAGTACTGTAATAAACAGAGTATACATTATAGGTATCCGAGCTCAGTGGAGCGAAAGAGATGGCTTAACGCCGGATCGAGTGAGAGAGAAACGCACAGTCGATTGCGTAGTATCCGAGCTCAGTGGAGCGAAAGAGATGGCTTAACGCCGGATCGAGTGAGAGAGAAACGCACAGTCGATTGCGCGTGGCGACGCGTCGCCACGCCAGAAATCGGTCTCACGTGCGCCTATAGATGTTTCACATCAAAATATATTTTATTAAAGACGACAGCATTCAACCTGTTCCTTTGTTAAGAAAACTTGATTCAGGTTTGAAAGACGACCCCCCCGCCCGGGTTCTTATCTTGTCGCGATGGGGGGGCTTAGTACCTGCGGATGCTGCCTGGGGCATCCGCGGGGAAGCTAAGAGGAACCCATTGCCCGGGTTGAGGCTGAGGCCTCCCCGGGCCTGGACGAGGCCATTCCTGGTGGGAATGGCCTGGCTGTGAGAGAAGGGGTTAACACCCTACTCTCACAGCCGTGGTAGGGGTGGCGGGGGAAGAGGAGTGTCGGTGTGTCGTTGCCGCTCGCCCTATCCTCCGCGGCCGGCTTGGTGGGCCCCGGTCACCGTCAGGTGGACTAGGGCAGGGCCTGCTTCTGCAGGCCCCAAAATATGAGGGCTGGTTGGACGGTGGAAACGGGATTCCATCGTCCAACGGACAGCCCTCCGGAGTGGAAGGCAGGCGCGTGTGCGTGTCAGCGCGCCTGTTCTTGTCGGGCCGAGAGGCCAACGCGACGGTTTCTCCGGCCCCTCTGATTCAGCAGAGGGTGCCGTGAGGCCGTTGGCAAGCCGGGGCCGCTAAGGTAGCGGCCGGCCGCACCGGGGCTGTGGAGCAAGAGAAGCACACGGCCCCGGCCGATAGCGGCTGAGAGGTGACACCGCGGAGTTTTTAGTGGTAATACCACATAACCTTACCGGTTTTAAAAAAAGGTTTGAAAGACGAAATGAAGGTAATTCAACTACGTTTTTTTATGAACAAGGTTTTATTATGTTGGAACAAAAGTTTAACTGTTTTAAAATCAAACAAGGAAGTGGTAAGTACATACATTTACGTTTTTACGATTCAGTCCCTTGGGAAATATTCTTAGTTTCAGTATAGAAACACGTGTCACTAGGCAGCTAATATTTAAATACAGATAATAACTAGATGTATTTAGCTGCTACTCCTAAGATTTTAATTGTATGCCTTCGTATTTAGCAGCTTAGTGCTTTCCTATATCTACTAACAAAGTCACCCTCCAGCTATTTAGTTTTTTAGAAAACCACGTTAAATATCTATTCATTAGCTTGCGCTATAGAACATACACTCTTTAAAGTGATCTGAGGTAAAAAAAAGTAGCCAACTAAAAGTCAAAAGCATATAATTTGATAAGTACTTTAAAAAAACATTCAAAGTTTGCTGGTTCCAATCTCAAGATAAAAATAAAAAAGCAATTTACATAAAAAAAATCTAAGTTTATTTTTCTCCCAGACCAGAACGAGAGATTATAATTATTTACAAATAAAAACGAGAGAGATTATAATTACTTACAAATAAAAAAAAAATCCCGAGGGCCTAACCTCGGGATTTTTTTTTAAATTTTCTTAGTCTCAGCATAGAAACACATGCCACAACTATTCAGGCTAATATTTAAATGCAAATAACAGCCAGCATGCAATTGGCGAGTGCTCCTAAGGCTTGAGTAAATAATTATTATGAAAATAACAATTGTTTTAAGATCCCTCTGTGACCTACTGTGTGTTCTTATTAGGGTGCGTTTAGATACATGCTTTAATATTCTCATCAGATTTTACCAGACTTTGTACGCGCTTTTCACCTAAGGTAAGGTTTGGAACCTTAGCTGAAAAGCGCGTACAAAGTCTAGCTAAAAATTTAAGGTTTAGCTAAAAATGCTTCTCTTCGGAGATTGTCTCAAATTTCTTTGTAAAAAAAATAAATAAAATCAGCAAATATTTGAAAAGGCGACTTTATTCATCAACTGTTCCACCTAATGTTTTTTTTTTTATTTCACATTTTTGTTTGTTGAAGAGAATTGAAATTATATTAAATTAAAATGAATAATAAAATTTCAATAAACTTAAAAAAAAAACCTCATTGCTGGGACGAAAACCTGTGACTTTGAAGCAAAAACAAAAAACAATAGTTCTTTCTGGAATGTTTATCTATATATGTATTTATTATACAATATTTTATGGTATTCCGTAAGTAATACAAGTTTAAACTCACTTTGGGGCTGACTCAATCAGTGTGATTTCTCCCATAAATGCATGCATTAATTCCTTCTTAGTTAAAGAAAAAAAAAGTACAATTAGCATAACATACCTCTACGATTCCTTATCAGGAGACCAAACTGCATCTGTATAATAACTCTATCGGTTATGCAAAGAAACTTAAGACCATGCAAATATTATTTCCGCGCCATGTTTGGAAATGTGTACATATTCCAAACATGGACGTTATTTGCTGATTGTTGCATCAAAATATTTGATAATGTCTAAAGTCTTACTCTATTTTGTTTAGTTCGTTTGTTTTGCGTAAGTCGAGTAATAATAATATAATGATAATTTATTTCGGTCGGTTACCCCTGGCTACACGTTGATATCTCATGATATGATAGATAACCGCTGATTTTATCTCGATTTCAATTTTAAAATAAAACCAACCCAGTCATAGATTACATGAAAGCTAATTGACAAGTGCGAGTTTGGCATGCAATGCACACGAATGGATCCGTAAACTAACACAAGCAAAAAGTATATTGTGCATGTATTGTAAGCTTATAAAAAGGGGTCTAGCTCTAAAAAATAAACCCTAAGGTACCTGAGCCTTAAAATTACTCTTAGGCGCCATAAACATCAGAGTAGAGCTCCTTAAGACGACCAATTTTAAGTTTGAAATAAAATATTTTAAATTAGTTATGACGATTTTACCTTGATAAATCAAACACATGAATATTATCGAATCGTATCATTATATAATCGTTGTAGTATAATCTTATATATAATAATATAATAACAATCAATATAATATAATCTTTGATTAAATCATTTTATTTTTCATTAGAGGCATATTCAAATGAATCCGCCACTGGACTCAAAGTAAACAAGGCTTTACATTGAGTCGAATCATAAAAGCAGCAAGTCCACATCTCTACTAATAGGTTTCCATTTCTAAATTAACAAATGATGCACCCGAGACGCCTTAAGTAAGTATACATTTTTACTTTTCTGTATGTAAATTGGGATAAAACTTTTATTCCCTTGGGTCTAATTATCCAATTTAACTTTTCCGAGAAATCGTTGCCCAATTCTTCATGATCTTTTAGGTACCTACTTAACTAAGAAAATGAACGATTATCTGTGCATACTTGTAAATACTTAAGACTATTACATAAATCACTTTACATAGTTAAGAACAAGTTCAAGATACTGATCAAGTTTCCCGAAGGATTATGCTATACATAATGAAAATTTGTGGTTTATGGTACAAATAGGTACTTTTAAAAAAATATCGACATTTTATAGAAACGTATTCCAAAGGAAATTTACGTATTGAGAAAAAAAATTGCAGCACTGATTCACCTATTCAAGTAGTTATTCTAATGTTGTGTCGACTGTATATGTATTTACGTTGTACACGAAAATAAATAATTCATTTTTTTGTTGTGTTATGAGATTAACATCAATACGCCTATAGTTTTAAAATCTGCGTGAAAACGGGAGGCTGGTTCATTATGTGTTTTTACCCGACTGCGCCAGAAAGAGTGTTATGTTTTCGAGTGTGTGTACACTGTACATTGTGTGTCTTACAACCAAGGATGCTCAAGACTGTGCGAAGTGAAGAAAGAAAAGCCGGAAAGCCGGACCCCAGGCTTCGCAGCGTTGCAGCTGAAGATGCAACAGGGAATACGCTGAGATGAGAGAGAGAGGGAGTTTCCGAGTATGTGTACTGTGGTATGTATATTTCTAAAATAAATATACATACACACAAGCTGAAATGGCTTGATGGATATAAGCTTGCATGAGAGGTTTAGATTCGTCTTGTTCAGGGTATATTAAAAATGTATACAAATTTTATGCTACTTTTACTATACCTACGAGTATATATACAACTTTTAGCATTTCTTATTCCAAATTACATTTTTAAATGTAATTTGGATTGAATGTTGTTTATTTGGTTAAAGTTTTGTACACCTGTACAAATTGCTCCCTCCTCCCTCATGTCTCACCTATCGTTCGATCATTGACTATTTGTATATCATTGTAGCATTCTACCCTTAGGTTATCGCGGCAAGCATTGTATTGTAACGAAGTGAAGTTGGTTTCGAAGGGTGGATGCCTGGCTGCCCTGGGTCTCGCGCTTGCAAGGGCGTCGTACTGGCTTGGGTTAAACTACAAAAAAACGATCAAGTGCTTGTCGGGCCACGCGTAGTGTAGGGTTCCGTAGTCAGTACTTGTTGTACGTAACTATAACTAACAACTGTCTTATTTTCAATTGAATTTGTAGGAATATTTCCATTTCCGAGTACATGTTATAAGTTGGTGGTCGACTACTGCTTTTTAATTTGTAAAACCTACTAAGCTCTGATAATTTTCCTTTCAATTTCTTTATATAAGTATACTACTGCCGTGAATCTGTTTACGTGTCCATGTATAACCGTTTAGCTGACTGAGGGGTCTTCTCTTCCCCCTCTCTCAGCTAAACGGTTACATATTATGAACACACTTGACTCGTAACAAAATTTTGTACTTCCACAAAACCAAATATTTCACAAACGGATCCCTAAATCGCAAAATAATGTTTACAAACAATATTTTTGAAATACTTATTCAACCACACCCTATACCATGGTCGAGAAAAAAATTGATTCCCACTTTACATATACATATATTTTTTAAGGTTTTATGCTACAATTGCCAAATTACAGCTTTCTGTAATTTTGCAATTGTAGTATTACACCAAATTACAAGTATTCATAGTCTCTGAGTAAAACCGCAGACAGACAGACGGACATGGCGAACTCCTTGGTTCCTTGTTTACTACGGAACTCTAAAAAGACCATCGGGCAATGTTCTTCTTGTTCTTTCGACTCGATTGGCTATATAAAAACCAACATATTTTTTATAATAGGTTTGACCAGTGCTTGGTGACAGCCCGATATTTTTGCTATAAGACCCAGGGCCTATCTAGAACCGTCACAATAACGAGGTGATTTGGCGTCTACAAGTAGGAGCAGGGAGACTCGTGTTCTATCTCCCATCGGCTGCGTTCGCCGAAATCGCTTATTAATGTCGGAGCACCGGAGATGACGAGATTAGACATCGATAGTTGACGTTATAAATATTAATATCAAATGTAAGCAAATTACAGTTTTAGATGTTTAGTTCTATACCGTGTATCTATCGTACTTTTTCGTTCGTTATGCCCACTGCAGAGAAACATACCTACTCGTACATACAACGTGGAAGGAACATACGGGTAATAAATTGAACCACGGGCTATACTAGATCACTAAAGTATAATGACATTAAAATTACAGTCAAAAAACAAAAAAAAAAATCGACATTCCCATACGAACCGCCCGCGGCTGCATACTTTTGTATGATTATGCCGAATTTTTTTTTGTTCTTTGGCTGTTATTCTTATTTTATTATACTATAATGATCTATATATAGTATAGACCGTGGTTCGATTTATTACGGGTATGTCTCCTCCACGTTGTATATGAATTTCCCTTTACAAAGTTGTATTAAGATATGATCATGATATAATAAAAAAGGTATTCTCTTCCGTGAAAGCTGGGTGACGTGAACGGCCCATGAATACGTCATCAGTTGGGAGTGTTGCCACTGTGTATGATTGAATTACGTGATCAAAATGTATTTTCTAACTTAACAAACCAATTAAGAAGTAATAATTCAATCATCATCACCATCAGGTCTTTTTTAGTCTACACTGCAGGAGCACGACCCCCTCTGTACAACCAGAGCAGTCAGAGGATTTTTGCGGATTGCAACTAGGCTACAACTATCTACATTTACAAATGACGTTCAAACCTTCCAAAATAAATTATCTAAGTAAATTACGTTAAGAAATCATAGCTACTTATTTAAAAAGGAAAAAACCTAATAAGAGGAAAGTTAACTAAGGAATATCTATTCGTAAGGTGCTATATTATTAGCAGATTCTACTCGTAGTACCGACATTGTTTACTTTAGATGTTTGTCTTGCTAACGAGGACAAGGAAATTGGAAATTTAAAATCAATTATCTATGGTAATATTTATTGAGCTAATATTAATTTCGAGTGCCGCTCTACCGCTTGGTACACCTATTATGTATTCAAGCTTTAGACGATTTTAGTCAGTCTTTTTTATTCAGAAAAGAGAAAAACCAGAATGTCTGGTTGGTAAGAAAGGGCAATGATCTTATATTTATTTAATTTTAAATAAAATAGATCTAAAAATTAAACACTACATGATCGTTTTAAGACTAAATATTGGGGGCTTATTATAAGCAGCATCAGTAACAAATTTTTTTTTTAATGATTTTTGACATGAATTCAAAACATTTTTATGAGCTATCTATGTCCCACGGCTGGGCAAAGGCCTCCCCTCTTTTCTTCAAATAGTCTCTATCCTTTATTTTAACGTAACGACCCATTTTGACCAAGGTCGCTATGGCAATAGCGCAGGATGCAGGCCGCTCTATATCGGTCATTGGCCTCTTCCAATGATTTCCAAATAGGCCTTTGTTCAGCAGTAGACAATATGCGGCTGAAATGATGATGATGAACCTTACATTTAAAAATACCTCCAGAATCGTAAAAACAATATAATCAGTAAGATAATTAATCAACAATAGAATATTTAACCAAAATAACAGGAGCATATGTAGTTCACAAATGAAAAATAAATCTGTAATGAGCACTTAGCTAATGATTTTGATATCTTTGAACGAAGATAGCGAATGAAACTACATAAGTACTTAATTCGAAGAGTTGGTATCGAATGGTCGCAAACGCAAATAGTCTATGTAGTAACTCGTCTATATTGCCTATTGTCTAAATCGCATGTCGTCACAATAGGAAGTAGTCTTAAGATTAATCTCGTCCAAAAATTATGTGCTTCAAATAAATATTTCGTCAAAATACCTGTAGGTTTTCATGGTAAATATCCTGAATTATTTCTTCCAATTTGTAGAGTATCTAAACATTTACACGTACCATTTTCTTAATGATCTCTGCCGTTTTCTTGGTAAATGAAGCTTTTCCTTGATCCTCTTCGATCAGGTACTAAATATTATGGCTAAAGATAGATATAACAAGAAAGACCAACATGGAAAAATTCCTCATCGTGTTTCATTCAAAAATGTATATATATTTTTTTTTATTATTTATTATATTTAGGCGAGAATGTGAATCATGTTAATATGCGATGCGGCTAGCAAACAATCACTATTTGATTCCTTTTTCCATGTTCTCACCCACCATCACGCTTAAAGTGGCCTTTGAGCCTTTCGGCCCTGGGCTCTGTGCCGCAAAACCCAAAATGCTCTATCTGCCCAATAAGGATAAGGACGTAATAGTGCATTAATTTATTTACAAGCTTTTATTTAACTTGCAATGTATGTATGTATGTAACTATGTTTGTTCGGGTGGAATCTTGCAACTCAATTTTAAAGCAGATATCTTTAACTGATTGAGCTGAAATTTTGTGCGCATTTGTATATCGCGTGACACTGCAATATTATGATGACTTGGAGCTGATCTGATGATGGAGCTGGAAGGTGGCCATAGGAACTCTGTAATAAAACGACGGAACCCTATTTGGGCTTATTTGTTTTGTATTGATAAGACCTGTTGTCTTATAATAAAAGCTTGTACAAAAAAATATTTTTTTTTATAAAAACTTATCCCCACGGTAATCATAGTATGTCAGACGACAAGCTTTGTCAGATGCTTTTACACATTATCTGACAACAGACAGTGCTAGAGACTTATACGTCTCCAGCACTGTTGTCAGATAGTGTGTACTGCACAAGCGAAAAACGAAAAACAAACAACAAACCTATAAAAATCTTTTTTTTAAAACGATAACAAAATCCTTCTAAATATCAGAAATCAATAAACACAGCAAATTCTCCAAGCTTTTAACATTTTTGAAAGAAATAATAGGTACTTACAGGCTGTATATGCACAGTAGGACAGTAAGGAATGCAATTTATTTCACTTCCCAATCACGCCATTTAGTTTTCATTTCCAGGGTGATCACCGAGTTACTCGTATTAGTTATTTTCCTAAAATTGGAATTAGAACGTCGACTAGGAAATTGGGATCAACGTGGATGTTGCGACAAAAATATGAACTAGCCTTTACTGCGAAATTAGAAAAACTACAACAATCGAATTAAATGTAAAATACGTTTATACAGTTATATAATCACGTCTTAATCCATAACTGGGCAGACAGAGCCCAGGGCCGCAAGACCCAAAGGCCACAAAAGGGGATCAAAATAATAATGATGAAATGCTATCCGCATCGCCTATTACCATGATTCAGATTCTTGCCCATTCCCTCGATCGCCTTTTGCGATCTGCGCGGGTTTACAAGCATTTGGTACGTACTAAATTATTTTATTTTCTACCAGACCAGCATTGAAGTTAAACACGTTTATCATTGTGTAATTATTAATTGTGAATAAAACTCTTAAAAACTCTAAAAGACTCTTATAAGTAGCTACTTACGCATTATGTTTATAAATTGGTTTTCTTTATTTTACGAGTACAAGCCGGCAATACCAAGCTTGTAAGTAAACTATTTAGGTTTCCTTGTGCTACAAAGCAATCACTCAGTGTACACACAAAGTGATGCCCACTGATCTGATTGTGGTCTAATAGCTCTTCCGTGTAATGCCGGATCTAGTACTACGATTGTCCTGGGCCATATGTTTACCATGTACAAGTAAAACAACTATTCTCACTCGCGTATCCCACGGGAACATTACATTTTTCTAGGATGACAGGTACCCTATGTCCTTTTCTGTACTCCTAACTATGTGTATACGAATTTTCAAGAAGATTGGTTCAGTGGATAAAGCGTGAAGAGGTAACAAACAAACAAATATACAAACTCACTTTCGCATTTATAATATTAGTTGGGTAGTTAGGATTGGGATTGGGATAGTTGGGATTGGGATTATGCCAGATCATGCAACGGCGCGTTTTAACCATTTAAAACTAACTAACATTTATGTTCGAAGCTTAAACTACGTTGTTTTAAGAATTCGGTACTTGTTTGTTTTTAAAGTTAAAACTTCTTCAGGCGCGTTGGGCATTTTTCGATATAAGAAAATACTATTAAAATCGCGACACTGTTACCTTAATCCACACCGCACGCAATCCGCTAGATGACAACAAGTCAAATTAGACACTTTTTTCTAAATGGCAAAACAAACATTTTCTATGGGATTTGTGTGAAATACAAAACCGTGACGTCATAGATATTTGGAGTCCAATAGCGCTCTTAATATTAGTTTTCTGCATAAAAAATCTAAAATCACGGTGAAAATGGATATGATCAATGACAAGTGACACTATTTTCAGAATCAAATAATTTATTTTTGACCCAGTCAGTTTTTATTTCTGTCGGCACTCCCGGAGTGCCACTGTTTTTTTTTAGTGTGTGTTAGTGGCCAATACCGGTGCCAAAAGAAACATGAGAAAGTGGAAGAAAAATTAGGTATCTAATCTACAATTTATATATTGCGAACCATGTCTATAGCCCAGGTCATCTGTTTGCTCTGCGCCGCAGTAGTTTACACAGAATCGCAGTGATGTCTGTGAGTGAGTAGCAAATGGAGCCGCAGCTTGCAGCACTTGCTTTTGCAAATTTCATTCTCTGCCTACAAGATAGTGCTTTCATTCCTAACTGAGCCTGAAGCCCTAAAATTCTTAGATGTTTAAATAAAAAACCACATCAAAATTCATTTAGGGATATAGAAGTTATTACTAAAGGACAGACGGGCAAATGCAAAAGGCGACATTTTCGATGTCAATATAATATGTAAGAATGTTTGTCAGATCATATATATTTGTTAGGTTAAAACTAATGTTAGACACGGACATTATTCATAATGCTGTAGTTCACCTACAAAGTCAGCTACTGGCCGATTAACTTCGACCTTATCCGGAGGCTTTCCTCAGGGCGAATGTGACTCGCGACGCGTACACGAAGGCCTCCCGAACCGCACTAACTGATATCGAAACATATCGGCCAGTAGCTCACTTTTTAAATGTTACCTGTTTATTGCATTTTAATATTTGTGTGCATGCTTGAGATAAAAGTTTTCTAAACATTAATTAGCATATTTATGAAACTTTGTTGAAATGAAATAATTAAAATTTGTTTTTTAATCATTTTTGATTTTCAATATTTTTTTATTATTATCTATTATTACCTATAGGTAATACTTAATTAAAATTTGTGTTTTAATCATTCGTCACTTGGTTTTATAATTTAAGAAAGGTACCAAAATTAGAAATGTTTTAAACAATATGCTAATTAACGTTGAAGTAACTTTTATCTCAATCATAGACACACCTATAGGTAAATTAAATATTACTAATATAATCGATGTCAAAGACCATCCATAGGTACTGTTTAAAGGAAATCAAGCTGACTTCGTATAATCCCCTTCAATCAGATCCTCTTGAGCGAGTAATTATGCCGATGAATCGCGTCTACACCTTTTCAGAAGATTTTCACACGAGCCGGGCGCCTTTTAGATTTATTACGGTTAAATTCTTGTTCAAATTAAAACCTGTACCAATTAAAATGCTGGCTAGGATATATTTTTACATCGCATTTGGATTTAATGTTTATACTTGGAGTTCTGACTTTAATTTCTACTGAAGACAATTTAAGTATGCTATTTCAAATAGAAATGTCATCATCATCATCATCATCATATCAGCCACAGGAAGTCCACTGCTGGACATAGGCCTCCCCCAAGGATTTCCAAAACGACCGATCGGAAGCGGCCTGCATCCAGCGTTTTCCTGCAACCTTGCTCAGGTCATCTGACCACCTAGCAGGTGGGTGTCCTACGCTGCGCCTGCCGGTACGTGGTCGCCATTCGAGAACCTTTCTGCCCCATCGGCCATCGGTTCTTCGCGCTATGTGCCCCGCCCACTGCCACTTCAATGAGCTAATCCTAATAATAATAAATAGAAATGTAAACATTTTTTATTAAAAGCTTCAGATAGGAAATTATTTTTGTTTTTGTCCAGACCTATACTGGTATCTCAAAAAAAAGATCTTCCCATACGAATTGCGTGGTCATCTGAACACTTTTTGACTGAGCGAGGGAAGCGAGTGATTGGCCAAAAATGCTTTTGTTCGTCTGTCCATTCTCGCCTACAGGACGCATTTTTAAAGTGATTTTCACCAAAATTGGCACACAAGTTCCTTGATTTAATATTAAATTTTTTTAGTCGATCGATTTTTGATTGGGACACAAAATAAGGGAGAAATGGGGAGTTAATTATTGAAGGATTTTAATCAAATTTGAGAGGCACACTAAGGACTTTATTCCAGGGCTTGTTAACGATACTAAATTCACACTAAAAGTAACATTAAATAACGTTATTTTCATACAGGTATTAGTGGTAACGTTGTAAGGGGTATTGATAATACAGTTATAATAACGTTATCAATTAACGATATAAGTAACGATACTTTTTTCAATACTTGTAACATATTATATAAATACTCGTATTATACTAGTGTATTGCATCGCGGTAGTCTGTGCTACCTGGGAATCGAACCCAAGGTAGCACAGACTATCACGACATCCGTGTAGCTCTAGTAGCCTAATAGACAAACTCTCATCAATTTATTATGTCAAATATCGAAAAGAAATACAGTGTTAACAATACCTTTTACCATTAATATCATTGGTAACGTTATCTGATTTATCGGTAAATGGTTGGAAAAATATCGTTACCCAGCATAACGTTAACGCCGTTTGACAGAATTAACGTTACCAGATTTTAATGGTATTCCAAGCCCTGCTTTATTCTACACAAAATGTTGCAAAAAAAATTCAAAAGGTGAAGTAGAGGGGGAAACGGTGTGCATTAGCGTTATATATGGACGAATTTCACTGAAATGGCTTTGCTAAGCCAGCGGAAAGGGCAAATTGTCGGTTATTGCATGGTTATAAGAGCTCGCGAGGTCTACTGTTCTCAGAACCACTAGTGTATGCGAAAAATTATTAAAAACATGGCTTGCAAACCTTAAAACGGATAATTTACGTACATTCGAACATTACAAGTTCAAATAAAAGCTCGTAAATAGCGACAAGCAACAGCTTATCGTGGAATCTCCATCAAATATTCTATCCTCGATCGGATCATAAATATTGAATACTCGACAGAAACAATAGTTTCTCTGGAATCGTTCATAACAAATGCCCGGTTAATACATCACGGGACGAGGCACTCTTTCACACGTCGCATTTAGGAGGCGCCTACGGCAAATCAACATTTTTCACAGATTAATGTTACTCGTAACTTGAAAGTCATGTACTGTCACATATTATTTCCATGCTTGTTTTATTTTAAATTATTTTACGGCCTTGGATATAAGTCCTTCAGAGCCTATCTTTAGTTTTGTTACTTCTTTCTCCCTAACAAGTTACAAACAAAGGTACGCCTTTGATTGCATCAAGGGAGTTTCTGGCGACAAATCTATATGAGTCCACTGGTTTACACAGCCGATTGAGTGGCGGACGGCGTCTAAAGACGCCCACCACAGTCCGCATAACAAATTTCACTACATCCGTACTATGACTGTCCGCTTGAACTATTTCACTTGTTGTTTATGAGCATGAGCATTTATAACACCAAACTACATCAATTCCATATTATAAAGTGCAATCAATTTTCAAAATAAATTAAAGCATACTCCAACTGAACCCCTTGACTTCCTGCCAAAAACTCTTTCAATGCTTGACTGAAATTTAAAAAAAAATATCTTTTCGTAGAAGCTTTTATTGTGAGGCCTACGAGTAAGAACTTATATCAAGATAAATCATCAAGATAAACAGCCCAAACTCGATTGGGTTGTGTCATTTTATTACAGGGTCCCTGTATCCACTTTCCAGCTCTATCATCAGATCAGCTTCTTGTCATAATAATATTGCATTGCCATGTGATTTACATTTTTTAAGCGTCGGGCGTCCGCCTATGCGATGGGTTGACGATATAATCAAAGTCGCGGGTCGCACCTGGATGAGAGCAGCACAGGACCGAGATTGGTGGCGTCGACAAAGAGAGGCCTAGCATACAAAATTTCACAGAAAGCGGGAAGTGGCTCCTTGCAAGATTTGACACAAAAAACAAATAGCAGGGCAAGCTAAATAAAAGCTTGTAAAAAAACTTATACATAAATAATAATATGTAACAAATATTCTGTTTAGTTTCATATGCAATGCAATGTAATTATTATACAACGTGGAAGGGACATACCCGTAATAAATCGAACCACGGACTATACTAGATCACTAAAGTATAACGAAACTAAAATACAGTCAAAAACCCAAAAAAAAATTCAACATTCCAATACAAATCGTCCGGGCAGCTACACACTTTTGTATGGAAATGCCGAATTTTTTTGTCGTTATTTGGCTGTTGCTTTAATTTCATTATAGGTTCTATAATGATCTAGTATAGACTGTGGTTCAATGTGGTTAGCAACCCAACACTGTGTCGATTTTATTATACATGACGCTGAAAGTGTATTCTTGGGCCCTGTGCTCTATCTACCCTTTACAGAATAAAGACGTGATTAAGTAATATGTTGTATTATAAGAGAGTTGCTGCAACATTACTCGATACTTTGCTGATTTTCGTTCATTTGCTGAATTGATGTTCAGGGCGTCGGCACTCCATAAATGCCGCGTATTTGTAAAGGCTGTTACTTTTAAAGCGCGCTAAGAGCATGCTAACCAATTAAACGAATAGACTATATCTCTTCATTTTTGTCACAAAATTCACGATGATCCCAATTTCCTAGCCAACATTACAAATTCCAGTTTTACGAAAATAACTAATAACTGCGCTGATCACCTGGAAATGAAAACTAGATGGCGTGATTGGGAAGGGAAATAAATTGCATTCCTCACTGTACAGCCTACAGGCATATGCCCGATATAATGAAATTCAAATGTTACGAGCATCAAGAATTTTCTATGTTGAGTTGATTGATTTCTGATATCTAGGATAGTTTTGTTATTGAAGATATGTTAGATATTTCACACAATATAGGTATGTTAGATATTTCACACAATACACTTGCCGATCATTCAGAGTCTTAAATGTTTTACATTGTACAGCATTTTAAAATAGATTATGAGATCAATATATAAATAAACGGCCAAGTGCGAGTTGGACTCGTACATGAAGGGCTCCTACCACCCACAGGTACCACCGTACAATGTTTAAAAACGCTGAAGAAACACGTTTCTGGTAGGACGACCCCCTTTAATTATTATTAACTTTATCTTATTTTTAGTATTTGTTGTTATAGTGGTCATAGTTATACATACCTAATCAGTGAAAATTTCAGGTGTCTAGCTATAACGGTTCAAGAGATAGAGCTCTGTGACAGATCGAGTTAAAAACACTGAAAAAAACACGTTTTTTGTATGACGACCCCCTTTAATTTTCACCCTTTTTTATTTTTAGTATTATTTGTTATAGCGGCTACAGCTAGACACCTAAAATTTTCACCGATTATGTATTATAATCAATGAAAATTTCAGGTGTCTAGCTATTACGGTTCAAGAGATAGAGCCCTGTGACAGACGGACAAACGGACAGACGGACAGACGGACTGTTTGTCCGTCTGTCCGTCTGTCCGTCTGTCCGTCTGCCTCAGCAACAGCGGAGTCTCAGTAATAGGGTCCCGTTTGCACCCTTCTGGTAAGGAACCCTAAAAAAGTTCCACACAGAACAGTCAATCAATTTCTCTAATTGCATAAAATGTAGGTACAAGTATTACACTTCCCTCTTGCGACGACAAGCAAATATTGTTTTTTCAATTAACACTTGTAATTTTCAGTTACAATATAATTAACTTACAAATAATACATAATATTTATTCGTTAAATATATATAAATAACATAAAATTTAATCATTTATAAATTCATTCGTATGATAGCATTTGCTAGTATTTTAAAATTTCAATTTACAGACTTACCACATCTCGTGACAATTTCACTAAATTATTTTAAAAATATAACTTTTCTCAAAAACACTTAAATTAATCTTAAGCACTCTCATTTACCAATATCCTGTTACCAATTAAACAGGAAGCTGAGGACCCTCCGTAACAGATAATAAATTGTCACCAAGACAGTGGTTTGAGATCAAAACATACACAAAATACTGCGCGATAGAAGAATTTGGACAAAAATGACATTTTTATTAAAAATGCAGACTTTAGAGAAACTTGAAGGTAACAAATACCTAAAATGTTTTCGAGGAAGAATAAGGCTAAAACACGGGGAAAGCCGGTGAAAGAAATAATATCTCTGCTCGAAGGAATTTTTCCGTGTCCTGATAATGTCAAAGAATTCTCTATATAACCTTTGAGTTTACCCGTGTGGTTCCGGGTTAGAATAGGACCACTCCATTTCTTCATGTGGATGTCGTAAGAGGCGACTAAAGGATTAAACACAAACATCTCGTGCTACAATTGTAGCACGAGATGCAATGCATGCAATGCAATTGCATTCCCAAGGAGGGCTAACGTCGAGTGGCGGCCGGTTGTAAAACTTTTCGCACAAATACATTCTCAAAGAGGGTTGACGTTAGGCAGGCGGCCGGTTGTAAAACTATAGCCAAATTATTTAAATTGTTCCGGCTATTTCTTCTCCATTTGGCAAGGCTTTGGCATCCTTGTGTGATGGTGACCATTGACATGCATATTATATTTGGAGAAGCAAAAGCGGGAAAGCGCACCCCGGGCTCCGAAGCAGCACAGCTGAGGATGCAACCGGGAATGAGCTTGGATGAAGAAGATCGATTTATGACGTCATAGTTCCTTGGTGTCAAATATCCATTTTCTGCATTAATAAATCTAAAATCACCTTCAAAGTGGATGTGATCAATGACAAGTGACATAATTTTGTGACGTTTATTCTATTAACAGTACCAAATAATTTATTTTTGACCCACTAAAATAGCCAATTGCATCCACAGCTGTATTGCTGTGTGCTTTCCGGCTTTTTCATCTCCACTTCGCACAATCCTGGTCAAGGCCATACTTTCTTCGCACATTTGCGAAAATTGGCCGTTTTTCGCTAATCTGCGAAGAAAAGCTTCACGTTCTTACTTTAAACTGTAAACAGTAGTTTATAAAATAGTTTGTAGGGTTATCTAGGTTTTACTAGCTCAAAATTTTAAATTATATCTCCGTTTCCTTTCAAATAATTTATTTAAATGGGGTCAGCACTGGTCCCCGGAAAATTTAAGTATGGCCTTACAGACCATTGGTACAAACTCGTCATATCATTAAAATTTAAGTTTGACTATTTCCATTTCTATCTTTTTTCTACTCTAAGAACGCACCATTCCTTTGCCAGTAGGGTGAAATCGAATTATTATGCTAATAAAATGTATGAATCCCATTTCATTGGCATTCAAACATAAATAGGGTATCTTTTCAAAGAATTGGGGTCATAAATAGCAATTACTAGGAATCGCTCTTACAGTTCTCAGATTGTCACGTTTTATATGGAGGTGGGATTTGGCTAAAGATACTAGCGGCAGGTGTAGATTGACGCGGACCCGAGGGAGCGAAGCCTTGGATCTACTTTGGAGAAACAACCCGGGAAACAAATTTACTGTGGCGGAAAATAGGATGATATTTATATGAAAGATACATTATCACGTCTTTATCTCTAAGGGTTAGACAAAGCCCAGGGCCGCAAGACCCAAAAACCCTATTTAGCGTGATGGTAGGCATAAAGATGGCGGTAAGCTCGCTGACAGTGAACTGTCTGCTAATTTATGTTGCCAATGTAAAATATATCTAAAGCCCATATTTCAATAATATTTGATTTGTTGAGTGGGAGCAGAGTCGTGTAAGTGGGCTATGACCTTTATACTTTTCTGACCCAGTCATCATCCCTATTCTATTATTAAGAGTAATAAACCGGCCAAGTGCGAGTTAAACTCGCGTGGAGAAGGTTCTGTATAATTGATTGAATTCTTATAGGTTTTCCTATAATCTACAAGCAATGAACTATATCTCGTTTTTTTTTCAACATGTTAGTTTCAGTAGTTTCGGAGATCAGGGGTGGGGAATGGTCAATTTTCGTCTTCTTTCATTAATAAAATGAAAATTTTTTATTTTATAATTATAACAAAAATATATTTGAGATCCTCATACTGAGTCCTTTCATTTGATATATGACACGGGAAACTTTGCAAAACTTTTTTTTTTAATTTCCTAATTTGTCCCCCGAAAATGACCCTTATTTAAAAAAAATATTTATTTACTTTGCACATATGTGTTTAGGTCATAGAATTACAACATTCTACCAAATTTCACCTGATTCGGTTCAGTAGATTCGGAGCAAATTGGCTGTGACAGACGGACGGGTGATCCAATAAGGGTTCCGTTTTTTTGTACGAAACCCTAAAAAGCGTATCAAAATAGTAATGGTTGCTAGCCGCATCGCCTATTGCTATATTAATCGCCCATGCCCTCGATCGGCTTTTACGATCTGCGCGGGAAAAGAAACAGCTAGAGCCTGCAGCCAGACCAGCGTTTAAGGAAAGCATGTAATAAATAAATATGTGAAATCGGTAGTTACTAACTAGGTATTATTGAAGTTCGCTTAAAACGCTGGATGCATGCAGCTTCTAATCGAATATTTTGGAAATCCTTCATGGGAAGGCTTATATCCAGAAGTAGGTACATTACTTAAAGCTAAGAGGATATAAAACTTGTGATAAGTACATGATTTATATATATTGTGATAAGTAGTTTTGCACTTTAAATTTTGTAATAAATATTATAGCGTTTCTGTACTAAGTAATATAATATTGGCAAGAGCTACAAGATCCACAGGTAACGTTAGAAGTACGCATTGTAGCCGTAAATAATAAAATTAAAACATTAAATAACTTTTAAATCCCAAACGCTGTATCAGAAATTCAGAATTATTGATGTCTAAATAATATTTCGGTCCTAAAATAAAATTCATTCACATAATTTTGTCACCTACTCTAGTTCAATCCACTTCTGAACCCCAGGGAAGTCACGGCATTTCGAGGATTTTAACACAGCCCTGCTTTCTAGACACGTCGTCTGTAATTTGACTGCAGTTTTACTAGCACACGGCATTTTACGTGAAATATACATTTTTCAACTCGTCAACTCGTGAACGGGTGCCACCAGTAGGGACTGGTCAGCTCGGACTACTCAGTGTTACTTATTTCTGTAAATTGGATTTGGCACTCGTTTGCAAGCTTTACATGTTACATTGTGATAACATTGTATTAGGCATAATATCTTTGTAAACTGACAAAGCCCTTCTGGCGCGTAGGCGACCAATACTGTGTAAATGAGTTGCTTTCGGCGTTTCTTCTCAGCAGTGGTCGTTGCGAAATGCTAGTATCGGTAGCTTTTGCACTAAAAGTAATGACCTTCAATAAGTGATATATTTATCCTACATTGAATAAAAACTTTTGACTTTGACTTTGACTTCAAGCCGATATCAAAGGAATGGGCGATTCTGAATCAAGTCAATAGGCGATGCAGCTTGGAATTTATCACTCCTTTGTTTCTTTTTTCCTCGTTCACGCCTACCATCACGCTAATAGTGGCCTTTGGGCCAGGGGCCGTGTGGGTTTCGGCCCAGAAGAGGACCACTCCATTTCTTCCTGTGGATGTTGTAAGAGCCGCCTAAAGAACTAAGTACAAACATCTAATGCTACAACTTTGTGGTATATCCTTTAATATTGTCGGCTCTTAGACGTGCGCGCCCTCTCACTTCCGCCGCTCACAGCTTACTGAGCTGTTTACGACCGCACGTGCGCTAGAGATGACATAATGCTTCCTTCTCTTTCACTCACATACACTACATCCCCGCTAGAGATGACATAATGCTTCCTTCTCTTTCACTCACATACACTACATCCCTTCCTTATTTTATTAGGTTTTTTTTTCAGTTTTTTCTTTTACTTCGTAAATTTATTATTACCACGACTTCTAATAACAAAATTAACAATCAACTTAATTTTTTCATTTTATTTTTATTCTAGTCTTCTGAGTGATATTCTTAAATATCTTATTCTAAACTCGCTTCTACTGCAATTTCTAAATTCCGTCTATCAATCCCTTTGCTCACAGATTTCCATTCTCCCTCCACTTTTTTTATGTGTTGCGTACCCATTGTGCGTTTCCTTTTATATAGTCCAATCCATTTCATAACACATCGCCTTTTCCAACTGAAAAGATTTAACCTTTATTGCTTCCTCTTTTACTGACTGACAGATTTCATTATTCATATATATATATATTTTTTTGAAGCATCAACAGTAAACTTTTGTGAATAAACAAAATTGCAAAGCCCTGGGAGAGACCTTCAGTCCAGCAGTGGGCCGACACAGGCTGACAAATAAGGGAAGAAATAATTACCCAAGCCTACCAATAAAATCAAGATTAAACATCACACAATCTTATTAATAAGATTGTACCTAAGGGGACTCTATGCCTATTAGAAAACCTCTCAATTCTCGGATGCACTTCGATTCCCAAATGATCGCGGATAAATAATCGAGTGGTTACAATATTGAACGTTCAAAATGTTAAACCCCTGGTTCGTCCAGCCAGCCAGACCCATCAAATAATATATTTAATCCTGTTAAGCATAAAATTTTATCAAAAATGTATCATATGTCAGTGATATAGAGCGAGGCTATTGTTTTACGCAGCGGTTATCACGAACCATACGACGGCAATCCCTATTTATTTCATTTTATCACGCGAGGCATGGAGATAAACCTCAATTCAACTTGTCACCATGTAATCCCGCCTCCGAAATCACAGAAACCAACGAGGAATGATACTCAGCTCGATTAAATTGGATTAGAACGAAGTGACCCATACTCCATGTTGGATATCAATATGTAGTACATGCATTAATACCTCAATAGCGAAGCGGATTCTCACTTCACTTGTTCTACCCGCATTCCTCAACTTGCCGAAAGGTGGGCGTCGAACTAATAACTTAGAAACCCAGCCGAAGGTCTGCCCCACTCTTCTCGACTACTTGCATCCAACATTAACAAACTCACATACACTACATCCCCGCTAGAGATGACATAATGCTTCCTTCTCTTTCACTCACATACACTACAAACTTCATTTCCAAAGAGGGTTAACGTCACGTAGGTGACAAGTCGTAAAACTAGGTGCGCGTCCGCACGCGACGCGACATGTGGCGCGACAGGTGACGCGACAGGTGACGCGACAGGTGACGCGACAGGTGATGCGACAGGTGACGCGACACGCGGCGCGTGCGTGAGGATATGCTGCACTATCTCGAATCAGAAGAGATATTGTATTTGTGAAAATGCACCTGTATAATTTTGATTTGTTTTGAATAAAATTTAATTAACCTAAATAAACAGAAGTCAATACATTTTCAGTTTTTTGTACGCATGATATCTAATGGCAGTGACGTCTAAAGCGCAGTATGTGCACTCTTTTTCTGTTCGTTGACAGCTTCCCTTTCCACCTTCTTCTTATATTTAAGCGCTGGGCTCTTGTCGGTGGAGTGCTTTCCATGTTTCTCTTTCTTCCGCCAAGTTCTCAACCTCCTCATATGTTTTCACGTTTAATTTTTCCTTTATCTGACCACCAGATTATTTTTATTATTTATGAGCGGTATAGGTAAGACCAAGGTTGAAGTTTTCGTTCGTGATTTTTCAAAAACACGCACAGTATTGCAAATTGTGAACCCATCTCGCCTTAAGAGTAGAGATAATATCAATACCAAAATACAAGGACATATTTGAATCATTTAGGACTATGTTGCCTTAAAGGAGATCTCATAGAAGACATAAAAGAAAATTGTAGCAATATTTCAAGAGACCAAGCATAGAAGTTTCCGCCACATAAAATTCTATAGTTCAATTTTTTAAGACCGCTTACTAAGACCGCATACACTTTCAACGACTCACTGAAAAATAATTTCCTTAATTTTACAGCTTTTTCTGCAGAGTTTCATATAAGCTTGAATAGGTACCTACATAAAACAAAATTATTTTTTAACAATGTATTCTCGATCTATTTTTAAGAACACTTTAAAACCACTAAGTTAAAATGTGAAAGTGTGATACTTTATCTATTAACATCAAATTGAAGACAGATTGTCATTTTTTTGTGTGCAGCACGTACAATTTATGAACTAAACGAATACGGTATTTCATTCAATGTTTTTTTATAAATTAAGTACTTATATCAAAAAGTAACATAATCCGAAATCGAAAATAAAAATAATTATTTTACCTATCTTCATCGCTTGCTCTTGTCGGTGGAGTTAAGTGGAGATGCAGGCCCATTCTTCTCTTCTCTCTGCCATCTTTTTAATGTCTTGGTAGGACCTTACTCGTAACCCTTCCTTAATTTGTTGGAAAAACTTCGACCTTGGTCTTACCTATACCGCTCATAAATAATAAAAATAATCTGGTGGTCAGATAAAGGAATAATTAAACGTGAAAACATATGAGGAGGTTGAGAACTTGGCGGAAGAAAGAGAAACATGGAAAGCACTCCACCGACAAAAGCCCAGCTCTAAAATATAAGAAGAAGGTGGAAAGGGAAGCTGTCAACGAACAGAAAAAGGACGCACATTCTGCGCTTTAGATGTCACTGCCATTAGATATCATGCGTACAAAAACTGAATGTTTATTGACTTCTGTTTATTTAGGTTAATTAAATTTTATTCAAAACAAATCAAAATCATACAGGTGCATTTTCACAAATACAATATCTCTTCTGATTCGAGATAGCGAATGTCCCCGACACTTTTCTTCATACTAATATTTGTCAGCTAATAGCTAAAAACTAACAATACAACGTTAAACTTAACAAAACTAAAACTAAACAAACTAAAATATAAGCTTAATTAAAACTAAACTAAAAATATTTAAAAATAGAACTTACATAATATATTAAATTATATAAAAAAAATTAGAATCGCTAAGTATGTATAAAAATTTACTACGTACTCTAAAACTTTAAGTTTGATGAGAAAAATAAAAATTTCCTTTGAAATATAAGTGTGTAAAGTGTTTCACTTACATTGCATTTCCCGGCTGTAAAATATCGTCCTCGTTCTCCACAGGGACTTTTATCGACACCCGATTGCATTGAAATTGAGGTAAACACACCCACCCGCTCTGTTTTGCTTTTGTTCGACATAAAATTTGGCGTTTTACGCTGTTCCTTAAGGCCGTACCTGAATTTTCCGGGGTCCAGTGCTGCCCCCATTTAAAATAAATAATTTTAAAGAAAACAGAGACATTATTTAAAATTTTGCTACTACCAAGTCCTAGATAAACGTTTAAAGTATTGAACGAACTACTGTTTACAGTTTATAATGAGAACGTTAAGCTTTACTACGCACATTTTCCAAAAGTGGCCGTTTTTCGCAAATGTGTGTAGTAAAGCTTAACGTTCTCACTTTAAACTGTAAACAGTAGTTCATAAAATACTTTGACGGGTTATCTAGGACTTGGTAGTAGCAAAATTTTAAATGATGTCTCCGTTTTCTTTGAAATGATTTATTTTAAATGGGGGCAGCAATGGACCGCGGAAAATTTAGGTACGGCCTTAAAAATATCTGCCGATATTCTCTACTGTAAATTGGATTTTTGTGGTACTGTGCAATACTATATTAAAAATATTTAAGTTATTTGTTGAGTTATGAAATTTTATATCTATACTAATATTATAGAGCGGAAGAGTTTGTTTGTTTGTTTAAACGCGCTAATCTCAGGAACTAATGGTCCGATTTGAAAACTTCTTTTTTTGTTGGGTAGTCCATTTATAGAGGAAGGCTTTAGGCTATATAACATTACGTTCCGACAACCACACGAACGAAGTCGCGGGCACAGCTAGTACGTTATAATTAACGCAAAACGTACCTTTTTTATTTATTTGCTGATGTTTCAATCGGATTACCTCTCAGCATGACGACCTTCGTGGCGTAGTGGTTAACACGCCAGTCCGCCACACTGGAGGTTCTGGGTTCGATCCTCAGCCAGGGCAAGTTGGAAAATGGTCTTTTTCAAATTATGCTGGTAGTTTATCTATTTGTGTATTTATTATAAAATATAGTATCGTCGAGTTAGTATCCCATAAAACAAGATTAAACTTACTTTGAGGCTAGCTCAATCAGTGTGATTTATACCTATATATATTTATATTATAATAGTAATTAATAGCAAGTTTAAAAGTTAGTAATTTAGTATAAAATTGTTTTTTATACACGCAGAGAATGTGAAGAAAAATACTTAACATACATATATCTTGGCCAGATCATAGAATTGAACATTTCATGATATGGAATATTTTCCATATCATGAAATGTTCAATTCTATGATCTGGCCATACTCACATCATGATATGGTCTGCCCAGATCAATGAATAATCAGCAATTAACGATATGAAAGGCTAAATGCATGGCTACTTCATGATATGGTCAAACATTAGTGATCATATCGTAAAATAGTCACATTATCGGTGGATAGTTAGTTAGATTCGTGATATTGTTTTATTTTTGTGTTGCATCATGACGGCGGCAGACAATTTTTCTGATAGAAAAAGCTAATATCCATGTACCAATTGACTAAAAACTTTTACGAAAATCACACAAAAAACCTAGTTCGAAACGTATTTCACAGGTTACTTGATTTCAATCTAAAATAGTGTTATTTAGTGTAAGCCTCTTAAAATTCTACTAACAAGAAAAATATATAGGGTTCCTTCTTTATTTGATTTTTTTATAAACCTTTGATGTCATCGAAGCCCTACATAAGTGATATGGTCAAACGTTGATTGACATATCATCAAACGTTGACGAGTAAACGACTTAGTAAATTTTAGCTGGATCATGAAATGATCAATTCTACGATCTGGCAACGACACCTATTTATCTAACTACCATCTACTTGATAGGTTGGGTTGAAGAGACAAGAAGATCACGCGCTTCTCAAACAATAGACCACAGATCTGTAATCTGTACTTAACTTTTCATCAGGGTACTTTGAAATAAAACTGGGGATGCTATAAATCTTGTATATTTCTTATTTCACTGGGTAAAAACACTTTTACAAATACAAAAGATCTACCTATATAAAATCGCGGCATTTCATACAATGTCAAAATTGACAGTCGACAGTCCACAGCTTGGCCGGTGTTGCACTTTTTCAAATTATCTTACAATTCAGGGTTGCCAGTATAAATAAAAATATGGCAGATTTGGGAAATGCTAACACATGGTCTGTGCTATAGACCGACCGCGGAAAGAAGTACCTAAATAACCTTCTTAAATATTCAATTTCATATTTTTTTCCTGTTTCTTGCGTTACTTGAGAATAAGATGCAATTATATCAGAGATTTCAGTTAGATGCTATCGTCAAATAAGATGAGCACACTCATAAAAGCCAGACTTCACCAATTTTGGACGTCTTCCAAGCAGTGTTAAAACTTTCAGAGGTTAATGAAAATACTGCGCGGAGATTTTAAATTTATACATAAATGAGGTGTACTATCTACCACCCGCGTGGTTTCGGGTTAGAATAGGACCACTCTATCTCTTCCTGTGGATGTCGTAAGAGGCGACTAAATGATTAAGCACAAACATCTTGTGCTACAATTGCATTTCCAAAGAGGGTTGACGTCAGGTAGGCGGCCGGTCGTAAAACTATAGCCAAATCTATAAACCCTTCCGGCTATTTCTTCTCCAACACAAGCTCTTTGGCATCCATAAGTGACCATTGACATGCATGTAACATTTGGAGAAGAGAAAGTGGGAAAGTGCACCCCGGGCTCCGAAGCAGCACAGCTGAGGATGCAACCGAGAACGCGCTTGGGCGCGTTTTCGGTTGCATCCTCAGCTGTGCTCTCCATCAAATAATCCAATATTTAGTAATTAGGCCTTTGCCTTTACACGTCAATAATTTTAGTCTACATTACGTGTAATTATTATTTAAAAAAAGCTACCGATTCTAGCATTTCGCAACGACCACTACTAAAAAGGAACGCCGAAAGAAACTCATTTACACAGTATTGGTCGCCTACGCGCCAGAAGGGCTTTGTCTGTTTACAAAGATTTTATTATGCCTTATACAATGTTATCACAATATAACATGTAAAGCTTGCGAACGAGTGTAATTAGGGTTGATATAGAACTAGTCGCCTAGATAGGTTTTGTTTTTCTAAACAGAGTAATATAAAAGTACCTACATCGCTGACTAACTATTACAGTCGAAGTAAATTTTTACGAATACCAAAATTATATGATATAATTGTATTTGGATAGATCTAATTCGTTACACCGCAGGATATGGTCAGTCGCCAGGTACCATCAAATGCTCTTAGTGTTCCATTCCAAAACTTTACGGAGAATATTAAATTCCATTAATAAAAAAAATGATCCTTGTATTTTGCCATTAACGTTTAGTTTTAAAACAATAGAGATGCTTAAACACAGTCTTATTGTAGCTACGAGTATACACTTGTAATTCAGCCCGAGATCTATCGCAGAGTAGGCGCGAGTCTGTATTGAAATATTTTCATACGAGTACATTTATCACATTGTTGCGAATTTGCGTGATCAAATAAATTATGTACTTACATCTTATGTATTTACTTCACACCACTATACATTTTACTAATATTAATTCGTATTACTTTCTCAAACTGAAGACAAATTCAGGGCTAAAGTGTTGAATACCTACTTACTTAATTAAGTATTTTAAAGTGATAGTCATGTCCCAAACTGGTTTTGAAATCAAACAACCTAAAAATAAATTGATAATTAAATAAGAGTATTTTGCTAATTCCCCTTATTTACCTTGCCCTTTCCGGGACACTGGTAATAAAAGACGTACGTATGTAAATTCATTGTTATTTTTACTGGCCTGGTTGAGTTAGTTATCCACAGTGTTAATATTTGTGTTACTATACAGTAAAGTAAGTAAGGCGGAACGATATATACATATCGTTCCGCCATGTGATGACGGCCGAGTAGTTGACTTTTCTCCCTACTTAAAGGTTGACTGGCAGTTATTGGTATGCAAAAAATAAAAAATAAATTATATATAATATCATGATATCATTTTTTTTTTATCTGCTACTTGCGTTTTATTTTGTTTTTGGTGCAATAAAGAGTATTTGTATTGTGTTGCGTTGCGTTGTGTTGTGTTGTAGAATATGTTTTTTCTCCCTTTCTCACGGATGACGTTAGATCGTAAGAGCAGGAAGATATAGGTCACAGAGAACGGGCACCAATGTCCTCCTTGCAACGATTGTATGCCGCCTACAGCGATTAAACACCGGCTTGGTCGCCGTGGTGATTGTGAGCAAATCCTTCCTTTATCAAGAGAGGCCTTTCATCCAGCTGTGAGGTGATATAGGCTGTTGAAGATATAACATTCAAACTTAACAGTCTATACTATATATTCCATCCCATAGGCCGATTAATGCGGCGTCCCCGAACAGGGTGCCTTACTTAATATGCAGGTACATCCTCGCAGCAGGTGGGTTTCAATTCAGATTTCCAAAACCTTCGTAATTTCATTACATCTGAACAAACCAAACCATTTCCGGGACCCTCTTTTAAAACTTGTAGAATTTAAAGCGGAAAATACTTTGAAGCATTTTCTTTTTGAGCTCTATGACGGAATTTTTCCTCTAAAAAAGTGCAGGATTGAAGTTGTATACTTAATGGTAACAACATTTTACTTTATATTCATTGTTAAGCATTTGCTTAAATATTAAAAGTTAATATTCACAACAACATGGTCAGTATTATTATGCGATAAACGGGAAATTCACATAAAAAGTCAGCTACTGGCCAGTATGGTCCAACCTCATCCGGAGGATTCCTCAGGGCGAATGTGATTCGCAACGCCTACACGAACTCTTATGTGAGGTACCCGTCTATCGCATATTATTTATGTCTGTGTCTGACGTTAGTTTTAACCAAAAATCAACATGGTGTTTAGATAAAATGATAAGTGCCTATATTCGCGTAAAACCAAAACTGCTACTCTTTTCCGGGAGCAGCTATACACGTGTAAGAAAACTGACTGGATAAGATATAACAAATAATCTAACCAAAGTTTCTGAAAATCATATGTTTTAGAATTCAACTTTTATTATCATGCATTCCTTCGATGATATTCAAATTTTACATAATTCGTTTATTCTATAGGCCGATTCATTTTACATTCCTACATACTACATACTCGTACCCAACTTATTTTATATGCAGGAAAATCTCTGCAGCAGGTGAGTTTCAATTCAGGGTTTTGAAACCTTCGTTATTTCATTACATTTGAGCGGCCAGAACCATTCAAATTTCTTTTAAAACTTGCATAATTTTAGACGAGATATATTTTTGGAACAGGTTTTTCGATGTACTGTCTGATTTTTAGGTTGAAAAATATTAGGGATTCCAATGCAGAATCGGAATAAATAGGCAAAGAGGCATATTATTATGTACAACCAGAAAGAAAGTGTATACCGAAGTCTGGATGCCGGCAACACCTAAAGTGCTATAATACGCGTGCGCTGAAGAAATCTGTTCACGCCCTTGTTAAAGAACCTCGTGTTATAATCTCTTGGGTGGTAATTGTGAAAGGGAGCTCATTCCATGTCTGTGGGAGAAAATTCCTCTCAAATACTATTGTTCATGACATTTCTGTGTGAATTCTATGTGAAATTCTAATGCATTTTCAAGGTGTAATGTGAGGATGAATTCCCTGTTCAAGAAATTCTATGAAAATAATACTATTCGGTACCTATATGGAAAGTTAAAGTAACATTTTTTCTTTCTCTGATAATTCCACTAACAAAGATATAAAGGATGAATCGATAGGCAGGTTAGTATTTAGGTATATAATTCTGTAGCAAGGGCTTGACGACAAAACTTAGGTTCACAAAGGATGGAAAGTAAAAATAAATTTATCACGAATTGGGGACTTCGTTCGTGATCGTGACTTATTCCCTAATTATTTTTCAATAAAATCTAAAGTCTAAAGAATTTGTCCAGTTATGAAGTGAAATAATATTAAACAAAAAAAACAACAAAAATAAGCAATTTCATTTCTGGTCTTCTTCATTAATTCCACTCCAGCGCAACTCACTTTCTAAATGCCATTTGCATTCAGATTAAGTTGATTTCTCGACAAAAACATCAAATATTTTATAGGGTTTTTTTAGGCATTCAAGATGCAGTTCTAAAGTACTCAAATTTTTAATTTTTCACCATTTCTTATTTCATTATTTAATTTGAAAAACATCAAATGACTATATGACTGTGTGCATAGTATAGTTGAGGGGTTACTTCGAGATTCCTGATATGAGATCTTAATTTATTTATTTATTCAACTTTATACAATAATTGTAAACGGCGGACTTAAAGCCTTGGACTTTCTCTACCAGTCAACCGACAGTTGGTTTACTTGGTGACAATGGGACCAACTTGCATATACGGGATAAAAAACGTATATACATTTGAATTGAAAAGCTCCTCCTTTTTTAGGTCGCTTTAAAATAGCCCACAATTACTAATATAATTACTAAATATCGCTTCACCAGCCCATTGCACCAGAATGACCCATCATCATCATCCAAGCGTATTCCCAGTTGCATCGTCAGCGGTTACGCTTCAGAGCCCGGGGTCCGCTACCTTACCTAGGTGATTTGACGAGGTTATTGGTTTTTACACAGAGCGACTGCCGTCTGACCACCGCAATCCAAAGGGCAGACCAGAACTAATCCTAGGATAGGTACAAATCGGATAATCAGGTGATTCAAGCCTACAATATCCTAACCAGACTGGAAACAACTTTTCACAAAGTATACTTCCCAGTGGGATTTGAACCCACAACCTCCGGATCACAAGGCAAACGCCTTGACCACTGGACCACGGAGGCAGACATGCACAAGAATGACCCAATTATGTTAGAAACAGAACATTCCAAAATAAAAACAATTACAAATTGCCAATACCGTTCAAACAATGAAATACCGAATAATTGATGGGTGCGCTGACGCCTACAAAAACCTCAAACGAGTCGAGTATTTACCTTTCGTTAGCTACATTTACAAGTCACACCAAACAGTAGGTACTTGATGCGAGAGTCTACAGAGGAATAAGATACAGAGCTTAACCTAGCTGACCCATTTCCCATGATTTAGATGTTATCAATTTGACCTCTAACATCATTATGTTACGTTGACGCTTCATTAAGCGTCAACGTCAAAGATGTTACACCAAACTATACTCTATCAACATAACTGATACTAACAATACTTATGTATATCGATACATAGTTTATATGCATATACATGTAGTATGTTTTTCATTGACACTAATAAGTGTAAAATTTTCTATTCAACTTTTAAATTATCTTTGTATAGGTATACTTTTAATTTTTATTAATTCACAATAATCTAAATTCAGTTCCTAATTTTTTATAATCGTTGTTTAATCAATAATACTAGAGGAAATATATCTTAAATTCAAATCAATGTGAGGTCTGAATTATCATGCATGTATGAATTAAATAACTTGATATTTTTCTAATTGTACGAGAAGTCTAACAATAAAGTTATCTTAAACAAGTAATTATAAAAAAAACAAGCTTTTATCTAAAACAATGTTCTAAAAATTTTAATTCAAGTCGAATCAAATGGGCCCAATCTCGGTAGGGTTATGTGTTTTATCACAGACATACCGTGGCCACCTTCCGGCTTCATCATGAGATCAGTTCATTGGTGCCATAAGTGTAAGTTGAGTGAGTACAAGTAAGTAGGTATGTGAAGTTTCAACTCGATCGATTAATGGAAAGTGGGTCTTATTTAGCTTGCAAGATTTTATTACGGACACACAGACAACGGGACAGGTGAATGAAACTTAATAAAAGCTCTTAATAAAAATAAATATAACGCGATAAACTTGCTCTATTTACGTGCCCTACTCTGTGTTTAATTGTATCGAAACAAACTCAACCAAGTGTGATGCTTAACGTTATTACGAATCAAACGCTGAATTGTTGTTTCGTCCCACGTAACGAATTTCTTTGATCCCATCCCAAAAAGACATCTGACCACTAACGCAGATACATTACTGCCCATACACATTGATAGAAATAGATACAATACAATACAAAAATGTTCATTGTACCCACATATGACATTTACAATTATAACATAACGAGACGCGACGCAACGCGACGTAGCGCGCACTTTGGAAGAAATATAGAACTTGTTTACTAGGCAAAAATATACTAATTTCAGCGACAGCCCGCTTTGCCGCGCTGCGTAGTGATGCATAGCGAGGCGCAGCCGCGCACTTTGGAAGAAATATAGAACTTGTTTACTAGGCAAAAATATACTCATTTCAGCGACAGCCCGCTTTGCCGCGCTGCGTAGTGATGCATAGCGAGGCGCAGCCGCGCACTTTGGAAGAAATATAGAACTTGTTTACTAGGAAAAAATATACTAATTTCAGCGACAGCCCGCTTTGCCGCGCTGCGTAGCGATGCATAGCGAGGCGCAGCCGCGCACTTTGGAAGAAATATAGAACTTGTTTACTAGGAAAAAATATACTAATTTCAGCGACAGCCCGCTTTGCCGCGCTGCGTAGCGATGCATAGCGAGGCGCAGCGGGCTCTCACTCTTTTTGTCTAGTAAACAAGTTCTATATTTCTTTCACGTTCACGTGCGCGCTACGTCGCGTCGCGTTGCGTCTCGGTGTGAACTGACCCTTACTTCAACGATACTATTATCTTTATTCCTATTAGGGCAGATAGAGCGTTTATGCTCTTGCGGTTCTAAGCAGACAAAGCCCAGAGCCTCATAGGCCACTTCTACCAAGATGGGGCGAGAAGGTGGACAAAGGAATTAAAACAGTGATGGGTTGCTAGCCGCATTGCCTATTAACATGATTTGCATTTTTGCCCATTCCCTCGATCGTCTTCTACGATATGCGCGGAAAGAAAAGCAGCTGGCACATTCTTAGTTTTTTCTTTGCTCCCAGACCAGCATGGAAGAATTATAGCAAGTAAAGACAATATATCGATCGGGTCTAACAAAATATACTGAAATTATTTAAGGGTAAATTCAGTCCATGATACTGAACAACTTTCCCCAAGCAACATTCATCGAAATAGGAAAAATAATTTTTGACTTTCCATAGAAACTCGGACCAGCTGATCGGTCAACTTGTATTGGAGGCCAAAAAATATTTTTCACATTTCGATATATGTTCCTTGGGAAAAGTTGATCAGTTTCATAGGCTGAATTCACCCTTAAAATAGTTTCAGTAAGTATATTTATTATATATATTATATATACTGTTTATATTTACTGTTTATTTTGTATTATATATAACTGTAGGCAGTTACAGGCAACCATAAAGAGAAGGAGAGTACCACAAAGTAAACAACGTCTAACAAAATATAATGAAACTATCTTTATGATGAATTCAGTCGGTGATACTGAACAACTTTCCCCGAGGAACATATCTCGAAATATGAAAAATATTTTTGCCCCTCAATGACCGATCAGCTGATCCGAGTTTCTATGCAAAGCAACATTTTTTATCTTTTCATATTTCAATTTATTGTTCCTTGCTGATGCTTGCTGATCACTATCTTCTGTCCCCTCCTCCGACGACGGAGGAGGAGGGGACAGTCTCTGAGGACTTATCCCGAGGTTCTGGCTTCGATCCCCAGCCAGGGCAGTTAGAAGAGGCCTTTTTGATATTGTGCTGAGTCTTGGGTGTTTATCTATTTATGTATTTATCATAAAATATAGTATCATTGAGTTAGTATCCCACAACACAATTCTAAAAAACTTACCCTGGGTTGTATGTAGTATATTATTACTCTGTGCCTTGGGGCTAGCTCATTCAGTGTGATTTGTCCCTATATTTATATATTTATTCATCAACCAAGCGTGGTGATTATGGGCAAATCCTCCCTTGGGCGAGGCCTTTATTCCAGCATTGGACTAATATAAGCTGTAAAGAAGAAGAAGAAGACATAAATTCCATCAAAGTTAATATCCTTTTTGCATTTTCTATTTAGTTAGTAGTTCTATGTAACGAATCCTTACACCTTCAAAGGACAGCATCAGGGGTCGTCATATAATGGTCGCTTACTGGAAACAAATTAACGTGTTCCCGTAATGTTTGTCTTGTATTCTCGATTCCACAACCGATAACAATGAATCCTTGTTTTCTTGTTTTCCAATTTCCATTTTGTTACTCAAACGTTGACCTTGGAAGTGTTGGGTGTGCCTGTTTTTATTTTTTAATAATTGGTATTAAGTATATTTTTGGGATTTAAGTTTTCATGTATCTCAATTCTACATCGATAAAAATGTATTTTTGTTTTCTGTTTTTCAGTTTCCATTTTGTTACTCAAACATTGACCTTGGAAGTTTCTTGTGGTTTTATTTTTTATTAATTAGTATTATACTTCAATATTTTTTAGTATTTAAGCTTTTCATTATGTAACGTCAGTATAACGCTGGCCACTTGTAAAAATAAAGATGTTTGTATTTTTGAATAGCGTTGTAATGTTCCCTCTGTGAGTCTTAATGTTTTGATAAAATAACATATCATGTAAAAGTTTAATAAATGATATTTAATATTTACTCTACATTATTTCCACGGTGATTATATTATACTTCCAATAGTTATGGGCTGCATCACAATAATGTGAATCTGTGAGTGAATGACCACCGTGGCGGATAGGCAACTACGCTAGTCCGGCACTCAGAGGTTCTGGGTTAGATCCCCAGCCATGGCAATTTGGGAAATAGTCTTTTTCCAATTATCCGGGGTCTTGGGGGTTTATTTACATAAGTATGTATTTATAATAAAATACATATACATAGATAGTCTCGTTTACGTATCCCGTAACACAATTAAAAACTTACTTTGGGGCAGGGCTTGGAATACCGTTAAAAATCTAGTAACGTTAATTCTGTCAAACGGCGTTAACGTTATATGCAAAGGTAACGATATGCTGGGTAACGGTATTTTCCCACTATTTACCAATTCAGATAACGTTACCAATGATATTAACGGTAAAAGGTATTGTTAACACTGTATTTCTTTTCGATATTTGACAGAATAAATTGATGACAATTTGTCTAGTAGGCTAGTCGTCTATTTATATAATATTTTACAAGTATTGAAAAAAAGTATAGTTACTTATCGTTAATTGATAACGTTATAGACTGTATTATCGATACCCCTTATAACGTTACCACTAAAATAACGTTATTTAACGTTACTTTTAGTGTGAATTTGGTATCGTTAACAAGCCCTGCTTTGGGGCTAGCTCAATATGTGTATCACAATCCTACAACGGATAACAAAAATTTAGTTTTTTGTTTACCGATTTTCATTTTGTTACTCGAGCTTCAAGGACAACTAAGTGCCGGCTGCCTAATTTCGGTCGTTTTAAGGCCGTACCTGTTTTCCGGGGTCCAGTGCTGCCCCCATTTAAAATAAATCATTTCAAAGAAAACGGAGACATCATTTAAAATTTTGCTACTACCAAGTACTAGAAAACCCTTCAAAGTATTTTATGAACAACTGTTTACAGTTTAAAGCGAGAACGTTAAGCTTTACTAATTTCAGCGACAGCTAAGCACATTTGCGAAAAACGGCCACTTTTGGCATTTGCCAAAAGTGGCCGTGCGTAGTAAAGCTTAACGGTCCCAGTATAAACTGTAAACAGTCGTTCACAAAATAGTTTGAAGGGTTATCTAGGACTTGGTAGTAGCATTTTAAATGATGTCTCCGTTTTTTTTTAAATGATTTATTTTAAATGGGGGCAGCACTGGACCCCGGAAAATTCAGGTACGGCCTTAATAATTCGTAGGTAGATTTTTTTAAAGGCGTAGGAAATCAGTTTAGTTGTTTATATTTCTAGGCAATTTTTTGTATTTCGATTTGAAATTATACAAAGAGTAAAATAATATCTACTAACAATATACTTGATAATGAAAGAAATAAAAAAACTTTTTTGATTAAAAATATCAATACTTACATACGTAAGCATAGGAGAGAGGGGGGACAACAGATTTGATTACTTCTGCTTATGTAATACTTTATTGGTCCCTTTAAGAGATTACTAAAATGACAGAAAATATCTTTAAAAATTATAAACGCAGTTGGGATGAAGTAATAACGGCTGTTGTATAAATGGTGTTTGTATATTAATGTATATCATGTGATAATGTTCTCAAGCGAATGTCTAAGTAGAGGCTTATGGCGCTTATGTTATGTTATGACTCCCTAGACTGTTATGGCTTTGCGCAGTGTTGATGCTATTAATTACCGGATATTACCTATACCATTAATTGATTCCTAACTAAAGTATTTATAAAATTACACAACTAATGGTTGTTCCGTGGTGGTCTAGGAAAAAAGAAAATACTCCAGCTGCTTCTCAGGCCATGCATATCGTAAAAACCAACCGCGAGTAAATAGTCGAAAATCCGAATCGTGTTTATAAACGATGCGGCTAGTAACCCGGTTACTATTTTGATTCTATTTTACAACCTTAACGCTCACCATTACCTACACCAAAAGTGGCCTTTCGGTCTTACGGCCCAAGCCTCTGTCTACAGCGCTAGGGATAAAGACGTATCTTAATTGTTTTCCTTAGCCAGTTTTTCTTCAATCAAATAAATCCACATAAAAAATTGTTTTGCGTTAATTCAACAACCAAAAAAAAAAACAGACTAATAATTCCATTATTAGTCTGTTTTTTTTAATTTTAACCCCTAAACCTATATACCTTAAACATTTTGAGAAAACAGCCGGCTTAAATTACCTCCCCATTGATACACACTCAAGAATTTATACGCAATGAAAGTGCTGGTTTATTATTCAAGCAAAATATAGAGAACAATTTCCAGCGTAGTACTGCTCTAATATAGCATTCCAGTTTTGATTAGCCGAGCTAAGTACAATTAATGATTCAATGTCCCAGACTGCGCACTCTGGAACACTATGTTTAAAGTAATGTTTCTTTTTCTGCTTTAGCGACAGCTTGACTATGGAGTTACAGCGGATTAGGCAAGTAAGTAATATATAATATAAGTCAATGGATCAGGTCAAAGATTAGATTTTTTCACTGAGCGAGGGCGAAGCGTCTTCACTTCAGCTTGGGCAAAAACTTAATAAATAAATAACGCATGCGTCCACGCATGTGACGTCAACGTCTGTGCGAGCTGGCGCTGCGGCAGTTTCGGCGGAAGCCCTAAAACGCAGGAAACATGAAGATCTCATCGGAAATTATATTGTTGTGCCCTTCGCCGTAGAGACGATGGGTCCATGGGACCCAGAAGCAAAATCCTTTGTGACTGAGATTTTTACGCGTCTCTGCGATGTTACGGACGATCCATGGGGGGGCAGCTACATTACATAAAGGATTTCTATCGTGGTGCAGATAGGTAATGCTGCCAGCCTTCTGGGTACCCTGCCTCGCAGCGAGGCGTTGAAGTCTCTTTTTTATTTGTAATTTTTATTTTATTTGAATTTGTAATGATGTGTGCAATAAAAATTATATGAACACAATAAATATTTAAATGTATACTAATGTATAGGGACAAATCACACAGATTAGAAATTGTATACAATTTTATGGCATGTAGGTATTTAAAAACTACGCACATAGCGCTACCAATTGATGGTTGTTGGGGCAAAAATGATCTAGAATGGCGACCACGTACCGACAAGCGCAGCGTACAACACTCACCTTGTATTAGGTGGCCAAACGAACTTTCAACCAGTCATGTTAAAAATCCACTGAAAATAATTTTAGAGAGATATTTTAGAAATTGTTTTCCGCAAGACATGACTGTACCAACTACCAGCATAAGCGACCGTTGCAGTTTGTCTGCTTTGTCTCGGAAATGAAGGCTCCGATCGTGATACTCCGCATATCCAGCGCAACATTTGCATCTCCGTGACACGCAGTTCTGTTGTGCCGCCCAAGCAAAAGCCACGCTTCACTGCCATATAAAAGGAAAGGTCTAATGATGTATTTGTAGACCCGTTCCTTTAACCGAACCGGCTTTTCGGGGTCACAAATGACAACAGTCACCTCCCGCTACTTTGCCCATGCGGCAGATATATGAACATTGACGTCGGCATCGATGTCTCCGGACGCGTGACGTACAGTATCTGAGCAGTAGACTGCTTATGGCAGAGATTATTATGACGATAGAAACGTAATCTGAATGTTGTAGCCTACAAAAAATAACGAGATTCTGGAATTAAGAAGATGTAAGACGAGGAACGATTTCATAAATTTAGAACAATAAATACAAAAAAATATAGAATCGTATTCAAATACGTCGCCCAATGATTATTGTTTGCTCTCTAAACGAAGGGCGCGCTCTCACAACTTGTTACATCAGCAGTTGACTTCTTATGGCAGAAATGATTATGACCATAGAATACCGTAGTCTACCAAAATTACGAAATTCTGGAAAGAAGATGTAAGACGAGTAACGATCCCATAAATTTAGATTAATAAATACGAAAAATGATAGAATCGTATTCAAATACGTCGCCCAATGATTATTATTTGCTCTCCAAACGAAGGGCGCGACTCACACAACTCGTATATTAAATTTTAATTCGGCACGAGTGGCTCTCCGTCACGTACATAATTATAAGGTTAATCTCCTGCTTGCCCCAGACCCACTAAAATTAGCATTAAATTTAATTATTTCCACCCAATAAGTACGTATACACGTTAATTGCGAGGTATTATTAGTTGCAATCAACAACATTGTGGTGTTTCTACTCTGTTACGTTTGACGTAGTTTATAGGTAATAACTGAGCTGTTTGATACGGGGAATATTTGTTATGACTTTGTATGAGCTTATGACGTCATAAGTTATCGCTAACAATCATTCGTCATATGCCGGCTACGAGCATGGAAATTTAATTATTTATTTGGTACCTACATACATTGTATGCCTATTATATTTGGCGATAAAAAAGCGGGAGAGCGCACTCCAGGCTCTGAAGCAGCACAGCTGAGGATGCAACCGGAAACTAGAAAATAACTAAACATGGGCGTTCTAAGGAAAATTTTATTCGTTTAAAAATGCATATGGATCTTGAGAGCTATATTTAAATTCTCTCTAATGAAATTAATTATACGCCATTACCTTCGCACACAGAATGAAATTAATCCATCGCTCCAAGGAAGGGACGTAATGATTAAATATAATTATTGAGATATCACTCGCGCCCTTCCGTCATTATAATTATATCCATACTTAATTATACTCGTACCTTTATTTTTATTTACTTTTAAAACATCTTTGAATATGTTCACTTACATAAGTTTAGAAGTCTTCAATAATTATAGTTTAGTTTTAGTTAGTCCAAATGTTTTTTATTTTCATATTTTTATTCTTAACAGAGAAATTTAAGAGAAGTGTACAGTAAAATATTAACGAAAATCATATTTATAAATATTTTCCCAATAAATTAAAAATTAAAAATTCATGGCCGCAAAATATCAGATTCTCAAAATTTAATGCCTTTAATATCTAAAGACCACTACCTGAAGCCCATATTTCAATAATATTTTATTTGTTGGATAGGATCAGATCAGCAGAGTCGTGTAAGTGGGCTATGACCTTTATACTTTTCTAACCCAGTCATCATCCCTATTCTACTATTAAAAGTAAAAACAAATAAAAACATGCAGCAGCAAAAAAAGTATTTTTCTGGCATTAAGTACAATTTAATGCGTGAAGGTAAGTATACATTTATTAACGGTATACATAATTATAAATAACGGTGACATAAAAAGCCCCTACTCTGGAACTAAGATAAACTTTAAAATACGGGTGCATTATTTTTGGATAATCTAAAAGACGTACTAATAAGAATTATACTTTTCTGAACCAGTCATCATCCCTATTCTATTAATGAGAGAAAAAACAAAAAAAAGCGGTAGCGAAAGAAGTATTTTGTTGGCATTAAGTACAATTTAATGCGTGTTAAGGTAAGTATGCATATATTTTACTCACGGATAAAAAATCCGTTTTACAGACCTGCAAAGAAACGTCGCAAAAGTAAATATTTCAATACAAAAATCCGAGGACACCGAGGTTTTAATACGGATCCTTGGGCTTCTTTATTATTCATGAGTATTAGGCCCGTATAACGACCCGACTTCCTTAAACGGTCCCAACTTTTTTACTGATTATACAATTCCAAAGTTATCAAAAATTACCAACATTATACCCTTAAAATATTGCCTTGGAATACGAATGCCACAGAGGAAAAAAAATTACATCTACATATCGTATACCTAATTACCAACATTAAATACAATAGATTACCTTTTATTGCACAAAATAAATAAATGCAGGACATACTTATCTTAAAAACTAGGAACTGTGCAAAGCAATTTTTTCCAGGCATCATGATAAACTAAACAAGGCATAAATGGGATTGTGCCTTTTCTTTACCCCTTCCGGCTTCATCATCGACATCTGTGAGTTCTGTGACACAATAATATTGCATTGTCATCCAAACTAAATGTGTATGCAAAATTTCAGCCCAATCGGTTGAGAATACCTACCTACTTTAAAAGAAGTTTTTTTTATATAATTTTAAAAACAATGAACTTAAATGCTTCTCAAGAGAAAACAATTAGGATGATACATGGAGTCCAGTGCTGGCCCCCATTTGAAAAAAAATATTTGAAAGGAAACGGAGATATCATTTAAAATTTCGTGTTAGTAATTTCATTTTATTCGTATTTGTAGTTGTGGTAGAGCCACGCTACCGGCAAAACTCAGTTTTGCTAGTAGCTTGAATGGGCCGGCTCGTCCGGGGAAGTACCACACTCTCACAGAAAATCGACGTCTGAGTAGTAGCTTTACCGCTACTATGCTTCGTTTGGTGAGTGAGAGAGCCGGAGCCCCGTCTCCCCTCCTCACCACTCTGGGGAGGTCCCTGAAAGGCCGGCAACGCTCTTGTTACACCCCTGGTGTTGCAATTGTCCATGGGCAGCGGTGATCACTTACCATCAGGTGACCCGCTTGCTTGTTTGCCGTCCTAAAACATAAAAAAAAGTAAACCCTAGATAACCCTATAAACTACTTTATCAACTGCTGTTTAAAGTTTATAATGAGAACGTTAAGCTTTACTACGCACATTAGCCAAAAGTGGCCGTTTTTCGCAAATGTGCGTAGTAAAGCTAAACGTTCTCATTATAATCTGTAAAAAGTAGTTCATAAAATACTTTGATGGGTTATCTAGGACTTGGTAGTAGCAAAATTTTAAATGATGTCTCCGTATTCTTTGAAATGTTTCATTTTAAATGGGGGCAGCACTGGACCCCGGAAAATTTAGGAACGGCCTTAAACAATCATACTTCAAAGTTTCAACTTTAAACATTGCAAGTTACATAAAAGGTTTTAAAAATGGTCTATTTTTATACCTTCATTAGGTATAAAAAGACGGCGCAATATTAATTTTCTTCAATGTTGATAAGGGTCTCGGTAAACAAGAAAATAATGGGAGGCCAAAAAATCTATGCAATGTGTTTCCCTCTCTATCCATCATACTTTATTAAATGTTAAAATGAGACTTTATTTTGTAATGAACTTCGAAAATGTGTAAATTTTCAATCATGTGAATACTTGTGAAAACACTTTCCATCCTTGTGGAAACACTTTAGTTACTATACTCGTAATAAATCGAACCACGGGCTATACTAGATCACTAAAGTATTATAAAATTAAAATAACAGCCAAAAAACCAAAATAATCTTTGACATTCTCATATAAATCGTCGGGGCGGCTGCACACTTTTGTATGAAAATGCCGATTTTTTTTGGCTGTTATTTTAATTTAATTATACGAGTACTTAATGAATATGACTTAACGATGGTTCCGGGTTAAAATAGGACCACTCAATCTCTTCCTGTGGATGTCGTAAGAGGCGACTTAAGGACTAAGCACAAACATCTCGTGCTACAATTGCATTTCCAAGGAGGGTGGAACGTCGGGCGGCGGCCGGTTGTAAAACTTTTCGCACAAATACATTCGAAAAGAGGGTTGACGTCAGGCAGGCGGCTGGTCGTAAAATGACAGCCAAATCATTTTAACTGTTCCGGCATTTTCTTCTCCACTTGGCAAGGTCTTTGGCATCCTTGGGTGACCATTGACATGCATGTTAAATTTGGAGAAGAAAAAGCGGGAAAGCGCACCCCGGGCTCCAAAGCAGCATAGCTGAGGATGCAACTGGGAACGCGCTTAGATGAAGAATTTGTATATGAAATAGTACCCATTATAAACTTACCATATTTGCTATTTAACTGTGTACCAAGAACAGGATCTAAACCTATTTAATCTGCACTAATCGTTACCCATCTACTTACATTTATCCTGACCGAGTGTAAATCTGTGGTCCAGCCTGACAATGTGAACAACTTTTCCTATGGAATAGAACCAACGTTGGGATAGTAAGTTTTTTCTAAAATCTTAAAATAAAACAATAATTTTTAAAGGCAAAATCAAATAAAAGTAGTAGTAGATAAACCCTAAAAAATGGCTAGGATAAGGGTATATTACCTGAAAAAGCGATAATTCCCCGTAAGGGTTGCCCCTCGCGTCCTGTAAGTCCCGCATTAGTCACAGGCTCACGGTATTAACATTGGACAGCGAAATATCTACACAACATTGTCTCACTTAGGGCTGCAAAAAATTTTAATTTTTAAACTTTTTTCCATTTTAGCCTAAGGAGGACGTTGCTTACCATACCAGTGTCTTCTGTATCTATTATAGTTTGCATATCAAAATTGCTCCGTTGTAAAAATCACAAATAATTAGAAACAATGCTTATGGTTTGGGAACAGTTCCACTAATTCAAGCTTGCCAAAAAGCGGAATTACTTTTCAATGATAAGCATTTTTAGTCTTTATATTTAAATTTTTAAATGAGTACAATTTTAAGAGACGCCATATTGATGTTTTTTACCCTCTTCTTTAATCGCTTTTAGCATGATGATAGGCGGGAAGATGGCAAAAATAAATCAAAATAGTGATGGGTTGCTAGCCGCATTACCTCGATCGGCTTTTACGATCTGCGCGTGATGCATTCTATGTTTTTTCTTTTCTCCCAGACCAGCATGGAAGATTAACAAAATATACTTACTCAAATAATTTCAATTTTCAAATGCTTCCTTGCGACTCGCTCCCCACAACAAACCATAAATTGGACATTCGGAACTGAAAATACTGAAGCGTAACACCGTGCTTTAATCCACTAAGAGATAATACAAAATATGGAAGTCACGAGAAAACAAACAAAACCGCTAAACCGGGCTTTCGTAGCTTAAATCTGCCGAGAAAAAGATAAATAGGTAATTCGGCCGCTGCGAATTCCCCTAGTATGATGTACTATGATACACACAATTATGAGGGTGGGAACCGACCACTGCTTTTTAGCCAATTCACAGTTTTATGGTTTACTTTTGACTTATGTACGTGCGTAAAGATTTTTTTCTTTTTACGCTTAAGATTTTGGGCCCGGATGACTACCTTTTATGCCAGAAGGGCGCTGGCGTAGAGGTACACCACAGAGGCGAGATTACATCGATAACTTCAAAAAGGATTGGCAACAAGCTGCTAGAGATATATATAGATAGAGATCAGTGAAAGAAGCAAGGGGAGGCCTTTGCCCAGCAGTGGGACACATTATCAGACTAATAAAAAAAAGCTTCTATTTCGCTTGCCCAGATTGTTGTTGTATTTGGGTCAAATCTTGCAAGTTAAATTTGAGCCACTTGCCGCTTTCTGATTGACATGAAATTTTGTATGCTATAAATCAGATGACAATGCAATATTAATATGACAAGAAGCTGATCTGATGATGGAACCCGACATCGAGTTTGGGCTTATTACATTTGCCTCGTAAGTTCTGGCCTCACAATAAAAGATTGTACGAAGATTTTTTTCAAAAAACTTATTATTAATATGACAAGAAGCTGATCTGATGATGGAACCCGACCCATCTAGTTTGGGCTTATTACATTTGCCTCGTAAGTTCTGGCCTCACAATAAAAGATTGTACGAAGATTTTTTTCAAAAAACTTATTTAAGAGAGAGATTGTGTAAGTTTGACGTGTAAATCTGTCTGCCTGACGTGGCAGCGTAGCTCCAAAACAGATGAACTATTTCTTTTTTTTATTAAACCGTGACCTGATCAAAAGTATAATTCGAAACTTTCGAGTCAGTTCAACTGGCCTAGAAAAAAAACCGCTAAACCAGGCTTCGTAGCCAATGAGCAACAAGCGCGCTCGCAGGCGCTTCATCAATGGTTAGGTGAAGCTTAAAATCTGCCGAAGAAAATAATAATAGGTAATTTAACCGTCGCGACTTCCCCTACTAGTATGCTGTCCTGCATGCCTGATATACACAATAATGAGGGAGGGAACTGACCACTGCTTTTTAAAGAAGTAAGTTTGTAAAGAATACTTTTTAAATTTCTGTTTGGTTATGGATTTTTCTACAATTCTGTGCAATAAATGATGTCTTGAGATATCTCTCATGAGATGATCTCATGATGAGAGACTCGTAATGATATAGGTATATCAAGTAGTGAATTCACATATAAGTACATTGTAGACGACACACAAATACACACAGGTTAGGGAACCAACCACTGCTTTTTCAGCCGATTTACAATTTTATGAATTACGATATAAGTACGTATGTCTACGTAGGTGATTCGGCCGTTTAAAATTCCTCTAGTACCTATGCTGTACTGATAACACACAATTATGAGGGAGGGAGCCGACTACTTGTTTTTAGCCGAGTACCATTTACTGATTGAATGAACGTTTTTTGTTTATCCCTGTCTTTCGATAAAACAATATTTCGATAAAAATATACCACAAACTATTTTATAATGCGGTGTACCAGTATACAATAAAATCGCATTTTAGCCAGACAACGAATTTATATTACCTAAGATTAGATCTAAAATACCGATCTCGAATCAGCTCGGCTCACATGAATTATTTGATGTCATTTTGTTTGATTTTAAAACAAATGTAACTAGAGTTAGGTACTACGAGTATGTAGTTGCTTAGTAAATGTCGTAAACACATAAGATAAGAAACATACGCTTTTGGCACTTTGACTGGGCTAGGACAGTAACCAACTTAGCGCGAAATTCGATTACTGGACTGGCTTCACACCTGGAACCACTGTAGGTAATAGGTACCTACTCGATTTTACACCTGGCTGCTCGTTACCAAACTACAATGCACAAGGTAAACCCGACAATGAATCCCTTAGTTCGGAAATGTAGTTCTTGAAATGCCCAGTAAAGCAAGTAATTCCGTTTAGAAATAAGAGGTGTGATGTCAAGGTGCCTTTTGGTATATTTGAAGATGCCTAAACATATTTATATAACGTCTAACAAAATATTTATATATTTTTTTTTACGTTATATACTTACATTGTATTATACAATATCCAAGTTGAATGGCAACCAATAGTCAAACGAAAAAAATATTGTACAAAATTTAAGATTTTTTTTTTATTTTTTATTGAATATATATGTCATCGTCAACCACAGATCTTTTTGAGTCTCCACTGAAAGAGTACGACCCTCTCTGTACTACCGGAGCCATACTTGACCAGAGCAGCCAGAGGATTTGGCCTATATTCTCGATGCTGACGGGTTGGAGAGGTCTCATTGATGTTTATATAGATAGATAGATAGATAAATGATTTATTTGTTTTCTGTAACACACAATATACATAATGTAAGGTACACAATTACAAATTTACATAAGTACTTAAAACTAAGCATGCATGCATTTGTGTGGCACAGTGCACAAAAAGGCTACAGCTCAGCTAAACGCTACTCACTAGGAGTAACAGCTGATTTTCAGCTGGCGATTTTACTGGCTGATGTTTATATTATGCTTTGTTTAGCTTGTGTTTCCTAAGTCGCCTTCTACGACATCCACGGCAAGACTCAATTTATAGCTACTGACTCTTATGTATTTATTATTTATTTATTATTATTAGATAGCGCTTAAAAATGTACCTATTGTTCTATTGATTTGGAAAATTATGTCACTTGTTTGATTCAATGTCACAACAATTTTTCTAACAAAATAGGTATATTCTAATTTCTTAATAGTTATATAGTGTTTTTAGGCATTCAAGATGCAGTACTAAAGTACTCAAATTAAATAATGAAATAAGAAATGGTTAAAAAAATCCCATGTGAGCAGGACTTGAACCCGCGACCTTAGTCTCAATACAACTACCTATGCTCTTACCAACTGAGCCATCACGCGTTTAACCCCGCACGCCGAATCTCTCCATTTGATATTCCTACACGCATTAGGCTTGCGTCACCTAACACTACGTGCAGCGTTGCGCAGGCGTGCAAGATTGAACACGTGATGGCTCAGTTGGTAAGAGCATAGTCGTATTGAGACTAAGATCGCGGGTTCAAGTGGTATTTTTTCACCATTCCGTGTTTCATTATTTAATTTGAGTTCTTAATATTTTACAAAGATCCTAAACGCATTTTAATCATAACGCCACTCTGCATCAGGGTAAGTATCCCAGATAGAAAAAGAGTTAAAAACCTGTCTGTAACCATTCTACGACTAGAATTTACTTAGCATTGGTATGTGCTATTCCTAACGGAACTTCTCGAAATTCCGCGCCATGAATAATAAAAATTAGTCGAGTCCCGGGAACGCCGTCTCAGGTAAACTCAAGTTTAATTGAAAAATGAGGGAACTTTGAAGACGACCGACAACGGAGCGTCCGACTAGCGACTAAGTGAAAAAGGTTTCAGTTGCATTAAGCTACTTACTTAATTTACAAGTTTTTATATAATTTTTAGCATATTTCTCTTAGCGACAACTCTTCATTTGGTTAGGATCATTCAAAGTAATGTTTTTAGCTGTATTGCATTTCTGGGTAACCAATCTTAACCATCCAACCCCCGCAAAACACTCCTACAATGATTTCTAGAAATTTTGCAGCATGAATAATAAAAATTAGTTGAACCAGAAACGCCGTCTCAGCTAAAGGCTTAATACTCAAGTTTAATAGAAAAACATGTAATTATATTGTAAAAATTTTTTTTTAAAAGCAAGTTTGTAGCTAATGCAAATGAACTACCAAGACGAATCAATTGAGCCCAACCTCGATGGGTTATGTTGTTTATCACAGAGATGCCGTGGCCATGGACACCTTCCGGCTTCATCATGAGATCAGGTCATTAGTACAACACTATTACATTGTCACCCAATATTATTTACAACGTGGAAGGGACATACCCGTAATAAATCTAACCACGATCTATACAAGATCATTATAGTATAATGAAGTTAAGACGATACACAGTGTCCAGTGCTGCCCCCAGTCAGTGGCGAAAGACGCCACTTTTGGCAAAAATGCAAACTAAAGCTTAACGTTCTCACTTTAAACTGTAAACAGTGGTTCATAAAATAATTTGAAGGGTTATCTAGGTTTTACTAGCTCAAAATTTTAAATGATATCTCCGTTCCCTCACAAATAATTTATTTAAAATGGGGGCAGCACTGGACTCCATGTATCGTCTTAAAATAACAGTCAAAAATCAAAATAAAATCGACATTCCCAAACAAATCGCCCGGGCGGCTGCACACTTTTGTATGGAAATGGCGAAATTTTTATTTGTTTTTTGGCTGTTATTTTAATTTTATTTAACTATAATGATCTTGTCAGGGATCTAGTATTGACCGTGCTTAAATTTATTACGGGTATGTCCCTTCCACGTTGTATGTTAAATTTATTTATAATTAGGTCATACATACAATGGAAAAATATATACCTATATCATGGTTGTACAAAACAACAGTTACTAAATTAAACACGTACAAAAATAATATCAACATTATTTCTAAGAAAGAAACGTTTACACAAATGTTTATCTAGCAATCAAAATTTCACAGCAAACACGAATGAATCAATTCATAAGGAATGATGAATGAATAAAAAAGATTCGCAATTTATGGATTTGGGCGCGACCCTTCATTCTTTTTATATTGCGTGATCTTGGAACCAGAATTACTTGTTACGATTTGAATAAAATGTTATAGAAAAATATTTAATATATTTGTTACGGCTCACAGCTAAGAGTGAATATTAGGTACGTAATTGTCTGTCACCTATTGATTTTTACATTACATTAAGATACTTATTTATTTATTTAAAAAAACTTTATTGTTCCACAATAAAAAAATGGTACAATTGGCGAACTTAACGCTAAAAGCGTTCTCTCCCAGTCAACCATAGGGAATACTATCTAATCATAACAGAAAAAAAAAATGTGTCTATAACTGGGTGAATTTCAACAGGTCCATTAAAATCTTTATTCCGTGGACTTTTTTATCTTTAGGTTTTTTTTAAATAAATTAGTTTTTATTTAAGTTTTTTAATAATGTATGTATTCTTGCTTAATATCTAGCAGATAACTTAAAAAAACTAACGAGATATACAAGATTAAAAATTTCGTGCCACGGCAATGAAATAAGCGTCCACGGCAATGAAAGAACTGTGCCACGGGAATGAAAGAATCAATCCACTGAAATCAAAATCCACATAAAACATAATATTCTAGATACTTACCTGAATATTATACTTAAATACATTAGATACACGCCTTTCTCCGAGAGGGAAAGGCATACCCAGACTGTGTCTCTCCATCGGCTCCTATTAATTCATCCCATACCACAAATAATGGCTTGGTTTTACCCAAAGTTTGTGTATGGGAGTAAGATTTGAATAGATATTACAAAGGAAGAATGGGAGTAGAATAAGGAAAGAAAGACTGTAGTATTGAGGTTTCTGAGAAGTGTGAAGTCCACAGTCTTTCTTTACTTATTCTACTCTCATTCTTCTTTTGTAATTTCTCCTTAATCAATTTTTACTCCTATACAAGTTGGCATCAAGACCTCCTTCCTCTGAACAGCCATTTTAATGCCTTTTAGACATATTTATTCTTGTAACTTGACGAGTCCTGTACTGTCAGTATTCGGTACTACCTGTATTACAGGTTAAGATGTTTTCTTTGCCTAATCATACCATGGCGATGAAAACATAAGTCATGTAAAATGAAACACCTGGCCACGGCAATGAAGTAAATTGTTTTACAAGACATGGCAATTAATTTTTTTCATTGCCGTGTCTTTTTTTAAAATGCTATAGCTAATTTTGGCAGAAACCACGGAAATAAAATCACGGTGATGAAAATCAAGGCATAAATATAAAATAACAAAATTCTATTAAATCGAAGTAATAAACACTTCACAAATAAACATAAGATAAATGGCGTTCTATCGAATGCATAATCAAGAGGACAAAATTATTCAAATAGAAGTTATACCTGTCCACGGCGATGAAAGAAAACATGTCCAGTAACAAAAAAATGGAATATTTACGTTTATGGCGCGAAAACGCAGGCACGTGTTGACGTCCTTCCACGTCGAGCACTTAGATGGCACTAATATGCAACGTTTAGCGCACAGGACGGGGGACGCAAGTCGTTAGATAAAACAATATTCCCAAAAATGTTTAGGACACGGCGATGAAAGGTAGTTCTGGGACAAATGAATTTTTATTAACCATTCGTTGTATTGTTTAAATTTTCAAATAAATGTATTCCAAAACAATACTTTAACTATTTACGTATCAAATAAAACTAGGTTTTAATATAAATAACCAATAGATTTTTATCAATGAGGTATAACACACCTCAATGTGATGTGTGAACAAACACGGCGATGAAAGATTTCAAGGGTTAATTTATTATTTTAGAGTACCTATTAATCCTATTAATAAAATATTTAGTGCTACACATAGATAACTATTTCACCTAACTAGAAAAAAAGTTAGAACATTGTATCTATGTTTTTTAGTACCGATTTTCAAAACGAAATTCACCCGTTCTATTTTTAACATATGTGAACCTTCCGATAGCGTATTACCTAAGGTTGATTGTTATATGGACTGTATGGGTTTAGTAAACATGCGTGTGGCTATCTCTGAGATTTATTGCTTTACCATATATACATACGCATTTTCCATCAAAACTTTTCTGTATGATCTTGATGCTGGATAGCCATCGAAGAAGAACGCAGCGGGCATAACCTAGTGTAAAAGAGGACTTTTCCCAGCAATAGCATATAGCACCTTAATATGGTAACTTGTAAATAAAATTAAAATCTTGCTGTGTCATGCGACTCTATTAATTTTATACCAAACTGGATCTAATAGTAAAATAAAAAAATTAAAATTGGACCAACAAGAGCATTCCTCTAAAATATAAAGATGACGAAGTGAGTACAATAATAGTTTTCATTGTTTTTTTTTTTTTGAGGAGCTCGGTGGCCCGGTGGGAGTACGCATTGCTAGCGTTTTCAGAAGTTAAGCAACCCCGGGCGTGGTCCGTACTTGGATGGGTGACCACAAGTGGTTCAAAAAACTTTTCTCGAGCTCCTCCGTGCTTCGGAAGGCACGTAAAAGCCGTTGGTCCCGGCTGTCATTGTATGGCAGTCGTCAAGCTATGTCAGATGCCTTTAGGCAGCTTGAAAAATCTGACACCAGTGTTGGCCACTTACATAAACGAAAAAACAGTTTTCATTAGTTTTATTATTCTCAATTGCACGTTTTTAAGAAAATTAATTTATTCCTATGATTAAATTATCTTTGCAAACAGTTATTTAACAAAATAAGCAACCCGTGTGGTTCCGGGTTAGAAATAGGACCACTCCATCTCTTCCTGTGGACGTCGTAAGAGGTGACTGAAGGGCTTAGCACAAACATCTCGTGCTACAATTGCATTCCTAAGAAGGGTTAACGTCGGGCGGTGGCCGGTTGTAAAACTTTTCGCACAAATACATTTCCAAAGAGGGTTAAAACTATAGCCAAATCATTTGAACTGTTCCGGCTATTTCTTCTCCATTTTGCAAGGTCTTTGGCATCCTTGGGTGACCATTGACATGTATGTTATATTTGGAGAAGAAAAAGCGGGAAAGCGCAACCCGGGCTCCGAAGCAACACAGCTGTGGATGCAAACGGGAATGCGCTTAGACGAAGAAGATTTAACAAAATAATCACAACATCTTTTGTAATGTAATGATATAACATTACGTGTGTCACAAGTATTTGCTCCCCATTGAGCCGGCTGTACGATGAGACCCTCCCATTCATTTCATTCATTCATTAAAGGAGAATGGCCAAGTTACGTCACCTGTCACCGATTCCGATTCCAACATTTCGCTGTAGTATGCTAGAATAATGTTATATTAGTTTCATTAGTTTGTTAAACTTTGATTATTAAAACTATTATGTTTGAGCAGATTTCATCCAATTTAATTAGAGACCTAAAATTGTTTATAAATTATGTTGGCAAGTTTAAAAATTGTATTTGAATTGATTCTATTTATTCAAGAATTACATTTTTGCATTTTTAAAGCCATTCATCGATCAAACGTTGTAAAGTACATATTAAATACAATATATTATGAGGTTATGATTCTTACATTGAGGTAGTAGGTCATTAATTTGGCAAATAAAAGACTAATCAAAATTGTACCATACAGAAGTGGCACCCGCCCTCATTCGAAATAAACAGTTTGATCTCAAATATGGTGATGATAAACATATTGCTAACCGTCAGGCACTCTTCTTAAAGTAGCTATAAAATTATTAATTATGGTCCGATTAGAGAGAAAAAAAAATAACATATTTTTAGGACCTAGAAAACTGCAAAGCTTTGTTTAAAAGTAAATAAATATACGCCTTTGCCTAAGAACATCTTTATATATAAAACCTTTACAATATACATAACCACAAAGCTCCACAAGTAACATCAACAATCTCGCAACATCACAAGTTTAGAAGCGGACATATCAGCGCCAACTTGGGACAGCCAATATCTCAACTTACTAGGGTTGTCGCTAAGTTTAATTTAACGCCGACATCTGCTCCGAACACTGATTGGCAGCCCTGATCCCTTCAGACTGTTGCATTTTAAAATAACACCTGTTACGGTAAGTTCGTGAATTGGGCGATTTCGGTATTCCTCGACTGGAAGTTTTAATGTTTCGACGTTTTGAGTGTTTGTGTAACTTTGTGATGGTGAAGTTAAGTGTATGTGTATTATTTTGTACTAGCTTTTGCCCGCGGCTTCGCTCGCGTATCCCACGGGAACATTACTTTTTTCCGGGATGAAAGGTACCCTATGTTCTTCTCAGTACTCCTAACTATGTGTATGCGTATTTTAAGAAGATTGGTTTAGAAGATAAAGCGTGAAGAGGTAACAAACAAACAAATATACAAACTCACTATCGCATTTATAATATTAGTTGGGATTAGTTGGAATTTCGCGAAAAATCTAATTCTGGGACCCAGTTTAAAACTTGAGCGGTGGTTTACGTTTAATTTGTTAGCTGTATGTCAGCGTATGATTGTAAACCAAAGCACCCACTACCTAACTACGAAACCAGCTCCTCACAGACTTATAAGCCGACACAGTTTTCTGAAAAGCACGAATGCTCTAGAGTGTAACATCAAAGACGCCAGGCTCAAACTGTGGGAGAGAAGCTGCACTGTGCCTAGTTTTATATCACCACGTGAGGAACTTCCCCCTGGTCATGATTTGCCATGGTTCGCTTGGAAAGCGCTTAATAGACTGCGAACCCAGGTAGGGCGCAGCAAAGATTATTTGGTCAGGTGGAAAATACTGGACAGTTCGCATGACAAACAGTGCGAGTGCGGCTTTTCTCCACAAATAATGTCCTACCTTTTGTCATGTCCGAGGTGTCCAAACATCTGCACCTTGAATGAACTATACACCGCTTCCGAGAATGCAATAGAGGTGGCCCTTTTCTGGTCTAATAAAATATAGGTAACCATCGACACGATAAGAAGAAGATTATAAACGCCGAGAATTTATAAACTAACGCGCGTAATTATAAACAGTCGATAAATTATACATGTAAAACAATAGACTTAAAAGTTTTAAGAGCTCCTCAATTCCAAACTCGGTGGAGTTATGTTGTTTTATCACAAAGATACCTTGGCCCCCGGCTTCATCATGAGATCAGGTCATTGGTACCATAATATTGCATTGTCACCCAACTTACGTAAATAAGTATTTGAAGTTTCAACTCTATCGAATAATGGGAAGTGGGTCTAATTAATTAAGACTTAATTACGAACACACAAACAACGGGATAGGTAAAACTAAATAAAAGCTTGTGAAAATCTTCCAAGAACGTTCCTACTTTACAAGAAAATGTATCTCTCCCAATTAGATAAAGATGAATTTTCTTATAAAAAGTGTTCCATTGAAAGGGCTCTTTTTAGCAGAGAAGAGACACGGCACGTTATACAGGGTGGAATTGAAATTGTTGGCATCCTTTTAAATATCCACTATACCCATGATACAAAGTAATTTGAGCCTAATAAAACGTCAATCAGAAGTCGTCATTGTCATATTAAAGAAAACCTCTAAACATGCGTTAGACTCCTTGATAGACACCATTACTGCAATTATAAATAAAAAACTTATCGTCTTAAAACTCATGAAAAGTAAATTAATTATAATAGTCTCAATTTCATTGCATCGTCGTAGATTCCGTAGTACCTAACATTCGTTCCCTCAATCGGTCGCGTGACATCGCCTTTCCCCACTCGACTTAAACCTTATCCACGCAGCTTAAAGTTTGTTTTTGTATGCTGGCCGCCCGAGCCACAGCTGGTGAGTGTACTTACCTGCGCGGGGGTCATAGCCCTCTCGCAAACGCGACTCGTGATGTTTTGATACTTTGTTTATTTTTCTTACTTTTCCATACTTTTTAATTACTGCACTAATTTCAGTATTGTTACCGTAAAAAATATCCTTTAAGTGAGTCTGTTAATAAGTTAAATTCATCATCATCATCATCATGATGATCATCATGTTAATAAGTTAAATTAATGCCAATGATTTCAAACGCTCCCTGTATATATATTCGCGAAAAAAGTTAATTTCCTCTTCAGTCAATATATTTAGGAACTACTCGTATGTTCTAGACGGTGGAGTATTTTCCATGTTTCCCGATCTTCTTCGACTTCACAAGTAAGACACCATTTTAAAAGTAATATTATCTCATGTGCAAATAAAGCCTCATGGCAGTAAATTAAAACACGTAAAAGCTTGCCACAGATACAAAATGAAAGCTAAAAACATACCAGTAGCAAAATGTGTTTGCAGTTCACACAGTTGCTAAAACAAACAGCATACGTTTGTACTTTTTCAGCTGAAATTCTCTTTATCCATTTGTTTTCGGACTAAAATGTACATATATACGAGTTATATTAAAATAGAGGGCGGCAGTGCACTTCTTTTTAATAATATTGCTTAGGAAATATACGTATTAATAAACTAACGCAAAACCTCTCAGATGGTACCTCAGTCTATGAAACTGAACAACTTTTGTTCTACAACATTCCCAAAATGCCAAGAATAAGATTCGGATTTTTATATAAATAATACATACATTGTTTACAATATAACTCGACAATAATGTTAATAAAATTAAATCTTAAAATTAAATCAATCAAAAATGCCACCCCGGACTGTACCCGGTTCAAAAGTACCCATTAAGCTTGCTGCGTTTCCTCTTTGAATGGCTATGGATAACCTTTGAACCAAGTACCATCCGGAGCGGTAGTCATATCCGCGGCACCTTAAACGGCGCCCTATCTCACTAATAAAGTGTTTCGCTTCTGAACACCATGGTCCTGCTGTTTCTACAGCAACCGGAACAAATTCGTACGAGTTGGACAAAACAGAATATCTGGCAATTTTAAGTCCAGCTGCCGCTTTTGCAGCCGCACCAGGTGACCGCATACTATTAGTGAGGTAGGACGCCGCAAATGTGCTAACACAAGTTGCGTCCCACAATAAACACCGTCCCCTCTGCCACGGTATTAAAGTTAGTCCGTCTGGACGTATGCCGTCTGTACGCGAGAGACCAGGAGGTTCTAATTGACAAGGTATGTTCGCCGAAATCAGTGCCCTACGAATAATATCATTTAAGGAATGATGTCGAGACAAACGGCCCGCACACCTCACACACCCGAGAGCGTGATGTCCGTCGGCCTCCACCATCTTCCCACAAACGCAACGATGTGGTTCGCACACATCGCAGCCCAATCTCAGAGCCACCGCCACCCTTAGGGAATCATTATCCAAAAAGGTTCCCATTTGCGGAGAAGGGATGGCATGTAACCAAGCCCCAGATTCTGGCTGTGCTACAGCTTTTAAACGTGCCAAATGGACCCCGACTGCCTGACTTTCCAATTCTTCAAAAATTGATTTTGATGACTTTTCATCCCAAAGACGCTGCACCTCGGGCTTTTCAGGAACCAAGGAGTCCGGATTTTTAGCACACCAGGCCGTTAAAGCCCCATCTACATGCGGCAAGGTCAATCTGTCACCATTAATAGCGAGAATTTGAGTGACTAGATTGACTACCCCATGTGAGGAGGCCAAAAAAGCCGGGAGCGATACCTCCTCCAAGCGGCGGACACCGAGACCTCCATATCGCACTGGCAAAGAAGCCTGCCTCCACTGCCCTTCATCAAGTTTGACGTTCAGTATGTCCTCCAGAATACCTTTTAGCGCATTGTCAAACTTTTTTAATTCGGTTGGGCACATCCAAGAAGGACTTGTCCTCAAAATGTAAGTCAACCGAGGAATCGCCAGGGAATTTCGAAGGAGCGTCAGAGAGACATGTGAAGATAAGTTCTTCAAGCGATCGTGAGACGCAAGAAGTCTAGTCGTCTTATCAGTTATGGAGGCAGGTATCGCCTCCTTAAAAATAGGCGCCCCTAAAAGGCTTAAATTATTCTCATCCACGACCTTCACTCCAGGTAACAAAGACTCAAAATGCGATACGGAAGTCAGGGCTTCTTGTCCACACAAATATAACTCACATTTGTTCGTACCTATCTCTAGACCGAGCTGTTTGAGTGTAGAAGACAAATTTTGTAAATCTGTCGCCACGATATCAGGAGGACCTCCTAAAGTACCATCATCTAGGTACCAAACATTCAGTGGAGACTTTAAACTAGTGACTGCTTTGTGGATCGCCAGACTAAAAATAAGGGGTCCCAAAGGATCTCCCTGCTGTGCCCCGACTTGCGACGAGATGGGTTTCCCCTGGAAAAATAGGTGACTGGAAGAAGAATAACATTGAAAAAGAAAGGGGTATATTACTGGTGTGTGTTCTAATACCTCTTTCAGAATCGAATCTCTTTCTACTTTTTTAAAAGCATTAACCAGATCCAACTTAACAATGACGCCATTCAAGTTTTTGTTTATTTCCGCAAAATAGCGAGTCGCGTGGATTGCCGCCTCACATCCTCCTGCCGTACCGAAACCCAACTGGTGAGGCTGTAAATGCAGAGCCGCGCTCCGTCTCACCGCGTTACAAGCGAGCTTTGAGACCAACCGCCTGAAAGTGTTGCCCACAGCGATAGGTCTTATACCACCGTCCTTCTTCCTCAAAGCGCAAAGGGATCCACCATACAAGTATGGACACACTTGGGGGTTGACCAAACCTCTCAACAGAAAATTGCAAAGATCTGTCAACGCTTCCAAAAGACGAGTACCGCTGTCACCTGCGGAAGGAGAAACGAGTTCTTTAAGATGATCTGGACGAATACCATCCAAGCCCGAAGCAGAACCTGACTGAAAAGAGTTTAAGGCATTGAGAACTTCTTCCGAGGTAACAACAAGAAAAGAGTTTGTATGGTTTGGTTCGGCAGGCAAACTTAGAGCACGGGACGGCGAAGGATGCTTCAACATCAAAGCATTGTGCGTCTCCTCGTCATTCGGAGCAATAGAACAATCCGACAGTAAAAGGCGAACAGCCCCTTTTAAATCACTATCAAAAACTTTGGACTCGATAGACTTATAAATGGAACTTGTCTTCTTTTTTAAATCAACCTGAATTTTCCTTGACTTTCGTTGTTAATGAAGAATGACTCTCCCGACTAGGCACTCTCAACGCAGTAAAAGAGAATGCAAGCAGCGCAAACCAGGCCTCCGTACTATTGTCTCTAAGACATTCTTTAATAAGAGACACTAGCTTGCCCGCAGCTAAGTATCTCGCCCCCTTCGGAATTTATTTCAACACAAGAATATCTTTCTTTAAAGTAGACAAGGCAACCAGAGGATTCTGACCATCAGGATCCCTAGATTGAACCGTCGGTGCAGAAAACCCACTAACTTCCCTCCTGTGCTGTCCGTGCATGCGACTCATATGTACAGCTAAACCTCGGGGAACGACAAACTGACGTGATGTCCCCGGACAGAGAGGACATGAACCGTGGCTCGCATTCTCATTCATAATAATGTATAATAAAAAATAAAAATAAGGTTAAAACAAGGTAAAAACAAAAGACAGTCAGATGAAACAAACTGCATTCTACAGCCAAAGAGTTCTATTTTCAAATGTTGCAATAAATTTTTAAATATTGTTTATGTAAGTGGCCAGTTCCGGAAACTTACAGTGCGCCCTATGTATTTTTGTCCGCGAAGCTGATAATGTTGTCACCATTTTTTATTTCATACTTTGCTTCGGAAGGCACTTTAAGCCGTTGGTCCCGGCTTTATCATTGTATGGCAGTCGTCAATCTATGTCAGATGCCTTTAGGCAGCTTGAAAAATGACACCAATGTTAGCCACTTACACACACAACTGAAAACAAACTTTTAATAAACCACAAATTAATATAGGCTCTAAAATGGCTTTCTGAAAGGAATTAAAACAATTTACTCTTAACCGTACAATCACAATCGAAGTACAAAGTAACTTTGTCGCAGATCTCTCAAAAAGTTTTGAATGAAAGTTTTTTAACTAGCTTATTGTGTCGCAGTTTTAGGCAAAGGCCTCCCCTCTGTTCTTCTTCGTATTAAAGTACTGCAAAAAATAATTGTAGAAATGTAATTCCAATTGGTAAACCTTTTCATTTTAAAAAAAAAAGTAACAGTAAATCTTCATATCCAATAATTTTAATATTCATGAAAACTTTTCATGTCTCGAATTTTTCTGAATCACTGAATGCCACTTTTTGCCTGCAAAGAACAAATTGCAACATACTTTAAATTAAATTACGTCGTGTTCTTTTAATTTCATTTATTTTGGCCAGAGTATATACTCGTAAATTAACATAGGTTGTACAATTTCAGCCAGATTTCACCCCATATGTTAATGAAGTATTGATATTTTGTAATAGATACTACTTACTACAAGTTATGTATAAAAAAATCTAATGCACAAAAGATAATAAGATAAAATCTCGATGAAATTATATTGATTATTTTTCCGTCCCAAATATCGACCAATAGAATTGCACCATTCGACGTCACGTGGTACAACCTACATGGTATTATACTGATAATTTTTTGAATATTTTCTCTGGTCGTTGCTATACATAAAAAACAATTTTATTCATTATGAAATTCTTATTTGTTAACTGTTCATTTCATCTAATGGTGCAATTCTATTGGCCGACATTTGGGACGGAAAAATAATCCCCCGAATACCACACGAGCTTCAAAATTATCTGGCATTTCCCTCAAGGTTCCCTGCAAACAAATAAAGTCGTCAAGTTTTTCAGGAAAAATCACTCGCGCTTCGCGCTCGTGATTTTTTAACCTGAAAAACTTGACTCCTTCTTGTTTGCAACGAACCTATCGGGAAATACCCGATAATTTTGAAGCTCTTGTGGTATTATAAGTGAAAATTATTATCTGGTTTATAATTTTTAGTTACTTTTAGGCCTACGCTCCACTCAAGCTCAGCGAGGCTATATTTAAACTAGGTTTTAACTAGGTTTAATAGGATTCCATTATTATTAGACTAATTTAAGAGATCTATCGATATGATATCTATGTCTTTTTTTGGTGTGTCAATAATGTTAAAAAAATATGTTACAACATATTTTATTCTAATATTTTGTAAGCTGGCATAAGGCTGGATAAAGCCCTGCAATTTTTTCTAATTGGTTGTTTAAATATGGTCCAAATGTCACTTCAGCACCGCTCACTTCGATACAACATTGATGAAGTTTCACCATTATTCTGCTTAGAAGTATGAAAATGTAGCGATGACAATGTTAAGAACTCCCATACATAGTTAACCAAACATTTCCCATCAAACCTCAACATTATTTGCAATTTAATCTTGTTTAATTACATCAATTAAGAATTAATGTAAATCGAAACTGATCCATTAACTCTATAAGACACTTTGATGAAGTTGAAATCATTCAGTGACTATGTGTTAGCTTACCAGTCAGTAAGACAGGATTTAATTAATTTATCTTCGTCTAAATCCTAATCTATTATTTATACCTCTACTATTACATCCACAGAATATACTTGTTTCTTGTTACAGTATATTATGTGGTTGTAGTAAGTAGTTATGAGCCGTGTGGTGACCGCAGATTTGTAACAATTCGTCACCACTCCCACGGGTGTCGGAAGAGGCGACTAAGGGAAGTATACTCGTAGGTAACAGCGTCCTTTTTAAGAAGACTTTTTACCATCCACTGCTATCACCAACCTGTCTGCCCAGCGTGGTGATTATGGGCAAATTCTCCTTTATTGGGAGGGGCCTATAGTCCAGCAGTGGACAGATATCGCTGTAAAGTAGTTAAAAATTAATTTATTAAGAATAGGAAAAGGCTGACATACCCCACCGGTCTTGGAATTGGCATTGGCAATCCATTAATAAGCGGTTGCCTTGGAATGGCATCTTTTTACCCGACTATAGCAAAGCCAATAGGTAGTGTAATGATTTCAGGAGTCGTATGTATGTATGTGTTTATAAGTATGTGGGTGTTTATGTGTGTTCCACCGTAGCATCCGAACCGCAATCCGAATCCAATTTTCACAAGTGAGTCGTCTATCGATTAGTTATTGTTGGCCGGGTGACATCGGCTTCAATTTGTATGCGAATGTTACATACAAGAGTGAGCATTTTTTGTTTCGGTATCGAGTATTTAATGTTTTTTAAACGCATAACTTGTAAATATTTCAAGGGAAAGTTCACTCATTATGTTTTTACTACGAAAAGTGTTCAGAATGAAGGACTGAACAGTCTCTTCAAATATTTGAACTTAATACTTACAGGCTGAGATTCCTCGAAAAGAATTCGAGAGAATCCGGGGCGAACCATTGCATAACGAAATGTCATTGATTGTTAAAACACGGCATGCCTTGCTTATTTTGAGTGGAGACCAGGCCCTATATTACACCCGTATGAATATTTGGAAAAAAAATCAGTTTACCGAAGAAATGATTTCAAGTTTCTAAAGCAGCTACATAGCAGCTGTATACTGAAATTATTGTGCTACGAGTATGACAACGTTGTTTTTACTGCAGACTTGAATTAGCTATTATTTGGTCTGGTATTAGAGCAAGGGCAGTGTAGTGAAATTAGCTAATTAGAGCCAACGACGTCGGGTCATGGAGCAAGGTACTTTGGGGATTAGAATGCTGACGATTTTTTTAAAATAAGTAGGTATACTCTACGAGTGAGAAAAGCTTCTTAAGAGGAAACACTAAGGTCGAGAGAATTGAAAATAAGGTATTTGTAAAATCTATTGCTGTAGTGCTGTGCCCGAACAACATCCGAGCTATAGAGACAACTGCAGCTCAGAGCGAAAATAGCTATGAAAAGTACACAAAATCAACGTTTCGTCCCCTGTTTTCTCCTCTAAAACTTAACTGACTTAATTTTTTTTTTTCAATTAATGTTGATAAATTATATTGCTGGGTTCCTATGTTTTCTTTTTGTAACCTTGACTTCGTCAAATTTGTTTGCTAGATGTTTGAACATCGTGGAAAATCTTTCCAATTTTTCAGTTTTATGAAGGTTCGTATCTCTTTTAATAAGTTAATTATGAAAAAAAAAGAAAACACGGGGACATGTTAATATATACATACATTTTTATGGAAAAAAATCATTGCTCTACTGGCACTATCCGGTGAGGAATCAGGGAACTACGCTTGTATGGAGAAATACGGACCATCGATTTCATCTTAATTTTCTTAGAGACGTAGACTTACTTAGGTACGAGTATATCCTATACGATCTAGATTACTTTGTGTGCTTCCGCCAGTACTCATCGGCTGTCGTACTCGCGACACGTGTTTCACCTTTACACGAGGTAAAAAATAATTAATTAAATCAAATTCAAGCACAAAACCAGACGTTGATTGTTCGGCGGTCAAACGACTAATGAGTATACGAGTACGACAGCCGATGACTGGTGGCGGAAGCCCCAAAGTAATCTAGATGAAAAGGCATGTAACATTGACTTCCGCAAGGTACTGAATCTATTAACGACCTTAGATATATCGTGGATATATCTTTATCGTAAAAAATTCAAGGGAACTGGTCAACTCGGCTCTCTCAGATCTAGCAATTTAGTATTGGTTATAAGTGTAAACTGTTTTGCTTCCAATTATTACGATTTTATTGTTATAGGTATAACTAGTGCATGCCTGAAAGGGCAAACTGTTGAAACATACCACATTATGTATCATCTTTTTATACACAGTTAAGCAATAAATAATTTTGACTTTGACTTTGACTTTGATATAAAGGAATTATTTTATGTTCTGAGGTGTTTACACGCTCAGCTGTGGCCGCTGCGGCGCGCACTTGTAATTTTTTATACATTTGTATGGATTCGGATAAATCTGGTGAGCGCAGCACAGTGCTTAAGAACAAAAATAATAAGTATAATAATTGGATAAAGCCTTACATGACCAGTTTTGGTTTATTGAGTAGTTTGTAGTTATTATTTTGCGGTAGATTTTGTTTTTTTTTTTGTTTTTTAATGACAAATCACACTGATTGAGCTAGCCCCAATGTCGTGGTTTTAATGTTAGAATTACAAATGAGTGGGTATTTTCTTCTCGATTATACTATATTCCTTTTAAAATTAAAGTTTCATTTTAATCAATTATACAGGTGACTTTTCAACCACCAGCAAAAATTTTGGAGCATGACACAGAACTACTTTCCATAAAAACAACAAAAAACGAAAAATCGGTTTCCCATACAAGTCAGCGATTGGCCAAACGGTTTCTATAACTTTTATATAGAAAGTAGTTTAGTATAATAGACTGATCTTTCTCGAATTATTTGGCCGGTGGGTAAAATCTCACGCTGTATTACAGTAGGTATAAGACGCTAGACAAAGGGAATGTTTTGAAACACGAGTTCAAGGGACAATACAAAAGTCAAGCACACCTTCCTTGGGCGCAGAAATTAAAATAAAAACGGCACTCAAAAGAAACAATAGCAGTTATTTAAACATACAGAGCAGTCTGAATACAGGTATTATTTCAAACATTAGTCCCTTCCGGCGATACCGAGAGTAGGTACCATTTTTGGCAATTTTTGTTTAAATTCACCATGTCTGAAAATTCCATTTTGTTGCTTAACTTTATTTTAACATTTTTTAGGGTTCCGTACAAAAAATGAAAAACGGAACCCTTTTATAGGATCACTCGTGCGTCTGTATGTCCGTCCGTCTGTCACAGTCAATTTTCTCCGAATCTTCTGGACCGAATCAGGTGAAATTTGGTAGGATGGTGTAATCCTATGACCCAAACACATACGAGTATGTGCAAAGTAAAAAAATATTTTTTTTTAAATAAGAGTCATTTTCGCGGGATAAATTAGGAAATTAAAAAAAAAAGTTTTGCAAACCTGTGTCATACATTAAATGAAAGGGCTTGTCATGAGAATCTCAAATATATTTTTGTTAAAATTATAAAATAAACAGTTTTGATTTTATTCATGAAAGAAGACGAAAATTGACCATTCCCCCCTCCCCCCCAGCTGATCTCCTAAACTACTGATCCTAAAATTTAAAAAAAAAATACGAAATATAGTTCATTGCTTGCAGATTACAGGAAAACCTATAAGAATTCAATCAATTGTACGAAACTCTCTCCATGCGAGTTTAACTCGCACTTGGCCGGTTACATACAATACACGTGTAATTAACATATGCGTAATAAATCGAACCACGTGCTATATACTCACTATATACATCACTATTAATATATATAACAGTAAAAAATAAAACAAAAAACATTCGGCATTTCTATACCAAAGCGTGCAGCCGCCTGGGAAATTTAAAAAAGTATCAACAAACATAAGAACTTCTCAACGATTCACTACCTATACAGAAATAAAAAAGCGGCCAAGTGCGAGTCGGACTCGCCCATGAAGGGTTCCGTAGCAGCAAGTAACATAATATTAAAGTTCTTGTAGTTCGTTGTTGATTGAATGAAAGGTAAATTGCGGCTTACGATTTATGACGTATTAAAAAAAACTACTTACTTATCGTTCAAACCAATTTTCGGTGGAAGTTTGCATGGTATTGTACATCATATATTTTTTTTTTAGATTTATCATTTTCTTATTCTAGAAGTTACAGGGGGGACACACACATTTTATAACTTTGGAAGTGTCTCTTGCACAAACTATTCAGTTTAGAAAAAAAATATATTAGAAACCTCATATATAATTTTTGAAGACCTATCCATAGATACCACACACGCATGGGTTTGATAATAAAAATTGAGTTTCAGTTTTAAGTATGGGGAACCCCCAAAATTTTTTGTTTTTTTTTCTATTTATGTGTGAAAATCTTAATGCGGTTCACAGAATACATCTACTTACCAAGTTTTAACAGTATAGTTCTTATAGTTTCGGAAAAAAGTGGCTTTGACATACGGACGGACGGACACACAGACAGACAGACATAACGAATCCACAAGGGTTCCGTTTTTGGCAATTTGGCTATGGAACCCTAAAAAGAGCTTCAAAATAACAAAAGAAGAGAGATAATATACTTATTTGTTATTTTCCATTAATTATTTTTTGATGAGTGTGGTACTTCATTTTGGAAGGCTTTCTACAGCTTTTAGGGGATTTATAACCAATCTTTAACATCTAAAAGATTGGGCCTAAGTGCTTCTAAGTATAATAACGTCTAACAAAGTATACTGAATCTAATTCAAGGCTGAATGCAGTTGGACGACCTCCGTTGCGTATTGGTTAACACGCTAGTCCGCCACTCGGAGGTTCTGGGTTCGATCTCCAGCCAGGGCAAGTTAGAAAATAGCCTTTTTCAGATTGTCCAAGGTCTCTTTTGTTTATCTATATATGTATTTATTATGAAATGTAGCATAGTTGAGTTAGTATCCCATAACACAAGTTTAAACTTATTTTGGAGCTAGCTCAATCAGTGTGATTTGACCCGTTTTATTTGTTTATTCATTTAGTCCATGATACTGAACAACTTTCCCTAGGAACAAATATCAAAATATGAAAAAAAAAAATTTGCTTTACATAAACATAAACTCGGATCAGCTGATCTGTTGCTATAGATCGAAATCTAATGCTCCTACATTCACCGCTTCGATTCCGATTCCATTTACGCAAACAAACTAACAGTAATTACAATGAAACACTCAAACACACACATAGACAAAGATGCATGCGATTGGTCGCGACAAGGTCACGCACGCGTCATCGCCGTGCCGGTCGAGCAGCCGGCTCAGGGGCCGATTATTATTAAAATGTTTATTTACTTACATATGGAAGGCAAGTCCCGTGTTTTTCATGTATGCACATGACGGCATTTTTAATGAATCGATTATCGCACTAACACAGCAATATTCTCAAAGGAAACTTTTTGCAACGCAACCGCACGACTCGAGTGTCATGGTGAACTGACGCGCCGCGCGGTTCATATTTTACACCCCGCCCGCCGCGGTACATATCACGTGGAATGATTTTTCATGATTAGTTACGCTTCTAGGTATTATTATTCGTAGGATTAAACTAGGTAAAGTATTATTATAACACAAAAAGTTTCAGAACAAGAAGTATTTGGTTTTAAGTAAAATTAAGCTCTAGCAGGAAGGATGTGGTCTGACTTTCCATACGGGTATATTAAGTAAACAAAGTATAAAACAACGTGGCAGACCTGTGGCAATAAAGTTTTAAACTAAACTATCATTTATTCGATCAACTTATCTAACACGAGCTATTTAGTTATTCTGAAGCTCAAATTCACTTCACTTAACTTTCTTTTATGCAATGTGTGTTGCTTTGGAACGCCCTTCAAATTAATATCCAGAAGCCCGTACTCGTGTAGCGTGCACATTATCTTCGGGAACTGTCTACATATATGTGTAGTATATGTACAGTATAATATATCATAATGCTTATCTGTGTATATTTTGAATGTATGTTTATTGATATATGTATTGCCTATAGGTAGGTACCTTTTTTTTTTCTTCTATATGTAAATCACATGTGCACCTCATATTAAAGTCTTTCTTTCTCGGCATCACTAGTGGGTTGACTGATGGATAAAACATATGGCTTAAGTCCGCCTATTAAATTTGTAATATGTTTCAAAGCAAAATCTGACATGTCGTTTCAAAAGGAAACCTAGATTTACTTTTGTACCTATGGAAAAGTCTAAGGGAATGGTTTTAAAAATTACTTCGATAAGGCAAATAATTAATTACTAATGTAGTTCACATAGTTGAGTGGGATAAAAACAAGGTGTAGTGACTTTAGCTTTAGAATACCAGCCAAACTAATTTTGTATTCATTTGTTGTGTGTCTAACAACTCAACAGCATGTTAATAAACACCACCGGTTGAAGTTATATTTTCAAACGAGTTGCAAACTACGTATTTACTACAATGTCGAAGTGAAATTGTGTTCTAAATCACAGTGCTAGGTTGCTTATCTCAAATTAAAGTTGCTGCGCTGCGGTACCTTCGATCGTAATCATATTATGTGAAATGAAATACGCATACCGTTACTTCTTTGACTGTTCTCTTAGTTGCACTGAATTGCCATTGTCTTTTCCATTTTAAACAAACTTGTGTGCAGGTTAGCCCTCTAGCTATGACGATCAAGATAAACAACAAACTTCCGCAACATAGAAAAAATGAAACTAATGAAAAAACTAGTATTAAACAAATAAAGCAAATTCTACTTTAAAAATGTAAGTAATAACATTTTGAAAGTAGAAGTGGCTTTATTTGTTTGCTTTTTTCCAGTGTCCGAGTACCTCGACGATAAATTGGAAAAATTTAAAATTTTATTGGTAAAAATATATACTTATTCTAAATAATCAATATAGATTTATAAAAATTAAAATAACTGTGACGAAATTCCTCCTCTCTGCTTTGCAGTTCCCTACAGGGTTCTGCATGAGTGTGGGATCATACAACATTCTAATTGTAGTCTGCATGTAATTTGATAAAGTAGGTTTTGTTTTTTCGTGTGTGTAAGTGGCCAACACTGGTGTCAGACTTTTCAAGCTGCCTAAAGGCATCTGATATAAAGTAGGTATTGAGTATTGTTGAGGTTTCCACGCGATAGTTGTTATATACTCTATACGGGAAGCAAGTGGAGGTTGATAAATGCTGTGTTGCTGATAATTTGGATTTAAAAATTTAGGAGAATCTGTGCAAACTGAATCAGTGTCTACAAAATTAAAACGCTACCATCATCATCCGAGCGTATTCCAGGTTGCATCGTCAGCGGTTACGCTTCAGAGCCCAGGGTCCGCTACCTAACCTAGGCGATTTGACGAGGTTACTGGTTTTTACACAGAGCAACTGCCGTCTGACCTCCGCAACCCAAAGGGTAGACCAGAACCAATCCTAGGATAGGTACAAACGCTAGATGGCGTTCGGGACCAACGGCTTTACGTGCCTTCCGAAGCACGGAATCATCTTTCTTTTTGGATAATCAGGTGCTTCAAGCCTGCAATATCCTAAACAGACTGGAAACAACTTTTCACAATGTATGCTTCCCAGTGGGATTTGAACCCACGACCGGATCACAAGGCAAACGCCTTGACCACTCGACCGCGGAGGCAGTTAAATTAAAAACGCTACCATTTTGCTTTATATATTTGATTTTAACCACCCACCATACTTATATATCTTCATTTGACTATTTGATTAGAGATTCCGTGTACTATGCCTACTTGTAAATTGATAGGGATTCATTATTTTAATTTAACCGAATGAAATCCACTGCTGAACAAAAGCCTTCTTGTCGCCGTAGACATACTGGCCAGGTTTGGTGCAGTATTAACTATTGGCGTCTATTCGGCACTTTATGCTCTACGAGTAAGAACCTAGATGGTATTTTAGCGCCTATGTATAAAACGTCAATGCTCCATTGTGTGATATCGTCTCAAAATGAAGCAACATGTCCATAAAACAAATAATAAAACGGGATAGCCAAGCGATAGCCTTAAATTCTGTTTTATAGACTGAAGAGAGCTCAGGATAAGCCTTGGAACGGTTAATTTTCGCTCTGACATCAAAACTTTACAACTGCTACGGATTAGGCGCTATTTTACATGAGTGTCTTGTTATTGGGGATTTCTGAACGATAAAGTTGAGAGGAAGTATAAACTTGAGAGATTCGACAAAACCAACTGGCTGTAGCCCTGGTTGCGTGAATTTGTTATTTATTGTTTCATTAACTTCAGTAGCTTTTCTTAATAATTGTCAATTTTACACGTTATGTACTTATTTTGACAAGTAATGCAAAACTTTGTGAAGTGTATAAGTGCCTGCAAAGGCCTAATTAGCAAATAAACATTTGAATTTTAACGTGTAATTAATTTCCAATTTTTCACGTCTTCGACGTTTTATAAAGATTTGTCTGTCTCAATACTACTTTTTCTGTTTTTATTTTTGTTCTGCAAATATACATATAAATGTGTACAAATGGTCTTCTCTGCCAGTCAATTATTTATATTTATTTTGGACCAACTTGAGAAAAAGTTTGGAAATTGTTAGAAACGTTAAAAATTATAGGTAAGTACCTATTGATGTTAATTTACATCAAAACGACAGGGAATTAGATATATTAAGCAACTTTATTAATTAAATGGCAATATCATTAACAATAAAATCAGACTGTCAATTTTATTTATTATTTATTTTTTAAAATCTTTATTGTTCCACAACAAAATTTGATAGCAATTGGAGGACGCTAAAAGCATTCTCTTTCAGTCAACCATAGGAAAAAACAGTAAATTTATTACAAATATCTAATTTAATGTATTGCTATTTTAAATCAGATTGTCTCACTGTAAATACGAGTAGCACTGTCAACTATTTAGACCCGACTTCAATAAAGCACTTTAATGAACAAACAAGTGGGCAGTGATCGAAATCGGTGTGGACTGTAGACAAACCGTGCCAGTTGGTACTTAATTTGCTGCACTCAGTGCTACTATACTGTATTTACCTCGCTTGGCGGGACTCCCGTTGATATCGGTATTGCGGTATTGCTGTTATTTATTTGACTCGATTATAATAAAAATTCACATAATAGCCTTATTTATTTGCTTGTTAATAATTATGTACTTTTTAGGGTTCCGTAGCCAAAGGGTGCCAACGGGACCCTATTACTGAGACTCCACTGTCTGTCCGTCTGTACGTCCGTCTGTCACAGGGCTCTATCTCTTGAACCGTAAGGACACTTGAAATTTTCACAAGGATATCTATCCTTAATTTAATATCTATTAAGCCATGCTCTTGTATGAATTTACACATTGTAGGTATGGAAAGACAAGCACACAATGACGATTTTTGGCGATGAAGATAATGGAGTGGTAAGCCATTACCTTCTCCATTTCACACACTAACAAACTTAATGGTCAATAGTGTGCGGGTTTCCTCAACGATGTTTTTCTTCACCGGAAGCAGGTATTGGCAGTTGAAAATGACCGTACGCGAGTGCAAACTCAGAGGTACAAGTGGCGTCTAGTGAGGATCGAACTCGTGCCTCACAGACGCACAAATGGGGATGAAAGAGACTAAGTCTTTTAAGGCTTATTAAAAAGAGTACTCATTTTAAACGCCTCACGACTAGATTAGTCTTTTAACCTTTAAGTTTTTTTTTTCTATTTATTCAAAAAACCAACAGCTTTTTACAAACAGTATGTTAAGTTACATATAAATGACATTTTTTAGCCAATAACAGGTTTTTTTTTTTTTAAACGTAAGACGTATTGGACCAAGCACAAGTGCGTGTGTATGTGTGTGGTGTGTGTGTGTGGGTGGGTGTGAGAGAGAGGGTGTGTGTGTGTGTCTGTAGTGTAATTGTAACAAAAAAGTATGAGTGTTTATTTCTATGTGATTGTTTGAATCTGCTATCCCATATAATATTGTAAAATTTTATTTTTAAATGAGGTTTTAGAATTGGAAAAGATATCAACATCCGAGAAAAGATCATTATAAGTTGTACTCATTTTGATAATAGGGGAGTTTTGGACGTAATTTGTACGGCTAAATGGTACATGAAATAGTTTAGAGCTACAGTACCTGGTGCGCTTAGTGGGTACATTCAGACGAACTTCAGAGACAAGATGTTCGTTACCAAAGTAACCATTGGTCAACGCATGAAACAGGGTCATATCAACCATGGTTCTACGATTTTCCAATGATAGAATTTTGAAATGACCACACCTATCTTCATAGGTCTCCAAAGGTGCACGAGTACGGAACTGTAAGTGCTTTAGGAACCTTTTCTGTATTAATTCTAGATGGTCAATATGTGTCTGATATTTAGGCGACCAAGCACAACTAGCATACTCTAGTACATTACGTACGTATGCAAAATAGACTAATTTGATACAGTTAACGTCTGTTAGTGGTTTACATACTCTAGTGACAAATCCAAGATTCCTGTAAGCTTTATTAAATACATTTTCGTATTGAGGGTTGAAGGTTAGTTTATGATCTAACAAGATGCCAAGATCATTCACAGTATTTACGCGATTAATTACATTATCATTAATTTTATAAGAGAAATTAATAGGATTAGGGCTTCTAGAAAATGTTATACATTGGCATTTTGAAGAATTCACAGTGATTTTATTCATATCACAGTACTGTTCCAAGCGGTTCAGGTCATTCTGGAGTTTAGTGCAGTCTCTGACGTTACCTATGTCCAAAAAAATTTTCTTGTCGTCGGCGTAAAGTAAATAATTAGAATTATCAAAACATGTATAAATGTCATATAAATACGCGCAGTAGAAAAGAGGCCCTAAGTGCGAGCCTTGTGGGACGCCAGAGGGCACTGATACAAAGTTAGACCTAAGACCACCAATTACAACAGCCTGTGATCTATTGCTTAGATACGACTCAACCCATCTTAGCAAATCTCCGTGAATTCCGAGCTGGTCTAATTTAAGAAGCAGGATGCTGTAAACCACACGGTCGAAAGTTTATATTTGAGTTATAAGACTTCTTCTTCTTATTGTGTCGCTGACTCAAATTTAAATTTTGTTCTTCCAGAACGTTGCCACATTTACGCCTCCCTCCGAGGCAGAGTAAAGGTCATGGTACAGCTGCTGGGGCACAAAGGGCATGAGAGGAGGTGCTGCACGATCTGGTCTTCGTGACCACACTCGCACTGTGCTTCTAATTATAAGACTAAAGATTGACGACTAATTTGAGTTAGTCTTTTAACCTTGTCTTATAACTTAAAAGGCGCCTTATTCGCCTTGAGTCGCACGAGTCGTGAAGCATGGCATGTTAACAAAACGTTTTAACAAATAATTCATAAATAAAATCCGAAAGCAATAACATTTTTTTTTTCTATCACAAGGAACTCTGATAACTTCGCCAAGTGTGTATGTCTGGCTGGTCTTTCCGCCATGTTTGAATGCCATACACGACTTAGTCGCGAGTCCTACAAAGAACTCGAGGCGATTAAGTCTTTAAGTCTTTAAAAACAAGTCGAGTCGTTTCAGTCTTTTCATGCTACGACTCATCCTCAGGCTTTTTAACTCTCCACTCCACCACTCCACTCTTCTGCAGGAGCACGACCCTCTATGCACTACCAGAGCCATACTTGGCCAGAGCAGTCAAAGGATTTGGCCTACACTCTCCACGCTGGCCAAACGGGTTGGAAAGGTAGAGATGCTACGACTAATTCTAATTAATAAAGACTCGGACCTCTAGTCTATTATATCTAGTATTTTAGAGTCGAGTCGTGTAAGATTGAGACTAGTATTTTTTATAAGCCTCAAAAGACTTAGTCTCTTTCATCTCTACGTATATAACCAGTACCTAAATCGCTTGGCTTCCACCGCTTCATGAAGGATATACATACGCATCATAAACAGTGCTGTGTTTACAACCCCGTCAGACGCGTTTATTTAGGACGGCAAATAGTGTGATGACTAGTCGACTTTCGGCAAGCAGGTGGTATTATGAATCACCCTGTTATCAGCTAGTATACATGAAGATAGGATCGTGAAAAGGTATGACTGATATTGAATTTTATGAAAACATAGGAGCGCGGTTAAGGTAGAAGAAATACAAAATAAAATGCGTGAGAATCGTCTGCGATGGTATGGACATGTAATGCGCTAAAGAAGTGGCCATCAACAGGAAAGTTCTAGAGATAGACCGTCACTGAAGATATAAGGACACTGGGCATCAAGCAGAATTAATACAAAACTGCCAAAATGGCGAAAATTTATCAGTATGTATGTACTCGTATAGGCAAAAAGCCAGAAGATTAAACAAGATGAGGAGTAGACACAGAACAACAAAGGGAGTAGAAGAGCGGTGGCTCAATGGGGGTAAGTTAAGTACGCATTGCTAGGGCTTTCGCAAGTTAAGCAACTCCGGGCGTGGTCCGCTTTTGGATGGGACCTCAAGTCCTGGCTGTCATCATTGTATAGCATTGTATCACGTTTTGCGGCAAAACATGTGATCCAATGCGTACAAATATATAATATTAGGTCCTTACATATGAAATTGCCGATTTTCAATACTGGCAACTTTTAAATCAAATATCTTGCGTTTCATTAGGAATTCCAAATTCAAATTTATTTCAAAATAAAGCCAGAAAAATATTGTTTTAAAATTCGTATTTCATTTGTTTTAACATCATTTGTTTGTTCAACATTGTTATAACAACAACTATTGACAAATTGAAAATTCGCGGTATTTACGAATACGAGTTCCACCGTGGCACCAGTGCTGCAGAAACGACTCGAAGAATTAACGACGTGTATGGACCAGGCACCGCTAACGAACGAACGGTGCGTTTTTGGTTTCAACGTTTCCGTTCTGGAAATTTCGATTTACACAATGAGCCTCGTGGACGACCTGATACTCAAGTGAATAACGAAGAATTGAAGGCGATAGTGGAAGCGGATCCATCTCAAACCACTTCTGAATTTGCAGCAGCCCTCGGCGTAAGTGACAAAACGATACTTATCCACTTGCGCCAAATCGGAAAAATTAAAAAACTCGAAAAGTGGGTACCGCACGAATTGACTGAAGCAAACCAACAAACACGCGTTGCTTGCTGCGTTTCTTTGCTTAATCGCCACAATAATGAGGGAATTTTGAACCATATCGTGACTTGTGATGAGAAATGGATCCTGTACGACAATCGGAAGCGATCATCACAATGGCTTGACCCTGGAGAACCGGCAAAACCTTGCCCTAAGCGAAAACTGACCAAATAGAAGATTCTGGTTAGTGTTTGATGGACCAGTGCTGGTGTTATCCACTACAGCTTCTTGAGATCAGGCCAGACGATTACTGCAGACTTGTATGCAAACAATGATGGAAAAGCTCGCCATTAAACAACCGAGACTGATGAATTGCTCTAGCCCACTGCTCCTTCAGGATAACGCTAGACCACACACTCCACATCAAACGATCGCCAAGTTAGAGGAGCTGCGACTGGAACCTCTGCGTCACCCACCATACTCTCCAGATCTTGCCCCAACCGATTACCACTTTTTTCAAAATTTGGATAACTTTTTACAAGGAAAAAATTTCAAATCTGATGAGGCAGTCAAAACCGCCTTCAAACAGTTCATAGACTCTCGCTCCCAGGATTTTTTTTCCAAAGGTATCAATGATCTGCCTATAAAATGGCGGAAGTGTATCGATAACAACGGCGCATACTTCGATTGATTAAATAATAATTTCATAAAAAAAAACTTGTTTCACTTTTTTGATACTAAACGGCAATTTCATATGTAAGGACCTAATATTATATTATATAAGTCGCACAAAGTAGCATCAAAGTAAATGGTCTCTTATTTTTATTTTATGACTTTATTTTCATTTCATTTTAATGATTTTATTTTTGGAATGTTGTACTTACTACATAAAGTTGTATAGATATTGAAATTGAGTTTTTAACGTGTTACAATACTCTTTAGTTTATTAAACAGACTCCATGATGCCGTATCAACATGGAACAAATCCGAGTTTAGTCCGTACTGAAATGTATGATGATGTAGTAGACAAACAGATAGATACTGAGCCCAAAAGATTGGTTTTATGCCATTTTGATAAGGACCCTGAAATACACGTATAATATACCTACTTATAGTATAACAATGCACATATAAGTACACAAGCTTAAATACGGCCTGGTATGTTTGACTCGTGTTTCATTGTTGATTCAATAAAGTTTAAACAGCGGCAACGCGGTTGTGGCGGTGATTTTGTTGTTTTCTGGTAAATAGGGCACAATGTTGTTATTAGAACTTACTTTGCGCGCTCGATCGCTCAGCGAGCTTTGTTAAAATGCATATTAAGCATCTCAGCGATGCTGAATTTGGATGGATTCCTTCTAATATAGTACTTTATCTTTAGTTTTTGTGTGCTTTGAAATGCAAGAAGGTACCTACTAGATTGCAGTTAACCCATATAAGGCATTCCCTTACAAATTGCCCGGTGGCTGCACATGCACTGCGCTGCACTGTATGGAAATTCAGAAGGTTTTTTTTTTCACTTTTATTTTATTTCTTTAAACTATAATGATCTAGTATAGCCGGTGGTTCGATATAATTCGCATATGTCAATATACATTATATAAGAGGACACTTTATGAGATATCTATAAATATTTAGGTACATTTTATTATTCATATTACGTAAACTTCCAATAGAATAACAAGAATTGAACTGCTAAGAAAATAAAAAAAAATCCTACATTCATGCCAAGAATAGAATATCCCAAAATCTTGTTAAGTTCTTAGAATATGTTGCTAAAACTGCATAGAGGCTACATTCCCTCGTCCCTCAGGCCTCGTCGCATAGCAGCGAGTTAGCTCAGAAATGCATTACTGCGGCTTGTTTTTGCATACACAATACAGGCCTTTTGAAGATGCTGAATTTAAAACCGCCATCGGATATTGTTTGAGGAATTTTGTGACGGAAATGTGGCCTTTTTGAAGTTATAAAGGCACTTGAAACAGTGGTGGATCAAGGATTTTTGTTGAACCCTAAGGTTTTATCAAGATTTGTTTATTTATTTATTATTATTACTTACTGTTTTGAATAAAAGTGCTTTGTAAGGAGACTAGCGCCATCTGCGTGTGATCTCCACAAACACGGGCAAAATTATCGATTCATCGATTTCCCGTGCGGGGATTGTCTTTGCCCGACCAGAAAAATATTCATTGTCTTATGTCAAAGTCTCAACTTGGCATTCCAGTAAAAATAATGTACTTGAATTGTTGAAGAAAAAATGTGTCTGGGTGTGGCAGCCGCGTGTTTAGAAATACTAAGTTTGTAATTTGATATATAAAATCGAAAGTTTCGTGAGAATTGCCGTTAATTGTATTTGTGACCAATTCATTTGAACGGCGGGGCGCCGAACTTGTTTGTATTGCGTAAGGAACATTGATCTGTATGAAAATAGTGAACCGCGTGTTTTAGAAACACTAAATAGTGAAAGTGAACAATAGTGAATAATAAAGAAGAACAAGAAACTTATTGTGCGGTCTGGAATTGGTGTTATAAATACTACGTATTCATCTTGGGGCATGAGCTCATGTGGGGGTAATTAGGGACGCAATTCTTCTCACCTACCTTGGGTCTATGAAGAGACCTGAGGCCGTCGCCATCCCTGAGGAGGACCAGGAGATCGACGCGAAGGCCAGGCGAGGCTGCCTGAGGACCGCGGGGAGGCGGTGAGTTTTATAATTAGTATAACTACTTTTAATTAGAATTAAGTTCAACTCATAATTAGTTAAATTAGCTTAAAATAGGTCCCTGTACCTATTGTATGTACAGTATTTATATACAGTATGTATATACAGGGTGGTAGCAGACTGCGTAGATTGTATGTGTGTTTGTTCGTTGCCGCTGAGAGAACGGAATCTTAGCTACTCTGCGCCCAACATTTTTGGTAGCAGAGCTTAGTAAGTAACACTTACAATATCATTACAAGTTTCCCCAATACAATAGCACAGTCACATACATTTTATCTATTATTACTAACATTACACAAAACAAATAAAACTGCCTTTGTAAATTCCGTCAATGAGCAGCAGAATAGGTCAATATCTTCTGCTATCTTATTTACGTAAAGACACATATTTACACCCATTTTTTAGGTAGTCTTTACTAAAACTACACGAGTTGGGAATTGCACTTTCCGTGTGATACATACATATCATAGAGCTTTTTTCATGTAGGGACTCAGATGCTTTGGAGGGGAGGAGTTGGGTCCCTAAGCTCCGGGACCTCTAAATCCGCTCCTGGAATTACGTAACGCTCCCTCTTCCGTAGCAAACTTATCTCTATTTTATTTTGTTTTTTTTTTTTTATTGAGGTAAAAGTAGCCTTCTGATACAAAGAGATTAATGTTACACCATTTCTAAACGTCTTATCAGTTCCAGCGCTTTTCTACAAAAAAATATCAGACTTCAATACGTACTGGAAGTTACGATTCATGGCATGCAGGGCCTCATGAAAGGACCCCAAATACATACATATTATCACGCCTGTTACCTTCAGAGGCAGTAGGCAGAGACTATAGACCTTCAATTTATCAAATACAATTATATTTACTCGTCGAGATGACAAATTGTTTACATTTAGTTAGCAAGGGTTTGGGTCAAAGGTTTGAATTAATAACTTTTTCACGGTAGTTTACATATATGCCCTTATGTCTAGGATGGAAAAATAACGAGATGCATAGCCTAAGTACATATTGCTTTTAACTATAATATTATTAAAACTAACATGAGATATATTCATTATGAATATTTAAACACTATTTACGTTGATGCTTTGAGGGCAGCGAAAACGCCGGCCGGGTTGCCGCTACTAACACTCGCCCACTTTTCCGGATACACTACCGGAGTTAACCGTGTTAAATTATTCATAATTCTGTAATAATCCAAATGAAAAGTTTAATAACCAGCCAAGTGCGTGTCGAGCCACGCAGTGTAGGGTTCCGTATTTGAAAATGCCGAGGTTAACGCCTATCGGTTTAACGACTAAAAACGACTATTAAATTTTCAATTGAATATACTCGTATATGACATTTTCCTTTTCCGAGTACGTTTTATAAGTTGGTCGACTAGAACTCTTTAATTTGTAAACCCTTCTTAGCTCTGAAAGTTTTCCTTTTATCTTCGTTATATACAATACAGGGTTACTTTTTAAACACCGGCAACATTTTTGGAGCAAGTTCAGTCCGTGATACTGAACCACTTTTAATAATAGCACATTACGATATAAGTGCGTTATGGTGGTTATAACACACGAAGCGGAATATCAGCCCGAGCCGAAGGCGAGGGCGTTAGGAGCTGAGTGTGTTTAACCAATATACGCACGTATATCGTTCGACGTTTTTCAACATACTTGCGAGGAAAAATACCTAATAAACTGATAATTTTTGATTTAAAATAAACTCAACCATAAAACTGTAATGCACACTGTTACTTTCCCGCCGTTTTACTTTTTAAAATTAGCACGGAGCGCGGCCTACTGGAAGGGGCGCCACGCGGCATGCCAATTTCGTAATTTGAAAAAAAATACAATTTGAAGCATACTGGCTAAAAGTCAGATGCTAAACGCCGTAAAAAAATATATTTATTTATTTATTTATTTATCAAACTTTATTGTCCAAAGTAAAAATATACTTTTAACAAATGGCGGACTTAATGCTAAGAGCATTTTCTCCCAGTCAACCATAGGGATAAGCAGAGAAAATTGTGCGGCGCAAAAGCTATAAATACCTATATACTTACATCAAAAATACTAAGTACTTCATACACACTATTATATATATATGTATATATTATATATAAATATATCAGAGTAAATACCTACTTACACAATACATATACTAATAAATATAATAACAAAGAAATAACTAAAGAAAAGAAGAACTGAATGATGATGACTTTATATAGAAAGGGAGTTTGAAAAGAGGGCGTGGACTTTCCTCTTAAAACAGAATTTGGTAGAAATTTCTCTAATATCAACGGGTAAAGAATTCCAGAGTCGTGAAGCTTGAAGAGAAAATGAGTTTGACATGAAATTAGTCCGAAAAAGGGGGATAAAAAGCTGACGGGTCTCATTAGAACGAAGTTGTCGATCATGAGTGTCTGAAAGGTAGTTATATTTACATTTTAAATATTGAGGGTAATCAGGATTCGTAAGAATCGAAAAGAGAGTACACAGTAACCGAAGTTCCCTGCGTTGGCGGATAGGAAGCCAATTAAGCTCCGAACGATAAGAAGACACATGATCATATTTTCGAAGACAGAAGATAAAGCGAATGCAGTTATTAAGGAGCCGATCAAGTTTATTGAGAAGGTCTACGTTGAGGTCAGGATAACACACATCAGCATAGTCAAAGATTATAAAGATATATGTACCTAAGTAACGATGACGTTCGATGTCTGATTTATTATTTCTCTTTGTCTATCCTACACCTTATGTTATCTAACTATCTTGCTCACACACAACTGTCAAACTTTCTTACTCTCTCATTCATACTGGATTTACCATTAACTCTGTCCCTTTCTTTCGCAATAGCAAATCGTGAGTTATAGAAATATTACTTCACTATTTTCGTTTCTAACACACGCGTGTTTTATGAGCTGCTTTATATATCTAAAACCGGTGAAATTAGATCCATTTTACGAGCAAGGGTGTTGAAAAAATAATTATCGAATAATGAAAAAAAAATTCGGCTTCCCATACAAATCGGCGCCCAGCCAAATGGGTTTTGTATGGGAGGACGACATTTTTTGTAGATATGTAATTGTTTTTATACAAAGTAGTTCAGTATGACGGACTAAACTTGCTCCAAAAACGTTGCCGGTGTTTAAAAAGTTACTCTGTACCTATACTACAACCTGACTGACGGGGGACACTTGACTGTAACAAAAATTTGCATTCCTAAATTAAAAATGGTGATCGATCACAACCAATATATTTGAAATACCTATTCAACGACCACTTTGTTGGCGACAATTAATTACTCTTTCTCTCTTCAATTACTTTAGTTAATTATACTCGTATCAATGCCAAATTACAGCTTTCTAGTACTAATAGTCTGAGTAAAACCGCGGACGGACACATAGACAAACAGACAGACAGACAGATAAAACTATAAGGGTTCCTTGTTAACTACGGAACCCTAAAAAACTTAACTATAAACGTAAAACGTAAACGTTTATAAACGTTTGATTCACGCACGGTCCATGAATTCAATCCTTAGATGGCCCTTGAAGTAAATCCGTCCCTAAACACATTCGGGTCGGGCGGACCCCACAGCGCTTGTTAACTGGTTACCCGACGTTTAGCGACTGAAAGGACCCCAAACATTATTTATTTGCTCGTCTAGATTAGGAACTTATTTTTACATTTACAGGAAATAGGGATCTGGGTTAATAATTTTGTGTTGTACTTTACTTTTTTTACTTACTGTTTATGATTTTTTTAGTAATTTAATGTACCAATAATGTCCGCTATAAATAACTACTCATAGAATGGTAAGTATGGTTCATGAATTCAATCTTTAAATATCACTTAAGGCTGTACAATCACAAACATTACTCTAAATTTGCCTAAATTTTCCTTTATAATACATATTACTATTTTATACAATAAAAGGCAAATTTAGGCAAATTTAGAGGAATGTTTGTGATTCTTTTCTATCGAGCCAAAAATGCTCAATCGTGTTTTGGCTATTGTGGGTGTCTGTAGAAAATCCTTAAGGTTTTTATGTAAATTTTTGAGGAATAAACAGTCGTAGTTTAATAACAGTGATTTTTCAAAAACACGCACAATATTGGAAATTGTGAAACCCATTTTGGGGTATTTTTACGTTATTTTATGGATTTCTTCTTCGTCTTGTATAATAGGCGAATAAGTCGGTCCAAAAATCCACTGCGTAAAGTTTTCTAGAAAGTTAATTAGTTATCCAAGACACATATGGCGAAATACAACAATTTATTTTTGATTTCCCTCTACACACGCATTGGGCAATCGGCAGATTAAACTTAATGGGAAGGTCGGTAATTCGGTATGTTCCCAAATCTCCATATATTAATTTTATGGTCTATATATAAATTTAGGAATGTCATCAGTGACACTTAATAAATGGCACTAAAAATGTAAGCACCAAACAAAAATATCTACTGCATTTAGCGACTGCGAATGCAAAAAATACGTCATAAGGTACCTACATAGTTCAGTAACCCTTTGTTCAAGTACCTTCTTCTCTGTGCTGCTTCGGAGCCCGGGTTGCGCTTTCTGCCCGTTTCTTCTCTAAGATGATATGATTATTATTTTTTTTATTTTAATTTTTTTATATACGGACAAATCACACTGATTGAGCTAGCCCCAAAGTAAGTTTTTGAAACTTGCGTTATGGGATACTAACTCAACGATAATAAATACATTTATAGATAACACCCAAGACCCAGGACAATTTGAAAAAGGCCATTTTCCAGCTTGCCCTAGCTGGGGATCAAACCCAGAACCACCGGATTGGCGGACTAGCGTGTCGACCATTACACCACGGAGGTCGTCATCGGAGGTGATTATTACTAGTCACCTGACGATGCCGAAGATGCAAAGTGCCAAAACAATAAATTAACATGATTATATCGGCCGCCAACAACCTAGCATAAACCCTTCAAGGAAATGCAATTGCAGCACGAGGTGATTTTGCTAAGCCTTTTAGTCGCCTCCTACGCTATCTACAGAAGTCAATAAGAGACGAAGTGGCCCTTTACAAGGCGGGTAACCACACGGTCATTAACTAACATCCCCCTTAACGAAGGTATAGTAAATACCTTTACAATTTTCAATTATCAACAGTAGCCATTGTCTTCCTCCTGAACGACAGCTCCACAATCGATGAGGCAGTCTTAGGCTGTTTGTGTATCAGACAGGGACTTAATAAGTTCTCAAACGGTGACGGAACCGAAGCGAAACAATGCTATAGATGAGACCGGTAGTTTGTGGGACTAGGACAGACGTGATACTTTTAATTTAGAAAAAAATAAAGTTATATGAAAGTCCACGCCTACCTCTTGAACTCCCTTTCTTCATAAAGTCATCTTCATTTAGTTCTTCTCTTCATAAGCTATTTGTACGTATTGTGTGAGTAGATATTCTGATATATAAAATATATATTATATATATAGTATTTATATAGTATAGTAGTATGTATATAGTAGGTGTGTAATTGCATCTTCATCTGAATACGTTCCTGGTTGCATCCTCAGCTATGCTGCTTCGGAGCCCGGGGTGCGCTTTCCCGCTTTTTATTTTTCAAATATAAAATGCATATCAAAGGTCACCTAAGGATGCCAAAAATTCTAGCGAATTGGAGAAGAAATAAGAAGAAAAGCCGGAAAATTTTAAACGATTTGGCTATAGTTTTACTACCGGCCGCCTGCCTGACGTAAAGAATAATCTCATTAACTACTTAATTCTCTATTTGACCAGAAACTTGCTTGTTACCAAAAAGAAAGTTAAAGTTCAAACCCGATTAAAAATTCCTGATCCAAACATGAGCGTTCGTGTTCTGCTGAGTTTTCCGTTCCTATAAAGCGGAGATGAGCTGTATACCCTCATTTACATCGCTTATAAAGGCAATAAACTTGTATGCGAGGACTTGCAAAAGTAGCTTCAAACCACATCACCGCGCAGTGCGGTACAGCCTTCAACAGGTTTTTTTTTATTCTCTACTGCAGGAGCACGACTCTCTCTGTACCTACTACCAGAGCAAAACTGACCAGAGCAGCCAGAGGATTTGGCCTACACTTCCCACGCTGGCCAGACAGGGTGGAGAGGTCTAATTCATGTTTATAAGCTTTGTTTAGCTTGTGTTTCCTAAGTCGCCTTCTACGACATCACAAGAAGACTTGGAGTGGTATTCTGCCGGGAACCACACGGCGGTACAGCGTTTACTATGTTTTAAAACTTTTCAGGGTTTTACAAATGAAAAACGAGCGTGTGAACCATACAGCCCTTACCAGATACAGAATAGAAAAACAATTGTTTGTGAACCTTCATGTGGTACACGGACTGTTGATGTGTTATAAAGTAACTAACATTTAAGAAGAATTACCTTTTTAAATGTATTTCTAATTGAACAAAATAAAAATTACTTTACCTATTTGCTCCGAACCGATCTCATGAGCAGTTTTATTCATACTCTGCAATTTTTTAAAATAAATTATATTTTATGAGTACTACACAAGACATACTCATAAATTCTACATAACATTATATCTGGAAGGTATTTCAGAATATGTTTTTTCCAACTTCATCCGTTATGATTGCCATCAATTTCTTTTGACAATACTATGTCACAGGCCGGAAACTCCTAAGGTACGCGCAATATGCGTCACCCAGGCGTCCCCGTTCCCCGTCCCCGAACCTCTCCCCCGTTTTCGCCTCTATTTCTCACGTTGGCCGTCAAGAACCGGGGGAGTATATTGCGCGTACCTTAGAAGAGTCCCTTCTGTTTACTCTTACTGTATTCTGTGACTATGTTACGATTAAGTACAGTCGATCTAAAAGAAATACTGCAAAGGCGTGAAACTCACTGCTAGTTTGAAACGCGCAGTACATACGAAATTCATGTTCGCTTATATGACTGCACGATAAAGCCTATAACAAGTGTTTTAGGAGACTACTTTACATGCTTACAGTTTATTTTGCGTCATTTATTTGCATACGTTTTTTATTCGAACAATAAAAACAGCGCGCGACCACTTTTTACATTCCACTTTCTTGGTATTTTCAGAAGCGTAGAAGTGTATCTACTTACAATACAAGGAACAGATTACATAATTTATTATGCCAGGTAGGGCCCAACGAGTACTGCGTGTGGAATTTCGAAAAGTTTTGTTAATAATATATTTCTCAGTAGATATTCGATTGGCATACAGAAAGCTCGAGCCCGGCCCTATGAAACTATCACTTGTGAAATATTCGACGAAATAAAGTTGAACCCGATACTCCTGGAGTAGAATTTAGGATGTGTTCCTGTTACAACTAACCAAATTAACCCCACTGATAAGATTTCAAAAAAATAACCAATTTAATTACTTCTAATAGGCTTGACCGTCATAAATGGTAAATTTAATGTGTATTTCACAATTGGAAATTGGATAAGTACCTATTCTTTAATGAAGTTCCACCTTAGCCCATCTCAAGACCACTTTATGCATATCAATAAAAACAATGTTAAAAGTTATCTTGTTAATGTGTAAATACGAGCAATTCTTGTACCTATATACAAAGTATAAAAGACATCAGCGTAATAAATGATAGCACAGGCTATACTAAACCACTTCATTAGTATAAAAGTATAAACGTAATTTTCAAACAAATTAATTAATTAATCGATTTTTAGGGTTCGTAGTCCACAAGGAACCCTTATAGTTGCGTCATGTCCGTCCGTCCGTCCGGGCTCGTACTCCGCCGCTACTGCACCGCTTGTCACGAAAATTGGTGGAGTGATAGATATTGAAGTTCCAAAAGTTGTTTTTTAAAATTATGAAAATATGTTATTTTTTCAGCCATACGACGAAAAGTAAATTTAGAAAGTTAAATTGGACTAATCCCAATGTGTGGGGTATCGTTGAAAAGGTCTTTTAAAATGCAATAAAAACTGCTTTGAAACTATGTAGATCAAACCCCCTTAGTCTTGAGATAATCTAATACAAAGTTAAAATTTGACGTCATAATTTTTTACGTCATAAATCGTAAACCGCAATTTACCTTTACAACTTTTATATTATGTTACTTGCTGCTACGGAACCCTTCATGGGCGAGTCCGACTCGCACTTGGCCGCTTTTTTAATTGATGAAGCAGCTGATTTCAAAACTGATTTTCTCTAAAACTACTGGGTGGATTTCAATGATACTTTGTATACCGTCATTAAATATTAGTACAAGTATGTGCTTTTATTTATTACGTTAATGTCTTCTCCACTTTGTATATAGGTATTTATAGAGGATCTCAACGATTTTGTTCCGCTTCACACAACACCGCACCAACGATTTTGTTTAAATTTGGTATGTCGAGGGATTCTTTTAACGGAGGAGAGAATTTAATTTTTATAGAACCTCCTTTTTGTACTTGGATATTAACCTTCAATCACATAAAGTGGTTACATGATTTTGAGGATTTCTTTCTATGCAATTATTGCAAATTCGGCCAAACTATTTGTAGTCGGATTCATAATTGATATAAAATGTTTTTCAACGAGCATGCGTCAATGCTATAGGTACAAGAAGAGCACACCAAATGGTAAAATATAGCTTCGGCAGGCCGAATGCTGCGTTCACATTGACTCCTGATTTCTGGAGCACCTTTGATCCCGCCCTTGGATTATGGGTCGAGTGAATTAGGTTTTTGCTGCGTCCGCCGGTCTCTGGGCCGGACTTTATGATTTTAAGATATTGCACGATTTCTTCTATGAAAATACACGGAGATTTCATCGATATTACATACGGAACCTTCCAAAACATAAACTCGTCTTAGTTTGGTTCTAGTGTTCGTCTGGCTCTCTACTGCATAGGTCATCGACTTACTTCAACACCTAGATTTTTCAATCTCTAGTTTTTTAGAGAAATACCTAGATTCAATCCGACAAAAGTGGATGTTTATCTATACATATATACATGTGTATTTATAAACGAAAGATTCTATATTTTGTAAAATATAGAATCGTTGAGTTAGTATCCCATAACTGAACACAAGTCTTGAACTTACTTTGGTGCTAGCTATATATTTATCAATACCTTTCCACAAAGGAAATAATTCTAGATGCGAATAAATTATGCGTTCTCTCATACTAGCAATTAGCTGATCAAAATTTTACGAGTAAAATTTCTTGACTATTTAGGCTACGATACGAGTATCATTAAAAAAAGATGTAATCCAACGTACATTTTTAAACTTTTAGGGTCCCGTAGCCAAATGGCAAAAAACAGAACCCTTATGGATTCGTCATGTCTGTCTGTCTGTCTGGCCATCAGTATGTAACAGCCACTTTTTTCCGAAACTATAAGAACTATACAGTTGAAACTTGGTAAGTAGATGTTTTCTGTGAACCGCATTAAGATTTTTACACAAAAATAGAAAAATTCAGTAAATTTTGGTTTCAGTTCAAGTATGGGGAACCCCATACTTAGAACTGAAACTCATTTTTTTTTATCAAACCCATACGTGTCTGGTATCTATGGATAGGTCTTCAAAAATTAAATTGATGTTTCTCATATAATTTTTTTCTAAACTGAATAGTTTGCGCGAGAGACACTTCCAAAGTGATAAAATGTTGGTTCCCCCCTGTAACTTCTAAAATAAGAGAATGATAAAACTAAAAAAAAAATATATGCAATTGCAATGCAAACTTCCACCGAAAATTGGTTTGAACGAGATCTAGTATAGTTTTTTTTAACACGTCATAAATCGTAAAATGTTACTTGCTGCTACGGAACCAAACAAATTTTTTTTTTTTTTTAATTTATGGCTTGACGCTACTACGTATTTAGCCAGGAACAAGTTAATAAAACGTGGGAAATTATTTTTTCCTAACAAGTTACAATCAAAGGTTAGTGTAGGCCTTTGATTGCTTTAAGGGAGCTTCTGGCGACAAATCTATACGAGTCCACTGGTTTTCATAGCCGATTGAGTGGCGGACGACGCCCGAAGACACCCACACAGACCGCGAAACAAATATCACTACAGCCGTACTATGACTGTCCACTTTAACTATTTCACATATTGTTCATGAGCATGAGCATTTATAACACCAAACAACACCAATTTCATATTATAAGGTCCACTAAAATCAATTTGCAAAATAATTTAAAGAAAACCCCAACCAAACACCTTGACTTCTCGCTAAAAACTCCATTTGCGATGTTTATGGACCTAGTGCAGTGTCTGTGAGAGTAGCACAAATTTGGTTTAAGCGTTTTCAATCCGGAAATTTTGATGTCAAAGATGCATGTCGCTCTGGTCGCCCTGTTACGGATAAAATAGATGCTATTTTTGAAAAAGTGGAGCAAGATCGGCATATCAGTAGTTACGACGTAGCTGAAGAACTGGGAATTGACCACAAAACAGTTTTGGCGCATTTGAAAAAAAATGAGTACACAAAAAAGCTCGATATTTGGGTACCTCACGAACTCTCTGAAAGAAACCTAATGAATCGTGTACTCATTTGTGATTCTTTATTACGACGTAATGAGACCGAACCATTTTTGAAGAAATTGATAACTGGTGATGAAAAGTGGATCACGTACGACAAGAACGTGCGAAAAAGGTCATGGTCAAAGGCCGATCAGGCTTCACTGACTGTGGCGAAACCCGGGTTAACTCGCAACAAGGTGATGCTGTTTGTGTGTGGTGGGATTGAAAGGGCATTATTCGTTATGAGCTGTTACCACCAGGCAGGACTCAGATTCAGAACTTCAGAGGATTCAGAACTCAGTTGAGAGAAAGCGGCCGGAATTAATCAACAGAAGGAGTGTGGTTTTTTATCATGATAACGCTAGACCTCACACATCTTTAACCACTCAGCAAAAATTAAGAGAGTTTGGCTGGGAGGTGTTAATGCATCCGCCGTATAGTCCTGACCTGGCACCTTCAGATTTCCAACTGTTTCGGTCTCTTCAGAATTCTTTAGGCATTGTCAGGTTAACATCACGAGAGGACTGCCAAAACTACTTGACGCAGTTTTTTGATCAGAAGCCCCAAAATTTCTATAGCAATGGGATCATGTCCCTACCTAAAAGTTATCGAACAAAATGGTACCTACATACTTTAGTTAAATGTAAATAAACTATATTAAAAAATGTTTTGAATTTTCATATAAAATGCGAAAAGACTTTTTCCCCAACCTATTACATCGAAATATGAAAAAAAAATATTTTTGGCCTCCCACATATGAAATACTCTTACTGTCTTCTGTGCCTTCCATACAAGTTGACTGTTCTGATCAGTTGATCCGAGTTTGTATGGAAAGCCAAAAATTATTTTTCATATTTCGACATATGTTCCTTGGACGAAGTTGTTCACTAAAGCAGACTGAATTTACCCTTAAAATAGTTTCAGTATATTTTGCTAGACATTACAGCTCCTGTGATAAATTTGCCGGTGAAAAATAAAGTGTAGCTTAATAATGTGTGTACGTAAGCTTTCACGAACTAATGGAAATAAAATAGAGTCCAGCGGCGTGGCAGCCTTGTGTCGAAAAATATAAATAAAGTCCTTTACACACGTAATGAGTTTTTGAAACGAGCAGGTGTTTAACGGTTCTTAGTGTGTCACAAGCAAATTATTTTGTAAAAGCAAGATGAACATATGTAAACATATTTTCACTGACTACGCCGCCGTTTGAAAGATATTTGAATATTAAGTACGTAGTGTACCTTCTTAAGTGAATCAAATAATTAAATAAAATATTGAAATAAAAACAATGAAATAAACCTTTCTTACCGTTCATTCTCACTAGTACAATTGAAATTTGTCCCATGGAATAACTGCGACCGTTAAAGTCGCAATAGTACCATTACATCTATTGATGCTACAAATGCGACTAGATCAAAATGCAAGTTCTCATTAGTACCATTGAAATTTGAACTTCGACGTGTCTTTTTTACAGATATAAACTACTGTTCTTTACTTTTTATTTGTTCAAAAACGATTTTTATTTGTATATGCCAATGCTCTGACTGCTCTGGCTAATATATGGCTCTGATAGTACAGAGAGGGTCGTGCTCCTGCAGTGGAGACTAAAAAAGACCTGATAGTGATGATAACAGTCAAGCATGTCAACAAATCCATAAAAAACGGTCAAGTGCGTGTCGGGCCACGCGCAGTTAAGGGTTCATTAGTTGCGAATGCCGACTAGAGTTAACGCCTCACAGTTCGACGCACGTTCTACGACTAAAAAAGTATAAAAAATTGGTTGACAAAACTATTTAATTTGTAAACCCTACTAAGCTCTGATAGTTTTCCTTTTAACTTCGTTAAATATACTACTGCTACAACCGTTTATCTGACAGATAGGGGATCTGAGTAAAACCGCAGACAGACAGACATAGCGAAACTATTAGGGTTCCTTGTTTACTACGTAACCATAAAAATGGTGATATGATGTCTAGTAACTTTCGATATTATTGTATAGTATTAGTGAGTTAGTTAATAATTTCCAAAACTAACAAACTGTCGGGTGCAAAATATTAATTTTAGCTCGCAATATTGGTTTAATCTACACGGGCGAGATTAGGGCAGGTCAATCTATTATTTTGTAGCTAAGTCGATCGGTGGCGGATTTGTGAGCGTGATCTTTAAATGTAGGCTATTTCTGATGTACTTGGAGAGACTTCTTAAAATTTTTCCGTGTGGTTTCCGGCAGAATAGAATAGGACCACTCCAAGTCTTCCCGTGGATGTCGTAGAAGGCGACTTAGGACATACAAGCTAAACAAAGCTTATAAATATCAGATTGCGACTTCCCCAACCCGTCTGGTCAGCGTGGAGAGTGTAGGCCAAATCCTCTGGCTGCTCTGGCCAAGTACAGAGAGGGTCGGGCTCCTGCAGTGGAGACTAAAAAAGACAGTTGATGATGATGATGAGATACTAGATTAGACTTAAATAAGAACTTACATTGTAGCTTGATTTGTCTTGAAAAATACTTTGTTCTAAGATGATGACTATAATGCCAGAAAGACTGAGACTTGTTGAATTGGTAATTACACCCTGAGTTGTAATTACTTGCAAAAGACCACAAAACTCTAACACCTTGTCGGCGAAAACGCTTCTTGAACATTTCGGAAGTAAACCTCTAAATGGAAAATTCTGAAATAAAAATTTCCGACTTGTTTGCATACAGTCGTTTAGCTCGGTCGTAATGTTTTCCCGAAATCGATGGGAAAGTAAACACGTCTTTTGATTTCTTATATTCGGAATTAGTACACTCAGATGGGTCGAGCTGCTGAATAAAGAATGGCATTTAAACCATGATTATAATTATTATCATTCGTTTTATATGTATGTTCAAAAACTGCACACGCACACGCGGACGAAGTCGCGGGCACCAGCTAGTGCTATATAAAACAATTAACAGCTAGCTGTTTTATTTGTTTCATTTCATTGACAATGACATTCAAATAATTTCAATTGAAATAAAATTGAAATGAAAAAATATTTTTCGAATATATTTATTTATTTAATCTTTATTGCACAATAAAATAAACGTACAAGTGGCGGACCTAATGCCATATGGCATTCTCTCCCGGTCAACCATTATATATTATATAATGAGTTGTGTATTTTTTTTTATTTATAATTATCATTTTATTTCGTATGTAATTTTTAAATGTCAGCACCATCGCATTAGGTACTCGTATATTATGTAATGTTATGATTAGTGCTTGTAAAATATCATAATAAAAATAAATAAACTAGTACGTAACATTTGATGCCACACATAATAAGAAACAAACTAGAGGGTAGACGTGACTAATATGTATCTACTGACATAAACTTATTCTGCACTTTACCACACGTATCTACCGAACGTTAAGAAAAAACATTTTTATTTTATTCCAGGGCTTTTATCTTCTAGCAAAACAAAAAAATGGCGCAAAATCCTGCACAGGCCAGTAGATTCTATATAAAAAAAATTAACAATAAAAAACAACCAAATTTATTTCCTTGGATTTTCTTTCATATCTCCAAAGTTTTCATTGTGTCTTAACAAATGAATATAGAACCAACTTGGCAGTAAAGGCATTCAAATAAAAAAAAGTTATCAAAATCGGTTGACAATTGGCGAAAATATCACGTAACATTCATGCAAAAAATAAAAATAAAACAAACGGATCGAACTGAAAAATCCTCTTTTTTTGAAGTCGGTTAAAAATCGCCAAAGCTATCTCGATTGCAGTGATTCGTCCTGTGTTTAACTAGTTGAATAATTTGGCTTATCTTCAAACAGTAATCAGTCTCGGAGTAAACTCGACTCGTTTGAACTAACTCACATTCCGCCCTATAAAATCGTCAAACGTACCGTGTGCGTCCATCAATGCGTTAAATTGCAGTGAATCTCGTCCCGTCTTAGCCGGGAATATCCATTTTATACTAGCTTGACTCTAACCGATTCCAGAAGTGGTTTATTACTAAAATATTTACAAAGACTTCTGTGTCGCAGTATTTAAGGATGGAGTCATTCGCACGCACGAAGGGGCAGTCCAGAGTTCTACAGTCATAAATCAAACTAGAAATAGATTAAGTGATTGGATTTGTAAGTTTCATAAATTTATGTATTATCCTGAGATAATATAGAAATTGGTACTGGGTACCAATATCTTGGTATTTTTAAAAACCAAACGTTTAAAAATAGAGTGTTTTTTTTCTTATTATCCTCTAACATATATGCCTAAAAGTTTATTTACAGTTAGATTGCAAATACGAGCAGTAGAAGACAGTTTTTTGAATCGAAGAAACGCACAATTTAATTTTACTACACTTTACTCACCAAATTTGACGTCCTTTACGCTAATGTGCACTGGACACATTTAGTTACCTAGTTTTCATTTCCTAAATTCTGTGTGACCAAGATATAAATTACTTGCACGATTACTTGTTTTATTTGTAAGTAAATATGCCATCTTCACACTGTTTGCGCTGCTGCCTCAGGCGTCAGGAATGATATCCGCCGCGCCGAATTATGTTATTATGAATTATTGCTAAATTATTTTATGAGGTTACCTTTACTTACACTCTATGTAAATCATGCAAATAAATGATTCTATTCAATTTTTTAATCGCCGTGTCAAAGACACTTTGTATAAGTATCTACTAATTTCTTAATTATAAAGTAAATCTTAAAATAATTCTTTTTATTTGTAAGTAAATCTGCAGGCATATTTGCGCTGTTTGCGCTGCTACCTACCTGAGGCGTCGGGAATGTTGACCTGCGCTGAATCACCATGTCTACTCTTGGAAGGTAATGTTTGCGAGGCATACTTAGTGCTCGGAGTTGAAACTGTAACGAAATAGTTTCATCCAAAGCAGGCAGAATTATATAGAGTTCGTTAGTAGCTGCTTGACTAATTAAATAAATAAATTTATATGGACTAATCACTCTGATTAAGCTAAACTCAAAGTAAGTTTTAACTAATTTTATGGGATACTAACTCAACGATTCTATATTTTACAATAAATAAATAAATATATACGGTCAAATCAAATCACACAGATTGAGCTAGCCCCAAAGTAAGTTCGCAACTTGTGTTATGGAAGCTTTTCTACGAGTACGCATTTTTGCGGAAAACGGCCACTTTTGGCAAAAATGCTAAGAAAAACTTAACGTTCTCACTTTAAACTGTAAACAGTAGTATAAAATAGTTTGAAGGGTTATCTAGGGCTTCACAAAGACAAAATTTTAAATAATGTCTCCATTTCCTTTGAAATGATTTATTTCAAATAACAGCACTGGACCCCGAAAAATTCATGTATCCCCTTAAATGAGTAAAAGAAATTACCTAAGTTCTAAATTTACTGACTTTGCTGGCATCATGTCAGCGTCAGCCTAATTATGAAGCTAAATGAAATTTTAAATTACTTTAAATGAACTTCACACCTTTGATGAAGCCGCCGATGAAGAACCTTTGTTTTAGAAGAGTAATCAAAGGTTGTTCCACCTTCCACAAATTTCAAGTTAAATTAAAATACTTAAATTTTATTATTCAAATGATTGGATAAAACGGCCTGTTAATTAAAACTGCCGAACATCTTTTTAACTTCGGGGGAAATTTCGTTTTTAAACAAAGGAAGTCTCGACCATTTTTTTATTTCCGCTAATCAAAGTCTGGCTGAAATTAGAAAGCTCGGAAAACAGAATGTCAGTAAATTTTCTCCTTCCGCGCCTCCAGTAGGTAAACTTAGGGATTTCCCGAAAGATGGGACGACGAAAACCGCAGTTTTTCCTGTTTCCGGTTTTCACCATTGTTAAGCTCACTATTAACGAATAAGGCGTAACCTTACCCTACAAGGGCGCCTTATTCGTTATATCGTTATAAGGTGTACATTAAAGAATAAGCAACTATTAAACGAACTGAGAACCTTGGCTATCACGTCTTTATTCCTAACGGGGCAGGCAGAGCCTAGCTAGAGCGATAATGCCTAGGCCACTTTTAGCGTGATGGTGAGCTTGAAGATGCAAAAAGAAAATCATAATAGTGATGGGGTGCTAGCCGCTTCGCATATAATTTCGGTTCTCGCCCATTCCCCCGATTAGTATTTACGATCTGCGCGGGAAGAGAAGCAGCTGGTACATATTATGTTTTTTTTTTTCTTTTCTCCCAGACCAGCAAAGAAGATTACCTATTTATAACAATGCAAAAACCAATAAAGGCAACACTTTTTTAAAAAACAAAATTGTGCTCTTTGCCGGGCATAGTTTTAAATCCACATCCATACGAAAAGTTAAGCCGTTCATTCAAAAAACTAAAATGCATGCATGCATTGAACAGCCGATCCTAAAATCAATAGTATTAGTTATCAGTTTTATCTCTTTTGATTTATCGGTTCCAAACATTTAATCTGTCATGCCATACTCCTGTTTAATCGAGGTATATTTCTTCAAATTAAGGTCATTAGGTTTTGTCTAGTTGTTAATAGTAGATTGTGCTACAAGGCGTAAAGGTAATAGTTTTAACGCGAGGGCGCTACTTTGAATCCAGAGCAAAACGAAGGATTCCACAATAGAATCACGAGCGTAGCGAGGGATTCTACGGTGGAATCCTGAATGAAGCGAGGGATTCAAGTATATCGCCCGAGATAAAACTATTACCGTACACCGTGTAGCACATTCTTCTTTTCATCTCTATCTATGAGGAAAATTTGCAAATATATACCTAAAACGGAAGTAGAATACCTACATATAGCTAATCAGAGTTTAACAGTCAGTTACTAACCTTTATTTGGTGGCGTTTTCACTAAAGAATTAACTACTATGAAAATAATCATAATAAATTTTCATCCTATTCGAAAAACGATGATTTTATCCCAAATATTTGGGGCTAAAGTCACTGGTAATTCTCGAGACACTGAAAAGTAAAAAGTAAATTCCCTAGGCGTTCTTTATATATTCAAATATGTATATTATACGTAAACTTCATATTTATTTACTATCGGCCTCATAAAGAAACTATTCACATTTAAAATAGTTTAGGTAAAATAACCTAATAGTTTGGAAAATCCAAAAGTCCACGCCTCATAATCTGATTTTTATATATTTTGCGGTATACCTTGGTAAAGTTAACCTCCAATCCAGAGTAGTACTAGTAATACCCTTGTTCTTAAAATGACATAAATCAAGTAGTTCTGTGAGGACAGTAAACCTCGCGAACTCTATGCAATAACCGACATTTTCCCGTTTGCCCTGGCTTAGCAAAGCCAATTCAGTGAAATCCGTCCATATATAACGTTTCAACAAACTTCCACCCTTCCACTCTCCTTTTTGGATTTTTTTTTGCAACATCTTTTGTTGAATGATGTATTTAGTGTGCCTCTCAAATATGATTGAAATCTGTCAATCAATAACGCTACAGCAAAGTTCCCCCTTTCCCTCCTATTTCTCCCCTAATCAAAAATCGCGAACGTCTAAAAAATTTGAATAAATCAAGAAACTTGTGTGCCAATTTTCGTCAAAATCGATTGAAAAATGGGACCTGTAGGCGAGAACAGACACGAAAGCATTGTTGGCCCATCTCAAAACTGACACGCTTAAGAATACCCTTACCCTAGACTTTCCCATACAAACGTAGTTTATTTTGAAACGACATGTCAGATTTCTGAAAAAAATTGTAACTTTGAAGAAATTCCATATACATAACCCTAGGGTTATCATCATCATCATCATATCAGCCACAAGAAGTCCACTGCTGGACATAGGCCTCCCCCAAGGATTTCCAAAACGACCGATCGGAAGCGGCCTGCATCCAGCGTTTTCCTGCAACCTTGCTTAGGTCGTCTGACCACCTAGCAGGTGGGTGTCCTACGCTGCGCCTGCCGGTACGTGGTCGCCATTTGAGAACCTTTCTGCCCCATCGGCCATCGGTTCTTCGCGCTATGTGCCCCGCCCACTGCCACTTCAATGAGCTAATCCGCTGGGCTATGTCTGTGACCTTAGTTCTTCTACGAATCTCCTCATTTCTGATTCGATCACGTAAAGAAACACCTAGCATAGCCCTCTCCATAGCCCGCTGAGCGACCTTGAGCTTTCTTATGAGACCCATAGTAAGGGACCACGTTTCAGAGCCATAAGTCATCACTGGTAACACACATTGATTAAGCACTTTCGTCTTGAGGCACTGGGGTATTTTGGACGAGAAGACACTGCGTAACTTCCCGAACGCTGCCCAGCCGAGTCGGATTCGTCGAAAGACCTCTTCCTCGAAGCTGGAACTTCCTGCCTGGATCAATTGACCCAGGTAGATATACTGGTCTTCAACTTCGAGGGTGGAGCTCCCAACAGAAACAGGTAAAGGCGTTACGTGCATATTCGACATGACCTTCGTCTTGTCAATGTTCATTTTCAGGCCAACCTGTTGGGAAACTCGATTTAGGTCTTCAAGCATCGTACTTAAGTCCTCCATCGATTCTGCCATGACAACGATATTGTCGGCAAATCGAAGGTGAGTGATATACTCGCCATTGATGTTAATGCCCAGTCCTTTCCATTCTAGAAGCTTGAAGGCATCTTCCAGAGCAGCGGTGAACAGTTTTGGAGATATGACATCTCCCTGTCTCACGCCTCTTTGCAATGGAATAGCCTTCGTACTGAGCTCCTGTACTCGGACCGACATAGTGGCTTTGTTGTATAAACACTTCAATACCTCGATATACCGATAGTCAATACGGCACCGCTGGAGAGACTGAAGCACGGCCCATGTTTCGATCGAATCGAAGGCTTTCTCATAGTCCACGAACCCCAAGCATAGCGGCTGGTTATACTCCCTCGTCTTCTCTATAACCTGCCGCAGCGTATGGATGTGGTCCATGGTACTATAGCCTTTTCGGAACCCGGCTTGTTCGGGAGGTTAGAGGGCATCAAATCTGTTAGCGAGACGGTTCGTGATGACTCTCGAAAACAACTTATAGACATGACTCAGAAGTGTGATGGGCCTATAGTTCTTCAAGAGAGTGTTGTCACCCTTTTTGAAGAACAGAACCACCACACCCCCGTTCCACGCCTCTGGCGTCACTTCGCTTTCACGTCGTTCCGCCCGCTTTCAAAAGCTCTGCTGTGATTCCGTCCTCGCCCGGCGCCTTGTTGTTTTTAAGCTGTTTGAGAGCTATCCTAATCTCGTACAGACTGATGTCCGGAATATCTTCGGTATGGTGTCGGGTTAACTTGACTCTTGGATCTTTTGCCGTATTTATGTTAGGTTTTGCAACGGATGTATATAACTGCCCATAGAACCTCTCGATCTCTCCCAGAACCCCCTCCCCAGTCGACACAACGTTTTCGCCCTCAGTCTTCAGCTTAGTCAATCGGCAAGCATAGCCCTTGCAAACACTTTGGAACCTTTGTTTTGTTCTATCGTCTCCTTAATACATTTAGTATTAAAGGAGCGAATGTCGTGTCGCAAGGACTTTTGAATTTGTCGGTTAAGCTTTCGATATGACTTAGCGTCTTCGGAGGTTTGCAGCGGCATGGATCGTCGCTGTGTCATAAGGTCTAGGGTCTGAGCAGAGATTTTTTGAGGTTTACTTTTAGGGCGGGACTTAAAGAACTTAGATCCCACTGCTTGAACAGTTTCTATAAACCCGTTGCTTATCTCGTCCACTGAAATGCAATCCTGGAGAAGTTCAAAGTGATTGGAGAGTTCAACTTGAAAGCTTTCGGGGTTTTGGATCTGGCTCAGCGATGGTCGGAGCGTAGACTTCATAAGCCTTGACCTTTCAAGTCGGAGGTCGATATTCAAGATGCCTCTTACAATTCGGTGACCGCTGCCGGTTTTAATCATATTGATCACGGAGACATCATTGAATATCTGCCCCTTCGCTGTCAGGAAGAAGTCTATCTCGTTCTTGACTGGGGGCTGGTTATTCTTACTAGGACCCATCCAGGTCCACTTCCTCTGTGGCGGCTTCTTGAATAAAGAGTTCATCGCAAAGAGGTTCTCTTCCTCCAGAAAATCAGCCAGCCTGTGCCCCCTGTCATTGCGCTTACCATATCCAAAACCCACCCTGATCTCTCCATCGCGTCCCTTCCCCAGTTTTGCGTTAAAGTCCCCCATAATAACCGTGAAATGGGTTTTGGAGGCGTGTATGGCTCTACTAATGTCCTCATACACTACCTCAACCTCCGCATCTGAGTGTGTTCCGGTCGGTATGTATACCTGTATGACCTTCAACGAGTATCTTTTGGATACTCTGAGTATCAGGTATATTACCCTGCTGGAAACACTGTCGATGGTCACTACGTTATTTATGAGGGACCTGTGAACGAGAAACCCGACACCATGCTGGGACTTCTTTTCGTCTCCCTCCCGGTGATAGAGTAGGTTACCGGACTCTAAGGTTGTCGTGCCCTCGCCCTCTCTTCGGACTTCAGACAACCCCACTATGTCCCACCGTAACCTACTCATCTTCTCTTCCACCTCAGTCAGTTTCTCGTCTGTCCTCAAAGTGCAGACGTTGTGTGTTACCAGGGCCAGTTTTCGCCGGTGATGGTAGCCGGATCCCATCCAGGGATTCTTAGCACCCCCTGCCCTGCCGTTACCATGACCGCTACCGGAGTCAGGAATAGCAGGGCTGCCGGATACTGGGGGCCTGGTCGCATTTTGTACCTTCATAGAGGGGTTTTGCCATACTCGCCACGCTTGGCAGGCGGGTTGGCGAGCGCAGTTGGGGGTCACTATCGCACTTCCGACGCTGCTTCCATCGGAAGTCTGTTCATGTGCAGTGACGGAACTCTCCTTTAGTCGCCTCTTACGACATCCACAGGAAGACTTGGAGTGGTCCTATTCTACTCTGCCGGGAACCACACGGCCTAGGGTTATAATTGATTTTTATAGTCAAAATATGAACTTTAAAGAAAATAAGGTGTAAAAGATTTCCATACTGATGGTCAAAAATGATATAGTACACTATCTTTCAAGTTCATATTTTGACTGTGAAAACCAATTATAACCCTAGATATATGCAATTTCTTTAAAGTTACAAATTTTTACTGAAGTCTGACATGTCGTTTCAAAATAAAACGTAGACTTCGTTTGTATGGGAAACTCTGATTCTGTCTAGGGTAAGGGGACTCTTAAATTCGCTCGGTCACCGTCCACCGAGCGAAAAGCGAAACCGCTAGCAATGCGTAGTCCCACTGGGCTACCAAGCTCCTCCGGTTCAATGAGTGTAATAATTGAAGGCATTACAGCATTGTGTCGACTCAGTAGTCGTTCATCAAATATCATTCGGATTATTATTCTCTGCATTATCCCCGTTAAACCCTTTGGATTAGGAACGAAATTCTTGCCTAGGGATATAAAGACAAAGTACTCCAATATGACAATGATAAAATGAGTAATTACAAAAGGTATAGAAGTACTTAAGAGGTGAAATATTTTGTAAGATATACTTAGCTTTCAAATTAGATTTTTACCTAGTAAATTTTCACCGATTTTGTGTTACTGTGGCCGCTATAACAATAAATACGAAAAATAAGATAAAGATAAAAATTAAAGGGGGTCGTCATACAAGAAACGTGTTTTTCAGCGTTTTAAAACATTGAACGGAGGTATGGAACCATTCATTTACGAGTTTGATGCGCACTTCACCGGATTTTTATGTTCCAATGAGATTAAGAACTTAGCGAAATAAAAAGTACCATGGACCACGGATAGGACTATTCGAAATGAGCATAAATAAAGTAAGAAATAGAAAAAGTTGCCGAAATTCCATTTAAAAAGAAAAATGATTTAAAAAGACATGTAACTTCCGTCCATAATATCTTTATAAGCTACTCTATGTCATTTTCCACACAACGGAGAAATTAATCGCCAACGAGCAAATCAAACAAAAAATTACATGAGCAGAGCTGTTTACCAAGAACTGTTGGTTAAACGCTCTGTTGTGGTTTGACATCCCTTTGCCCTGTCTTCGTTAACAATAGATGTTTGTTATTATTTTACTTGGCACATTATTGTTATCGACGAAGCGTGTCGATATTTCGTCCAAAATAATTATCTGCCAAGTCCCGCATCCTATTTGAATCAAATGAATACCTGTCACGCTTAAACAATAATTTTCTGTTGTACTTGTAATATATGTTTTGAAAACAATGGCAGGTATGGTATGAACATGTGTGTAAAATTAATTATACTCGTAGATTATAATGGTGGCTGGAAATAAATAAACAAAAATAAAATGAAATTATACTTACAGGAATGGAGGCAGATGGAGGAGGCCTTTGCCAACCTAATATGCCAACCTATGAAATAAATCGGCCAAGCATCACACACGATGAACAAATGCCTATAAAATCTTCGTAACGGTAGCAAAACGGCCAAGCATCACGTTTTAAATAAAATATAGAGTATGTGAAGTAAGGCTTGGTACAGTAAGGGCGCATAGATCAAGAATCTTGGCTCTACATGAGATCTGACCACTTTTTCATAGATAGTGTAGAGCTTGTAGGTTTAGAGCGTGTAGTCTTTAAAGTTTGGCTTTATACGAGATCTAATAATAATATCTAATAATAACTTTTTCACAAAGTAAGCTATTAGACTCGTCTTGGCAACATTTTTACATGAAAATGTTTTAGGTGGGATCATCAGATTACAAATTATACTTCCAGCAACTTTTTATTTTCTGGTTAACTCTCGTCAACTATGAAATGGTATGAAAGGATGATTACAGTATCTGTTGTTAAGAGGTTTAGTTGAAAGCCGCCAAGATCCGGTCACTCGCTTTATGTTGAGACAAAAAGATTTATCTGACGCTTTGTGAGACGAGGTGGCTTTATTTCTTGCTTTGACAATAACATCGTTAGGTACGACGTTAGTTGGGATATAGAACAAAGTAGATACACAAATACTGTCGTATAATATACTTAAAAACAAAAATTAGGTATAGAAGCTTTCAGTCTTGTAGTGAGAAGCCAAGAAACGGAATGTGATGCGGTATTATCCATGGACAAAAAATACAAGACGCCTGACAACCGTCATACTTTGACCGTAATTCGTTTTTAGGATTCCATAGTCCACAAGGAACCCTTATAGTTTCGTCATGTCCGCCCATCCGTCCGTCTGTCCGTCCGTCTGTCTGTCCGTCCGGGCTCGTACTCCGCCGTTACTGCATCGATTGTCACGAAAATTGGTGGAGAGATAGATATGGAAATTCCAAAAGTGGGTTTATAAAATTATGAAAAAATGTTTTTTTTTCAGCCCCCCATACAACGAAAAGTGAATTTAAAAATTTTTATTGGACTAACCCCAACGTGTGGGGTATCGTTGAAAAGGTCTTTTAAAATGCAACAAAAACTGCTTTGAAACTACGAGTATGTAGATCAAATTCCCCAGTCTTGAGATAATCTAATACAAAGTTAAAATTTGAGGTGTCCCCCCACCGTAACTTTTGAAATATTACTAAAATAATTCTGAAAAAAATGTGGTATATACCTCAATGTATGTACATTCAATTAAAACTATAGCGGTCTCGGTATCATAGATAGGTATTTTTTAATACGTTATAAATCGTAAACCGCAATTTACCTTTAGAAATTTTATATTATGTTACTTGCTGCTACGGAACCCTTCATGGGCGAGTCCGACTCGCACTTGGCTGCTTTTTTAGTTTAAATGTTGTAGGTAGATACAGATACTAATTAAAAGTAGGTAGTTTCGTAGTGGTGGCGCTTAATTTCGGAAAGATGGCGATATAAGTATTCGTTTTCTACGAACAAACAAGCGCCATCTCTGATTTTTCGTGTATACCGTTAGCCTAAGTTCTCGGCATCCTTTATATGGCTAGCGGGCGAGGTAGTAGCGACATCTAGAAATAATACAGGATTTTGGCTTTCTAGCAGAGTACGCTTTTTTATATGGGGCTGTTAGCCTTCTTTAATTTTTGTCCATCATAATCATCATATCATAATCAGGTCTTTTAGTCTCCACTGCAGGAGCACGACCCTCTCTGTACTACCAGGGCCATATATTAGCCAGAGCAGTCAAAGGATTTGGCCTACACTCTACACGCTGGCCAAACGGGTTGGAGAGGTCTCATTGATGTTTATAAGCTTTGTTTAGCTTGTGTTTCCTAAGTCGCCTTCTACGACATCCACGGGAAGACTTGGAATGCTCCTATTCTACTCTGCCGGGAACCACATTGTTTTATTGTTTGCCATGAAGATTTAAAGTATCTGTGGCATCTTCACAAAGGACCTAACAACATTAGGGATGTTGACACAGAATAACTACCAGTACCCCAGAATATATTTTTGTCCATGTTTCCATACAAAACCCTTCCTTCAAATTACTGAAACTTTTATTAGAGAATGCACATTTGAATTTGAACTCAAAATCTGTCAAAAAAATTACAATCAAAATAATAGTAGGTAAATAAATAAACAGCTTTACCTACAGTTCATTCGCAAGTATGTGTGTGTGTAATTAGCCAGCCTAATCTAATATTTTCCCTAATAATCTTCAATGTGTGTATTCTTGTTTCCTGACGGAGGGTGCGGAAAATTCAAGAAAATGCGTCCCAACCTGCCTGCTAATTACATACTCATTTATTATACATGACAGGACAGTTATTCTAGTGGTCGATATCATTTACAGAGAAGCAACAACTATAAGCGGCTAGCGACGGCAACCTCATTCATTCCGCTTGTGACTGTCGAGAAATTGATTTGACAAGCTTCTACCACTTTCTAGTAAAACATGTTACTTTATTCAAATTGCTGTTCTATCAGAAAGTACCTAGTACAGAACTATGTAACTCCAAAACCCATACATGAAGAGAATAATGGATGTTGACAAAGCGTTGTTTGTTATATATACAGATCTGTGGTCATGCATGGTTGTAGCAAGTAGAAGGGCTTAGGGGCTATTCATCTCCTAAAATCTAACACATTGGTGAGTTGCTCACGATGTTGTTCGTCAGGGTAGTTACACTCAATAATGTGCGAGAAGACTACACATACATTTTTGATAAGGTTATAGATCATTACATGAAAAAAATTAAATTCCAGAATTCCAGATGAAAGAACATTGTTAATTATGCTATTAGATAAAATGTATACTTAATCTGTTTCTTTTATTATTTTTTGGACATAGACTTCTACTCGTCATGTTCTCAAATGAGACCAAAACCAAAACTAGGTAGTTACCTTATTAATAAGTATGTTAATAAGTAGCTGTCTGCTTACATACTCTTTTCCCTTCCTTCATTTCTTTCTTCCTTCAACCACATATTATTTAAGGCATGGCTTGATTTATTTATTTTTTCCATGAAGATTTAAAGTATGTGTAGCATCTTTACAAAGGACCTAACAACATTAGGGATGTGGACACAGAATAAGTACCAGTACCACAGAATACATATTAGTGGCAGTACTCACGAACATAAGTCATACTCAGCAAAGAAATTCAAATAAATATCTACTCAATGTGGTTAGCGATATGGTTTAATTTAGCTCACGTCAGAACTTAGCACCTTTTCGTTTAGATATCTAGATATCCATTGCGGGCCAATTTCATTCTTATTACTCTGGACAAAGGATTCTTATAACTGAATTTACCATTCCGAGGGGCCGCAGCGCGCAATTAGCGCGCTGCTAATCAGAGACAAGAAAAAAACCGGCCAAGTGCGAGTTAAACTCGCGTGGAGAGGGTTTCGTACAATTGATTGAATTCTTATAGGTTTTCCTGTAATCTACAAGCGATGAACTATATTTTGTATTTTTTTTTAAATTTTAGAAAAAACCTGCACACTCAGCGGCTATTCAGTTTGCTAGGCAATGGCAAACCACTCCATTATCTCTGCCAAAAATCGTCATTGTGTGACAAGAGCATGGCTCTTAAATGTAGAAGATCCGTATTTCGTACACCATCCGGATGCAATATGTCTGCATTCAGTTCAGTGGACAAGCAGTAGGCACATGCTGCAAAGCCAAGTGCGAGCCGACCACAAGCAACCGCAAACAATATTGCTCATGTGACAGTCGGGTTGCCATTGTGATTGAGTTTGAAAATTTGTGGCCCAGAATATCAAGTAAAATAAGTGATACTATATATACTATACATAGCTTCTTGATATGTATCGGTAAAGGCAATAGTTTGGTAGGCTTATGTGAGAACTTTTATCTTTGATTAATAATAAAAAAACCTCTTTTTGTGAGGCATACTCGTATCTATACTATATATTTCATACATAACACTCACAATATTAAAAAGATATAAGGCCTAAAAAGAAATAAAACATGTAATATTAATCACTCATGGTAATCGGATAAATTATGAGTTAACCTATTACAGTGGTAATGGTTCTTGCGAGCTCTTATGAACATGCACAAACACACACTTATCCTGGCTTAGCAAAGCCATTTCAGTGAAATCCATTCATGAACAAAACAGGAAGTACATTTGATTAGACATTTCAAGAAAAATCTCTCAAACTTTTAATAAAATTCTAAATAAACCAGTCGCTCGCGCCATAAAAAGTTTCCTTGGTCCGTAAAATATAAAAGGTAAGTTAGCCACTCCGTGACAAATATTTCGTGAAATATAAACCGGGATGGCTTTCTCGTAGTCACGTGACGGCTTCTTCGGAATGGTATCATTTGCTCCGGACATGAGGTCGTAAAACCGGCACTTTTGTTCACAATGCTACAGTTTTAAATATTTCATTGTTTCTCTATTTAGGTGGGGCAGAGTGATGATGCACGTATGAACTTTCTTTAAAAAAAATAGATCATGACAAATCACTTTATTTTTCATCATTATCAGGTCTTTTTCAGTCTCCACTGCAGGAGCACGACTCTCTCTGTACTACCAGAGCCATATATTAGCCAGAGCAGTTAGAGGATTTAGCCTACACTCTCCACGCTGACCAGACGGGTTGCAGAAGTCTCATTAATGTTTATAAGCTTTATTTAGCTTGTGCTCCTAAGTCGCCTTCTACGACATCCGTGGGAAAACTTGGAGTAGTTCGATTCTACTCTGCCGGGAACCACATGACACGAATCACATGTCAAATGCCATTGAGCTAGTAAAGTAAGTTTAAACTTGTGTTATGAGATGCTAACTGCAATAGTATATTTTATAATAGATACGTAGATGAACACCCAAGTCACAAAAACTAAAACAAAAAATTTAAAGCTTTTATCTCCCACCAAAAACAAATGCTCTAAAATGCTCTCTCTGCCCCATTAGTATTAGTAATGGATGCTTGTTTATGCTATCGTAGCTTTCAAGCGATTAGATGCATTAGATCGCGATTTTTTTAAAGATGAACCGAAAATGTTTCTAGCTTTTGATGTAAATGGCAAAAGGTGTTTGTGTCAAAACATTGAAATTGGGGTTTGTAGAAAAATCTCAAATTCAGCTTCAATACCTTATCAATTTATATTGTTTATTCTTTGAATCGCAACACAAAAATCTAACACAAAATTTAGTTACCATCGAATCAATCAAGAGAATAGATATCTAGGAAATATAAGGTATATAGGGACAAATCACACTGACTGAGCTAAAAACTGTCAAAGTACTAGGCGTTTTAGAGCTAGCAAGCGACTAAGTGTAGTTTATGGAGATAGCTACAATTCAATGGGACAAATCAGTGATATGTGGTGACTCCTCTAGTTTTACATAAATAAATAAATATAAATATATAAGGATACATAATAGCTCTTTTCAACACCCTTGCTCATAAAATCGATCTAATTTCACCGGTTTCAGATATATAAAGCAGCCTATAAAACACGCATGTGTTAGAAACGCAAATAGTGAAGTTATATTTCTATAACTCACGATTTACTATTGCGAAAGAAAGGGACAGAATTAATGGTAAATCCAGTATGAATGGGAGAGTAAGAAAGTTTGACAGTTGTGTGTGAGCGAGATAGTTAGATAACATAAGGTGAAGGTTAGACAAAGAAAAATAATGAATCAGACATCGAACGTCATCGTTGTTTCAATATGTATCTTTGTATCTTACATACGCTTCAAATTGCTTTTTTTTTTCAAATATCGTGCCGCGCGCCCTGCTGATTTAAAAAAAGTAAAACGGCGGGAAAGCAGCAGTGTGCATCAAAGTTTTATGGTAGAGCTTATTTTAAATCAAAAATATCAGTTTATTAGGTATTTTCCCTCGCAAGTATGTTAAAAAACGTCGTACGATATACGTGCGTAATGCGTATATTAGTTAAACACACTCAGCTCCTTACGCCCTCGCGTTCGCTCGGGCTGAAATTCCGCTTCGTGTGTTATAACCACTATAACGCACTTATATCGTAATGTACTATTGTGAACCTCTTAATTTGAACTCATGTACAATCATTTTCAACTACCACCACTTGCTACCGGTGAAGAAAAACATCGTAAGGAAACCTGCACACTAGTTTACTAGTGCGTAATAGCACAGAACAAATAATACTAACGTACAGAAGTCTCACTCAGCAAAGAAATTCAAAGAAATATCTACTCAATGTGGCTAGCGATATAGTTTAATTTAGCTAACGTCAGAACTCAGCACCTTTTCGTTTAAATACCTAGACATCCATTGCAAGCCAATTTAATTCTTATTACTCTGGACAAACGATTCGTATAACTGAATTTACCATCCGGAGGGGCCGCCTGCGCGCAAAGTAATAATGTAGGTACATTTTCGATACATAAACGGGGAGTGAAATAGGCCTGGTAATGGTAGGTCGACAAATGTCGCCTAGTGGGTACGAGGCTTTATAATTCAATTTAATTATTACATAACAAACAATATAATCTCAGTTCATCCAAATAACTAATTTTAAGTTTTAAGTTTGTTAGTTGACGTCTTTGGAGAAAATGCTTGCAGTGCAGTTTGTTGCTGCTTCTTCTGCACTTGCGCCACTTGAATTGAATTGAATTGAATCGAATTTTTTCACGTGGCGTAAGCATCGCGCCCTCTTTAGAAACATTTGAATTAAATGATGATCTATTGTTATAAAAAGTTTAAAATATCTTGATACAAAATGTTTCTTCTCTGCGCGTACTCTTATTGAAAGCTGGCTCTACTCTACGCGACCGGCGGCGCTCGTGCGCGCGTGTCGTCTGAACGCGCCCTTAGGAAGCTCGAAAAATCTAACACTAGTGCTAACACTGGCTATTAACAAAACTCGATAAGAGCAGAGAGACTAAGAAACCAGGAAATAAAACGTAGATACACTAGTTATTAAAAATCTATTTATATTTGATGTTATAACACAATTTAAACTACATGCTGTCCATTGTCACAAAACTTTAGTTGTAACAAGCCAATTACGGCTTTGTTGGGGTTGTCAATTAAATAAAATGACCTAACCCTCTGCAACCACTAATAGAATTGTCTCCGAGTGGATTAGTTGTTAGTAGATAATAAAGCTTCACAGATAATGCTTCCTTCAAAGGATTAAAGTTCTTGGTGGCTTAGTTCAACTATTTTCGACCTTATGTATTGTTATGAAGTTTGCAGCAAGTTTAGTCGTGTATAAAGATGTTCTGTTCTAATATGCCTTGTGGTATCCGGCTTAGAATATGACCAGTCTATCTCGTCCTGTATATAAATAGGAACACGCTAAGTGGAGAAGAAAAATAGAAACATTTCTGAGTGTTTTGTCTTTATTATAAGTAGGTTTTATCCTAGTAGGTACATCAAGCTATATATAAAAACTAGCTTTTTCCCGCGGCTTCACTCGCGTAATACCCTAAATACCACGGGAACAGTACTTTTTTTCGGGATGAAAGGTACTCTATATCCTTCTCAGTACTCCTAAATGTATGCGAATTTTAGGAAGATTAGTTCAGTAGATAAAGCGTAAAGAGACAAATACACAAACTCACTTTCGCATTTATAATATATGTTGGGATTATTAATACAGGCTGACTCTTTAAATACTTTTGAGGAGAGTCCATAATACTTAACAAATTACCCCCTAGAGACACATAACGAAAACTGTTTATATTTTTATATTCTGCCATCTATTTGCAATCAGCTAGCTGATCGGATTTTGTAAAGGAGGATAAATTTTTACGGTGTTTCGCAATATATATGTATAGAAAATAATTCAGTATCATGACATGAACTTAACTTACTCGAAATATTAGGCTGATGGAATTTCGACATATTACAAGGTTTCTCATAATATAATTCGGGGAAATCCACGATTCCCCAACAAAGTTCCCGCCATTCGGAACACAATGTAGCATTAATGGTCGTTAAGTCACAATTGATGTAATATTTTATCTTTTTGATAAATAATGTAATCTACCGCGTCGTTTGCTTGCAGCCAAGCACATGACACGATTTTACATGAACATTTATGTAAATATTGAACAGACTTTACCACAATAATATTTGTATATGCTCGTTGCTCGTTAATTAAGTAAGAATATTTTAAGAGGGCAATCATTTTGAACAATTTTTCTCAATAAATGTATATCGAAATATGATAAAAGTTTTTTTTCACTTGCACATAGTAACTAGATCAGTTTGAATAAGAACAAAAAATTGGGCAAAGTTGTTCAAAATGATGGACTGAATCACCCCTCAAAATATTTTTGCTTAATTAAAAAGCACCATAAATAATATTTATACTTTTCCATAAAAAACCTAGTCTCAAATTAAACTTCCGATCAAGTCATCCTTCTAATAAAATAATTAAAACTGTGCAGTGGTTAAAAAATAAGAAAGTGAAATACTAGAAAGGTCGTTTTTGTTTTATTAGAGACTAGCAGTCCACCCCGGCTTCGCCCGTGGTACACACATAGCCTATGTCACTCGGGAATAGTGTAGCTTTCCAACGGTGAAAGAATTTTTTAAATCGGCCCAGTACTTTTTGAGCCTATTCATTACAAACATACAAACATACAAAAATAGGTACAAATCTTTCCTCTTTATAATATTAGTGTAGACTAGCAGTCCACCCCGGCTTCGCCCGTGGTACACACATAGCCTATGTCACTCGGGAATAGTGTAGCTTTCCAACGGTGAAAGAATTTTTTAAATCGGCCCAGTACTTTTTGAGCCTATTCATTACAAACATACAAACATACAAAAATAGGTACAAATCTTTCCTCTTTATAATATTAGTGTAGACTAGCAGTCCACCCCGGCTTTGCCCGTGGTACACACATAGCCTATATCACTCGGGAATAGTGTAGCTTTCCAACGGTGGAAGAATTTTTTAAATCGGCCCAGTACTTTTTGAGCCTATTCATTACAAACATACAAAAATAGGTACAAATCTTTCCTCTTTATAATATTAGTGTAGACTAGCAGTCCACCCCGGCTTTGCCCGTGGTACACACATAGCCTATGTCACTCGGGAATAGTGTAGCTTTCCAACGGTGGAAGAATTTTTTAAATCGGCCCAGTTCTTTTTGAGCCTATTCATTACAAACATACAAAAATAGGTACAAATCTTTCCTCTTTATAATATTAGTGTAGATGTAGATTTGAGTGCGTTTGACCTCTATCTAGCCTGATGAGAAGCTAAGATGAGATCTAAGGAAAGACTTGGAGTTGGACGTGATAGTTATTGTTACTTTTTAATACTACTATAGGTACTACTTCAAAATATATAGCCAACGCATACTTGAGCGACCTAAATATTTTTTACGCGACATTGAATACCTAACCCAATGATTTCAAGTGTTATATAAGTCAATGGATTATCCCTTTTCTTGGTTCTTGTCTGATAAAAATAGATAAGTACAATAAAACTTAACTAAAAAATGGTATACTAAGATTCAAGTTTTATAGGAGTAAGTCCACAAACATTAACGTGACAAAATACAATGTTCTATTTGAATAAATTGACAATTTTTTCACCTTTTTAACTAAAAATCCCATAATTAATACAAGAAAATTGCAGATTTTTGGTTCAACAGTTCAAGGTCATTACTGAGGTCACATTGAAAATGTCTTGTTGGGCGTCATAAAGAGTCCAAAGTTCATGGAAGGACAAAAATAGACGGAAAATCTGGATAAAGCTCGTCTCCGATTCAGCATGACGAACACAAATCCGCACAGCTCTTTCGCGACAATATTGAACACGATAAATGATAGGTCCGGTTACTTTAAGAGATATTACAAAATCTCATAGTAAATACTTTCAATACAGATACACTATCACGTCTTTATCCCTGACGGGGTAGACAGAGCCTAGGGCGGTAAAACCCAGGCTACTTTTAGCGTAATCGTGGGCATAAAGATGGAAAAGGGAAATCACGATGCGGTTAGCAAGAGTTGCTAACCGCATCGCCTATTCATATGATTCAGATTCTCGCCCATTCCCTCGATCGGCTTTTACGATCTGCACGGGAAGAGAAGCAGCTGGTACATTTTATTTTTTTTCTTTTTTCTCAAAGCCAGCAAAGACCAGCAAAGAAGAACTAAGAGTACTTTCAATGAAACGTCATAAATGATGTTGTTAGGTTCAAAGAGGGAATGCAGCAAGTGTTATGGGTACTTTTAAGCCGGGTACGATTCTGGTGGTATTTTTGATTAAATTTTTATTTTGTTCATATTAAATTTGTAATGTGTGTTAAATAATTCATAATTATTTTTTTTAACGAAAAAAAAACCGACTTAATTTTTTTAGGAGTTTCTTCCATATCTCCAAAGTTCTTCATCATATCTTCACTAAATTAATATGGGACCAACTCGGTACTTAGTAAAGGCTTTTAAATAAGAAAGAATCACCAATATCGGTTCACAATCCGCTAGATGACAAAAAGTCAACTTTTTTCCAACCGTTAAAACAAACATTTTCTATGGGATTAGTATGAAAAACAAAACCGTGACGTCATCACGTTTTCGAGTCAAATAGCGCTCCTAATATCAGTTTTTCTGCATTATTAATTATGTTGAAAATGGATATGATCAATGACAAGTGACAATATTTTGTGACTTTTATCGTATTAATTGTACCAAATAATTTATTTTTGACCCAGTCATCTACCTAATTGCTTTGCGCGAATTACAAAAATGTACTTCACATCATTTATTAACCAACTTCAAAAAAGGAGGAGGTTATCAATTCGACTGTATTTTTTTAACATTCGTCAGATGTTTAGCAAGGGCGTACGCAATTATATATCTATAACAAATCCCAAACCGTATTTAATTGTTGGCTGCTAGTAAATAATACCTTCTTTAATTATTCATTGACGAAAATACAACGTCACATATTTTCTATTTCAGGAAAGTCTTTTTATGGAGAACACGTCGACAAAACAAAGAAAGTTAAAGTTCAAACAAATTACTGAGATCGTATCTTACTTTAGAATTCCGACGCGATAGTTGTAGTAGGTAGGCTTTGTTACCTACTAGTAAATATAGGTCATTATGATAATTACCTACTAATCACATTTGCTTTCAGATAAGTTTTTTTATCTAAATTAAAAATATATTTACTGGAACACTTACACAATTGGAACTGTGCTACCATAACTTCGAATCAACCTGACGAATTTCCTCATCACATATGCCTTTATCACGCACATAACGTGAGTTCGAATCTTACTCGTAGCGAAATTTTTTATAACTAATTTTTAATTTAGATATTGTTCCGAAATTTATAAATTGTATTGTATAAAAGAGTTATAAAAAAAATATTTTGCTGTAGATAACTGTTCTATAAATAGACTAATTATTAGTAGTATCGTACGTTTCCAGTTCAAATCGGTAGATAATTTCTATATACTATCTAACACTTTATTAATAATCACGGATAATATTTTAACTTGGATAAATAAAAATTAAAAAAGCATTGTTTTTTAATTCTGATGATCTGATATAAATCACTCCATAGATAGAGCTCGACGGAGCATGACAGCTAGCTGTCATGTACTACTAAACATGTACTAAACAGACTCTCCAAAGAAAATATAGATAAAAAACATTCTTAAAAATCTAAACTCACCAGTATACTATTTCCGTAGAGCAAATCATAGGACTCCGCCTTCGAACAGACATTCCTCAGCTTGCAGGGTTTCTTCAGCGGCGGCGGCGGCTGCTTGTGCGACGGAGAAGCCTGGAGGTTCCCCACGTGGTTCACCGTCTTATTATCCTTGTCTTTCTCCTTTAACTTGCTGTTGTGAGACAGATTGTTCTTGGTAAAGTTGCCAATCTGCTCGAACATACTACTCAGGTGCTGGGACATCATTTTGCTGGTTTTTCTGAAGCTAAAGTGACTTAGCCAAACCCAAACAGTAGGTGCATGTTGCTACACTGTCAATTGTTTATTCATTTAGTGCACAAAACACTGGAACATTTGAAAGTGAAAATTCGTCTCTACGGTTTGTTAAAAGATAAATAAATACAGGCTGACTTTTTAACCACTAGCCAATGTTTTGGGGCAAGTTCAGTCCATGATACTGAACTACTTTCCATAAAAACAATTAACGAAAAACGATTAAAAAAATTTCGCCTTCCCATACAGATTGGCACTCAGCCCAACTGATTTTGTATAGGATGACGAAAAATTGTTATCTATTTTCAATAAAAAATTTTATAGAAAGTAGTTCAGTATCATGGACTGAACTTGCTCCAAAAATTTGGCTGGTGGATAAAAAGTCACCCTGTATAAATAATAAATAAATATTTTAGGACAAATCACACTGATTGAGCTACCCCCAAAGTAAGTTTTATCAAACTTGTGTTCTGGGATGTTGTAAATGTGTTGTGTAAGTAAGTATGTATCCGTGGTATGTATCGTGTATGTGGTAAGTCTAAATTAATGACTCTTGTCAAAGTAACAGTAATTGAAAATTGTTGACAACAAACTGAATTAAGTATATAAATAGTAAGCATTATTTTATTTTTATAAAACCTTTTTCCCACTATATTATAATTTGAATTAATCAAAAATATATCTAAAATGTTCAAGAAGCAACTATATATATTTTCAGTAGTGTAAAACCTAAATCTAGTAACAGTTATTCAAGGTGTGTGCAGTAAATAATAAAAAAATTAAGAAGAACAATAAGCAATCTCAAACATTGCTGAACACCACACGTGTTTCTCAATCGTTGAGGGCTTGGGAGAATATGAAAAGCGCGCGCTTTTTTTTTATATATTTAGAGGGCGGCAAACGAACATCTGATGGTAAGTGATCATCACTGTCCATGGGCAACTGCAACACCAGGGGTGTAACAAGCGCTTGCGCGCCCATGTTGCTCTCTGGTCTCAACTTTTCAAGACACTTGCCGGTTCTGATAGCTCGTGTCCTAACAAACTTACAACTTTTATTTTCCTATGTATAAAATAAGATACTTGTCTACCAAAAAAATGTATTGTCACTTCCGCTTTTTTACGACGCATTGTTTCTGACGAAGTAATTTATTTAATAATGACATCACAATCATGTGACAAGTCACAAGATTTTATTGTTTGCTCATTAATATTTGATGCGATAATAAAGAGAAAGGAAGACAAACTTCTTGTGTCTATGGAGACAAATTAAATAATACAAATGTGTAAATTTTATAATATGACACGATTTCTTAATCTACTTATCTTCTTCTTCCTTTCCTTATCCCACTGTAAGTATTTATAAACTCTATGCTTCTTAATCTGATCATGATACCCAGAAAATGTTAGATACTTATAATATTCAATCGAACACCATAATTTTCTTGGGAAAATGGAAGTGGATCGAATTTTACATGCAAGTTTTTTTTCAGAGTCACCTGAACACTAAACTAAAAAAATGGTTGCCTGTAAAGTCGGTTTTACGGGCGAAGATTTTACGTGACAACGGCGGCAGACCGATCATAGTTGAGTGGGAGAGAGACGCAAGGCATTCGGCGGGCCTCTCTCTCGTTCGGTGACTCATCGTAACGTTACCGAGCGTTACACTTTTTCATAAGTGACTCCCAGCCGCAACCTAATTTAAGACGTTGTCACGTCAAAAGCTAGTAATGTAAATTACAATATAGTGGCACTTTTATTTATTATAAAAATTTAGTCATTATAGAAAATAAATATCGTTTTGGCATTCAAAGACAACTCAGTATTCGACTCGGCATAGCATAATGAATATGGGACCAATATTCTAGTAAAGACATTCATTAAAAAAAGAATCGTCAAAATCGCTTTACAATTGGCGAAAATATCGCGTAACTTACTCGTACTTGTACATACAAAAAAATAAAAAAAAGATATACAGGTTGAACTAATAACCTCCTCCTTGTTTGAAGTCGGTTAAAAAGGAAATCAAAAATAATGATTCCCTCGATCGATCATAATGTATGGTTACAAATTTTAAAAGCCAAAAAATACATAATGAAAACGCTGGAAATGCAATCAGTGAGTTGGCAGACATTGTTACTTTGCGTGACTCATTACGTAGTCAGCAAGATTCTACGCAGACAGTGACACATTTCGTACGGACGATTTGATTGACTTAAACAAACTAACATTATGCTTGTTTTCAGATTTTTAGAGTTCCGTAATAAGTAAGTCCCAATGTCTCTAGTAGGTCCCTTCATTTTCTTCTTCTTCCTCACCTTATCCCACTTTACGTGGGGTCGGGACAGCATATTGTGAGTCTTTTCCATTTCCTATCCTTTTTCATGGTACTTGTCACATTATTTTTATCCCTATCATCGTTAAAGTAGGTCTATTGTGTCAAATATTACTCCCCGACTGGTAAGACTAACTTGGTAGGTATACTGGGTCAAATCCATAATCCTGTTTTTTTTTTTAAATGTGTTATAGGCGATGCCGTGTCATTAGGTCCGATTTTTCCCGTCTAAATCGTAAATATTGTAATATTATAATAACACAGACAGGACTAAAAAATAGTTATACGGAACCTTTACCTGATCATGGCTAAACGTACTATTGACTTATTACATTATTAAATCTATTATTCACAAAGTACATATTTTGTCATTTCATAGTGATAGAATCTTACGATATGCTTTGCACATATTTACTCGAATGTGACTAACAATCGACACTCGTAACATTTAGTGCCTTTTGTAGAGGAGTAGGGGCCGAAGGGGCCTATGACAAATATCTCTAGTTTAGCTCGTACCACAGAAGACAGTAAGAGACTAAATACAGAACGGAATTTCCTAAGGTCTCGCGCAATATGCGCCCCGTTGTCCCCCGCACCTCGCTCCCTGTGCTGCCATGTGCCGCCGTGCACAAGTCAATGGGTGTGTGTTCGCCAACTCTTGCCCCTCGACAAGGCAAAAACGGGGAAGATGTGCGGGGACGGGGAACGGGGACGCATATTCCGTTCTGTATGTAATACTCTTACTGTCTTCTATGCCCGTACTTAGCGGAACATATAGAGCTTCTCAAAACAATAATAAAGACTATCACTAGTTAGACCTAACAATTGAGTGTTGAGGAGGCGAAAGCGGTTTGCAAGGATCGTAGCAAGTGGAGATCCGTAGTCTCTGCCTACTTAAGGGAGACAGGCGTAATAATATGTATATATGTATGTATCTAACAATTAAAATAAAATGTTATCATACCTACTAGGCATAACGATATCAGTGTATTGAAATCGAAAGCCCGCGGGCGAGTCGCCCCGGATCCGGTATCGCGCTCGATTCCTATTGTCTGCGTGTCGACCTTATTATGATATGAACTTAGTAAGAAGTACTATCTTTTGCTTTGTTTACTACTTTTCCTACATATTTATTTATTGGATTAATCCAATTCTATATTTTTTGATTCAGAATCGCGAAGAAGCAGAAGAACTGTTCATTATTACAATATCCTCTAGTCCATTGAAAGATAATTTAGTCACACCTTGGAAATATTTGTGTGTAAGAGAAATTACTGAGGAGCTCCACTAGGAGTACGCATTGCTAGCGCTTTCACGACTTAAGCACCCCGGTCCCTATTTTCCGCACTTGACGCTCGAAATTTTTTTATGCCACTTGTGGACACCCCACAAGTGGCATAAAAAAATTTCGAGCTCCGCCGTGCTTTAGAATGTCCCGGTTGGTATCATTGTAGCATGCGTCAAGTAGCAAGCTACATCTGACACCAGTTACGGTCATTAACACACGCGAAAAACAAATAAATGGGCAAGTACGAGTCGGACTCGTACATGAAGGGTTCCGTACCTCCGTACAATGTTTTAAAAACGCTGAAGAAACACGTTATTTGTATGACGAACCTCTTTAATTTTTAACTTTATCTTATTTTTAGTATTCGTTGTTATGGTGGTCATAGTAATACATAATCGGTGAAAATTTCAAGTATCTAGTTAATGCCATTATAAAGATCGAGTTAAAAACGCTGAAAAAAACACGTTTCTTATATGACGACCCTCTTTAATTTTTAACTTTATCTAATTTTTAGTATTTGTTGTTATAGCGGCCACAGTAGTACATAATCGACGAAAATTTCAAGTGCCTAGCTATTACGGTTCAAGAGATAGAGCCCTGTAACAGATGGACAGACAGCGGAGTCTCAGTAATAGGGTCCCGTTTGCACCCTTTGGGTACGGAACCCTAAAAACAAGAGGGCTTGCTCGCAGGTCGTACTGCTAAATAGGAGTGAGAAGAAGATGGAGGAGAGAGACCTTTGCTAGTGCTGACACTAGGATAATAAATGTGTGTAAAAATAAATATAGGTATAATTTATAATTAAAAAGAAAATTACACGAGTTTCTTATTATTATTAAAATAAACAACTGCCTTTGTGGTCCAGTGGTCGAGACGTTTGCTTTGTGATCCGGAGGTCGTGGGTTCAAATCCCACTGGAAAGCATACTTTGTGAAAAGTTGTTTCCAGTCTGGTTAGGGTATTAGCTCAAATCACCTGATTATCCGAAAAGAAAGATAATTCCGTGTTTCGGAAGGCACGCAAAGCTGAGGGTCCCGAGCGCCATATAGCTTTTGTTTAAACCTATCCTAGGATCGGTTCTGGTCTACCCTTCGGTGTTGCGGAGGTCAGACGGCAGTCGCTCTGTGTACAAACCAGTAACCTCGTCAAATGACCTACGTTGGGTAGTGGACCCCGGGCTCTGAAGCGTTACCACTAAGGATGCAACCGGGAATATGCTCCGATGATTATGATGATGACTTGTTAATACTATATTTAGAAATAAATAAAGATATTATTATATTATAAATCATAATAATCTTTCTTTCTTTCACAAACTGCCACGAAAATCATTTACATACCTACATGCAGCACTACTAAAGGTCCTAAGTTAACCTTTATGCGAAAGTGTGCAGGTGCTACTTTAAACGAGTTGCATAAAATATGCAAGGCAATTTCAATTGCATTGTGCTGTGTCTTTCTACGACGGCGCATCACTTGTTGAATCTTCAAGTTACGACTGTGACCGTGTGCCTGAATACAATACTAAGTTGAGATGTGCTTTTGTTTATATGACGGAGAATGTACTTCAAAAACTGTACCTTTTTCCTCGATAGCGTTATGTATATACTCGCATCTTTCTCACTCGTAACTTAGGGATAATTCAGGAAATCTTTATTAAGGCCGTACCTGAACTTTTCGGGGTCCAGTGCCGCCCCCATTTAAAATAAATCATTTCAAAGAAAACGGAGACATCATTTAAAATTTTGCTACTACCAAGCCCTAGATAACCCTTCAAAGTATTTTATGAACTACTGTTTACAGTTTATAATGAGAGCGTTAAGCTTTACTACATACATTTGCCATAAGTTGCCGTTTTTCGCAAATGGTGGTAGCAAAATTTTAAATGATGTCTCCGTTTTCTTTGAAATTATTTACCGTATGTTTATGAAAATATTCATCATCGTCATCATTTCAGCCGCATAACGTCCACTGCTGGACATAGGCCTCTCCCAGGGATTTCCAAAATGACTGATCTACAGCGGCCTGCGTCTAGCGCTTTCCAGCGACCTTAGTCAGATCGTCGGACCACCTTGTGTTTGGGTGTCAAACGCTTCGTTTGCCAGTACGTGGTCAGTGCCAGTGGTGGTGCCAGTATGAAAATATTACTGACAAGAAAAAAATCGTCATTTTAGTTTCAGTATGGTCATCTGTTTATTTTAGGAAAACTATTTTTTTATTTGAAAGGCTTTTTTTCAGTCATTCATTTGTGATTGACGCTGTTGTGATCGAAACGACGTAAAAATAACAAAAGCGATACTCAAAAATCTATTCACGGGCCTATGATCCGCTTAACTGTCCAAATTTCCGGACCATCAAAAGCGTGGGAGGAAATTCCTCTAGAAAAAAAAATAATGAGGCAATATTTTGAAAGGAAGTGTTTGTGAAACAAAGCGGTCACAATAATAGGCCTTCAGAACTTTCGACAAAGGGTACGAACGACCAAGTTGCCTTGACGCCTTATCGCTGGCAAGTTTTGTGAAATGACACTTATCTACTTTTACTTTGGATATTGATTGGAATTGTGTTTAGGTGACTATTGCTTCTAGATGTTTTTTTATGAGGATAATTTTGTTATGGAGTGAATTGTGAAGGAAGTTAACAAGCATGGTACAATAATATAAGATATTCTCTTCCCGCTATGGCCCAAGACTACGTGACGAATGTCACGATTAGTGTTAATAAGTGTTTTTTCAGTTTTAAGGACTTTCTCAATTAATAAATGAATATAAAATAAATAACTAACATATCTGTTTAGTATCTCGTGTGATTCATCTATTTAATTTTGAATAAAATTATTAGTTTATAATTGGTTTGGTAAGTTAAAAATGCATTTTGCTCGGGCAATTCAACCACACACAATGGCAACACTCCCAACTGATGACGCATTCTTGGGCCAATCAAGTGACCCAGCTGTCACGGGAAGAGAATACCTACTTACCAAGTGAAGCATATGATACCGTGTTAGCAAGAAGCACAAATAAGCACAGTATTCTGTGCTTGTAGCACAGGTTACTGAATATAATACAACAAAAATATGGAACTTAGGCCAAAATAACATATCTATGATACGCGCGGTAATTACTTCACTAGTAAAAATTAATATTTTTAATTGTAAAATAAAAGGGTCTTTATTAGCCTCCATTGCATTGTTTACATGTCTTATCTGTCCATTGCAGTGGCTGCTGACTTAGGGACTCTACTCTTGTGGATCGACGCCATTTTGGCCAAAACAATCTCGTCTAGACAGTTAGTTTTGCATTTAAAAATAAAAACGTTATTGGAAAAATCAACCGTACCTAAACGACAAATTGGATGATTTTTTTACCCATATATAATGTCTAACAAAATATAATGAAACTATTGTAAGGTTGAATTCAGTCCATGATACTGAACAACTTTTCTCAAGGAACGTATATCGAAATATGATTTTTTGTTTTTGCTTTCCATACAAACACGGATCAGCTGTTCGGTCAACTTGTATGGGAAACGAAAAATTATTTTTTATATTTTGATATATGTTCCTTTGAGAAAGCTGTTCAGTATCATGGACTGAATTCACCCTTAAAATAGTTTCAGCATATTTTGTTAGATCCTTTATATTTTTATTCATCTTCTTCTTCTTCTTATTTAAGAGCTTAGTGGCTCTTGTCGGTGGAGTATGCGCCAAACTTCTCGGTTCTCTGCCTTACTATCTCGGTTCTCTGCCTTTTATTCATCGTTAGTCTCTAATTTTTAAGTAAACTACCTGGGCGACCGAGCCTCGCTCGACGAAACAAACGGATAAAAAGTGGTTCTATAAAACTGAAATCGATCGATTTTTCAAAATAAAAAAACTTTTATTTTTCGTACCACTGTACAGAAATTATAAGTTCTTTATTATCTACTATTACTTTAAAAGAGCAATTCTTGTATATACAGGGTCTAACAAAATATACTGACACTATTTTAAGGGTAAATTCAGTCCATGATACTGAACAACTTTCCCCAAGGAACGTATATCGAAATATGAAAAATAATTTCTGGCCTCCCATATAAGTTGACCGATCAGCTGATTTGAGTTTGTATGGAAACATAAAAAATATTTTTCATATTTCGATATATGTTCCTTGGGGAAAGTTGTTCAGCATCATGGACTGAATTCACCCTTAAAATAGTTTCAGTATATTTTGTTAGACGTTATATACAGGCTGACTTTTTAACCACCAGCCAAAAGCCATTGCCAAAAATTGGTGCCTTTTTTTTTTAGCGCGGCGGTCAACCGTTATTTGTATGCTTCTACAAAAAAAAACAAGAAGCAATATTCATTACGGAATAATCTTTGTAAGCTCAAAGATGAAGAAAAAAATATTTTTAATTAATTGAATTATGGACTTACCATATATTTTCCTGAGCTATTGATGCTATACTAGCTATTATATTAGATGATTATTGTGATGATACATAATTAAGTCACGATTACAAATATTTTTTTTCTATTTATAGTTATGTATAGTGTGATGATTGGTGCCCTTCTTTCCGCTCCAGCTCCGTTTAATGACATGATCTGGTTCTGACATTTTATTACATTAATATATGTATCTAAGATATGTATATAACTTGTTTATATTTTACTTCAATAAATCAATGACTGTATTAATAATTAGTTTTCATTGTACCCAAATGGTAATATAAACTATTATCAAATGGCATCATACTAGGTATACATAACTATAGATGGGAAAAAAATATTTGTAATCGTAACTTAATCATGTATCATTACAATAATCATCAAATGTAATAGCTAGTATAGCATTAATAGCTCAGGAAAATATATGGTAAGTCCATAATTCAATTAATTAAAAATATTTTTTTCTTCATCTTTGAGCTGATATAACTCCATCCCGACTGAGTTTACAAATATCATTCCTTAATGAATATTGCTTCTTGTATTTTTTTGTAGAAGCATACAAAAAACGGTTAACCGCCGCGCTAAAAAAAGGCACCATTTATCCATACAAAATGGTCATTGTCTTTTTAGGAGCAAGTTCAGTCCATGATACTGAACTACTTTCCATAAAAACAATTAACGAAAAACGATAAAAATATTTCCCCTTCTCATACAGATTAGCGCTCAGCCAAACTGATTTTGTATGGGAGGACGAAAATTTTTTATCTATAACGAAGTATGAAAAATATTTTTTTGCTTTCCATACAAACTCGGATGAGCTGATCAGTCAAATAGTATTGGAGGCCAAAAATTATTTTTCATATTTCGATATTATGTTCCTTGGAGAAAGTTGTTCAGTATCATGGACTAAATCCACCCTTAAAATAGTTTCAGTATATTTTTTTAGACCCCGTATAATTAGGATCTCAGAAATGGTTTTAACGATTTTGACGAAAATGGTATGTCCCTACATACCATTTTCGTCAAAATCGAACCCTGAACCTCCCTAGGTTCAGGGATGAAAAATCGATCTACCTAGGTTTCAATAATACGCTAGTTTACAACAAGTCAAATCAGATACTTTTTTCTTAAAGTCAAAAACAAACATTTTCTATGGGATTTGTATGAAATATCGGACTATGACGTCATAGTTCCTTGGAGACAAATAGCGCTCTTAATATCCGTTTTTTCTGCATTAATAAATCTAAAATCACGTCAAAGTGGATGAAATCAATGACAACTGGCTTTATTTTGTGACATTTTATTCTATTAACACTACCAAATAATTTATTTTTGACCCAGTAAAATACCCAATTTCTGAAGTGACAGAAACTAAAAGTTTATTTATCTACTGGTTAAAATGTTAATATAATTTCGAATAAAATAAGTTACTAAAAATGTTTTAAATAGATAAGTACAAATCTAATACATACATACATACTATCACGCCTGCTTCCCACAGGGGTAGGCAGAGACTATGGACCTCCACTACAAAAAAATTTACAAATCTAACTACATTAGTAATTCTTTATTATCTACTTGCGACTCTAAAAGTTCCTGAATCTAAATGGTACACGTTGCTACGAGTATAATTGTGTACTGCTACACAAAGTTAACTTAATCCCTGCTTTCCAAGTCAAGGGCGCAAAGTTGGGCGTGTGTTTGCATGCTCACTTCTGATAACTAATGTTTACCACGGAAACTCTTCTACAGGACACCTACATGTTTATTCAAACAGCTTTGAGAACTTTACTGTAACAAATTCATTTCCACTTACAGTACAAATCTTATTGGTTTCTTTCTTTTTTTAGTCTAAATTAATAAATATACAACGTGGAAGGGACATACCCGTAATAAATCGAACCACAGGCTATACTAGATCACTAAAGCATAATTAAATTAATTTCTCATAAGAACGGACATTTACATGTACATTTCTCCATATAACTGTTGTATTTCATGTATTTCAATTTTCATTTCATTCCATTTCTGTACACAGCTTGAGTACAATGTACGCCCACAGATTATACTTTTTCTTTTAGCTTTGCGTTGCTAATGACGGCAATAAGCGAAAATCAGTGTTTTGTGCTTCGGCGAAAATAGAGCGCATTTTGGACATTTTTCTTTTCGCTGCACCCTAACTGTACTCTACTACTTTTTTAAAAATTTTAGTAACCACTCAAAACAATTAACCCGAATACGAAAAAAGTTTTTTGGTTTTTATTTTGTTAATCCCCAATTTAACTTATATACATATAGTAATATTTTTTTAAATAATCATATCTTTTTTAAGGTTCCGTACCCAATGGGTGCAAACGGGACCCTATTACTGAGACTCCGCTGTCTGTCCCGTCTGTCCGTCTGTCCGTCTGTCCGTCTGTCCGTCTGTCTGTCTGTCCGTCTGTCTGTCTGTCACAGGGCTCTATCTCTTGAACCGTAATAGCTAGACACTTGAAATTTTGACAGATTATGTATTACTATGACCACTTTAACAACAAATACTAAAAATAAAACAAAGTTAAAAATTAAAGGGGTCGTCATACAAAAAACGTGTTTTTTAGCGTTTTAAAACATTGTACGGAGGTACGGAACCCTTCATGTACGAGTCCGACTCGCACTTGCCCTTTATTTTAATTTTCGTAATGGTTTTGGAATATGTGATAACGATAAGTAGGTACGCCTCGTTACTTGTTTGTAAATTTGTAGTTTTTCTACACTGCAATGGTAACATACAACTATTAACTTATATAATATTACTAGAACAGTTTCAATTAAGAATTTTGTCTGTGGTATCCAGCAACTATACTATAAAAGTATAAACAAGCGCAAAAAATTACCCCATCACAGGCGGTTCTTATAAACAACATTTCGTTTTCTCTTCTTCTTCTTCGTCTAAGCGTATTCCCGGTTGCATCCTCAGCTGTGCTGCTTCGGAGCCAGGGGTGCGCTTTCCCGCTTTTTCTTCTCCAAATATAACATGCATGTCAATGGTCACCCAAGGATGCCAAAGACCTTGCAAAATGGAGAAGATATAGCCGGAACAGTTTAAATTATTTGGCTATAGTTTTACGACCGGCCGCCTGCCTGACGTCAACCCTCTTTGGGAATGTATTTGTGCGAAAAGTTTTACAACCGGCCGCCGCCCGACGTTAACCCTCCTTGGGAATGCAATTGTAGCACGAGATTTTTATGCTTAGTCCTTTAGTAGCCTCTTACGACATCCACAGGAAGAGATGGAGTGATTCTATTCTAACCCGGAACCACAGGGGTTAAACATCTAGTTTTGTACCAATGCCGAAATCAGTGGCTGCTGTATGGCACTGCGTTATAGCGGACTTGGCCGACAGTTGACGCTGCGTCATGCGACAGATATTTTCTATAAGTTTAGTGGGACTGTCTTACGCGATGATAATGTTTGTAGTTGCTCTTACACAGTATTATATAGTTCGCTAGTTGTGTCGGATCTAGAGTAACCTAACCATTTTGCACCAAGTAAAAACCTTGTAAAAACCTAACCGAAATAAAAACCTCAAAATTAAAAAAAAAAAACTAGGTATGTAATAGTTGAAAAAATATTGGATTCTTATGACATGTCTCTCAAAAGCGAGTCATAAAACAAAGATACGGTACGTCTTGCATTGAAACGTGTTCACAATTCTAAAGAACCCGAGACCGTTCGTCAGGTCTCATTAAAATATTAAAACTAGATCCTTTCTGCTCGTCGGCTAATCCTGTAGGCGCGGACTTGTTGTAGTCTTAAGATTTTACTTAAAATTGCAAATACGCTTCTTCTTCAGCTCCAGTAACTTCTAACAAAATGTTATACTGAAACTATGTATAATGCAGATTTAATCCACGATATTCAACAACAAAATATAGCGAAAAAACTAAACTCGGCCACCCATAGATAATTTGAGAACTTTTTATTTCCATATACAAAGTGGAAGAAAGAGGCATACCCGTAATAAATCGAACCACGGGCTATACTAGATCTCTAAAGTATAATGAAATGAAAATAACAGTCAAAAAAACCAAAACAAAATTGACATTCCCATACAAATCGCCCGGGCGGCCGCACACTTTTGTATGGAATAGGTACTACAGAGACAGAATAATTAAAGAACTAAACATCGTGTTAATGAAAGAACGCAAAACCTCTCAGATGGTACCACAGCCCACGTAACTGAACAACTTTTGTTCAACAACTTTCACGAAATCAAAAAAAAATCAGATTTTCATACAAATTGACTCGTTTAGCTGATCAGTTAGTATGAAAATTCAAATTTTGTTTTTTTAGCTTTGTGAAAGTTGTTGAATAAAAGTTGTTCAGTTACATGGGCTGATGTACCATCTGAGAGGTTTTGCGTTCTTTCATTACCATGTAAAGGAATGACACAGGGTTGCCCAATTTCTATATAGGCGGCTTCGAATAGGCGGCGATAAAAAACTGGGCCAGAAATACTGGTTGTTACCTAATTGTTATAATTTTTCACTTTCAATAACAGACAAGATGTATGAATCTTAAAATTATTGTTTTGATCATTTTCATTAATATATAAAGTGATAAAAATTAAGCAGTTTTAATACAAATTGCTTTACTCCTGTAGTTAAACATGCCCTACATCTTTTACAACACAACAATTTTTCAGAAAGTTAGTCGTCTCTTAAAATATTAAAACCGAATCATGTTCCTACTCGAGAGCTAAACCAGCTTTCTTGTTTACTTCCTTAAACTCTTTAAGTTCTTTAGGAAGTTAGAATAGAGCTATACTTAAAGTTTATATATACTAAAAGAGACGCTCTAATGTAAAGTTTTATATCATTCGTTAATTATGCAAAGACACAAAGAAATATATTTTTATTCACTAAAGTTAAATATATAGTACCTACGTTTTAGCATTATCACAATCTTGGTTTGAAACGTTTCTTAACTTTTATCTATTTTTTGACTGCTTGTGACATCGGCTCCAGCACCCCTCCGCAAATCTATACTAATATTATAAAGCTGAAGAGTTTGTTTGTTTGTTTGTTTGAACGCGCTAATCTCCGAAACTACTGGTTCGAATTGAATAATTCTTTTTGTGTTGAATAGTCCAGTTATCGAGGAAGGCTATAGGCTATATAACATCACGCTACGACCAATAGGAGCAAAGATATATAGTGGTAAATGTGTAAAAAACGGGAGAAATTATTTCATCTTTGAAGCCTTCCGTTGCGTGCGCCGTGAAAACGGTTCAAGATACACAAAAAATATGTATTAAAGAATAATAGCTCTTTTAATGATCTAAAAAACAGTCCGCGATAGTATATGTCTATCTTTTAAGATTAACTCACAAAAACCGTTTTTATGGTACCTAATTTGGTCGAAATAATTTGTTTAAGTTGTATCAACATAATAATATTAATCTTTATTCAAATAAATATGTTGTTGGTTAAGAGTACTTCATCTATACTAATATTATAAAGCGGAAGAGTTTGTTTGTCTGTTTGTTTGTTTGTTTGTTTGTTTGTTTGTTTAAACGCGCTAATCTCAGGAATCTCAGAATCAGATTTGAAAAATTATTTTTTTGTTGGGTAGTCCATTTATAGAGGAAGGCTTTAGGCTATATAACATTACGTTCCGACAACCACGCGAACGAAGTCGCGGGCACAGCTAGTAGCAAATAAACGTTTGAATATTGGAATCTAATTTACAAGTAAGTCGAGACTAATTGATTGCTTCCTTAAAAAAAGACGAAAGTTCGCCAGTGTGTTGTTAGTAATTCAAAAAGCACTGCAGGCGTGATTTTTCCGAAATTCATCTGCTCAACTTCGGCATAGTGTGTTTTGATACTAAAACTAAAGTAGAGTAAAATAAAATAAAAACTGGTACATATCTGTGAGACACGTGCGTAGGCGCTAAACCCGGCTCACACGTAACAAACGACCGCTGGATCATCGGGATTGAAGCAGCTCGCTTACGTGACGCCCTCCAAACAAATGTACGACTACGTGCGCCAAACGGAGATCTATGGCCTGCTACCTTTTATTCCCAGAGTACTCGTAAATCGCGCTATTGGAATTTTTGCTTCGTAATGTAAAATCTCGATAAAATTTTCTGTACGAAACTAGCTGTCACATCTTCACAGAAGACAGTAAAAATAAGTATTACATACAGAACGGAATCTCTTAAGGTACGCGCAATATGCGTCCTCATTCCCCGCGCCTTTCCCCCGTTCTTGTCCCACCGTGTGCCGCCAATGCCGCCATGCGTGTGTGTTCGCCCGCTCTCGCCCCTCGACACGGCGAAAACGGGGAAAGGTGCCGGGATGGGGAACGAGGACACATATTGCGCGGAATTAGGAGATTCCGTTCTGTATGTAAATACTCTTACTGTCTACTGTGACATTACTTGTATGCTTGCCTGGCCGTTAATACGCAGCAAGACGCTTCTAAATATTCCTTTGCTATCGTTTGGATTTAAGTCTACCAAATTAGGGATCGCGATTTTTGTGGTCTACTCCAAGGTAGTCTGATAAGCTGCGCTGATGAAATTTTAAGAGTAACGTAAATTCTTTATCATGTTTATTAACATAAAATTTATGAAAAAATAGAAAATGCTTTGAAACAAAAGTCATCTAAATTCAATAAATCTTATTATTAAATATTATTGAATAAATATTAGAATTGAATATTTCTCAACAAGTCAAAATTATGCGTGGTCTGTTATGCATAAAAAACACCTTAATAAGAGAAACTTTTATTCGAGAAATTTCCTTTTTTTTATTTGAAGAAAAACTTTTTTAAATGTGTAACATCTTCCCTTCCGCTTTCCAGTAATCGTTGGAAGTGATTTCGAGAAATGCGATCAATTTTCCAACATCTTCAATCCAAAGACGAAAAATTTATCAAACAGTCTTAAAATTCGTATTCAGCGTTCGATGTTTCAAAATGAAACCGAGAGAATGTTTCAAAAATGAATTCGATGTTTCAAAATCAACACGAGAAAAATGTTCTTAAACGTAACAAATGCATAAGCCATTTTATGCGGTTTTATCCGTATAACTCATATTATAGAGAGCCAGGTATCTTGGCGCACTCCTAGAATACGAAGTAATGTTTCCTTTAAATTTCAGTCTCTTTTTGCAATACTATCGGTAATAAGACTTTTGTAAAATGTAGAGGAAGGTGTTTTAAATAGTTTATCTATCTTTTTAACCGACTACATCGAAGCCAATAGAAGGGAAATGTGTTTCGAAAAGAACTATGCTGTCTACATTTTATATTTTTTTAGACAGGCAATAAAAATTATTATTATAAAAATCGCTTAAGAATAGATTTAGATAATATCTAAAGCGTAGATAAACCGTAAACCAACTTTAAAGTAACTTATATGTAATCTGTGCTTTGGGCTACAAAACTTAAGTTTATTGATATTCAGCTTTATTCGAACCGAGTTATTAGTTATTGCTATCTTTATTACTTATTGAATTATATTTGTCTCACCGTATTGAATAACTTCTGCAATTATATTTTTACTTTAAACTTTTGAACGGTCAAAATTAATTCTCCAATAGGTAATTAATTTAAAATTATTTTTCAACAAGAATTTATAAGTCTTAAAAGTATCACAAAATAAAGTTAAGTTTACAGAAGTTACGAGACACTAACTCATTTAAACAAATAGTATCTACATTATTGATCCTTGGAGAAAATGCTGCAGTGCAGTTTGTTGCCGCTTCTTCTGCTCTAACGCCTAGAAAGCGACACTAAACTTAGCTGTGAGATATTGAAACTATCATAAGATAGCAAAGATATTTAAAAAGCTACGAAAAAATATAATCCAGCTTAGATTTTAAATCAGACAAAGGGTTGAAAGGAACTATGCAAAATATAGTTTTGTGAAGCACTTATTTCTTTTGCCCAAAAATTCGAGTCATTCGTCTAGAGGAAGCAACAGAATGAGACGTAATGAGGATGTTGACTGGGTCCGAAAAATTTTATTTTATTTAGTCCGTCAGTTAGATTATCCAAAAATAATGGACCCATATTTTTTGGTTTATCGAAGTAGTGAAAATTCACAAAGATACAGTGCGTCAAAGTTTCGGAGTAGGGGTGACTGACGTCACCATCAAGTGAAAATCGTACTTGATCTCACGTCATGCGTGATTCAAATGCGCTGTACCTTTGTAATTATTTGTCAATCAGAAAAAAGAAAAAATACGTATACGATATTTTTTAACAATCTACCAAATGAGTTAAAAATATTTTTTTAGTCCACCGTATGAATGCACGCGAATGAAGTCACGGGTAAAAACTAGCACAAAATGCTTTTACATAACTGTTATTTGTGCATCATATCTCAAAATAAACGTCCTGCTCAAATAGTTTAATGTTAGGGGTATCTTTAACCCTAACATTACTGGGCATAAGCGTCTAATTGCGGTCATTTTGGACATAAATAGCCGCTATTGTATGATCTGGCTGTTTGGACCGAAGAAAACTTACTAAGCAGTTTGTGCTTAACGAGCTTCGGGTCATGGGGTACATTAGGCACTTTGTATGAAATACTTTCTCGATTACTCCTGTTAGGGAGCCAGATTGATTTATTGTTAACATATCACTGCAATCAAACCTTCATTAGGGACGCAGGATATACACGCTCCTGATTAGATTAGTTCCTCGAAAAAAAATTAAGGCGAGGCACATAGAGACGGGCATAAAATTGTAAATTTTGGAACCTGGTTGTTGAATTTGTATAGGACAGATAAATAGTAAGCGATAGAGATATGTAAAACTCATTAAAAACTCAGTTCTTCAACTAAGTTTGTAATTTTTCGTCAACTTTCCTTTGCTACTCTCATACTCGTATGGTACCTGAATTTTTTATTGAAACTGTGCTAAACACCACGTAATGTTTCCATTACGATTTTTATTTGCTTTAGCTTTTTGATGTAAACTAAGTTTGCTGACTACGAGTTTTACTAAAAAGTTACTAGATCATCCATGAAGATTTACTGTAATACAGCGTTTTTGTAAAAAAATTGTTCAGAAACTAAGCTGATTTATATTTTTATTGCTAATTTCTAATTTCAAAGTTAATGGGAGATTGAACTAACGTTTTCGGCATCATTCCGTTACAGACGGAAATGTTTAAACTGTTCAAGAACGTATGAGGTCTCGACCATGACTGGTTCTAAGTGTTCACATATTGTAACTTTTATTTTAATAGGTGTCTAAATTAAAAATATGTGATGACAATATTTGATATATAATTATAGAAGTCTGCAATGTTTAGCGAATTCCTCGGATACGTACGACATTATTATTTTTAAAGTCTTGTCCGCCTAAGCTAAATATTCCAGATATTTTTATAATGGACTTTTATCGAAAGAGTAGGTACCTATCGGGAGCCGACGGGATATGTGAATTGACAACGTGGAGACCTATATTTAGTAAGTGTCTTCATGAGTATATTTTTAAACAAACACTAACTTAGTAATTACAGGTTTATTGTTTTAAATTGAAGTTATTAAAATTGTGACGTAGGTATATAGTTTTTGAACTAGTCAATACCATATGTTATTATAAAATATTAAAATAATAAAAGTGTAAATATGCAATGAATATTTATTTATTTTTACGTATTCGTATTTTGTAATTACCTACCTTTTTACTGTGTATTTAATTGTTTATATTGTATATAAGAATTATACTCGTTATTATAGTAATAAAGTGTACATACTCAACTACCAGAGACGAATTTTCATGACAAAAAAACTTTTTGAACTTGAAACTTTTTCGAACTTTAAAAGTTTGTCAAACTTTGGGTGAAGTTTGTGTAGTGTCTTTGGGGCTACTTTTATGGGGTGACGTCGCGAGCGGGGGCTATGCAGCAATGCATCCCGAATGCGTCCGAATGACACAAAGCCGCGGTGACGACTGCTGTGCCACCATCAGCAGAGCCTCCTCACCAACTCTTGGAAACCAGCACCACGCATGCGCGAACAGACTCCGCCCACCAAAACTTTTCTCTCCACAAGTCTGAACTCGAAGTCCGCAACGCGACTCTTTCGAGCAAACTTTTCCACAATCTTATCCCTTTCTAAAAACGGTATTAAAAGTTGAAACAAATTGCCTTGGCGTTACTTAATTTATTGCTTCGGAAGTTGTGACATCGACAGGCTTGGCAAAAACAAGGAAGTTTATGGCGTACAGGCGTACATCTGTATTTTTAAATTGTATACAATGTAACTTCCTGTTTATCCCTATGGTTATGTGAGGTGAGAGACAACGCTAAAATAATATAATTTGCACCTCCATATTACTTACATTTCGGTCCGTATAAGTTAAAAATCTAGCTTCGCCTGAGTATCATAAACATGAAAGCACATAATAAATGTCTACCACCGTGTGGTTCTCGGCAGAGTAGAATAGGACCACTCCAAGTCTTCCCGTGAATGTCGTAAAAGGCGACTTAGGAAACACAAGCTAAACAAAGCTTATATAACATCAGTGATACCTAATACTACTATGTGCAAACTGGAATCAATTGAATTAAGTATCTAATGTAATGAAATACTATAGTTAAAACTTTTGTATAGAGAGCGGGTATCACTAACTAACACAAACATATCCATGCTTATAAGCGATTCCCATTGACAGACAGAAACCACCACAGACAGACCTCAGAAATGTATACCTGAGTGAGTAACTGAATCAACTATTTTGAATTTGATACCTCTCCAACCCGTCTGGCCAGCATGGAGAGTGTAGGCCAAATCCTCTGGCTGCTCTGGCCAATTATGGCTCTAGTAGTACAGATAGGGTTATGCTCCTGCAGTGGAGACTAAAAATCCCTGTTGAGGATGATGATGAAATGTCTACCATGAAAACTGCGACACAATTCGTGTATTTCATATTTACATACCTAAGTCAAAGTCAAAATCAATCATTTTTAATTTAATGTAGGATAAATATATCCAGTGCCGGTTTTACCTCTACCAGCGCCCCCGGCGAAATTTGCCCGCTCCCCCACCCCCCTCCCCTACAAACTGCAATTTAGACTGACTTAGGCTTCAATCTTATAAGATTTATTTCTGCCGACGGGAGAGGGGGGTGCAAGTACGATATAGGATTTTTCAAAAGGGAGGGGGGGTGCATACAAATAAGAGTCTAGGAGTTGCCGCCAATAACCAGCCGCTATTTATATATTTATTATTACCTGTGACCCCCCTTCCCTAAAAACGCCCCATGTCGCCCCTATGTATCTGGCGCCCTGGGCGGTCGCCCAACCGCGCCCTACCCTAACGCCGCTACTGAATATATCTGCACTTATTGAAGGTAATTATTTTTAATTATTTGTAGTACAAAAGCTATAAACTACTAGCGTTTCGGAAACGACCACTGCTTAGAGGATACGCTGAAAGAAACCCAGTTCAATATAGGTTTATTGCAAATTGCCTACTAAATACACATGTAACAATTCCCACAAAATGACATAACTGTAAAATTGAAAATGTCCGCTGACGAGCCAATTACATTCACAAAAGGGTTATAGATACAATTAGCGTATAACAAGTAGCGTATACAATAGCGTAATAATTACGCTGGCGGCCACCCGAACACTATCAATTCTGAGATGCTCATTCATTACGCCGATGGCTATAATTTTACAATCTGTTTATAAAAATGGTCAACTAATATTTTATATAAAGTTTATTACGTTAAATTAGTTATCTGCCATCCCTTTTTCCATCTTCACGCACATCATCACACTAAACGTGGCATTTGAGTCACAGTAGATCGAGAGCTGGCACCAATTCTTGGATAGGTATTTTACTAAAGGTATGAATATAATAAAAGAAAAGCTGTTTCATTTTAAGAACTGAACTTACCCAAACAATAAATAGTTCAGTGTATTTTGTTACCTACAAACCTAAATTCATATCTTTATTTTTTAGCTTTTATTGATACGTCCTTTGTCGATTATGCTAACAATTTTTTTTCGAGCCACCATGTGTCCTCTACTTGTAAAGTCCCCCTCCTCTTTTTTCATGTTATTCAAGGGTTTAACCAAGCGCAGTGCAAGACGCGCAACGCAACCTGCGTCGCGTTACGCGCCCACATGGCGTTTTATTGTTTTTTACCCACTGTTCACACCACACGCAGTTGCGCGGGTAAAATATGTATGAACGACGCAAGTTGCATCGCGCATCTTGCGTTGCATGTGGAATAATTTAAAGGACTATCTAGTGCCTGACGATTAGCAATATGGAAATTATCACCACCCCTTGAAGTGTGAAATAAATTGTTAACTCGTAAATATGGTGATAATTTCCATATTGCTAATCGTCAGGAACTAGATAGCTCTTTAAATTATTTTATGAACTGCCGTTGAAACTATTATTGGTGATCCGTCTAGCTTCAAAATTTGCCGTGGCCACTTTTGGCGGAGGCAAGTGTTAAATCTAGACGGACTAATGTAAATATGTACTTTCAACGGCGGTTCATAAAATAATTTAAAGAGCTATCTAGTGCCTGACGATTAGCAATATCGAAAATATCTCCATATTTACATGTTAACAATTTATTTCAAATGAGGGCGCCACTTCAAGGCCGTTTGCTTCTATATTCACCTTAAAATAGACAAGTACGTACCTAATTTAAGGTTACAAACTGTCAGTTATAGCGCTTCTACGTTTTGCAGGTAGGAAACTGCAAGGCTGTATTAGTAACCTTACCAAATAATCACACTAAGAAATAGAGAGACGTTGGATAAATTTACTGGCAAGAGCAGGCAGACAACAACACTTTTTTATAGTAAAAAAAAAAGTGGATTGTTGACTACCTGCAAGAGTTTACAAGTAGGTAGGTAGGTTACAGGTATATTTAGTAGTAGTTTCTATTTACGAACGTCTCTCTGTTTTCGTAATTGTACTTGGTACTTACCTGGTACCTGCCAAGATCTACTTTTTGTGAAAACGCAAAGATCCTAGAGACAGATAATCATAACACTAAATGGCGATATAGCAGCTAAAACATTTCACCCGAGCAAAAGCGGGTGCGCTATAAAAGCTTTAAAAATAAAATTAGTCTCACTTATTGCAGCAGTAATGACGCGCCCTAAAGCGGATTTAAATTTGAAACAACGGTTGTAAAACGTTTACACTTTGCAGATATAAAGGCTCCACTCTGGAAATATTTACAATTTTATCGCGCCGTAGGAATTCCATAACTTTTGACGACGCGGGACAGCCTCGTAACGGACGCAAATAAAAATTAATTGAATATTTACGTGCATCACATGTTAAAAATCTGTCAAGCGTGAATTTTTCTACTATGAATAATAATCCCTAGAAGCGTCAATAATCCCGAAAAATCATTTCACGCGATATGTACCGCGGCGGGCGGGGCTTAAAATATGAACCGCGCGGCGCGACAGTTCGCCATAATACTCGAGTCGTGCGGTTGCGTCGTAAAAAGTTTCCTTTGGGAATATTGCTGTGTTTTTGCGATAATCGATTCATTAAAAATGCTGTCATGTGCCGTGAAGTGGTGTCGAAGCATGAACATACATGAAAAACACAAGACTCGCCTTTCATAAGGCGCCTTTCGTAAATAAACATTTTAATAATCGGCCCCTGAGCCGGCTACCCGACTGTCTCGGTAGAGTAGCCGGCTCAAGGGAGGCGGCTGCTTGACCGACGGGGCGATGACGCATGCGTGACCTTGTCGCGACCAATCGCATGCATCTTTGTCTATGTGTGTGTTTGAGTGTTTCGTTGTAATTACTGTTAGTTTGTTTGCGTAAATGGAATCAGAATCGAAGCGGTGAATGTAGGAGCGTTAGATTTCTAGAGATTGTATTTCGATGAAGGTATCCTAACTTTCCCCGCACAGTTGGTGTTCCAAGCTCCCAGTAATGATCGTTTACATGTGTAGTATCACACTTTATAATGAGTTGGAGCGCGTTTTTATGACACTCGCATCGTTTTGCGAGATCAGAACGATCGAGACATATGTTCTAAAGTCAACATATTACACAGGACAACGAATATTAAAATAATTATGTGTTTTCTAAGTACGATAAAGTTATTACAAACAAACAATAATTTTTGGTGCATGAAATCAGATCGGTTTTTCTAGTAGACTGTTGTATGTTGTTTATCAAACTAGTTTTGTTTTTTTAACAATTGTGAAAATTTTAAATTCAGTACTTTTCAACATTTTGAAGGAGTGCCACTTTATTTAACAAAAATGTAAAAAAGTCAATTTTAGATTGGAAAATAAACTTCAACTCTTTTTCTTCAAAACCAAATTGAAATGGCTACCTTTTTTGTAAGATATAAGCTACGAATAATAATATTTCGATGGATATAAGAGTTTGAATTTGCAATGCTATATTTTCAATACATAAATTACAGTACCTATATCCGTACCTACTGACACTGAATTCAGTAATGATTCAAAAACTGTAGTATAGAGAACGACTCCTACTTTATTACACTTGTATTTATAATACACTATCACGTCTTTATCTATTACAGGGTAGACAGAGCCTAGGACGGCAAGCCCCATCAGGCCACTTTTTGCGTGATGGGGGACATGAAGGTGGAAAAAGGAAATCATTTGTTTATTATATTAATTTGTTTGTTTGTTATAAATTTATTGTACCAAAAAAATTAAGTATAAAAGACTAAAACGAAAGAGCAAAATATACAAAGCCGGACTTATTCATGTAGGGATCTCTTCCAGTCATCCTGCGATAGATTGACTAGACCTAAGAGGATATTTACTCTGTTATAAGGTAGAAGCAGGTAGGTACGTACAAAAACGATGTATAAAATTATCCTCACATAGCTACACACATACATATATACCTACATACATATAACATTAAACATATACTAAAATCATAATAGTGATGGGTGGCTAACCGCATCGTCTATTTACCTAGGAGTTATTTTGTTTTAAATAACAATAATATTATTATTTTCCCGGTAGAGTAGAATAAGTCCACTCCAAGTCTTCCTGTGGATGTCGTAGAAGGCGACTTAGTCAACACAAGCTTAACAAAGCTTCTAAACATCAATGAGACCTCTCCAACCCGTCTGACCAGCGTGTAGTGTAGGCAAAATCCTCTGACTGTTCTGACTAATATATGGCTCTGGTAGCACAGAGAGGGTCTTGCTCCTGCAGTGGAGACTAAAAAGACCTGATGATAACCATGATGAAATATACAAATACACAATCACACGTCTATCATCACTATCAGGGTAGACAGAACTTAGACCCAATGGCCAGTTTCAGCGTGACAATAAATATAAATATACGAGTATAAGGACAAATTACACTGATTGAGCTAGCCCCAAAGTAAGTTTTAAACTTGTGTTATGGGATACTAACTCAACGATACTATATAATAAATAAGTACATATATAAATAAACACCCAAGGCCCAGGACAATTTGAAAAAGGCCATTTTCTAACTTGCCCTGGCTGCGGATCGAACCCAGAACCTCCGGATTGGTGGACTAGCGTGTTGACCATTACCCCACGGAGGTCGTGATAGTGGGCATGAAGGTGGAACATATCGTAACTCAACGCTGTAAAGGAATCATACAGGTGACATTAAAAGATAATAGCCGTATAGAGTCATTGAGGCAGCGCTGATATGGGCCATTCCATTAGTAGCTTTTTATATGATTTCATGAGTTCACCTGTCGAGTCACATGTACTTTAGGTAGATACTTTTCCATTAAGATATCTACGTTGTATTTTTAAAAAGACTGATAGCTGATCAAAAGACTGGTATCTAATATAGTGTTTTGTTTAATTCGTTAGCATGCTGTCGACGCGCTTCAAAAGCGGCATCGGCTTACAAAGACGCGGATTTGTGGCGCGCCGGCGGCATGCACGCACACCAAAATAGCAAATAAACTAAATACCAACAAACGCTGCATAAGCTGAACACGCAACAAAGTCAAAGTAATTTTTTTTATTTAATGTAGGATAAATATATCACTCATTTCAGGTCATTATTTTTAAATTATTTTGAGGGCAAAAGCTACAAACTTCTAGGATTTCGGGACGATCACTGCTGGAAAAATTACGCCGAAAGAAACACAGTTCAGTATAGGCACAGGTATAGGTCCCTACCCAGCCTGTTGGCCTTTATTGCATTATAGATTTGCACTTATTCTTATCATATAGGTAACTATAAAATTTTATAATTTTGCCGACAACTATCGCTATGTAGTGCGAATCTGTTCAATATTCTCAATAGCTGGTTTATTCGGCAATCTTTCGAGCGGATTGACAGCTGCAGGGGCAATAAAGGAAAACCAATGAATACCGCGACAAACCATATCTACGGAGGTGGTGGAAGTAAAGACGATTGTGGGCCTTACGGAAAATATTTGCCTATTTTACAAGCTTTTATTTGCAATTTACATACATCCATAGATTTGGGACGTCTTTGTTGATTTTAGACACTTTTGTATATCGGTCAGCTACGATTAAACGTTTAAAAAAATAAGTCAAAATCTTTTTTCAAAATCCTTTACCCTATACCCCCTATACTTATCCATACAAACGTAGTGTAATTTTTAATTTTAAACGAGATATTAGATTCCCACAACATTTTTAAGAAGTTTCACGAAAGCTATTTAATTTATTATTTTATATTTATTTTATGAAACCAATATAGAATTTACCGGGATCGCGTGATTTTTGATAAATAAACGGGCAAGTGCGAGTTGGACTCGTACATGAAGGGTTCCGTATCACCGTACAATGTTTTAAAACGCTGAAGAAACATGTTTCTTGTATTACGACCCTCTTTAATTTTTAACTTTATTTTTTTGAAGTGAAAACTTCTTATGCGGCGTTGTGCACTTTTTTTGTAATGGGTAAAAAATGTTAAACTCGCGTCAGGACACGTGTCCTGATCGAAAATTCGTAAGACGGATGGAGAGTAGACAGCCGGCGCGGCGTAGGAGAGGAAGTATCCCCCTCTCTTTCTACGGCGCGGCGAAAATGTATGCCTGCGCCTGCTGTTTCGTTTAGCTGAGAGATAAACTTTTTAATGTAATATAAATTGTCATGTTTGTGCACGATAGTGCAATAAATAAATATTGTATTCTACCACATAAATGATAGTACTTTTATACTGATAATTAAAGCAATTCGTGCAAAATTATTCCCTAACCATTCCAAAATATCAAAAATGCACAACGTTAATATTCAAGTTTTCACTTCTGCCGGCACTCCCGGAGTGCAACCCGTCGTTTTTTTTAGTATTTGTTGTTATTGTGGTCATAGTAATACATAATTGGTGAAAATTTCAAGTATCTAGTTAATGCTATTATAAAGATCAAGTTAAAAACGCTGAAAAATACACGTTTCTTGTATGACGACCCTCTTTAATTTTTAACTATTTTTTTATTTTTAGTATTTGTTGTTATAGTGGCCACAGTAATACATAATCGGTGAAAATTTCAAGTGTCTAGCTATTACGATTCAAGAGATAGCGCCCTGTGACAGACGGACAGACAGACGGACAGACAGCGGAGTCTCAGTAATAGGGTCCCGTTTGCACCCTTTGGATACGGAACCCTAAAAAGCGCTTTCCATAATAGCCTACGAGTATAATATAATAAATATGCATCCGATCTTTAATTATGATAGATTATAGCCTTTTTAACTTTTGCACACCGGTGATGAAACGGATTGTCAATATCTTGTCACACATGTTTGACAAATATATTTCTCTTTATCCCTAAAATCTTCATTTTCTTCCCAAAATTTTGCCTTCCATCTTGATATCAGAAATTAATCTAACAATGCTTTGATCTCCCTAACCTAATTACAATAAGAGCCATTATGCCACGCATATTAAAACTCGGTGTTTACGGTTGGTTATCCAATCAATTTCGTTTGATCATTACCCGAGATTCTTGTAATAAATCACTAATAAATTGTGTGATAATTCAATTATTATTATTTTAAGTCGCAACTCCATACTCTGTTTTTTTTCTTTGACGTCTGAATATGATTTGTAAGTTTCTTTTTTTACTTCCTTTGAAATAATAAGAAATTTTCTAATACAAATTCAAATAATAGCTTCAAATTGGTCCCACTGACTATTTTTAAATTCTTCTTTTTTATTTTATCAGCCCACATCAACCCACTGGTATATTGTACGTGAGAAAAGGAAGGCCTGCCCACGGGCATAGGCCCTCCCCCCCATGGCCCCCTTTTTTCGCGCCATTTTCTACGATCCTGTGCCAGTATTTTTTTTTTTGATAATAATTTTACGGCTCTGGATACAAGTCCTTTAGACTCTATCTTTAGTTTTGTTGCTTCTTTATTCCTAACAAGTTACAATCAAAGGATGGTGTAGGCCATTGATTGCTTCAAGGGAGCTTCTGGCGACAAGTCGATACGAGTCCATTGGTTTTCGTAGCCGATTCAGTGGCGGACAACGCCTGAAGACACACAGTCCGCAAAACAAATATTATTACAGCCGTACTATGACCGTCCACTTTAGCTATTTTACATATTGTTCAATGAGCATTTATAACACCAAACAACACCAATTTCATATTATAAAGTCCACTTAAATTAAATGCAAAACAATTTGAAGCAAACCCCAACCAATCCCCATGACTTCCCGCCAAAAACTCTTCCTGTGCCGCCCGTCAACTTTACAATGTCATCTGACCAACGGGTCGGTGGTTTCCCTACTGTTCTGTTCCCTTGTCTCAGCCACTACTCTGTTACTGCTCTGGTCCATCGACCATCTTCTCTTCTAGCTAAGGGTCCCGCCCATTCCCAACCTTAGCGGAGTGATTCGATTACCTACGTCTTCGACTTTTAAATTCTTTCTCTATCCTATATTCTCTAGACATAGGTCTTGCAGGGGAATTTTATTAAAAATTAGAATTCCTCATCAAGGATTTTCAAAACGACCAATCTGAAGTGGCCCGCTCCCAGCGTTTTCCTATAACAATCTTTGTCTAGTAATAAAGAAATCTAGTGGTCTTGTAAAAGTACGCATTATGTTTTCTTAGGCGTGGTCCACACTTGAATGGACGACCACATGTGGCGTGAAAATACTCTACCTCCTCCGTACTAAGGAAGGTACGTTAAACTGATGGTCCCGGTCATTATTGTATGACAGTCGTCAAGTAGTTAGCCTGAATCTGACTGTTGTTTGACTAAGTGTTAGCCAATTAACTACATACACAAAAAACAAACAAACAATAAAAGATTGTTAAAGAAGTGTTCAGCTTCGGTGGCCCTAATAACCCACACCACACGGTCAAGCCAAGCAATAAAACAAACGAATCACGCCGATCGTGCCGATAATTGTTGCTGAATACAATACTGTGTGCATATTCATTTTTCACACAACCCAAAATGCTTTTCATATAAATAGTGATTTTCGCAAACGCCATTTAGAAGTTGACTGACATCTAAGAAATCTTTACAACTTGGTGAACTATGGAGTTAACCGTAAGTAAACTTATATTTCATCTCATCTATTCGAAAAGCGATGGTTTTATCCCAAAATATTTGGGACAAAAGTTGTACTATTATATATTCTGTGACTTTATCACTGGGTTGAAAAGTAAAAAAGAAAATCTTAAGGGATTAAAAACATTTGAAAACTGAACACGAATTTAATCTATCTATAATCTCTTTAGATTTCAAAATATAGTTGGCAGTCCAAATAAAAAATAAATTAGTTTTAAAATGATAAAAAGAGGAAACAGGCGACGTCATTTTTAAAATTTGGAATAAGTACACTTAGTGTTTTGGATAGGAATACTCTTATTAGGTCAGAATTTTTTGGTTCTTATGCTTCAAAAAAAAATTACAAACGCGCAATTATTGTCTTTGATTATGGAAAAGTTAGGTTATTTTTGCATTATATATTTTATTTAAATGTGTAAATCTTAATAATTTCTTGATAGGGTAAAAAGTAAAAAATTATCAAGGTTACGTATAAAAATATAAAGATAAGCAGATCATAACAATTCTAATGACTGCAAAATGTATACCTAATGTTTTCTTAGTATTTCTCCAGTGAAAACTGCACCAAATAAAGGTAAGTAACTATCTATTAAACTCTGATTAGGTATATGTTAGGTGTTCTACTTTTCTTTATAGGTAAGGTTTGGTGGTTTTTCTCCTACATAAAGATGAAAAGTAGAATGTGCTACTACGTGTACGGTAATATTTTTACCTCCGGCGATATACCTACATGAATGTCCCGTATCGGTCAGGATTCAACCTCGTTCCTTCTTTTCGCTCTGAATTGAAAGTAGCGCCCTCGCCTTAAAAATATTACCTTTACGCCTTGTAGCATAATCTACTTTTGTATTTAAAGAAGGTTTTACATAAATACTAAAACTATTTTATGGGCACATTAAGTCGTAATGATCATGAAAAAACAATGTATTATTAAAAGCTATGAGTTATTTCCATATTTGTTCCGTGGGGAAAGTTATTCACTAAAAGGGACATTTTAGTTATCAGGTTTTATTTTTAATAGTTCCTAATAAATTAAAATCTAATTTGCTAATTATTTTATTTATTATTCTCATTTATTCCGGTTATAATGTAACGCGAGCTTAAAAGTAAGAACCTATTTTAATTTTGACTTTTTTTTCAAAAGCTACAAACTACTAGCGTTTCATAACGACGAAGATAAAAACCTCGGCTTAGTATATGCTACTAGCACATGCGAAAATCAAACAAGTGATCATAATAATTCTTCCAGAAACTTACCTTCCTCGGCGTCTGCTTTCTCTGCGCACTGGTATCTGCCGCTGAAGAGAAGAAGTCCTACAAACCCTACGGGGGCGCAGGAGTCGTCAAAACTACTACGGACCAGACAGTGCCACCTCCAGACCCATACCAGCAGCGAATGTTGATATTGCTCAATGGTCTATCGAACCCAACTCCAGAAGCATCAGCTTTACTCTTCAGGGCGACCCAGAATGCAGAACGACGATAAAATCTTCGAATTCTTAAATCAGTTTTAAAACATATTACAATTTAGTGAAAAACAAATTGTTGTAACTACCCCAAATTCTATTGTCCTACTCTCTACCGTTAAATTAGATTTTTGGAATGTCGAATGATTTTTAATTGCACAAAACAAAAATACAGGACATAATTGACCGAGCCAGTGAAGTAAGCGAGGTCTCTGAATCGAGTTAGGGGCGAAAACACATTGTTTGTATGAACTTGAATTATAGCCTACATACGACTTAGATAGACTTGGGATTTGAAGCTGGCTAGCGTTTGGGCGCGTCGGATAGTAAATGGTCTCTTTCATATTTAAACGCGTTGCCGGTTGCATATTTAACTGTTCTGCTGATCGAAGCCTGGGGGTGCGCTTTCCGGTTTATATGTTCTCCAAATAAAATAGGCATGTCAAAAGTTACCCAAGTCGTCAAGTGAAAAGTAGCTAATGAAACGAACGCGAACGAGACGCTATTCCTGAAACTCCGCTGTGTGTCTATCTGTTCGTGCGTCTGTCACAGGGCTCTATCTCTTGAACTGTAATAGCTAAACACTTGAAATTTACACCGATTATGTATTATTGTAGCTGCTATAACAACAAATATTAAAAATAAGATAAAGTTAAAAATTAAAGGGGGTTTATCATACAAGAAAAGTGTTTTTTCAGCGTTTTGAAATATTGTACGGAGGTACGGTACCTTCACGTACGAGTCCGACTGGCTCTTGACCGGTTTTTATCATTTTCTTCATCAACAAATTCCTTTAAAATAAATTAATTTATTAGATACAAGTTTGTGTAAGCTTTTCTCTTGAACCGTTTCGATGTAAGAGCAGAGTGAGCAAATCTTAACACGGGTCTTTGCGACAAAGTAAACTGAAGCATAGAACACTAGATGTGTCAATAGTTCATCAGGAAGAATTCCGAATTCAGAAAGAAGAAGATGCATTAGGTCCGCCACTTGTACTTTTATTTTAATTGTGCAATAAAGATTAAATAAATAAATAAAAAAAAAATAAGAATTCAGGCAGGAAGGTCCGTACTAATTCTCTGACCTCACAGACCACAGAAGATAAAAGAGCCACTATTTTAATCGTTACGCTCACCGTGGCATTTAGATCCAATGGCCCAAGGCTTTGACTAACCGTAAGAGATAAAGACGAAACAATGATTTTCATGTATTAAATATTCGATAGTCCAATAGTCCAGAATGTTACAACCTTTTTCTGATGCTGTCAAATTATTTACTAACTAGCAAACTATCCTAGCTTACCTATTATATTTCTCATAATTATTTTTTTTCCAACTACTATTTTCTACTCTCCTAGAGGTTTAGGCGAGTAGAAAATTGTGGTTTTTTTTATTGTATTAATTCTTCTACCTCCAACATATATCGGAGCCTATGTTTTCCGATTTACTCTTCCACTCCAGTTCTCACTTCATGCCTCTCTTACTATCATTCGTCATACTGGCCAAGTACATACATCATCTTTTACTCTGTTGCTCCCGTCTATCTACTACAGTATCTAGCTATATCTATTTCATTTATCTTTATTGGCTTAGTATATATTTTAACAAAGGTATTTAGTGCAACTTTACAAATTGTAAAGTTGCACATTACATTTGTAAATCCTTATCCTAATCCTATCCTAATCCTAATCCTAACTATCATAACTAATATTATAAATGCGGAAGTGAGTTTGTATATTTGTTTGTTTGTTTTTTGCCTCTTCACGCTTTATCTACTGAACCAATCTTCTTGAAAATTCGCATACACATAGTTAGGAGTACTGAGAAGGACATAGGGTACCTTTCATCCCGGAAAAAGTAATGTCCCCGTGGGATACCCGAGCGAAGCCGCGGGCAAAAGCTAGTTAAAAATGAAGCTACTCGTAAAGATAAATTGTTAAACATTGTCTTTAGATAAGGATAGCGCAAAAATGGAAGCTTACGCAGCAGTGGGTTTATGATAGCTGATGATAATAATGATGAAGGATCTAAAGGCATTTTTAGACAATTTGTATGAAGCCCCATATTTATTTCAATTTACGTCTTTCATCTGAGCGCGTCCTAGTTGCATCTATAGCTGTGCTGCTGCGGAGCCCGGAGTGAGCTTTCCATTGATGTCTCTTCCAGTGAAATAATTATATTTCTCATGCTTTCTCGTGAAAAAGATCGTAAATGAAATGAGTGCCTTCTTGCAGCCGGTACAAAGTCGCTTTGAACTTACAACGAAGCAGTATTTGGAGGCAGTAACCGATCGCAAACACCGAGTAAGCTTACCAAGCTTTCATTCTGTTCCGGGTTTTATGACTACAAGTATCGGTTAAAATAAAGACTCTACCAAAGTATTTTTAAGATTAAATTGTTCGTAAATAAAAACAAAGCTAATCCGCTAATTTCCAACAAGTCAAATCAGACACTTTTTTCTAAACGTCAAAACAAACGTTTTCTACGAGTATGAGATTTGTATGAAATATCGGACTGTGACGTTATAGTTTTTAGGAGTCAAATAGCGCTCTTAATATCCGTTTTTCTGCATTAATAAATCTTAAATCACATTCAAAATTAATGTGATCAATGACAAGTGACATTGTTTTGTGACGTTTTATTCTCTTGACAGTACCAAATAATTTATTTTTGACCTAGGAAAATACCCAATTTTGGATTCAGTTTTATCAACCTAGATAGCTCTGTACCTACCTGATTCTGTATAGTTGAAGGTTTTTTTAATGGCAAAATTACACAATTTTACTGGGTCTTATTGTAGGTACCTAGTCTGTTCCATAACAGTCTAAAAAAATGAAAACACTACCACCCAAAGCCTTGTGAAAATTAATAGTTTTGTGTTCTTACACAAGACAGCGAGTCGATAGTAATGCCTTACTACACAGCCTTAAAGCCCAAAATGTCTGAATTACTATTTTACACAAACATACTTTCCTTACGTTTTGGAGAAAAGAAAAAGACGTAAAATGTACTAGCTGCTTTTATTTCCACACAGATCGTAAAAGCCGATCAAGGGAATGGGCGAAAATGCGAATCATGGCGAGCAACCTATTTTGATTCATTTTTATATCTTTACACCCGCCATCATGCTAAACGCGGCCGTTGGTTACGGTCCTCGACTCTATGTGCCCGTTAGGGATAAATACGTTGTCCCACTAATCCCAACTTATAGTGGACCTCACATGAGATGAAGGAGAGATTTAGGCAGTAGAATCTTCAGGAAGCAATAAGAATACTTATTAGACACTGACTCAAGAAGCAAACGAACAAGCGGGTCACTTGATGTTAAGTGATCACCGCTGCCCATGGACAACTGCAACACCAGGGGTGTAACAAAAGCGTTACCGGCCTTTCAGGGGGGATGGGGGGGGGCTCCGGCTCTCTCACTCACCGAACGCAGCATAGAAGCGTATTCATATTTCCTTCGATTCAGTTTTACCGTAGAGTGTATGTGTCATCGTCCTAACAAACCTAAGACGATTAGGCCAATCCACTAATAAATAGGTATTTTTATATACCATTACATGAATAAGATATTGATGTATAAGAAACGTGGTCCCTTACTATGGGTCTCATAAGAAGGCTCAAAGTCGGTCAACGCGCTATGGAGAGCGCTATAGTCGGTGTTTCTCTACGTGACCGTGTCAGAAATAAGGAAATTCGTAGGAGAACAAAAGTCTCTCACATAGCCCCGGATTAGCTCTTTGAAGTGGCAGTGGGCGGGACATATAGCGCAACGAATCGATGACTGATAGGGCAAATGGGTTCTTGAATCTCGAATTCAAACGAGGCGTAGGACATACATATACATATGTATATATATAGGTATACAAGGTGGTCAGACGACGTGACCAAGGTCGATGAAAATTGCTGGATTCAGGCCGCTCTAGATCGGATATTTTGAAAACCCTTGGAAGAGGTCTATGCCCAGCAGTGGACGTTATGCGGCTTAAATGATGACAATGATTAATAAGATATTATATCGATAAATATCGTAATTACTTTTAGGTACCTCCTGTGTAACAAGTAATGATGTGACATGCAATATTTACCAAACTAATAAACAGGCTTAAGCCTTGAGATAATCCAGTAATTGGAAACGGTAATAATAGGCTTGGCTTTCGCAACGTTTTGCATTACCAGTATTACCGAATTAACAATAATTGCTATAATCGCATTGGAAATCATTGTTCATCGGATGCATTGTTATGTCGAAATAGTGTTTATTTATCGATGCGTTATAAAATGGCTGTTTTTTTTCCTTTTAATTGTGTTAGTGGCAGAGACTGATTACAGAATTTTGAAACTCCTTAAAGGCATCTGACCTAAGATAGCTATAAAGCTAGCAGTCATAAGTCTGTCATCAAGTCATAACAGCTTTACGATTGTACACAATGTACAAGTCATCCGAAGCAATCAGGAGTTCAAGATAAAGCTCCAAGTTTGGCTTGAACCTAGCAATTAAACACTGTTTTGTTTATTATTCTTGTGTGCAAATGACCAACACTTGTCTTCTTCTTCGTCTAAGCGCGTTCCCAGTTGCATCCTCAGCTGTGCTGCTTCGGAGCCCAGGGTGCGCTTTCCTGCTTTTTCTTCTCCAAATATAACATGCATGTCAATGGTCACCTAAGGATGCCAAAGACCTTGCTGCCAAAGAATGTATTTATGCGAAAAGTTTTACAACCGGCCGCCGCCCAACGTTAACCCTCCTTGGAAATGCAAATGTAGCACGAAATGTGTGTGCTTAGTCCTTTAGTCGCCTCTAACGACATCCACAGAAAGAGATGAAGGATGGAAATGGCCAACACTGGTGTAGGATTTTTTAAGCTGCCTAAAGGAATGTGATTAGCTTGACGACTGCCATACAATGTTGACACCTGGGATAGCTTAACGTACCTTTTGAAGAACGGAGGAGCTCGAGAATTTTTTATGCTACTTTTGGTCACCAAGCCAAGTGCGGCCGACGCCTGATTACTTAACTTACTAAAGTGCCCGTCGCGCCATCGAGCTCCTAAACTCTTACTTAGAATTATCATCATCATCGTCTTTTTTACTTTACACGGACTGCCTCCGTGGTCCAGTGATCAAGGCGTTTGCCTTGTGATCCGGAGGTCATGGGTTCAAATCCCAATGGGAAGCATACTTTGTGAAAAGTTTTTACAGTCTGGTTAGGATATTGCAGGCTTGAATCACCTGATTATCCGAAAAGGAAGACGATTCCGTGCTTTGGAAGGCACGTAAAGCTGTTGGTCCCGGACGCCATCTAGCGTTTGCACGTAACCTAGGATTGGTTCTGGTCTACCCTTTGGGTTGCGGAGGTCAGACGGCAGTCGCTCTGTGTAAAAACCAGTAACCACCTAGGTAAGGTAGCGGACCCCGGGCTCTGAAGCGTAACCGCTGACGATGCAACCGGGAATACGTGAGGATGATGATGATCAAGTCTTTTTTAGTCTCCATTGCAGGACCACTACCCTCTCTGTACTATTAAAGCCATACTTAGCCAGAGTAGCCAGAAGATTTAGCCTACACTCTCCACGCTAGCCAGATGGGTTGGAGAGGTCTCACTCACTAATGCACTAAGCTTATAAAAAGCTTTGTTTAGCTTGTATTTCCTAAGTCGCCTTTTACGACGTCCACGGGAAGACTTGGAGTGGTTCTAGTCTGCCGGGAACCACACGGCTATAATATAATGCCATAATGCAATAAACAGAGCGCGCAGCTTAGCTTGAAAAAAAAAACGCCTGTATGAATTGTCAAGCAATTGTGTTAATCGTTCTCACGTCACTGTTCTTGAAGAAGGTAAAGTACCTACTTATATAACGTGTAACAAAATATAATGAAACTATATTAAGAGTTAATTCAGTATCTGATACTAAACAACTTTCCCCAAGGAACATATATCAAAATATGAAAAATATTTTTTTTGTCTTTCATTCAAACTCGGATCAGCTAATCGATCAACTTGTGCGGCTAAAAATTATTTTTCATATTTCGATATAGGTATGTTGTTTAAAAGTTTTATATTTTTTCTGTATTTAGACGACATAAAATATATTTGGCTTTTAGAGTACCTACTCACTTAGGACAGACCCAGACTAAGACTTTTATGTAAATAAATTGGGTTTATAAAGCTATCTCGGGCGATGTCAAGCAAGTAATCGGCATTTATGAATGTTAAGGAACACGCACTGAACCCGAAAAAGGGTTCCGTGACCGCATCAAAGTCGAGCGAGGTCCAGCCAGGATAGGTAAGTGGGCAAGTTATTACGCAGCCACTTAAAACTTTAGGGACCATAGATTGGGCATTTAGTATACCGTAAAGTACGAGAATTTGGCTATCGGATATATTTTTTTCAATGACTTATCAAATGCTTCCCACAATAAGAGACTAAAGTACCTATGCGACTTTCGGGGAGCCATATATATCGTCTAACAAAATATACTGAAACTATTTTAAGGGTGGATTCAGTCCGTGATACTGAACAACTTTCCCCAAGGAACATATGTCGAAATATGAAAAATAATTTTTGGGTTTCCCTACAAACTCGGATCAGCTGATCGGTCAACTTGTATGGGAGGTCAAAAATTATTTTTCATATTTCGGTATATGTTCCTTGGGGAAAGTTGTTCAGTATCATGGACTGAATCCACCCTTAAAATAGTATCAGTATATTTTGTTAGACCCTGTATAATAAAATAACGTCTAACAAAATATACTGAAACTATTTTAAGAGTGAAGTCACACCATAATACTGATCAAATTTTCCCAATGAACATAGGTACATATCGAAATATGTAAAATATTTTTTTGCTTACCATAAAACCTCGGATCAGCTAATCGGTCAATATGTATGGGAGGCCAAAAATAATTTTTCATATTTCGATATACTATATATTCCTTGGGAAAAGTTGTTCAGTATCATTGGTTGAATTCACCCTTAAATTGTTTCAGTATATTTAGTTATACCCTGTATATTGGCGCATTTTGCCGTCATTAGTTATACAAAGAAATTTTGCTGGTGCGCATTTTGGCCAAAGGCTGAGCCATTCAACGTGGTAATGCCACCAGCCTCTTGGGTATCAACTTTTACGGCGGGATAAACCTAAAATCAAGAATATTAATGAGCTGTTTCTTAAAAAATTACATAAGAATGTATTTTGATCTCCTTTTGTTGTTTTTCAACCTTCTTTTTTGTGCCTACCTAACTCTAAATTTATTAAGCAGCTTCTATATCGCTATTTTGGGGTCAACTTCATAGCATTTGTTGTTTGTATTGCTGAGTACGTAAATACTTGTTCAAGCTTGATGTATCTTTTGCCAGTACCTATTTACGTAACAACATTCACCAATAAAATAACTCTAATAACATTGTTCAATCATACAAATTCAGGACCCCTTTTAGACACGCTTCCCAGAACCATTGTATTAATAAAAAAAAATCAACAAAAGCCTTTGACATAAATAAGGGTAACGATCGCGTATTCGTACACAAGAAATATTTATTTGCGTCAGTAAGCACGTAGCAATGAGCGAATATTTCTTTAACATTTAAAGCAAACGACAGGGGTCCTTTTATCACGGACAGTGACTAGAAGAAAAAGGCCTTTAAAATTCTTACCCTTGTATCTCTGACGTTTTTTGCGAAAATAAAAATGTTTTCCGCAAATGGTGGTCGTAATGATACCTTATATAAATGAATCGCTTTTTACGCCCGCGAAGGAAATTTCTAGATTCTGTTGTTCGAAAAGTAATTAGCGAATTTATTTTTAAAACCGTGATGGCCAGGGCGTTACTAGAGACACTGTCTTGTTGATGAAAAGTTGTGGCAGATTTATTGAAGTGAAAACTTCTTTAGCGGCGTTGTGCACTTTTTTTGTAATGGGTAAAAAATGTTAAACTCGCGTCAGGACACGTGTCCTGATCAAAAATTCGTAAGACGGATGGAGAGTAGACAGCCGGCGCGGCGTAGGAGAGGAAGTATCCCCCTCTCTTTCTACGGCGCGGCGAAAATATATGCCTGCGCCTGCTGTTTCGTTTAGCTGAGAGATAAACATTTTAATGTTTTGAATAAAAGTGCTTTGTTAGGAGACTAGCGCGTGTGAACACGGGCAAGATTATCGATTCATCGATTTCCCGTGCGCGGATTGTCTTTGCCCGACCAGAAAAATATTCATTGTCTTTATGTCAAAGTCTCAACTTGTCATTCCAGTAAAAATTGTGAAAATGTAAATTCGGGTGTGGCATCCTCTCGTGTTTTTGGAAGCATTAAGTTTGTAATTTTGATATAAAAAGCGAATGTTTCGTGAGAATTGTCGTTAATTGTTTGTGGCCAAGGTATTTGGAACGGCGGGGAGCCGAAATTGTTTGTATTACGTAAAGAACATTGATTTGTGTCGGGTGTGAACCGCGTGCCATGCGACTGTGAAAATTATTAGTTTGTGATACTGTATATGAATAATAGTGAAGTGTCCAAAGAAGAACAAGAAACTTATTGTGCGGTCTTGAATTGGTGTTATAAATACGACGTATTAGTTGGGGCAAGTACATGAGCTCATGGGGTTAGGTTATTGTAGGGACCCAATTCTTCTCACCTTGGGACCCAGAGAGGGACCTAAGGCCGTCGCCACCACTGAGGAGGAACTCAGAATCGACGCGAAGGCCAGGCGAGGCTGCCTGAAGACCGCGGGGAAGCGGTAAGTTTTATAATTAGTGTAATTACTCTTAATTAGAATTCAGTTCAACTCATAATTAGGTTAAATTAGATTAAAATAGGCCCCTGTACCTATATACAGGGTGGTAGCAGACTGCGTAGGTTGTATGTTTGTTTGTTTGTTGCCGTTGAGATTGCCGGACTCGTACCAAGAGCGTAGTCACAAAATCTCTTGGTACCCAGAACGTAATCCTAGCTACTCTGCGCCCAACATTTTTTGGTAGCAGAGCATAGTTAGTAACATTTTTGGTAGCAGAGCGTAGTTAGTAACATTTAATGTAATATAAATTGTCATGTTTGTGTACGATAGCGCAATAAATAAATATTGTATTCTACCATATAAATGATAGTACTTTTATACTGATAATTAAAGCAATTCGTGCAAAATTATTCCCTAACCATTCCAAAATATCAAAAATGCACAACGTTAATATTCAAGTTTTCACTTCTGCCGGCACTCCCGGAGTGCAACCCGTCGTTTTTTTATTTTTTTTATTTTTCTTCCGTGATGGTCTGGAAGAAAAGAAAAAACTTAGAATGTACATACCTTCCCGCGCAGATCGTAAAAGCCGATCGATGGAATGGGCGAGAATCTGAATCATGTTCATAGGCGATGCGGCTAGCAACCCATCACTTTTTCCTCAAGTTAAACGTGGTTACCTGCCGGATCTAACGGCTCTGGACTCTGTCTACTTCTTTAGGGATAAAGATGTGTTAATATATCTATATCTGTAGTTTTACGCCCCACTTACAGTTCCTATGACATAACAAAAACTATGTATAATTTTAACAATATTTTGTCAAAATATACAATATTATCAATACTTATATAGGTATATAATATCATAGGTTCTAAAAGTTCAGTAACTTAATGAAGTAAGTATAATCAAATCACTGAAAAAATTTCAAGCTTGTTTAGCTTGAGAACCATCGATCCTTTAATTTATTTAATAATTATTTGATTATGTATTGAATATCTTTAATAAACAAAGATTGTTTTATTTAAGTAAATAAGAATACTTTCAAATACTCTAATAAAGTTAAAGCTAAAATTAAACTAAACTATAAGTGCACAAAATAGAAAACTAAACTAAAATTAAACAAAGAAAACAAAACAGAAGAAGAAATAATAATAAAAATATTAAATATAAGGCTAATCGAAGAGCTCCCATCGGAGCGTACCGGGCTCAAAAGTACCCTATATCTTTAATTAATAATTATTAAATAAATTAAAAATTATATTTTTTTTATTTTTAATGGTCTTGATTAAGTACCTACGTTTTATCATACAGGCCTACTTTTTATCCACCAGCCAAATTTATGGAGCATAAGTTCAGTCCATGATACTGAGCTACTTTCCATCTAAAATAGAAATTCGCCTTCCCATACAGATCAGCGCTCAGCCAAACGGATATTTAAAAACTTTATTTATAGAAAGTAGTTCAATATCATGGACTAAACTTGCTCAAAAAATTTGGCTGGTGTTTAAAATGTCACCCTGTATAGATAGTTTAGATAGTATATTAGTAAAAAGATTTGAGAGATAGTTCAAGGGAGAGATATGTTATAATGAAATTTACATCGTTTGCGGTGCAGTGCGTTGCAATTGCAACGAGCTTCGTTTATCAAAACTGCTGTAAAACAGGGCGCGCTGCATCGCAGACAATTTTCCGCTACGTAATATTCCGCCATGGCCCATTGACTTTAATTTTCTGAAAATATGTTCCTCAGAATTCTTGTCAGTGATATATATTATAACAAAATATTGTAAAAACTGATCGTAAATTCGTCCATACTCTTTCTCTATCTCTCTACTCTACTTGCTGTTTTGCCATGGTGGGGTGGTACCAGAATTTTCTGCTAATGCATTTTTGTATTTTCAGAAAAAAATATGTAGGTACAATACAAGAAAATACGAAAAAAAACTTTTTTGCTCCAAAATATATAAAAGGTACCGCGGTAACCTGCAATGGACGTACAATAATTGACTGAGCGACCGAAGTGTAACTTTCGAAATTGGCGAAAAATGCTTTGTCCGCCAGTTTGCCAGTTTGTTCTCGCCTACAGGTCGCATATATCAACCGATCTCGTGAAATTTTATAAGCAGGTTCGATAAATCTATACTAATACTAGCTTTTGCCCGCGGCTTCGCCCGCGTAGATTAGGGGTATGAAAAATAGATGTTGGCCGATTCTCAGACCTACTCAATATGCTCACAAAATTTCATGAGAATCGGTCAAGCCGTTTCGGAGGAGTATGGCAACGAAAACTGTGACACGAGAATTTTATATATTAGATTATAAAGCGGAAGAGTTTGTTTGTTTGTTTAAACGCGCTAATCTCAGGAACTAATGGTCCGATTTGAAAAATTCTTTTTTGTTGGGTAGTCCATTTATAAAGGAAGGCTTTAGGCTATATAACATTACGTTCCGACAACCATGCGAACGAAGTCGCGGGCACAGCTAGTAATTATATAATATTTTTGTAGATTCAGTTTTTGGAAATTTTTCAAAATAAGAAAATCATATTTCAGCCATACAAGTATGTCATAAAACTTTTTTGTCTGAACAACTTTTATCCGACGGGTTGGGGAGACACTTTAGTCGCGAGTTTAACAGCTCACAGAACACCTAGTAGGTAGGTAGGTAATTAATATACGAAGTAGGTACACATTTTTTGTAATAAATACCCACACGTTTATAAAACTTTGTATAAATAAGTGCAAGTCGGACTTGTACATGAAGGGTTCCGTAAAACCGTACAATGTTTTAAAACGCTGAAGAAACACGTTTCTTGTATGACGACCCCCTTGGATTTTTAACTTTTTTTATTTTAGTATTTGTTGTTATAGTGGCCATAGTAATACATAATCTGTGAAAATTTCAAGTATCTAGTTAATGCCATTATAAAGATCTAGTTAAAAACGTTATCTCCATGCAAAAAACGTGTTTTTTGTATGGAGACCCCCTTTAATTTTCAACTTTTTTTTATGTTAAGTATTTTTTGTTGTAGCGGTTGTACATAATCGGTGAAAATTTCAGGTGTCTAGCTATTACAGTTCAAGAGATAGAGCTCTGTGACAGACGGACAGACGGACAGACAGACAGACAGACAGACAGACAGACAGACGGACAGACAGCGGAGTCTCAGTAATAGGGTCCCGTTTGCACCCTTCGGGTACGGAACCCTAAAAATCATATGTCTGCACTTGGCTGAAATAATACACTGGAGCTTATATTCGTATGCGAAACGAAAACTCAATAAGCTCTGTAGAGATAATGTTTTATATAACTTTACTATGATCTACTCGTGAATCCTTTGAATAAATATTTGTGTACGTGTGAATAACGAATAAGTATGTATTTGTTCTTTATAAGATAGGCTCCTACTTATACAGGATGTTTAAAAAACCCGAATTAATATTTATTAATATTCTTAAGAATATATTATGCACAGATATTGAACAGGTTACACCGGAACAAAATTTCGAAATACAAAAAGATTTTTCAATTTTTTCATAGAAACTCGATCGGCCGATTGCTCAATTTTTATGGGGAATATTTTTTTATTACTTATCTGAACGGATAATATATGGTGATTAATTTAAAATTAAAAATAAAGATAAAATATAATAAAACCCTGTATAAAATACTATAGCTTGACAATACGACAATCTAGAGCTCTTCCAACATATTTTTTGTAGTACATTATTCTTTGTTTAGATAAAAAGGGTGACAGAAATCGGACGGACAAATTGGGACAGTTCCCTCGACATAAAACAATAAGGTGGTGGTCCCAGGGGACCCGGGACGTATTTGCACTCTGTCATAAAGTTGAATAGACAATAAATCGAGCAAGGGATCAGCCTGGGACAAACAGTGACTTTCAGTTGTTTATCCCTAGAGACTTTAGTAGTTAATCTACTTTTTTATTTATGGTTTCCGCCAATTGATTTAAATCGAATACGCCAATGGATTGTAGTTGATGCAGCATTTATTTCGGTCAGTACTTATTTGGAAATGTTTGAATTACATAAGTAAATATTATCATATCAATAATTGCGGGCCACCCAGAATCCTCCCGGCTTCAAATGTGGCGTAACAAGCAATACGCGCCTTACTCTAACTTTTTTCCTTCGTCGGAAGAGCTGCCCCCGGGCCAGAAACTCGCTTGGGCAACTTGGAAGTGCCTGAATCGACTGCGTACTAAGAAGGGCCGATGCGGGCACGACCTTGCGAAGTGGCGCTATATCGAAGAAACAGAGGCCCGATGCCAATGTGGTCACTCCGATCAGACCATGCAGCACCTTCTCTCGTGTCCTTCGTGCCCAACCAGCTGCATGAGACACGACCTATACACGGCGTCGGAAAGTGGCATAAGAGTGGCGACTTACTGGAGGAACAAAATATAATGTGTCTTTTGAGCCAATCGACACGAAAACAAGAAGATCATATCAATCATTCAGTAAATCGTCATTTTGTTTTTATAACACTTTGGGTTATGTTATAACTAAGGTCACAGCATTGCCCAGCTGATTCGCTCATTGAAGTGGCAGTGGGTGGGGCACATAGCGGGAAAAACCGATGGGGCAGAAAGGTTCTCGAATGGCGGCCACGTACCGGCAAGCGCAGCGTAGGACACCCACCTGCTAGGTGGCCGGACGACCTGAGCAAGGATAACGCTGAATGCAGGCTGCTTCCGATCGATTGTTTTGGAAATCCTTGGGGAGGCCTATGTCCAGAAGTGGACTTCCTGTAGCTGATATGATGATGTTTATGTTTTGTTAAAAAATATTGTCGGAAAGATTTAAATGTAGACGCGTTATTTGACCGAGAATTTTGGCGCATACTCCCCCGACAAGAGCCAGTAAACTCTAAAATAAGAAGAAGAAGCGCGTTATTTTATCGTAAAACCCAACAAGCCACAAAACACCCTTCTTCTGTAATAGTCGGATACCTAAATACCGACGAATTTTTCAGCCCGCTTTTCCCCAGACTTGCGGCGCGGCGGTGACGCGCCGTGACATTCATGAGATGGGTATTCGACTCACAAACACAACCCTTATTGCGACAGATCTCGACATTTTTATTTCATAATTTTATCGTGTTCCGCATTATTTTAATCACTATAAAAACCAGTATATTAATAATTCCTTCATTGTAATAATGAATCTTTGTTCCGTGCTGGTCTGGGTGAGAAGAAAAATAATCATGCCAGCTGCTTCTCTTCCCGCGCGCGCAGATCATAGAAGCCGATCGAGGGAATTTGCGACAATGCAAATCATGTTAATAAGTGACACGGCTAGCAACCCATCACTATTTTGAATCCTTTTTCCACCTTCTCGCCCACCATCATGCTTAAAGTGGCCTTTGAGACAAAATTTTTGGAGCAAGTTCAGTCCATGAAACTGAACTATTTTCTATAAAAATAGTTATTAAAAACCGATAAAAATTTTTCGTCCTCCGATATAAATCAGCGCTCAGCCAAACGGATTTTGTATGGGAGGACGAACATAAATTCCGGTGGGTAAAAAGTCAGCCTGTATATTAGTTTGGTCATTGCCTACTCCATTCCATACACACTCATTTACAGTACCAGTAAACAGTAAACACCAGCAAATGATGAGCAATGAAAATTAGCTTACATACTACAAATTGAAATTTAGAAATCAATATACTTAGTCATAAAGTGTGTATTAGTAGTTGTGTTATTTAGGTTGTATATAGTATTTCTTTTTATAGTTTTTAGGGTTCCGTACAAAAAATTAAAAAAACGGAACCCTTAAAGGATCTCTCGTGTGTCTGTCTGTCCGTCCGTCTGTCACAGCCAATTTGCTCTGAATCTACTGGACCGAATCAGGTGAAATGTGGTAGGATGGTGTAATCCTATGACCCAAACACACATGTGCAAAGTAAATATTTTTTTTTTAAATAAGTGTCATTTTTGGGGGACAAATAAGGAAATTGAAAAAAAATAGTTTTGCAAACCTTACTGTGTCATATATCAAATGAAAGCATTATGAGGATCTCAAATATATTTTTGTTATAATTCTCAAATAAAACGTTTTGATTTTATTCATGAAAGAAGACGAAAATTGACCATTCCCCTCCCCCCCCCCTTGATCTCCGAAACTACAGTGCCTAAAATTTTGAAAAAAATACATAATATAGTTCATTGTTTGTAGATTACAGGAAAACCTATAAAATTCAATCAATTGTACGGAACCCTCTCGGAGTTTAACTCGCACTTGGCCGGTTTTATTTAAATTATTTTTTAGTTTCAATTAGATTCATTTGCCTTTATATTTAGTTAGATTAACTTAATTTTATATTTTAGTTGTTAATAATTTTATGTATTCCATACAATAATTGTGCAATAAAGAGATTGTCATAAAACGCAGGCGCTTTGCGAGTTTGATTTCCTTTCAAGCACTCCTGACACATGACGGGGGAAACCGACAGTCTTATGACGTTTATAGATTCGTGCTGATAGAAGAACTTCGTTGCTGACGGGGTCCTCGAACCGCAGCCTTTGTTTATTGCTTAGTTCTGATCATTGAGTCATATCATATATGTAGACAGTGAGAATGCTATACCAATATAAACTAGGGGAACCACGCGAGCTCGGATCGGGAAAAGATCCCCTTTCTTCAGTCTTAGCAAAGCCATTTTAGTGAAATTCGTCTATATATAACGATACAGCAAACTTCCCCGCTTGCCCCCCTCCAATCCCCTCCTATTGAATTTTTTTGCCATATCTTGTATTGTCCTAAGTGTGCCTATCAAATTTGTTTGAAATTCGTCAATAATTAACGCTACAGCAAAGGTCACCCCTCTTCCCCCTATTTCTCCCCCAATCAAAAATCGCGATCAACTAAAAAATTTAAATAAATCAAGGATCTTTTATCAATTTTTGTCAAAATCGTCATTTTTGAAAAATACGACCTATAGGCGAGAACAGACAGACGGACAAAAGCGTTTTTGGCCAATCTCAAAACTCAGACGCTACGCTCGCTTCGTTCGCTCGGTCAATCAGAATAAACGGGCAAGTGCGAGTCGGACTCGTACATGAAGGGTTCCGTACCACCGTACAATGTTATAAAACGCTGAAGAAACACGTTTCTTGTATGACGACCCTTTAATTTTTAACTTTTTCTTATTTTTAGTACTTTTGTTATAGCGGTTATAATTATACATAATCTGTGAAAATTTCAAGTATCTAGCTAATGCCGGGTGTACTTTCTTATACAGACAGAAGTTTAACAGATTTTCGTTACTTAGAAAAGATTATCATGTCATAGAATAATCAATATGTAGGTTACTCAGTATAAGGAATTTTTAATAATAGATTTTCGTTGCACAGAAAATCAATAATTAGAATATTTGTTAGAATAATTTGAAATCATAGAATTTTATTACAAATAACATTTACTTTTGCGATGTTCCTAATATCAGAATATCAAATTAAATATTATTATTTTTAATGAGTTTAGTAAATATAATATTTATAACCTATAAGTTTGCCCTATTCTAGTAAAATGGATAAAACTTTCCCAGCACTCGCCGGCCGCTGCCGCGGCACGCTCAACGTTGGTCGCAGTTCTAACCTAACCTAACCTATAAGTTTGCCGTAACCTATATTGTGGTAGCGATTTATAATGTATTCTAACTTATTATATGGTATTTAATTTGATGAAACAATGTTTTCACTTAATACTTCCTTAAATAATAATTTTCAGTAAAATAAAATTCCATGAAAGATTATACCGAACAAACAATATTCTTTAAAGAAATATTCTACTGTTTGATTAGTTTGTTAAATGAAAATATGAGATTCTAAAATTCATTGAACTGTGTTTCTATAAATTGTGTTTCATTCAAGTAAATAGTCTTTGAAACAATAATATTTGAAATAAAAATATAAGAATTAAATATTCTATGAAAAACTTCTATGAAATTTCAGTCTGTGAAACAAGGGGCACCCAGCTAAGGCCATTATAAAAATCTAGTTAAAAACGCTGAAAAAACACATTTTTTTTATGACGACCCCTTTAATTTTCAACTTTTTTTTATTTTTGGTATTTGTTGTTATAGCGGCCACAGTAATACATAATCGGTGAAAATTTTAAGTGTCTAGCTATTACGGTTCAAGAGATAGAGCTCTGTGACAGACGGACAGACGGACAGACAGCAGAGTCTCAGTAATAGAGTCCCGTTTGCACCCTTCGGGTACGGAACCCTAAAAATCAACGCTCCCAGTGTCGGTAACATTGTGCTATATAACTTAACTAAGGAGTGCAGTTTTCTTAAGAATATACTAGTTAATCTATTATTGAATTATACTTTAATAGATTCAGATACTAAATAGATTTCAGTAGGTACAGCAGTGACGCTCAATTGGTTGGATTCCTTATTTTCCGCTCCGCGCGTCGTCCGCACTGGGCAATGAATTGTAGATGAACGAATGTCAAAGGCTCCAATAAATAATAAGGTTAGTCAATTGTTAACTTTTATAATGCATTGGGTTCATGCATGGTTTTCAGTGTTATTTATTTAACATTGCAAGGAAAAACGGGGGCTTTTCCCAGCAATGTGATAGAGACCGGCGACAGAGACCGAAACATGCTAATAAAACAAAACATTCGCTCGTCACCCACCCCGTAGGCTTCTCCTGGTAAACTTTCCGTCTTGGTTTTAAACTATTATCCGCCCAAAACAAAAAGACCTTTCGCAATATGTCACCTTTTCTTTAGTCACTGTCAACTTTATTTAGGTGAACAATGGTTTAAACCAAGTCCTAGTTTTATAATAAGAGTCCGTGTCTTTGATCTTTACATTATATTTTCTAATAGTTGACCCTAAAAGATTATGCTTGTCAAAAAATCTACCTAAAATAAAAGGTCCTCAATTATATAATAAGTTACCGGAATCAATTAGATCAATGACTGGTGATCAAGCTTTCAGGAAGAAAGTAATTGATTTATTACTGGATAAAACGCTATACAGTGTTCAAGAATTTTTATCAAATAAATATGGACGATGATGAGATACTAATCCAAAATATGTATTTTATTATTTGTATAATTTATTTAATTAAAATTATGTTATTTTTAATAGACGACGCCTCTGTACAGCTGAAAATAGAGTTAGTTATACTCGTATATAATTTGCAATTTTTTTTAATAATGGCTGTAATAAGTTTCTTTTTTATTTATTTTTTATATGTAATCAAATAATTTTAAATTGATTTAACATTTCTGATGTATGTTTATAAAAAAAAACCGACGAAACATTTTGTCTACAACATGCAACATATTACTATTTAATTGATATATGAAAATGTACGTTTTACAAATTGATAATAAAGATCTTCTAATCTATTCTATTGTAATCCTTCGAAAGCCACCTTTAGAAGTAAGGCCGTCCATGACCGAGAAAGCGTCTCGACTCCTGACTATTAAAACTATAGTCGGCAATCCCGATAACATCGCAAATATCTTACTCTTTTCTTATACGATTCCATTCCATTTGTTTAAATCCAATTTTTAGATGTATCTCCTGTTTTAGGATGCATACGGCCGAAGTAACTCACGCAAGAATACTTAAATCACCATCATCCCAGCTCTGCTTCGGCGCCCTGCTGAGCTCTCCGTCGACACCATCCATCTTGATCCTGTGCTGCGTACATACAGGCGCGACCCGCAACGCAACTATTTCGTCAACCCATTACATAGACTGTCGGCTGAATAAATAAAATAAATAATAAAATTTATAAAAGTGCCCATCAGTGCGGGTCAATTTCACGCCAAGCAAAGCAATAAGAAGCAGTGAACCAATGGGCCAGCAAGCGGCCGGATTCAAATTGGAAATAGCTCTATTTGCACTGGTTCCATTACTTTGTGAAGGTTTTACAATTGGCACGCATTTCGACGCCGTTCCCGGACTACTGGCGGGCTGATCGGCTTTCACGGAATTTATTGCAATGCGTTAATTTTGGCTGGTGACGAAGTGACGATAAAGGATTTTTACATATTAATTTATCGATACCACGTATCGTTTGGTAAAACTATACGAGGTTGGATAAATGAATGCGGGCTAATTTTGTACAACTTATACCACAATTTTGTTTTATTCATCTGTGATATTACTAATATCAGGTTGAGACTATCTAAAAATAAATTGTTCATCTTTTTACCCGAATGCGGCAGAGCCGAAAAGGAGGGGGTATATATGTTAGACCTGTATGTTTGTCCCTATAGTTCTATGTTCCCTAGTAACTAATAAACGGCTAAACCGATTTTAATAAATTATACATGCTTAGATTCGTCTTAACCACTAGAGTAACATAGGATATATTAAAATTATTGGAAATCAAAATGGCGGATTTTAGGCGCCAAATAGCGCGGCATAATTTTTTTTTCTTTTCAATACCTAACGAATGGGGTATTAAATTAAAGGATTTAATTCAAGGATAACAAAAATATATACGAAATATATGTTCAAATGAAATTTGAAATAAGAAATGCTAAACAACAACACATATAACATCGCTTCGCCAAGCGCATTCCCGGTTGCGTCTTACCTTACCACAGAAGACAGTAAGTGCTTAGGCGTAGGTAAGTAGTGATGTTGTATCACGCAGTCGGGTATTTTGTTTTTTTTTAATAATTACTTGTTTAGTCATCTATAAATTTAAAACCTTTATTTAATAATCTTTTAAAACATAGATTCTTTTCTTATAAAAACTTTTTGGTTTTATCTTGTTTGGGGTTGGCTCAGTCAGTGTGATTTGTCCTTAAAATAGATATTTATTTATTTATTTTATAATAAGGTAGATAGATAAGCTAGATGCTATAGGCACAGAATACATAAGAGTCAAACTATAGGTATTCGCACCTACACATTAGTTATTTTGTATAGTTTGTTTCATCAAGGTTCGTAAGATCAATCCCAAGACACACTTATGTAATAGGTAGTGAAAGAGGTCGCAGAGATACATCGGTACAATATTGTAATAGAACAGCCGTAATGTGTCGAAAGTTAGACACCTGAAGTACAAAAATGAATAATACAGAGGGATAGCTAGGCCAACTTAAAAGAAAATAACTATGCACAGCCAGGCCTGTGTCACTCCCCGTTTAGGTATCGAAAATGTACCTACATTATTACTATGCGCGCAGGCGGCCCTTCGGGGTGTAAATTCCGTTATACGAATCGTTTGTCCAGAGTCATAAGGATGAAATTGGCTTGCAATGGATGTCTAGTTATCTATACAAAAAGGTGCTGAGTTCTGACGTGAGCTAAATTAAACCGTATCACTTGTTAGTGATACGGTTTGAGTAGATATTTCTTTAAATTTCTTTGCTGAGTGAGACTTCTGTACAGAGTATTAGTATCTATTCTGTAGCACAGCTCAGGTAACATTTTAGTGGATGTTATACATCGGTAATTTATTATTATTATAACGACCCATTTTTGTCCCAATGTTCGGCAAAGACAACTCTGCCTGTGCTATCTGTTAGCACAGCCGGTCCGGATAAAAGAGGAGGGTTCATCGGTAGGCTAACCCAGTCACTTTAAAAAGAACCTGGTTGTGAAGTCCAAAATGAAAAGAAACGGATCAATTATTTTCAGGCGCAAATAAAAGGACAGAAGATTTTAAGGAAAAAGGGAAAGTACCTGTGTACTCAGTGTTCTACCTGTGTTCTATGCTGTCATAGAGAAGACAGGCCATAGACAAACCAAAATGGCGACAAATCGTTGACGAGGCAAGACCCGCAAAGGGCTGTAGTGCCGAAGAAAGTATACTTACTTTTTTCGGCGCTACAACTTACTAGTTGGGTAAAGGCCTTATTCTTTTTTCTCAAGTTTAACTGGAAATATACCTATCACGCGTATGCATTTAAGGATCCTCTCTGTCCAACTTTTCATTACACTCAAATACGAGCGACATATTTCTGACGCTTCTTACCAGATATCAGCCAGAAAGAAAAACTTTTCAGCAGCCAAATATGCAAGTAAAGCGACACCTGTAAACGCAGAAATACGATCAAGCACTTGGATGGACTAAATTACATGCCTGGTCTATACCACGTCTATTCTCTCTCTATTTTGTGCCTGAAGTGGGTGCAACCTGTTGGTCTATTCACTTTGACATATTTACACCTCAGGGCAGCCTACCATTACTTTTCGAAACACGATTACCTAATCCTATCCTATTATATTTACTCTAAATAGAAACAATCCTAATAACTTGTGGTACTGAGTATCGTTCTTTTAGTGACATTGTTCATATGAATGCAGTTTTAGATTTTAAAAAAAAAAGTGTGCCTCGGGACCTCTTCGTGTATGCGTCGCGAGTCACATTTGCCCTGAGGAAGGCCTCCAGATGAGGTCGAACCATGTCCATTACGCGAACCATTTTTACGCGAATTAGCCGTTTATTGCTAATGTTTTTGTCTCACGTTATTTTCAACTAGAAAAGCATATTTTATGAAGAACATCTTGGAAACCTAACAAACATCAAAAACCTTAGACTGCGTATATGTTTTCAATTTTCCACATAATCATTTGTTTTACGAAAACAGAGTAAATTGATCTAAAATAAAATGTATCATTCATGGGTTCTTGATCAAACAAATTGATTGATGTCAAAGAGCGATGTACTAGACAAAACAAATTCCTTTCAATGATCGTCTATTCTTCATGTTTATCTGATTCAACTCTACTCCGACACTTGAGACAACACTCAACTTATATCTGTATTAAAAGGGTAAAACTGATACCTAAACTTTTGATTTGACTTTCCAACTGTTGGCAACGAATCACTATAATATTTTAGATGAGGAGAATACTAGTGAATTTAATAGTTTTGTTTTCAGTAACAATGGTTTCTTTCACTGAGTGGTTACAAATACACAATACACATGACATTTTAAGGAACAAACAAAAAAATACATTAAACAATTTAACTAATAACCAAACACTGAACCAAACTAAATCTAACTATAAATAAAACTTATTACAACTTTAATGCTGAAAAAAAACAACTAATAAATCAAACACTGAACTTAAACTAACTATAAATAATAAAATGCTAAAAATAAATCTTAATAAAAAAACCTATTATAAATAAAAAATATCCCGCAAATCCTTCCCCTGCGGAAGAGTGCCCAAGAGCTAGATGGCAAAGCTTATTTTTTTACAAAGTAATTATGAGCCCCTTGGTACTTGCTACCTCAACCAGTCTTTACTTGAAAATTTCAATAAATTACCCACGGCTCACGGTCCCAACCCCAAACGGCTCAAGTATACGAGTATGCATCTCCTAGCTATGCATATTCGGCGGTAGCTGCAGCAGTACTGTTAATCGAATTAGTACATGTTTAACAAATTAACCTCCTGACCTCTTAGAAAGCGCAAAGACCCTCAAGACCAAGTGTAGTGTGAACAAGAACAATTAGTAAAAATTAAATAATGAAATAAGAAATAATCAGATGGTAAGAGCATAGTCGTATTGAGACTAAGGTTGCGGGTTCAAGTCTTGCTCACGGTGTATTTTTTTCACCATTTCTTATTTTATTATTTAATTCGAGTACTTTAGTACTGCATCTTGAATGCCTAAAAAAACCCTATAAAAACAATTACTAAGCAAAAACTTTTGCCATTTCTAATCGCAGTTTTAAAATTTCATTAGATACTATATTAATGGATATAAATTGTGCAAAAGTGCAAACAAGTCTATCAATAAATGGACAGTTTTGCAATAGTTTGGTTCGTGGAAGCCAAGATATCTGTGGCTTACTGTACTGCTTGATTGATGAACCCACTCGGGCCAATTCGATGCGATAATATGTAACTTTGATCTTAGGGACATACTTAGAGAAGTTAATACCGCTACAGTTTAGTACGTTTATCGTTATTAGTTTGATATAATTTTTTTTTACTTTCGCTCTTTGCTTTTGCGAAGTCAATGTTCACTTAAATTACTGCAGTCTCTGTCTTACTGTCAGACAGATGGCACAAGACGCGTGTAGCCGCTCTATATGTGTCCCTTGTGATATTTAGTTGAAAAATATAGAATAAATAATTCTATACATAAACTATTTATATAAAGTATGAGATTAGTTTTGACTTACAGATTTCTTTTAGTTTAGTAGATTACGGACGGGTATAAATAAAACTCAAAAAGTTGTTTACTAATATTGCGCAGCTGCAGAAAAGCTACGGTTCCTTTGTTAATTAAAATAAGTTGATGAATTTATATCGCAGGTTAACTGGAAGAAATCCCTACATGGGATAAGTCCGCCGTTGTATATTTTCTCTTTTTTTCTCTTAAATGTTTTTGGTACAATAAAGTTATTACAAACAAAAGTAGGTTCTGATTAATAACTAAGGAAAGTCATAACAATACCGTTGATCAAAAACCTACATAGAACAGAAAAGTATAACTATAAAATTCCCCTATTATGAATGATTACATTACATGCGAACTCATGCTGCGTGAAAGTATTGCGATCCTCGACCGCGAACCGCGTAATGCTGCGGTAAGCCGGTTCCGCCTTGTTACTGATGCTTTACGTACTCAAACCACACTAGTCAACAAAATACAACTTTAATTTAATGATTCTATGACTTTTGATGTAGCGCTGATAGTAACTATTTAGCTGTAGCTGTAGGTAGCCAGTTCAATACGTAAACTTTACGACGAGAAGTTTTTAAGCGTGCTCCTTTTTGGCGAACCGTAATTTTTACGCCGACCCGATATCTTCTTAGTTATATTTTAGATCGAAGTGACGATTTTAAAGTACTAGGCTAATATTTATTTGGATAATTTATTAATGGTAATAAAATATACTACGTGGCAGTAATTTTCTACCTATTATTGTAGGTAGTTCGAATATAATATTCAAAACTTAAGTAGTATATTAGTAGGTGACTGCGGTATCATCTGCTCTATATGAGGTGCGACGTTGAGTATTGGAAACAACAAACTAGAAGATCCCGGCTGAGATCGGCCGAGGCCCGAATATTCTTATCTCTTTGTTTATTGTTCACCTAAACGAATTTAGACACGGAACAATAGAAAACGCGAGAAATCGATGGTGAATGAGGAAAAAATACTGCGAATATCGTAAACTTGTGTTATCATGTTTAAATTAATGATTTTCATCTAATTTTAAACTTGTATTTAGGTAATTTTTTAGCCAACTGTTAAATAAAACTTTCGTTATTTTCTCCTTTTTAGTATAGTGCATTTTTTTAGTTTTTTAAGTAGGTTGAATTGTTTTACGTTTGTTCATATTATTTCTGAACTTTGGCTCCTGGCCTTCTGAGGGATTAAAATAGGTAGGTATAAGAACTAACTAAAGATAGTAAAACTTACCTAGGTAGGTACTAGCAAATGGGCGAAATTACGGATAACAACCCATCACTATTTTGATTCCCTGCTTTTTCCACCTTCACGACCACCTCGAGTGGTGGTAAGACGCATATGTCACGACCTTCGTGACCTCTGGGTCTTGCCACCCTAGGCTATGTCTACCTCGTTGAGGATAACGACGTGATATTGTGTAGGTACTAGCTACGTTATTATTTGGTATGACTAACATAAGTTGACACTGCGACTCATTCAAGTCACGGTCATGGGACCGGTCCCGGTTCTTTACCGACTCTACCTGTTCCTGCAAATTACTAACACATATAAAAACAATAGTAAGTAGGTACTTTTACAACTTTATTGTGCTGTATGCATACCTATGTAATTTTTAATAAGGTATATGATAAAAAATAAAAAAATAAAAATATATTCTTGAGATAGCTTAAGCTAAAAGCAGTCGGAAAATGTTAGTTTGAGTTCATAAAGTAACAAAATAAACTTTAAGTTTTCAGTTATTATGATCTGTTTTTAAACACCATGCTATTACGTCATACGCCCGTGTTAACTTAACTTGTTGCTTATATGCATAACTGACGTCATAACTACAGAGCAATATGGCGTCTACAGCTTCAACGTTTCCGGAAAATTAAAAAAAATTAAAATGTTAAATTTAAATGCATTTTTATGGCACCAATCGAAAAAAAAAATTGTGTGTGATATATAATCACCACATATAATCACCATTTAATCTAATTGAGACACTTTTATACCCTATTAATTTGACATTTTTAGGTAGTCCAGCTGCATAACAACCTGGTTAGGTAGAAACTAAAATAAGCCATTTAATAATGTTTGCAACAAATATCTTGTGCAGCAACTGCATCGACAAGAAGTTGACTTTGGACGACATCCAGATTAAAAACTTTTGGACAAATGCATTTACAAAGAGAGTTGACGTCTTATCTGTCAGGCGGCCGGTAGTAAAACCGCAGCCAAATTGTTTAATAGTTTAAAATTTATGCACGGAGAATAAAAAGGCAAATAGCGAAACCGGACAATGGGCTTTAAATTTCCAACATAGCACGTCTTTAGATGCAAACGGGATTGCGCTTAGACCACGGATTATAGCTAAGGGTATGCAGAAGTGGCGCTATTTTAAATATTTTTTTAGTTGTAAATCTGGTGATCATTAACATTATCATTGCATTAGGCTGACAGCAGAATATTAATTATCACCTAATTTAATAAACTAACAAACCTATCTAAATATTTTATGTTAAATCGTTAAAAGTATTACGCCACTTTGATTGAAATACTTTGAAATAGGTACTTATTGCAAAAGAAATACATGAATATTCTTCTATTAAATAATTTTTGTTACATTAAAAAAATCCTAACGGATAGCTATAAATTTCACGACCTCTATATGTTGATAGCAAAGGAGACCAACTACACTATCTCTGTTGAAGAAAATGCAAAAAAGAAGCTTAGCTTTAGTTCCAAAAGTTGGTTTTTAAAATTATGAAAAAATGTTTTTTTTTTTTCAGCCATCCCATACAACGAAAAGTGAATTTAAAAAATTTTATTGGACTAACCCCAAAATGTGGGGTATCGTTAAAAAGTTATTTTAAAATGCAACAAAAACTGCTTTGAAACTATGTAAATCAAACCCCCCAGTCTTGAGATAATCTAATACAAAGTTAAAATTTGAGGTGTCCCACACCGTAACTTTTGAAATATTACTAAAAAAAATGTGATACAAGTATATACCTTAAAGTATGTACTTTCAATTAAAACTATAGCGGTCTCAGTATCATAGATAGTTATTTTTTAATACGTCATAAATCGTAAACCGCAATTTACCTTTAGAACTTTTATATTATGTTACTTGCTGCTACGGAACCCTTCATGGGCGAGTCCGACTCGCACTTGGCCGCTTTTTTATTTAAAGTAATGTGTATCTAAATCAGATACCAACAATTTTAAAATTAGGCTTTTGAGGACAATATTGGACAGTGTCCAAAATATAAAGCAGGCAAATGCAAAAGACATGCATGACGCCCGGTAGGCATTACACAGTCTCATAAAAATTCAACAGGAGTCGCGCACTGAATCAATATTTATAACTGGAGCCCAAATAATGGACATTGTGGGGGACTCCGGAGTCCAAACAGCTATTTGAATATTGTAATCAACGCTTCCAATTCTGATCTTGTCTGCTGCGGAGATCAATAAGATACTTATGTAATATGAAAATGTAAATAAATAAAATAAGTGTCGTTTAAGACCCAGACGGATATAGCTAGCGCCTAGGGGGTGGGATGAAGATGCTAAATGCATTCCCATCCCAGTTTCAAATATGTCACAAATATTTATTATTTAAACATTATGTGAATAAGTTTAAGAGTGATGTGCGCGCTCATTATCTTCACAAAACACAATTGTCATAGAGTATAAATAGTTGTGTAACTAATAGTTATGTATGTAAAAAAAAACCAGTAACCTCGTCAGATCAATCACCTAGGGTTAAGTAGCGGACCCCGGGCTCTAAAGTGTTAATACTGCTGTATATGTAGTTATGTAGTCTATGTGTTTATAAATTTATAAAATATTTGTGTATTGTTTTATGTAGATCTTTGAATTTATATAGGTATATTAAAGAAAAATATCTTTAAATATATTTTTAGGTTAATTTTTAATAATTGATAATTTTATAGTAATTTATATAGAATGTGCCATATCGTCCAAAATTTGCTTTTATGTGCACTACCTGCAGGTTGACCGGTAGAGGCGCTGGGCCTTAAGTCCTCCTGTTACATGTTTTGTAATAAAATTGAATAAATACGAGAGAATTATTAATTATATTATATTATATTACAGGTTCTAAAGCTATAGAACTGCGACTATAAACAGTATAAGACGTTACATAACAACTGCTATATCGAGTAGACTTTCAGTGTTTTGGTCAACTTTAGGCCATTGGAACCTTTATGTGTTCGCAACAATGTCGCAAATGGCTTACCAGGGTGCAAATCATCGGTTTCTCAAGCTGCATCACGTGCCTAGTTCAACCTTTGCCGCTTGTAAAATTAAGTCATACATCTTAGATTTGAAAAGTAATTATGCAAATGGTGATATAACTTATTTTATATCTTTTACACTCACTAGTCACTGCAGATTCTACATAATAATATATACCTGCTTATACAGGACGATTTTTGACATAGAAACAGTTTGACATAAAAATAGGACGCCACTATCAGACGACTATTGTATTATTTTATGGAGTAAACCCGCCGACTTGGGATACGGAATCATTAAGATGAATATCAGTTTTATGTAGTTGTTGAGACTGCCCCGAACCGCGTCATCAGGGGCGCTGATTCTGATGATGGCCGCAAAACGCGGTAAGGAGTTATTTATATTAACACCCTAAGGTAACACCATATTCGTGGCTGGCCTTGAAAATACATTTACACACCTTTTGAAAAAATCCAAGTTATAATCTGTAGTTGGAACCAGATTTTTATAAAACCAGTCTATTTTATGACAAGAAAACGTGTAACTCACAGCTAGTGTCCGGGTTGTTGATATCCTGACGAATGAGAACAGAAACTATAGCCAGCAATTCCAACAACTTGTATTTATCTCAGGAAAGTTTTAAATTTGACTAACTATTTTTATGTACAACAAAGAGTCGAGAGAGAGAGAGAGAGAGAGAAGAGAGAGGGAAAGTTTACTTTATCGTAAGTATATGCAAGTCATTATACCCATGCGATACTATTATATTCCTTCAATCGTAAACAGTACGATATATACGATACGATATACAATCTTCCTTAGCGAGTTGGAATGGCTAATCTATACTATAATATTATAAAGCGGGAGAGTTTGTTTGTTTGTTTGTTTGTTTAAACGCGCTAATCTCAGGAACTAATGGTCCGATTTGAAAAATTCTTTTTTTGTTGGGTAGTCCATTTATAGAGGAAGGCTTAAGGCTATATAACATTCCGACAACCACGCGAACGAAGTCGCGGGCACAGCTAGTATTATTATATGAGTGTGGACCAATCAACACACTTACTCCTCTGTATACATACAATGATGTCATACAAATTTTTGAGGAAATCAGGAAGTGCCGAAAGTTCTCGTGACCCGCATCGGGTGCAATGCAGGCGCTCCCGAGACATTGACCTCGGACTTTCGGACCAATTGGCCCAGGGACCTCGTTTTAAACGGAGTCAAACATCGGATGTTTTTCCATTCGATGTTTGACTCTTCAGATTTTATAGATTACTTGTTGTCGCTATTGCTACTGATGTCATTAAAACCAAGTCTCGGTTGTCATGGGAATGAACGTGTTGAAATTTTTTGGAGATTGCAGGCAATTTTGTTGGCAAATTTGAAAAGCATGTTATCATGGTTTTATTGTACATACTCGTACGTAGATAAGTAAGAACATGGAGGTAATACAACTATACAACAATTGTGACTCACAAAGTACATGTTGTGTTTTGACTACTATTTTTTAAAATAGGCCCCCATACTTAGGGGGAAGTATTAGGATGCAAATAATTTGCAAGATATAGAAAAAATTGCATGCGATCAACATTGTTGTAATGATGTAAGAATTCAGGAAGCGCTGGAAGGTCACGTGACCCATATGTCACCCAGGCGATAGTAAAACATTTCCCTTGGAACTAATTGATTCAGGAACGGAAAGGGTAGCGATGGGATGCACATAATTTGCGCAAAGATATAAATAAAGGGCAAGTGCGAGTCGGACTCGTACATGAAGGGTTCCGTACCTCCGTACAATGTTATAAAACGCTAAAAAAACACGTTTTTTGTATGACGACCCCTTTAATTTTTAACTTTTTTTATTACATCACATAATCGATGAAAATTTCAAGTGTCTAGCTATTACGGTTCAAGAGATAGAGCCCTGTGACAGGAGGACAGACGGACAGACAGCGGAGTCTCAGTAATAGGGTCCCGTTAGCACCCTTTGGGTATGGAACCCTAAAAAATAAAAAATCGCTTAGTATTGTATGTCGTTCTTGCAAATTTTAATTTTCACGAAGAATTCAGGAAGCGTTGGAAGGTCACATGAATTCCAGGCGAAACTAAAATATTGACCTTGAAGCTTATTGGTTCAACGGCGGGAAGGAAGTGTTAGGATGCTTAAGTAATGTGATTGTAGAAGATTTCTTCCAGTCACATTAATGAATAACCAATTAACCGGTCAAGTGCGGGTCTCAGCGTTTTGTTCAGCATTGTGTGGTCATCTTTCTTATCGAATATGCTAAACAAACACTGATTCCAAGTTTTTCGAGCTACAAGGCATCTGACGTAGCTCAATGACTGCCATCTCTACTGAGAACAGCCATTATTACACACTAGTTAACTAGTGTGTCTTCAAGATGTTTTTCTTCATCGGTAGCAAGTTCTAGTTGAAAATTGCCGTACCGTACCCAGATGTTCTGTGGTACAAGTCACGCCTGTGAGATTTAAACTCGTGCCTCGAATCTGCATCTACACAGCTAGTGCCTAAGCCGCTTGGCGACCCAGTGGTGGAAGCGGTCTTCCATCATCTGTTTGTGGTGTCCTTCAATGACGAAAGAAATCAGGAAGCGCTGAAAGGTCGCGTGATCCCGAAACATTGACCTCGGGACGAATTGACCCAGTAGCCAGAGGGGAGAGTGACGCATGTCATTTGCGAGTGCAAAAAGCAAAACAAACAGACTTTGGGACACGGTCTGTTACTTTTTTCAACGAAGTTTTGAGAGCTTACTAGTGGAAACACATGCATATATGCCGTATGTGACGGCTGAGTCGAATGCAATTTGTCACCACACCACCCCTTTCCTCTCCCATGGATTTTGTAAGAGGCGACTAAGGGAGGTAGAAGTTACAGAGAAAGAAAATCCTCTGTAATCTATCCAGCAAAAACTTTATGCTATCTTCTTGATTAGGGGCAAATTTTTACTTCATTGGGAGAGGTCGTTAGTTCAGCAATGGACTTATAACTGATGTAAAGTAGAAGAAGGGGTAAATACGTGACACTCCATATCGTATAGATTATGAAGATTTGTAATTCCCTTTACAACCTAGCTTTCCTCCATTTTTGTTTCGACATATTAAGATTTAACTTTATTTAGGTATTCTTCTTTCTATTAAAAGTGCTGACTGCCAACCTTCAGGAATGAAGAGACGAAGTCTGAGATGTACTCGTATATATGAATACCTACCTTTTATACTGTAATGTATAAGTTGAGAGGTATTACAAGGTAAAGTACCCTATCCACAATCACGAATTGACATTAATTTATCAAATATGATCTTCGAATTCTAGAACATTTACATCAATGAGTATACACAAATTGCTGTCTTGGTATGTTTTGTGGTAATCAGCTGTAGAATAAAGTACATACGAGTACAATCATTAGTGATATTATTATCTTGGTGTATGTTATATATGTCTATGCTATATATGTCAACCCCTTGTAACCCCACCTAACATTGTTAGTAGGTGATCTCTGATTAATCAGATTTTTTTTTATTGTTACTCGTATTTATATTATGGCAAAGCTAAGCAAAGTCTGATGACTCACTGCTCATCATGTCATGTCATGATCAGGTCTTTTTTAGTCTCCACTGCAGGAGCACGACCCTCTCTGTACTGCCATAGCCATATATTAGCCAGAGCATTTAAAGGATTGGGCCTACACTCTCTACGCTGGCCAGGTGGGTTGGAGAGGTCTCATTGATGTTTATAAGCTATATTTAGTTTGGGTTTCCTAAGTCGCCTTCTACGACATCCACAGGAAGACTTGGAGTGGTCCCATTCTACTCTACCGGGAACAACACGGCCTCTTACTCACTCCTATCTGAGAAATATACTTATGAATATTGACCATTTTACTGAAATCGTAGCGTTCTACAATATCTTTTTTAATATTTCAAACATAACAAATTTAGAATTGCATTTTGACAATGCAAAGAAAACAAATAGGTTTATTTCCTTATCAATTTATTAAAATATTTACAAATAGTACGTTACTTGTTACGGCAAAAGAAGACAATGGCGGGCAGAAGTCCGAAAATTCCTGAAGAACTAGATTTCACATCCAATCGAAATTTATAAGTACAACAAGCCAATTATGTTAATTTTGGGTTCACAACCACAGTATTCAATTAACGCGTGTTCTAGGCTTCATCTGGATATCACTTAAACTACATTACCTTAAAACAAGCTATCTTATGGGCTATCAGCTATCACATTAGACTGAAAACTCCGCTAACTATGTACAATAGTAAAGTATCACTAGGTATATCACTTGTTCACTGATGGGTTGATCGGTCTTCTTTATTTAAAAATGTTATTTTCACATCTTATTTTAATTGGTCAATGTGACATACACAGATATTGTTTATCTATACGCAGCTTGAACTTTTGCCACTTTCGCCATATCTTTTATCTCATATATAAACAGACGAAGATAAAATTGTCATCTGTGTGAATAACAGTTTCTTAAAAAAAAGCATAAATACAAATTTACTTTGGTTTCTGCAGTTTGCGATGAATCTATAGGAATTTGTACTGTTGTTTGTTTGTATGGTGTTGTCAGATCAGCCCATCCTCATGACGTTGCGGCGCAGCAGGCGCTCCATTGCGTAGAACACGCGATCTGACCCTCAGTAGGGACACGTTATGCCTCCAGCCCCGGGCGCGGCGATGGAGTCAGGGAAATGCACTCTGCAGATTTCCTTCCACGTCTTCCCTCCACGAGCACGTTTCGGCGTCCTCTGAACGTTGTACCCGTAGTCGGTATTGTATCCATAGTTCGTAGGGTAGTTATAACCGCTGTAGCCATAAGATCTTCTTCCATTGCCGTTGATAGCATCGTAGATCGCGTCGAAGAACGGAGCTGCTTCGATGGAGATAATCGCGAGGAGGAGAATGGTGATGAATACAGTTCGCTTCGAAGTCATCACGGAAGGTGGTAAGTGGCAATTGAAACAATCAGTTGGCGGTCAGTGCGGCCTCGAGGTGCGGAAGCTCGCGACTGTGCTGTTTAATCGCGAATGGTGCCGGGTGCTCACGCGCCGGGTTATATACCGTCCTCGGATCATCCCGCCGAGATGTGCGAACGCAGGGTTCACGGTCTATACCCTGGAGTAGCATTGAGCCTCATTACGGAGAAATACATGAAGGGTACGTTTCGCAAACCACACAAACAGGAACAAGTCGGGTTTATTTATAGAATAGACCTCGATTCAATTAGTTGCACCATAACGAGTAAATAGATCAATAGCTTTGTATGTTGTTCAGAAGTTTGGACATAAAAGGAGCAGGTTAGTAAAAGTAACAGTTGCGTAATAGTCTCTAGTATAACTATGTTCTGTCTGTTCGGTGTTTCCTCGTGAGGCGTGGTGTTAAGGTAAGCGAATTCAAGTTCAGTGGCGCAGGCGCATACAGAACGTTCACCTTTGGCCGCGAATGGTCTCCTGTTAAAGATGCTCCGGCGACACTTGATAAATGTGCAATGTCACGACTTCTGTATATTTCCTTTTTATCGACGCAGTAATTAATCAAGATTCAGTAGATAAAATTAACTCTCATGCAATTAGTCCTAAAAAAGACGGATGAAAGTTAAGTTTTTCTATTTCTATTTTATGGTTTTCTCTACTTATCTCCGATATTTATTCAAGAAAGAATAATATAATCTCATGAAGTCACTGAACTTTGGAGATGGTATTTTTTATAACACCTAAATTTTATTTTTGGGCCAAAAAAACCGAGCTTAATAAATATATATAAGTATCTATCAAAATATGCATATTTGGCACACTTTGGGGGTTGTCCTCTGATATTACATGATTTCCTTACAAATATTAAATTTAAACTTTTTATTTACAAATAGGTAGTAAACAATCTCTAGTTCTGGAAATAAATACCATATCCGAAAATGAGGTCAAATCCCACACTGTGGGATAGGTAATCACCTTCTGCATCTGCATATGGGAATATCTCCTACGTACTCGTACATTATTGTATCAAACGCAAGTGCAGAAGAAGCGGCAACAAACTGCACTGCACGTTTTCTCGCCTACAGGTCGCATTTCTTAACCGATTCTCATGAAATTTTGTGAGCAGGTTCGGTAATTATATAGATTTTTTTTGTGCCGAGCTAGTTTTTCAAAATGGCTGAGTTATGGGGGTTCAAAACTTAAAAAACCTAATATCTCAGCTATTTAAAAAAAAAAACATTAGACTTTTTTGTTATTATTATTAAAACGCAACTTTTTTGTCTGAAAAACTTCAGAAGAAAAAAATCAATATAATTTTACTATTATATTATTTACTAATAAAGTATACTTAAGGTTTAGAAGCTGCAATCATTAATATAACTATTTATAACCAAGCATATTGCTGTAGTCTATTGACGTGTAAAAAGTATTTTACCTATATCCATGGAAAAGTCATGGTTATCTTCGTGACGTTTTTAGTTGCCTGCCAAAACAACCTAACGACAGTCTAGCGGCCTGCAAGTAATCACAACAAACAAAAGAAATTCTTAGAATCTCTCTAGTACGTATGATGGGGTCAGTCGTTGTCAATCTATGCTAGACATTAAAGCAACAAACAAAAAATTTTTTACAAAAAACGGTTCGCGAAAGTACTCTTTATTGTCCAATGATGACGTATTTTCGACGTTATTTAAGTGGTGCGACGCTTCATAGAGTGTATTATTCAATATATAATTAAATAGTGTATAAACGAGTCTATATCTTCCTGAAACGCCGGTAACGCTCTTGTTACACCCCTGGTGTTGCAGTTGTCCATGGACAGTGGTGATCATTTACCATCAGGTGACCCGCTTGTTCGTTTGCCGCCCCAACATAAAAAAAAAAAAAAATTGTATGGAAAACAAAGCAAACACAGTGGCCGTTAAACCGAGTGACGTTACATAGAGTTTACACTGTAAATTAAAATGAAAGAAGTTGAAGTTACGGGAAGTAGGAGAGGGAGTGAAATTGAACAACTTTCCCCAAGGAACATTATCGAAATATGAAAAATATTTTTTGGCATTTTTATTATAGCATGATACTGCGAATCATGTTTATGTTTGAAAACACTGAATAAACTTATAATCCTGCAAATAAAAAAAAAAATAATAATTAAAAAGATACACATGCTATATCCTGTGACTTGAACCCGGGCTTTACCGAAAGCACAGAACACATTAAGAGTACAAACCGAAAGTGCGAATGTTTGACTACCATAGTAGTTGAAATAAGCGTCCTATTAAAAATAAATAAACACAGAAAATCGCAGGGTTTGACACTGCTAAGGGTGGTTGTAGACTTAGCAACTCGTGAGTTAGCAGCGGGATGTTCCTACGTTGCCCTCTCTCGCTCTCGCCGGCTAGCGGACATACTCGTATAGTCCTGGAGCCTTTCAATTTAAACCGCCTCACCAGATTATGTACAATGAAACTTCTTTTTTTAGGAATAGAAGAGGAAAACCGATTAAAAAAGCTTGCAAATTTAAGGGGTGGCTTTAAGTAGGGATGGGTTATGAGTAAAGGATGGGTCTTTCTATTTTCTTTCAAGCATTGGTAGGTTGGTTTGTTAACTCTTAAATGGCTTTGCTAAGCCAGGGAAACGGTAAAAAAAAGTATACACTTCCCCATAAAAGACTTACTGACTGTATTCAGCCTGTAATACGGGCTAACTAAGTCATTCTTATTACGTAAATTTCTATCTGTAAAATCACTTACTTTATTGAACATGGAAATATTTTTCCTTACATACATTATATTTTCAAATATGACTGTTCTCACAGAACCACTATTTTATAGCTACGAGCTTTAGATTTACTACTTTTGCTCCTTTTTTTTATTTGTCATGTCAAGACATATACAGCAAATAAGCTATTTTAAGACTGCTTCCGCTCCTGTGCAAGACTATAAGTTCGCAAATAAAACAAGCCCAATGTGGGCATAGCCGTTCACTGGCCTTATTTCGATACACCTGCCATAAAGTCATAGTATATCCTAGAAAATTTATAACTCCAGTTAATTTCACGTAATTGGTTGGTCGGCGTTTATAATTAATCAAAAACTCATATGTCGAGCTATGTTCTAGAATCTAAATAAGGTTGGTAATTTTAACACAAATGCAATTATTTAAAGCTATATATAGGTTGCTGGAAATGTTTTTGTATATCTTGGTTGCTGGAAATGTTTTTGAAGTCTTTTTTTTATATCTCTGTTACTTTCCTATAAGTACCAACTGTATCTATTTTTGAGATGACTCCATATTTTTTTTTTATATTGGCTAGGTTAACTTAGTAGATCTTCTCAAGTCATAATCCCTACGCTAGGACTCTACCAATACTGTCTTTTTTTGTATTTGAAAACTTTTTCACTTTTGATTTCCTATACTAAACTTTTGATGATTATTATGCATGATTTTATAAAGAGAGTATCGAACTGTTGTCTTTTAGTTTTTACTATTACTTAGGTACTTAATTATTTTCTCTCCTCTATTTTATTTTAGGCTAATTTTCGAATAGTGAATCCATATATGTTTTTGTGTGATGTAAAAAGGAGGCTTAATATCACCCCACCAATAAGTAAAAACGGCATATAAAAATTTCAATCTCAAGGAAGCTCAACTGTGACGTCATAGCACAACGGTGAAAGCTCACCTAACCATGGTGTTTCATGTAATAAAACCCTCCTTCTGAGTAGGGCCGGATTATGGGTAGTTGTCCAAGGGCCCCGCGTCGACTAGGGCCCCATCGACCGAGAGGGGCCCCGATTTCTTTCCGCTAGCAAAGTCTTGTTGCAAGGTGTGTAAATTCTTGTTAAGTAACATGGAGAATTGGCAAGTGGCATTATTTTTTTTTTTGAAAAATCACACTGATTGAGCTGGCCCCAAACTAAATTTAAACTTGTTTATGGGATACTAACTCAACGATACTATATTTTAATAAATACGTATATAAATAAATACCCAAGACGCAAGACAATTTGAAAAAGGCCATTTTCGACTTGCCCTAGCTGGGGATCGAACTCAGAACCTTCAGAGTGGCGGAATGGCGTGTTAACTACTACGCCATGGAGGTCGGCGAATTGATGATAATGATGCGGTGGTCCGAAACCAAACATTCTGTTTGCACTTCCCCCTCCCCGTTCGTTACCACTCGCAACTATAGCAGATCAAGGGCTAGACAAAGCAAGGGCCCCCAACAATGCATTGCCTAAAGGGCTCCGACATGATTAATCTGGCCCTGCTTCTGAGCTATTGAAATCGCACGGGCTGACCCGGCAGACCGCTAGAAGCTACTATGTACCACTCTGAGAGCTTTAAACACAATACTTAAAGTTCAGTCAAGTGCAGGTTTGCCTTGCGAAGAAAGTTCGTAAAACTTTCATTGTCTTGTCGCATGATTATAAAAATGCTATTCTGGCTATTTGAAAAGTTTGCGCAAACTTTGAAATATACATTATATTTCGATGCATACATATGTATTTTAATGCTTCTATTGTACCATATACCTAGTAAAATTATTATTTGTTTGTTTTTATTAAGTTTATCTACCTATTACATTTTTTAAATACTATTTGTCAGATTTTTTACAAGCTTGTTTTTTGGGTCAAATCTTGCAAGTTAAATTTAAGCCACTACCCGGTTTTTGATTGAGATGAAATTTTGTATGTAAATTAGATGATAATGCAATATTATTATGACAAGAAACTGATCTGATGATGGAGCCGGAAGGTGGCTTTAGGAACCCTGTAATAAAATCAAGCAACCCCATCGAGTTTGGGCTTATTACATTTGCTTGATACGTTCTCAGGCCCCACAATAAAAGATTGCACGAAAATTTTTTTTTTTTCATATAACTTATTATTTGTCTACTTTGTCTACCTGTTTAAAAGAAAATACTTAGATCAAGGCACAGAATCAAGGTCACCAAACACAGTAATAACATGTCAACTCTTATAAAACCTTAAGAAACGGGAATGTAATATTACCTTCCTATAAACGTTTCTCCCACAATATTATACTGACCAATAAATACACTAAAGTCGCAATGTTTGACGAATCCTGTAATTGTAGGGCGTGTGCACACTCAATGTGTTAACTGCAGATAAATGGCCAGTTGAAATCAAAGGTCGGCAGTTGTTCACATTGCGAAACTGAATTCTTAAATGGGACTCCTTTCCTGCTCAGTGATTGTAGAGTTGACGAAACGAGTCCAATAGAGAATGGGCCTACAAACTTTATGACCTCTTGAAAAAAATAATACCATTGTATTACAAAAAATGTACAAGTGGAGGACCTAATGCCATATGGCATTTTCTATCTTTAATAAGGCTTAAATAGTTTTAGTATAAGTAACTATTTTATGAGCATGCTTTATTGTGTTAAGCAATAAGAGTATTATATTATTAATTAAAGCAGATTTTATTTAAAAATTAAATGGTTACCGTGTTTATGCAGTGTATTACACGTAATTTTAAAAAAAAACATACTTGTCGTACAAATGAGTCTGCCTTTGTTCAAAACGACATTGACAACTTATCTGAATCAAATGTAATATTTAATGTGATTCATAACTTCAAAGAAGAATGCAAATAAGTGCAATAAACTCCTCATTGCACTGCGTAATGTAGGCAAGATCGCATCAGATGTAAACGAAGCGTGTTATTATTGTAATTGCGTACGAGTTTTATTGCCCTTTATTTAATAGTTAAGCTATGAATATAAATAAGATTAATAAAGGCAAAGTAAACTGAATTCTTCCCCTCATATTGAAGTCTGATACCATATTGTAAAAACTTGCTTGATAACAGGGCCGAAATGGGGCCACGGAGATGCAGCTAAAATTTCGAAATTTTTTATTTATTTACTTTATAAGCAAAAGCGGGCTATAAAGATTTGTTGGCAATTGTATTGTTCTATTACAATTCTAGTAGGGTAAAACAAGAGCACTAAGAAGATGAAGATAGACCTAAGCTCAGTAGTGAGCGGAAGAAGGGCCAGGATTATGATGATGATGATGGTGATGATGCTGACAAGAGCACTAAAAATGTTACACTTCATAATATGCAGTTCCTGACTGTTCCCACAATTCATACGTTCTCCATCCTCCATGTCACATTGGTATATCAAGTTATGTACACTTGGACAGAACACAAAATTAAAAATATTGCCTATCTTATTGACTAAATATATCTCCATTAGGATAATCTTAGACTTGTTACAAAATTCATTATTCGTGGAATCCTCTGGAGATTCGTGAAGATAGCTTTTCTCCAATATTGTCTTTGATTTCTGATATTTGGTACTTATACTTACTGGTTATTAGTTAAGTAAGCTTGCCTACTTTTACTAAAACTACCAACCGATATAACTAGTTTTATCGGTTGGTAGTTTTAGTCTGTAACAGTCTAGTACTCTAGTCGTATGACTTTCTTACTAGTTCGCGGTCAAGCCGAGTTGTTCTTATCTTGTTTGTTTGTTTATAAAGCTTTATTGTACACAAAAGAGAAGCAGATACAAAAACAGAAAAGTAAACATACAACGGCGGACTTATCCCGTATAGGGATCTCTTCCAGTCAACCGGTTTGGGGCAGAAGTGGCTAGTACAATAATAGAGTACAAAAAATATGATTGCCTTGATCTTTTTTTTGCCTAGCAATAATACTTTTAACTTAAATTACATCTAATAACTGTTATTAAAAAGTAAAGAAAAAAATACTTATTTTGAATGAAACATTAAGTATTGAGTCAAATTGCCATTTAGACAACAACTAGGAAATGATTGTAGTACTCCCATTTGGAGTCGTAAGCCGAATATGTTAATATGAGTACCTACAAAACAAAATAATCAACAAAAAAAATATATATAGTACCTCTATTTTACACACTGAATGCATACATAGGCTAGAAATTCGCTATGCTGAATTTACGATGCTAATTTTACTACGCACATTACGCCAAAAGTGGCCATTTTTCGCAAAAGTGCGTAGTAAAGCTTAACGTTCTCACTTTAAACTGTAAACAGTAGTTCATAAAATTCTTTGAAGGGTTATCTAGGACTTGGTAGTAGTAAAATATTAAATAATGTCTCCGTTTTCTTTGAAATGATTTATTTAAAATTCAGGTACGGCCTTAAAGTTAATACGCTGTAATGCGGTAATTATATAGGTACCTAATAGTGATGTACTGACGTCACAGTTTTGATGATAAAAGCGAAGTTACCGTGCACTTCGCTGCATTACCGTTAACACCGGCTCATAATGGCTTTTTACGGCCCATTCGCTTTGTACACTATCAAGAGCCCCCAGAGTTAGATATAAACCCCTTAACTATCTACTCAACGGTATAACGATTTTTCTTCATAACTATTAAATGCTAAGAATATTGTATTTCCTTTGCCGTTCCCTTAGGTCAGACCTAAGGGCCAATAAGGTTCACACTATGTTCACTATAAACCAGAGGTTCTCAAACTTATTTGATCTGCAGCCCACTTTGAAAATCAATTACATTGCAGCGCACTAAATTTTTTTTTGGACCCCTTACTGCCCCCTTCGCAGCCTCCAGCCCACATTATCGTGCAGTCTGAGAAACTTTTCTATAAACCATTATTTCAGCCGCTTCTGCTTGATGATTAGAACTCTATAAGGATGAATAAAAATAAATATAAATTCAGTTAAATGATACTAGAGTCATCCTAACTAAAAATAAATTAAAAACTAACTTGCCTACAAGTTAATAATATAGTTTACCAGAATTTATTCTCTAATACCTACTTATATCACTTATACAGGGTTATACAGGTCACATAATATCATTATAAGTCAAATATACCACCCCGGACAGTACCAGACTTAAAAGTACCCATTATACTAGCGGCATTACCTCTTTGAATGGCAACGGAAATCCTTTGAACCAAATATCATAGCCTTATTATATAATTTTTTATAGAATCCGAAAAAAGTAACTAAGAAAACTTAAAACTTGTTTCCATTATTTTTTTTTTTATCTCTATACATTGAACTATATACTTAAAGAAGTACTTAGGTAAATTTCTTCATAGCACCACTGCTATGAAAAATACTGTGACCATTACCACAGAATACAGTAAGAGTAAACAGAACGGAATCTCCTAAGGTACGCGCAATATGCGTCCCCGTTCCCCGTCCCCGCACCTCTCCCCCGGTTCTTGACGGCCAAACTGAGTCATCGAAGCGAAAACAGGGGAGAAGTGCGGGGACGGGGAACGGGGACGGGGAATGGGGACGCATATTGCGCGTACCTTAGGAGATTCCGGCCTGTGCCATTACTTATAGGCTGAAGCTGAACTCGATTAAAATTCATCGAACCTCTCGAAATATTCAAAAGAATGTTAATTATGCTTTGTATCCCTTTATTGAGCATAAATTCGCACAGATTTACATCACAATAGTTCAGTCCAAACACAATTATTTCGTGGAACTTCTCAAAAAGTTAAACAAACGCGTATGGAAATTCGAAAAATTTCAGCGGCCCCTAGAGACTCTTGATAATTACGATCGCAGATTTGCTGGGCAATACATACTTCACGAAGTTGATGAAATTTATTTTGTCGATTCGCAGAGGGACAACCCGGACTACTATGACCTTTGCTCCTGAATAGTCCAACGTAGGTTTTATTGACCCAGCGAGCGAAGCGAGCAAAACGTTTCATTGACCGAGCGAACGAAGTGAGCGGAGTGAGCGAAGCGTCTTGGTTTTGAGAAAAAACAATAAATGCTTTTCTCCGTCTATCTGTTCTCACCTACAGGTCGCATTTTTCAACCGATTAACACACAAGTTTCTTGATTAATTTATTATTTTTAATCGACCGCGATTTTTTATTGGGGGGAAATAAAGGAAGTTTGCTGTAGCGTTATTTATCGACGGATAACAATCTTTGAGAGATACACTGAGGACTTTATTGCAGGGCTTGGAATACCGTTAAAAATCTGTAAATCGTTAATTCTGTCAAACGGCGTTAACGTTATCAGCAAAGATAACGTTATGCTGGGTAACGGTATTTTTCCCACTATTTACCGTTAATCAGATAATGTTACCAATGATATTAACGGTAAAAGGTATTGTTAACACTGTATTTCTTTTTGATATTTGACAGAATAAATTGATGAGAGTTTGTCTAGTAGGCTGCTAGAGCTATTTATATAATATTATACAAGTTTTGAAAAAATTATCGTTACTTACTCGTATATCGTTAATTGATAACGTTATAAACTGTATAATCGATACCCTTTATAACGTTACCACTACTACCCGTATGAAAATAACGTTACTTTTAGTGTGAATTTGGTATCGTTAACAAGCCCTGCTTTATTGTACACAAGATTTTGCGGAAAAAAAATGGGAAAGTGTCGGTTATTGCAAGTTGTGTCACAATTTGCTCTAAATCGACTTATCTAAACAGGAAGATGTATAGCTTCGCAAATATTTATTTGCGGCGTCGTCTGTCTCTATATCTTCGGGTTGTCAGGGATAAAGCCACAATATAATAATAATATAAGTATTCATATAAAAACAAAATATACGTCTATTAACAAAATATTACAATAACAATTATTCTTAAATCAACATTATGACTTCCTGTTTTGACCAAATTTAATGAGACACATGACAAATATAATAATCTTAATCATTCTTAGCGTGAATAATTACATGTAAATAATTATAATACTTAGCTTTTGATAACCATGCATGGTGCCATAGTTATAGACGTCAATTAAGATACTACTTGCGATCGATGACAGCAAAATATTTTTTATTCGACTTTGAGCAACACTTAATAAAATTTGTGGCATGAGATAAATTTATTAGTTACTTATACACGGTCTAACACAATATACTGGAACTATTTTAAGAGTGATTTCAGACCAATATACTGAACAAATTCCTCCAGGTAACATTTAAAAAAAAAAAAAAACAAAAATATTTTTTGGCATTCCATACATGTTGACCGATTCGAGTAGTTTCGCAATTTATCTTGTCTATGGAGACAGATTCACACTCCACTATTTTCAGAAAGATGTAATAATCATTGAAAGCTCAGTTCGTAATAATAAATACCCAGGAATTTACTTTTCAATAGAAACTTGATTTCTCAATTTGTATCATGTAAGACAAATTATTGAGAGATCATATTATCGATTATACTCGTAAAGTCCTTACGAAATTTTCTGGGTAAGCTGTTCCATACCACCTTCATTCAACAATTATTTACCCTGTAATAAGTATCTATCGATAAGAAATAATACTTACCACGGAAATACCCAAAATGACAAGGAAATGAAGGACTTTAAAGAAGTTGAGGCGCAATAAACTAAAACGTATCATCTTGACGTGACGTACTCCAATTGATGAGCGATGGAGGTTGCGAATCTGTTATCATACTCGTACTTCCTGATGCCGCGTCGTGTCTAGGGCTACCGGCTCGCTGCATTTCTTATCTATTATTCTAACCCTTGCAGGTTGCAGGAAAACGCAGGATGCAGGCCGCTTCCGATCGGTCGTTTTGGAAATCCTTGGGGGAGGCCTATGTCCAGCAGTGAACTTCCTGTGGCTGATATGATGATTCTAACCCACTCATCCGCTTCTTCTTCCTCACCTTAACCCACTTTACGTGGGATAACTCAACCAATGTAAATTGAGGAGTAGAAAAAGGATGTAAAGACAAAATTAGAGAAAGTGATGTGACTGGAAGAGAGGACCACGTCGGCCTCAGCAAACGTTTTGCGACCAGATTACAGACGTTCTGGAAAAGGGAGAGGTGAGAAGTACCCGTAACCGGAGGGCATGTATAAAGGCAGTGTAGATGAAGTGATCATAACAAGTGGAGGTCCATAATCTGACCCTACCCCTGTGGGAAACAGACGTAATCATGTGTAAGTTTGTAACTTAACCAACTCATCGCATTTCTCTACTCATATCCTTATATATACGTAATTAGTTCCAAAATTTCACTAAACCTAGTTAAAAATACAGGGTGTGTTAGACATAAAATAATAAATCATTGTAATTTGGAAAATATTTATAATATTCGGTAATTTGACGTCTACATTACGACTCCAGATAGCCGTCGAGAATTTCGGAAAGTTTCGAAGCGCCAGTGTGATATGAAGTAAATATACTATTACTACGCTAACGGGTGTAGACCATGCATGGTTGGTAGCCCTACTCCTGGCTCTGGGTGAGTCTGGCAATGAACTTGGGCGAGGTCAGTGTTCATCAGGTGCACTCGCGGGGGACGATGTGACGATGTAGACAACTGCGTTTTGTTGCCGGAACAACATGTGTGTTGAGTTGGGATGATTTAGCATCCGCTGCGATGCAAATGATGCAATAGAGATGTGGACTGAGTTGATCACATTCATTTTAAACGTGATTTTATAAATAATGCAGAAAAAGTGATATAAAGAGCGCTATCATTATGCATGTGTATATATTTAATTCAGGTTATAAATGTCGCACAATAAAGAGGTTTTCTAAATATATATAACTCAAAGGTGACTGACTGACTGACATAGTGATCTATCAACGCACAGCCCAAACCACTGGACGGATCGGGCTGAAATTTGGCATGCAGGTAGATGTTATGACGTAGGCATCCGCTAAGTGAGGACGCGATCGAAGCCACGGGCAAAAGCTAGTCATTCATACAAATCATATGCTTGTACCTATCTTATCTAGGACGAGAATTATGAAGATATGAGTATGTGTTTGAAGTGATTTAAGTAGAACGGCCAAGAAATTTGACTAGGTTTATCTAAAAAAAGTATTTTTCGACGTTTTGTACGTGCTACTATAAGTACTATACTTACACTTAGTTGACTTTAATCACAGAATAAGAACTAAGTACTCTGGCTGGTCTGCCTTCCGGTCTAGAATAGCACCACTCTATCTCTTCCTGTGGATGTTGTAAGAGGCAACTAAGGGCCTAATTCCAAACATCCCGTGCTACAATTGCGTTCCCAAGTAGGGTTGACATCGGGCAGCATTCGGTCATAAAAGTAAAGCCAAATCATTTAAACTGTTCCGGCTATTTCTTCTCCACTTTGCAATATCTTTAGCATCCTTGGGTGGCTATTGGCATGCACATAATATTTGGAGAAGAAAAAGCGGAAAAGCTCACTCTAGGCTCCGAAGCAGAACAGCTGAGGATGTAACCAGGAACGCGCTAAAATGAAGAAACAGTTGACATTAATATCTAGAGCTATACCACGCTATACTTTAAAATTTAATAAACATTACAATTTCAGAACATGACAAAAAAATTGACATCCAGTTTAAGTTATGAACTTGTTTTGTAACACGATATTTACTGCAGTCGTAGAGTCGGCATACAAACTACACATAAGCGAGCATTACTATGCTACTACACGCGAGACGGTTGACAACCAGTCGGTTGTGCGTGCAAGTTCATTGTCAACAAATCTATGTGATCTAAATGTATACCTAATTTCACGAGTACTGTTTTTTATACTAACTAACTAAAGGTGGCTTCCATGCTGATCTGGGAGAAAAGAAAAACTTAGAATGTACCAACTGCTTCTCTTCCTGCGCAGCTCATAAAAACCGATCGAGAATTCGAGAGAATGAGCGAAACTTCAAATCAAGTTATTATACAGGGTGACATTTTAAACAGTGTCCAAATTGGAGCAAGTTCAGTCCATGATACTGAACTACTTTCTACAAAAAATTTTCGCTCTCCCATACAAATCAGCGCTCAGACAGACGGATTTTGTATGGGAGGACAAACATTTTTATCGATTATTAATAACTTTTTTTGTAGAAAGTAGTTCAGTATGATGGACTGAACTTGTTCGAAAAATTTCGACACTGTTTAAAAAGTCACCCTGTATAGGCGATGCCGAGAAGATCGAAAAAGGAATCAAAATAGTCCTGAGTTACTAGCCAGTAACTCAGGACTATTTTGATTCCTTTTTCGATCTTCTCGCCCACCGTACCGTCGCGCTAAAAGTGCAGCTTTGGGCTCTGCCTGCTTATTGATATTATCCTAGCCACAAACAAAGTCCTAAAATTCTCCACGTGTCATTCACACGCTACCGGCTTCTCTCGCGTGGCCATTGCCAAACGAATTTTCCCATCAGACGGTTCCAGCAACCTTACAGCTATTAGGCTGAATTCGGCCTAATCTGCGACCTCAGACACATCACCACGGCTCAATGCCGCGATCCCGATGAAGGCTGACTGAATCACTGATTTAGTTGATTTTATTAACCAATTCATTAAGAGGGGTTCTAAAAATTAAACGTATTTAAATAAATAATGACCTGTTTTTGTTTGTTTGTTTGTAATAACTTTATTGTACTAAGAAAACACATAATTAAAGACAAAAACAACATATAGAGTAAATTGACAACGGCGGCCTTATCCCATAATGAAATCTCTTCCAGTCAACCGGCGAATAAGTTTTTGTCAGGTTTTTTGTTTTTGGAAATCTAGTAATTGATAAAAAAAATTAAGATTTCATACTCCACGCAACTATCAGAATACATTGAAAATTAAATAAAGAAATAACACAATACTAGTTGCCAAATTAGATTTTTTTTGACCGAAAAACGCTACCGAATTACAAAACCAATCCAATCTTTGGGAATTTCCGCAGCCCACATCTGTCGTCCGATAGGTTTATTTTGTACCCTAATTTAATTTCCAGATGCGCTGGGCTATGTCAGTGATTTTTGTTCTCCTACGAATTTCCTCATTTCTGATTCGATCACATAGAGAAACACTGAGGAAAGTCCTCTCGATAGCCACGTTTCAGAATGTACCTACTATTGGGACATCGTTTATTAGTTGGGACTCCTAATATTAGTTAGGACTCCATCATTCATCAATGATAAAAATAGACATAGGTACCATTTATTATGCTTTTAGCGATATATTATAAATTTACTTTGAGAAAGGGGAAAATACGGCTTTAGGCATTGGGGTTTTGGGTCAGAAAAGTACCGAAATAAAAATAAAGAGTGGTCGCAATATGTCGTAGTGGTCCCCAGGTTGGCATATAATCCACAGGCACGCAGCGTGTGTGAAGTTATGGAGCCTTAAATCAGTCCCTTTTCACATTACTTTTAAAGTAAGATTATGCTATGGGACTAAATTTCCATTGAATAGTGCATAGGTAAACATACCAGCGCTGAATATCTACAGAGAAAGCAGTCTTGGAACATCTAACTCAATTTTTGGCCAGCAGAAAAAATAATAAATAAATTGTAAATAAAAATCTTCTTACTAGACTTTTTAATAGATTAAAATTGTCTCTACAGACACTTCATACTGTAGCAAATTTAGTCTGATTTAAAAACGTCTTGAATAGGTACTGTCAAAAACTAGAAAATCTGAAAAAATAGGGCCAAAAGTTTCGCGGTTTTTCGATTTATGACAAAGTTGCGTTCGGCACTCGAGGTCACAAACTAGGATCACCTTGAATATTTATTGGCCCAACATCACAACCTCCTATTTCAGACGACAAGGTTACTAAACTATTAACACAAAAGGACTTAACATATCAATAGGCAACTCGTAAATATTTGCGTGTTGTATTGTCCAGTAATCAGTCAACCTCCTCAACGTCGACGACGTCAAGCCAGTCAAGCGTCACGGGCCACACGTCAACCAAAACCACGATCATATTAGAGAAAATATTATCCTGCGACAAAACTGTTAAAAGATTATCCAAAATCACACTAGACCTTCGAATTAAGTGTTGATTTTTGTTTTTTTGAACCTATAGGTACTGCAGCAATAGTGCAAACCAGTCTAGACTATATAGTTAGTAGAGTCTATGTAAAACATCTGATTTTAAGATTGACGAGATATATCTAGTAGTAAAGCCCTAACACCGCTAAGGAAAAAATGGTGAGGAACTGAGGAAACCTAATAAACACTGGTAGAGCCTTACGATCCATCCATACCTTACTAACAATCAGGGGAGATATAAATAGGTAGAGCTGTTCGACTACTTCCTATGCTTAGTTCCAAAAGCTGTTATTTTTTATCTATTCTTTCTAATGATCGAAGTTTGATGGGCTTATTTCATCTACGAACAAAGTGCTAGGCTGTCACTTGACTTTTGAATGTTAGGTAACACCATTATACATAGTTTTAAAGTCCTAAACAATAACTGACTTTTTGCGCCTCTGTTCTGTCACAGTTATGGCGCTTCATACAAGCGGAGCAACATTTAGGCTGCCATGCCGGTCCACCAAAGCGGAGCGAGGCTGCGGAGCGGAGAAGCGGAGAAATATTAACCAATAGGATTGCCCGAAACCTCCGCTCCGCTTCGGTGGACAGGGAGTTTAGGAACTAGTTTAAAAATTCATACAAAACCTGGAAGCTGAGCGGGGAAGCGGACAAACGTCGCACGTGTACGTCTCGCTCTGCTTTGGTGGACAGATACAGTACGCAACTCCGCTCCACTCTTCTCCCTCGCTCCGCTCCGGTGGACAGGCAGCCTTATGCCCACTACTACAATTGAAACTATACATCCGTACACACCCGTGCGTACGTCAATGTGTGAGTTTCAGTGTTCAAAGTCATCAAATGCCACCGAGAACGGGGAGATATGCGGTGACGCCATATTGCGGGGACGCTGCAAGTTTCCGTTCTGTATGTTAATAGTTATATTAATTCTGTGCCTCTGTCATAAAGCCAGAATTGCGAAAAATAATGTTTCCATTATAAACATGGTTTTACCCGCAAACCGGCGTGTGGGATTCTTGTTTACTGCTAACATTTTATAGGTTAAGGCCGCATAATGTTATCACTAGTCGACTGAAGACTCCTCTGGGCTGTCGTGATATCATTCGTTCTAGTTTTGTTATCCTGCTGGTGTTTACTAACAATTATTTAAGACGTCATGTTTATTTAAGGCCCTAAGGTCTCTTTAGCAGCAAAGTGAATGATTCTATCTGTGTTATTGTAGCTATGATTCAATAAAATATTGGCATCGGGTATTTTTGTTTTGATGTATTTTAATGTAGGTAGTTTTGGAAAAATTGTGATCTAGATATAAGTATCTAGATCACAATTTTTCCAAAACTACCTACATTAAAGTACTAAGCTACGCAGCGACAAATGAGAGTAGGTAGAGGCTGCACTATCACACCTCCGCTTTCCGCTTCTCAAGACTACGACATAGCGTATCTACCGACTAGGTAGGTATACTTACTAACAAGAAAAGAAATTGCCCCTACTACGAATACAGAAGGGTTTTGGGCGTAAACTATATCGACATGGTATGAAGGGATACTTTTGACTTGTCGTTTGCTTGAAGCTTGGATTAGGAAAGGGCTTATTTTTAAATTAAATAAAAAATATACCCACTTACTCATAAAAATTTACCTATTTATTTTTAAGTTATTCGATTTCAATTAGTTTTAACTTTCTTTGCACCTACCACTAGCCTCAATAATTTAACTACAATCAAAACTAATAACTTTACAATAACATAACAAAATGATACAACGATCGCTAATAACAATAACAGAACAGTGTAGACATCTAGTTGTACGTTCTCGAACCACGTACTGTTTTGTGCCGGCAGCGAAGGTGGCGCTGCCTCATGTCGAGCTACGTACTCCGTCCAATAGATGGCGCTGTCCATAACTTTTTGCGGCCGATCGTGCCACATTTTAGATATTCTTTTGGCGTTTTGCTGTATCCTGTAACAATTTTGATATAAGTAAGCAATTATGTCGTAAAGAAAACTTTAATCTAGACGTTATATTTAGAATGACGATCCTAATCAAGTAAGAAATTACAGACAAGACTAGACAGCATACCTAGCCTCTTAATGAAATAGTGCAACTCTACTCTACTGTAATCGATTTTAACTGACATAACTTACTTTTCCGAAGTCAATTCCCTAATAGCATTGACCAAGCTCTCTTCGTTAATTTTATTAAACATGAGAGTGTTGCCAAGCCCCGAAGACACCACCACGGCTGCATTGGAGAACTGGTCTCCGAAGAACGGCACAGCCAGCACTGGCTTGCCGCAGTTCGCCGCCTCCGACAAGCTCAGCATGCCGCCATGGGATATAAACGCCACTGTTTTTGGGTGACCTGGAAGATGAAAAGAATATACTTGAGCGATGTTGTTGGATTTTGTGTTTTATTCTTGTCTTTCTAGTTAGCACATGTCTGCCTGATATAGATCGAATTAGAATCGTACCTTCAATGAAAAAAATACGCCTTGTTCAAATAACGTTTTTTTGGAGACAGGCGAAGGTATTTCTCAATTCATCTGTGGAAATTCCTTCCCGGCGTCGTATCGTTACGTCTCAATAGAAGCAGTATCCTTATCCTTCTAATGAAACAGGGAGTATTTTTTTTATTTATTTTTTAACAAATTATTCCGATATTGTCGCTCTGTCTCAAAAATAGACCTATCGTTTCTCTCCCGCTGGGCTTCAATCGCAAATAAAACACGATAGTGTTTGTTAGTCATTTGTTTTTGTTTCTTCCCTTTGTATTGAGTACAGACTGCAGACTGACGTATCATATCCAGTGAATGACCTGTTGTACCTATGGCTATCTAGGTATGATTCTTTTTCTAAACCAAGAGTTTTAAAAACAAATAAATAAAGAGTGGGGACAAGTGGAAGAAACTTATGGATGAAATCGGTTCATTAGTCAGATATGGCAAAGAAGGCCAAGGCGTAATGAAAGCATTTTTAGGTAAAATTGAGTGATCGATGGTATAAAAATTATACCAAAAAATGTATAATCTAAATTACTTAGTCGATTTCGCTACAAAAAAAAAACATAAATAAAATACAAAAAAAAACTACGAAATATCTTTGAGCACGGCACCGGACCTTTGTTCGCTCTCGACGAATATTTCACTGTGTTTTATTTATTATTATTTTTGTATTATGTTTCTAATTTTTGTAGCGAAATCGACTAACTATATAGTAATTTAGATTATAATTTTTTTGGTATCATTTTTATATAAAAAGGTGATTGTATAAAATTATTATAAACATTTTAAAGGTAAATTTAGAGGTAGGTACCTATGTTTGTGTTTCTTTTCTATCGGGCCAAAAATGTTCAATAGTGTTTTGGATATTGTGGGTGTCTGTAGTATGTAAAATTTATGAGAAATGAACTTTAGTAGTTTATTACAGTGATTTTTAAAAACATGCACAAAATTGCGACCTGTGAACTCATCTCGCCTTACCAAGTTTATTTGCTAGGCAAATTAAAAAAATCACCCGACTGCCAATAACGCCATCTAGTGATGAATAGCGGAAATACCGATACTATACTTGATATCCGTAGCACCATCTATATAATTTTGCTAGAGAAAGCCCTGACTTTCAAGCATTAACCCGATTTTTATCAAACATAAATAACGACAACCGGAAGGGAACTTGCTTTCACGTAAAAAACCGCATCCAAATCGGTCCATCCGTTCGAGCGCTAGGATGCCACAGACGGACATTAGCGTCACATTTATAGCACCCCTCTCTTTTCTCGGGGGATAAAAATATTTATAAAATGACTACGAACATAAAATATCCAATTGTGGCAACCATTTCCTAGGATATATTTTATCTTCATAACCAGCAGGAAACGTTTGGTTCTCCCACTTGAACAGAATTTTCTGCGGTACTTTCTTGAATGCTGCTAAGAACATTTGCATCTTCTTCTGCGACATGGTGCTAAGCTTCAGGTTGGAGCCAAAACTGAAGTAGATGGCCCCATTTTCTGCCGTAGAGAGAAAGTCTTCTATGTCCTGCAATGTAAAGTGCAATTATTTTTTTTGAGAGATTTTCGCATCTATGTTGGTAGGTACTGCGAAGAAAAAAAATTTGGAATGGATCTATGATGCCGGGCAGGACCTATTCTCTGGAATCAAAGGATCAAATTTTTATTCAGTAGGTAATTAGGCCTTCGCAGGCACTTTTACAGGTTAATAATTTAAGTGTACCTACATTACGTGTCTTCTTCGTCTTAGCGCATTCCCCGTCGCATCCTCAGCTGTGCTGCTTCGGAGCCCGGGGTGCGCTATCCAGCTTTTTCTACTCCAAATATAATATGCATGTCAATGGTTACCCAAGGATGCAAAAGACCTTGCGAAGTGGACAAGAAATAGCCCGAACAGTTAAAATGATTTCGCTATAGTTTTACGACCGGCCGCCTGCCTGAAGTCAACCCTCCTTGGGAATGCAGATGTAGCACAAGATGTTTGTGCTTAGTCCTTTAGTCGCCTCCTACGACATCCACAGGAAGAGAGGGAATGCTCCAATTCCAGGCCACATGTCACAATTGAATGTTTATTTATACTTATAATTATTATTTTTTATAAAATAACAAAAAATTTGGCATTTCTATACCTACGTGTGTGCAGCCACCGGGCAATTCGTATGGGAACGACGAATTTTTTTTTTGTTGACTGTTATGTACTTAATATGTAATTATATTAAAAATTTTAATATAATTACGTATACCTACTCACAGAGTTATTAATATACCTACCTACTACGTACAAATATACTACAGGGATTTAGCATAGCCCGTGGTCAGGCCTGTGACACTCCCCGTTTAGGTATCGAAAATGTACCTACATTATTACTATGCGCGCAGGCGGCGGCCCCTCCGGGTGGTAAAATCAGTTATACGAATCGTTTGTCTAGATTAATAAGAATAAAATTGCCTTGCAATGGATGTCTAGGTCTGATGCAATGGATGTCAGAACTCAGCTCCTTTTTGTATAGATACAAAAAGGAGCTGAGTTCTGACGTGAGCTAAATTAAACCATATCGCTAGCCACATTGAGTAGATATTTCTTTGAATTTCTTTGCTGAGTGAAACTTCTGTACGTTACTATTATTTATTCTCTGCCGTGGTTTGATTTTGCCATACGTCAATAACACGTTGCATACCCGCTATAGGAAAATAACAGCTTATTTGGTAGGTACCTACACTACCTACTTAACCTGTGTACTTAACCTGTTAGTTAACCTAGTCTAGGTAGGTAAAAAAAATAGCTTGATAAGCTTCCGCGTGTCGGAATTATCTACCACTCTAAATTCCTAATTACATCTCACCTTGGGCACTTTTTTATGTTCACCAATATGAATACCTCCAATCTCCAACACTTGAGGCGGGAGAAGTCTCGCTCCGGTCAGGGAATGGTGCTGATACACGAACATCATGCGCATCCCTCTTGCAGCCTGCTCCATGTCTACTGGACCTCTAAGCAGATGCGGCTCAAACGCTTCATACATGCTCCTCTGAATCATCCAACGCCCTATAGTCGTAAACAAAATATGCAGAACACTATCTTCCACTTTCTGGTACAGTGACTTCTTCCATGTGTGCCCCGTGAAATAAAAGGGATCCGAAGACACATCAAACGGTAAACCAAGCCTTGGATAAGCCCAAGGAAGCAACACGTGAGATGTTATTCCTATTATTGGAGCATCATAGAAAGCTGCAGCGTAGGCTAGCCCACAGTCGGTCATAAACTGCTCCACAAATATGATGTCATATTTAACTCCTTCCGCAAGATGCGCCTTAACTTTTCCATTTGTAAAAAGCTTTTCGCAGTCCTTTCCATTTAATTTGGTTCCTAGTGTTAAATGGCGGAAGAAATTATACAAGTACGCGTAACTAAATGTATCAGACTCTTGGGTATGTAATAACGGAAAAGCGCCAGGAGACGAGCCTTCCAAATTGACAAATCTGAGATTTTCCAAAGGCAGATCATCGGGGTAATTGTTGATGACGGTCACATTGTGCCCTCGTGAGGCCAGCTCTCGGAATAGTGGCTTAAATGCCATGTAGTGGCTGCGCAGCGGGACGGAAAAGATGCCGAGGACATTGAGCGCGGCCGCATGCTGGGACCACAATAGACACGAGATCACGTAGACGAGTCCCCGAGCAAACATCGGGCCGGTTCGCGAGCCTCCACGGCCGCCGCTATACTGACGTAATGATGTCGCATCTCGACGTCTGCGGCCTTGACTTGGCCAACATAATGAGAACTTGCCAGTCAACCTTTTTTATTTTAATTAGTGTTCACACAGTAGGTTAAGTTAGTAAGTAAATCAATCCGTTGTACTGTACAAGATTCACTGGACTGGAACCACGAAGCTAGATGGTCAATGACCGTTATTTTTTTATTGTCATAAATATATTAGTCATTCACAACGCAATGTTATCGTAAAATTCATAAACCACTATCACTTATTTTTTATATATAAAATATGTATGATGTTATTACTAGCAGCTCCCACGGTCGGCGAAGGACTGACACATTAACCTTATCACAGAATGTAGTCAGTGCCTATAGTAGCTCTCTGTAGATTTTTATGATACAATCCGCTATCAATAGCTAATTATTTGAATTTACCAAATTATAAGCCTACCTAGTGCTTTTTTTTGGACAAATCTCTAATTGATCTAGTCCCAAACTTAGTTTTAACTGGTATTATGGGATACTAACTCAACGATTCTATAGGTATTCCATAACAAACACATGTATGAATAAACATCGAAGACCCAGGACAATTTGAAAAAGGCCATTTTCCAAGATGCCCTGGTTGGGAATCGAACCCAGAACCTGCGGAGTGACGGTCTAGCTTGTTACCACTACCTACGGCACGAAGATCGTCATTGTTACTATCATAATCATCATGATCAGGTCTTTTTTTAGTTTCCATTACAGGAGTACGACCCTCTTTTTACTGCCAGAGCTATATATTAGCCAGAGCAGTCAGAGGATTTGGCCTACACTCTCCACGCTGGCCAGACGGGTTGGAGAGGTCTTATTGATGTTATAGCTTTTGTTTCCTAAGTCGCCTTCTAGGCTACGACATCCACAGGATGACTTGGATACTAACTGTAGAAGACTTGGAGACTAACTGTATTACTTGTATTTGTATTGTAAATATATTACTTATCTAATAGGAAAAGACTAGTTAATAAATAAAATTGTCTACTAAAAGTACTATATATTATTTAGGTACTTTGTTTATTTTATTTGTAAATTGATTAGAAATTGTATTATGACTATAAATATGTATGTATTTTATAGGTAGGTACCTAGGAACAGTGACAAGTTTACTAACCAGTGTTTAACTACCATCTCCAGTGTTTTAAATGTACTATTTATGACAATAGGTACATCTTTCATGTGCGATGTTACGTCCAGCACCTTTTGCCTAAAGATATACCTACAGTGGAAATAAATATACAAAATATTTATGTAAATAAAATTAGATATATTCATTAATTAATAAATACATAAAATAATGTCGTAAATTACCAAAATATAATATACAGACTATACACCAAATACTTAAGAGGCTCCAGCCAGGCAGTGAGCCGTCGAAAACTGAAGATGTTGACACCTAGTATGCACCTCGTACTTAGAAGATCCTCTTCTGTACGATGTACAGACAGACGGCGAGGAAGAAGAGGAACGCAAAGAACATGATGACCTTGTCGGTGAACTCCCGCCGGCCGTACTTGGTCAGCAGCTTGCTGGACTGCGTGATAGTGCTCGCTGTGTTCTGCAGCTCTGCTTTGGTTCCCTGCAACATACCTCACGTAAGACCTTCTGAATTTGATTTTAACATATTTACAGAAGTCCTAAATGTATTTCAAATACTAAAATATTATGTGTATTTTGAATATGACTCCAGATGTCGGCTTTTTTACGGTTCCGTAGCCAAATGGAAAAAACGGAACCCTTATGGATTCGTCGTGTCTGTCAGTCTGTCTGTCCGTCCGTATGTCACAGCCACTTTTTTCCGAAACTATAAGAATTATACTGCTGAAACTTGGTAAGTAGATGTATTCTGTGAACCGCATTAATATTTTCACACAAAAATAGAAAAAAAAACCATTAAATTTTGGGGGCTCCCCATACTTAGAACTGAAACTTTCTTTTTTTTTATCAACCCCATACGTGTGGGGTATCTATGGATATAAATCTTCAAAAATTATATTGAGGTTTGTAATATAATTTTTTTCTAAACTGAATAGTTTGCGCGAGAGTCCGACTCGCACTTAGCCGCTTTTTTTATGGTTTAAATTGTTTATTTCGTAATTTTACGATTAGCAAGCGCCGAATCATACTGGAACGTCTGCGGCCACACCGCACTTACTGTTAAACCAAATGGTCCTTTATTTCCATCTACCAAATGCATACATACGTTTGACAACGCCTTGGCCGCTTGTGGCGCGACTTTTTTATTATTTAATTTATTTATAAAAAAAAAATTGTTTCACAATAAAAATTTGTTAACAACTGGCGGATTTAACGTTATTATATTTTCTCAAGCTAAAAGGTTGTCTGTCCACTGAAGCGGAGCTAGGTAGCGGAGCGCTGCAAAAAAGTAATACGGAGCGAAGTTACGGACCGCGTCTGTTCATATAGTCGTGGAGCGGAAAAGCGTAGCGGAAATGCGGAGCACAGGTGCGGAGCGGCGGTGCGGAGCGGAGGTGCGGAGCGGAGGTGCGGAGCGGAGGTGCGGAGCGGAGGTGCGGAGCGGAGGTGCGGAGCGGAGGTGCGGAGCGGAGGTGCGGAGCGGAGGTGCAGAGCGGAGGTGCGGAGCGGAGGTGCGGAGCGGAGGTGCGGAGCGGAGGTTCGGAGCGGAGGTGCGGAGCGGAGGTGCGGAGCGGAGGTGCGGAGCGGAGGTGCGGAGCGGAGGTGCGGAGCGGAGGTCCGGAGCGGAGGTCCGGAGCGGAGGTGCGGAGCAGAGTTGCGGAGCTGAGTAGCGGACTATGCTTTTCCATAAGTCAAAGTCAAAATTTATTATTCAATGTAGGATAAATATATCACATATTGAAGGTCATTATTTTTAATAATTATTTACTGCAAAAGCTATCATACGCGGAGCTAGACCGCGAGCACTCGACGGGTTATTTAAGCTTATAATCGCCCGCGCTCGTTTCTCTTCTCCGCTTCTCTCTGTGGCCCCGTTCTGCGTTTATTTATATGAATTTCAAAACTAGTTTTCAAATTCCTGTCACTAAAGCAGATGAGAAATTATTCAATTCGATTAGTTAATTTTGGCTCAGCTCCGCTTCTTTTTTCTTCCCTCTGCCTTAGTGGCCTAAGTACTAGTATTTCGTAGATAAATAAAGATGAATATAATATGACAGTGAAGTGCATTGCCAGCCGCTGCCATTCCAGTATGAATCGACGTTTACAGTCTCGTTAGCCAGATTTACAATCTCATGAGGCAGACTATAAAGCTGGAAAGGCACAAAGAGTACTCCAGTCAAATCATTTAAACTGTTTCAGCTATTTCTTCTCTACTTCGCAAGGTCTTTGGCATCTTTGCTTCCATTAACATGCATATTATATTTGTAGAAGAAAAAGCACAACCTCCTCAGAGCTAAGGATGCAACTGGAAACGCGCTAAGAATAAGAAGCCTAAAGAGGACTCCAGGTTCCAAAGCATAAAAGCTAGGGATGCAACTGGGAACATTCTTATGTGAGAGATATACTCATTAGTTAACTTACATGCACAGATGAGCTAGAAGACACTAAACTGTCCAGTGTATCTTGACTCCTTTGTGTTGTGTCTGCTAATTGCCTACTTATTGATAGAAGTTGTTCTGTCACTCCTGTAACATGCATATGATTTAAAACTTAGATTATAATATGTGTACTACTATATGGTCTTGATGTGGTGTTGGGCCTAGAATAGGGCCATTTGTTCAACTGATTAAGTGGGGTTTTTCGCACCTAGGCTATTCTTTCGAGCCCCTCTCTCGTTCCCGTATATTCTAATATAAAGCTAGTTTAAACCGTATAGCAACCATAAAGAGGATAGACAACAGGCAGGCAACCGGTAATAAATGAAAACCACACCCAGCAAAAAAATTGGAAAGTAGACCCTGGACTATAATTCACATCTAAACTGGGAATGTAATAAGATGAAAAACAGTACATTGAATGGCTCAGCTACTGTACAAAAGTCCCCAAAAAAATCTAGATCCTTGGATATGTAGACATTGGCTGTAAATATTTATCAATAATAGACAATAAATATCTAACCTGATGACATTTTTAGCAATCCATCCCTATCCACCTTTTTCCTTCTATTCTTGACTCCAGATTCTTCAGTCTCAATAGGTTTCATCAACTCCTCACGCTGAGCCTTTTCTATGGCAAACATTGACCTAATGTTGGCTTCTTTAAATTCTTTCAGGAGCCTGGAAACAAATTCAATACAAGTTGAGATTTTTGCTTAGGAGCCAGTGGTGTGGCGCAATTTTTTGAATACCTAGGCAATAAGTTTCTTTGACATCCCCTGCCTATGCAATGCATTATGATGCCTTAATAGAATAATGCAATGAAATATAATAATAATAATAAAAACCTGTCAATGTTATTTTTTATCAACTATAGATTTCAGCTGCTGCGAAAAAGCCTCCACTTCAATCCGCCATTGGTCTCATTCTCAAGCATGTGTGAATTTTAATAAAAGTAAAATATTAATGAATCATTTCGAATGTTAGCATGTTTGTTACTTAAATTCGAAGATGTGTTCCTGCAAATCGGCCCTATTGAGGGACCCAATTATTAGCAGTTTTGATTTTAGTTACTTAGTCAAAATAAGTTTTACCTGCTCCACAGATTTAACACTTCAACTGCTGAAAAACGTGTTTTTTACTATATGTGTTTTTATTTTTACAAAACACACACGGTGCATCATTCAGCAATAGAAGTATACTTAATCTTTACACATAGGCATAGTATCCTGTGCTCTCATCCATGAATTACAGCAATTTCACTAATATAAGTCTTGCAGGAAAAAGCCAATTTAAAATAATACTAACCCGGCTAACTGGTGCCTTTGTGATTCTAATTCCACCATATACTTTGTGTCTCCCGAGTCCTTGCCATAGAGGTCTAAGCTTTCCAACTCGTCTCTCAACTGGTTTATTCTTATTCTTCCTTTCTCGTTCAATTTATTCAGTGCTTCCATTGATTCTCGACATTCCAAAATATCCTAAATTCAGAACATTATTTCAAAAAAGAACTTTTATATAACAGTAATATTATGTAAGTATTGGTAAATAGTAATATGCTTAATCAATTATATTTTGTATTCAGTACCTAATTATACAGTAATATTTATTTACCTGAATTATAGCTTTAACTTGGAAATGATACTTGGCCAAATTTTTTACATAATTCTGGTACACAACATCCGGATTTTCGAGTTTCGCAAATAGTTTGTGGTATGTCTCCGTACTATTTATATCCATTTTGATATTCATTTTTAAGCTTTGTGTTTTATCACACAAAAATAAATAAAAATTCTTATCACTGCTGCTCTCTGTTGTGTTACTTGTTTTTTTCTTTCGAAACGTCAACGTCACTTGTCACATCCATTTCCATAATCATTGCTCAGGGTATGGGTACGTCAGTCACCATTGACAGCACAGCAGTAATTTTTTTTTTAAGAATTATTTTACGGCTCTGGATATGAGCGAGTCTTTTAGAGCCTATCTTTGTTTTTTTTCTTTTCTTTATTTATCCCTAAACTTTACCCTTAACCTAATAAATTTTAATTCAAACGTGGTGTAGGTCCTTGGATTGCTTCAAAGGAGCTTCTAACGACAAATCTATATGAGTCCACTGGTTTTCATCACTTACGTACTAGAGAAGACGCCACATACCACATTTGTGTTCTGTTCATCATATGCTACTGTTCACCTCACATTCACTCGCTAGCAATACGCGCATAAAACACTCCACAATTCATTAAAGAAAACACTGTCAATTTAGTCAAAAATGCCTTGGTGTGTGTTGAGATACTGCACTAGTAATTCAAAGTACAAAGCAAAATATGAAGGAATAACTTTCCATCGGTAAGTAACTAGATTTCATTGATTGAAAATTAAATACGGATTGCAAAATTTCGGCTGCCATAATGAATGAAATGAGTGAATGATCTGTCAACCAATGGAATGATTCATCATAGACTAACAAAACAGAAGTGAAATGTAGACATCATAAATATGCCTACATTTCACTTTCTTCATGGAAGCATCGAAAAACTATTTGTTAGCTACTCAGTTATTAATGTTTGTAAAACGTTTAAAAATGTTTATATTTATAATTTTGATCTACATATGCTATAAATGCTTTACAAAAAATTCCTAAAATCCTATAAATCCTTTATAAAATTAAGTCATATCTCGTGACGTCTCACTAGGACCTCCGAGGGCTCAAAAACTTTGTATGTGGGGGCTGTACCCCTACAAGTGCCCCGCGCAACTTGAAACTGCTATCAGATTTTGGATCCAAGATGGCCGCTTACACATTTGTGATGTTTTATTATGTTTGTCCCTATAATTCTGTTTCCTCGTGTTAATGATCAGAACAAAATATTGTCAATAATTTAGCATGAGTAGTTCTTAAGTTTTTCACTGGATGGCGTTATGCAAGGTTAAAACGCAATATGGTATCTTTTATTATAATAGTCTAGTCATTTTCATACATCAGTGCATTGGGATCAAATTTGTATTAGAACCACTCGTCAATTTGTGTTGTGTATGAACCAGAAATATATACAGTCTACTCAGATCAGAACCTGTGGTTTCATTTTCGAACCCTTGTTCACACCAGTACAACGGAAGGTCAAAAGGATAGCGCTCTCAACTGGGGTGCTGTCCATATGTTCCCACGAGCACGGATCTGAAGAGTGGATTCCCCCCGCCCCGTATTGCAGTGGAAGCAGCAGCAACAGTTCAGCTACTCGCCAATAGGTGGCGCCACCAGCAGTGCAATAGTGAGTGAATTGAAGAGTTCAACTGTGAGTACATTCATTTAATAACTAATAGTGAAAACGTCATTTGTGACGAAGTGAAATAAGTAAAGGAATTTCAATATTATTTGCATAGACATTTTAACTTTGAAGAATTTGCAAGAAATTGGGACTTAGAAAATTTCAAGATCAATAATTTTAAACTTAGTATAATTTGCATGTTAGTTAAGGACTTAGAATAGTTAAGCCAAAAACGACGGAACGGGGAATCCATGCCCGATTTTCGTCAGAGTTAAAGTGTAGTAAAACACTTAGAAAAATTTTGCGATTTTATTCAAGGACTTAGAATTTTTTCGATGAAAAATTAAAATTTTATTTTGTTGTTTACTTTTTATTATTTTTACATTTTTTTAACACACACAAACTTATTAAATGAAGTATTGTGAATCAACTTGGAACATTTTTAGTGAACTTTGGTAGTGAAATTATTTAGATTTACCCACATTTATTTTTGTTGAGTTATCAATTTTATAGTTTTGTTTCAAGATGGATAAACTTATTAATGTATTGAGGGATCTTCAGAATGTTATTTCAAAGGGTTATATTAATTATACAAAGTCACCGAAGGACAGATTAACAATAGAATATATAGAAACAAGACAAGATATTTTGGAAAAAGATTGGGCAAAAATTAGGGACACGAAAACGAAACTTTATGAGAGTTATGATTTGGACATGGACATGCAAAAGAAAGTAGAAAGTATTTACGATGACACCGAAGAAAAATATATTACATACAAATGTACAATGAAAACGGTTTTCAATAAGCTTCGTATTCGTGTCGAACAAATTAATTTAGAAAAAGGGCAATCAGGAACAAGTTCCGGTTAAGAGCTAGTACAACCAATCAACTTATGGGATCGCTTCCGTCAATTCAATTCAATTCATTTATTTGCAGTAAATAGGGTTTTTTTTACATAGATGGTCAAATACATTTTGTCCTTAGTCCTATTTAGCTAATCATATAGCATGCAGAATTTTAATTACATTATATTTACTAAGCTATTTCATATAAATTTTAACGTCGACGCGCTGCAACCCAACGCGGCCATTTTTGAACAGCGGGGTTGATTATGCGGGGCCCATAAGTATCAGGACAACCAAGGGTCGTGGACACAATTCGTACAAAGGATATTTGTGTCTCTTTGTCTGCATGTCCACCCGTGCAGTTCACCTGGAAGTGGTAAGTGATATGACCACCCAGGCTTTCTTAGCTGCGTTCCGACGTTTTGTTGCAAGGAGAGGTCATTGCGCTAAAATATGGAGCGCCATTGTCGCTCCATATTTTAGCGCAACAACATTCGATTCCCCCCCCCCCCCCCCCGAAGCCCAAACTTCGGAGGTTTATGGGAATCCGGGGTGAAATCCACCAAATACCACCTTAAAAGGGTCATAGGTGACAGTACACTCACTTATGAAGAAATGAGTACACTTCTGTACCAAGTCGAGGCTTGCTTGAATTCGCGACCTATGAGTGTTATTAATTCAGAGGATACGAGTGAACCATTGCCGTTAACTCCTGGACACTTTTTAATCGGGGAACCCCTAGTTCACGTGCCTGATTACGATTACGAAGGCTCTAACGTCAGTGCTTTAAACCGATGGCAATTTGTTCAGAGGATGGTACAGTCGTTTTGGAAGCGTTATTCACAAGAGTACCTTACAACTCTTATGAACAGGTACAAATGGTCAGCTCAAATGCCTGAACCAAAAATCGGCGACATTGTGTTAGTCAAAGAGGACGACTTGCCGCCAAGTCGTTGGTTGTTAGGTCGAGTGGAACAAAAACATCCTGGTAACGATAACATTACCCGTGTAGTCACATTGCGCACAGGCTCTACAACCATGAAAAGACCAACGTCAAAATTATGTATTTTGCCTATAATATTGTAGATCAACGAACTTTTATAAATATTTTGTACATTTTACTTATACACTTGTTAATTTTAATTCATAGTTTTAATTATTGTTTTAAATCATAGTTTTTAATTTTACTCAGTTCTATTAGATCATAGTTTTATCTTTACATGTTAGATTATAGTTTTATATTTACAGTTGTTTTAATTTACATTTGTTTTTTATAAAGTAGTTTTAAATATTTGTTAGTAAGTTCAAATTATAGTTCAAAAGTTTGTTTTTATACATCATAAGAACAATTTGCACAACCTAGATCATTTTACTTCAATATTTGAAGGACATTATGTTTAGGACAACATTCCGTCACTAATGTCCTTGGTGGGCGGTATGTTAATGATCAGAACAAAATATTGTCAATAATTTAGCATGAGTAGTTCTTAAGTTTTTCACTAGATGGCGTTATGCAAAGTTAAAACGCGATATGGTTTCTTTTGTTATAATAGTCTAGTCATTTTCATACATCAGTGCATTGGGATCAAATTTGTATAAGAACCACTCGTCAATTGGTGTTTTGTATAAACCAGAAATATATACAGTCTACTCAGATCAGAACCTGTGGTTTCATTTTCGAACCCTTGTTCGCACCAGTACAACGGAAGGACAAAAGGATAGCGCTCTCAACTGGGGTGCTGTCCACCTCGTAACTACTACGCGGCTAAATCGATTTTGATAAATTATTTTATAACTACAAGCCGATTACAAATCTTCATATGTATATGTAATCTAAATAAACATATGTAATTTAGACCCAATACCTACGTGTATGATAATATAATACATTAAATACAGAGATAGCTAACAAAGAAAAATAAAACAAAAAGGTATACAAGTACAAGAAATCACTTTCTTCTAATAAAAGGTTACCAAAGAAATAGATATGTGCAGTTTAACTTTTACCTTTATAAATATGATAAGAAAAAAAAACAAACAAAGAAAAAACACATTAGGAATGCACCAGCCGCCTCCCCTTCCGCGAAAGCTAGTCGTGAGTCTACAATCTAAAAATCTATACAACCATCCATACATCCGTACATCCAGCAATACTTACCAACATTCACATTTATTAAAATATATGTAGGATTTAATTTGAACCACGTACTCGTAGGTATGTAAAAATATATTGACCTTTCTGTACTACTCTCGTGTTTAGTCTATATTACCAAAAAGGACATGGCCGTGTTTGAAGACGCCGAGTCTATATATTCATGTCAATGGTTTTCATAGCCGATTGAGTGGCGGACAACGCCCACCACAGTTTGCTTTATTGTGTATATATATCATATCTACATTCTTGCAATCATTCTGAAAAAAATATTACTGTGGTAAATATTCTGTCCCTGTTTGTAACCTGAGTGAGGCAACTTCAGAGCGATCTAGAAGTGTGGCGCGACCTGTACTATGCTATATGACTGTCCACTTTTACTATCTCACTATTGTGCATGAGTATAAATAAATAAAATAAATATAAATGTATGTATAAGGACAAATCACACTGATTAAGCTAGCCCCAAAGTATTTTTTTTTTAAATATATGTATGATGATTTATAACACCGAACTACACAAATTTCACTTAAGTTCACTAGAATAAATTTGCAAAATTAATTAAAGCAAACCCCAAACCCCTCTGACTAAACCCTTTTGTCTTCCCGCAAAAAACTCCCGACAGCCGTAAGTAACAAAGCACTAAAAGCGGTCACATGATCACAACAATCAACAACACAACACAAGTCACGTCACACCAGAGATAGTACCTATGGTATGGGTATTTATTGTTCTTTGGGTACCTATTATGAAATACTCTTACTGTCTTCCTGTGGTTGGGTGGGTCACACACACCAAAGAGTATATAATCACTTCGTTTTAACACACACCTGCCTGCCTGACACATCCTTTTTTAATTTGTTGCATCAAGTCAAGGAAGTACCTACTAGTCTTGCCTTTACCAAAAGGGCACACGGGGCCCCATCATAGTTTAAGACGGCGTTCTCGTAATAGATCATATAGGTCGCTTCCATGCTGGGAGAAAAGAAAAAAAATGTACCAGCTGCTTCTCTTCCCGCGCAAATTGCAAAAGACGATCAAAAATTAGGCGAGAATTTGAATGACATCAAGAAGGCAATGCAGCTAGCAACCCATCACTGCTTTTTGATTCCTTTTTTCCATCTTCACCTACAATGTTCTGATTTTGGGTTTCACGGCCTTGCGGTTTGCTGCCCCGTTAGGGATAAAGACGTGTGTACTATTCCCCCTATCGGTCAGCTCAGGCAGATCGATTAAAAAAGGTGATAGGATCGTAGGCCTAGGCACTATCTCACTCAATCACACAAGTTCACACAACTAAAGAAAAAAAAACTTTTGTCACCTGTACTGTAATGAAACAAAATTAGGCTACAACAAAATTTTATTTCTGCAGACAATTCTAAATGCATTTATTGAAAGTATATTATGCTAGCGCGAGCTGCGCAATACTCGAGTATGTTTTTCGGTAATTATTGCACGTATCAGTTACGGAAAGTACCTATACCTTACTATACTAGTACGCCAAAATCGAGTATTTTTCAAGCACTTTACACAAAAATAACAACTGGAAAACATACTGCGTTAGTGCTTATAAATGCAAAATTGTTCGTTTCCGTCACTTGGTCGACGCTCGCTCCTATGATGGTCACTCACTCCACAACCATAATCTCACGCCAAATCAAAGAAAAATAACAAATAAACCGGCCAAGTGCGAGTTAAACTCGCGTGAAGAGGGTTCCGTACAATTGATTGAATTCTTATAGGTTTTCCTGTAATCTACAAGCAATGAACTATATTTTGTATTTTTTTCAAAACTTTAAGCTCAGTAGTTTCGGAGATCAGGGGGGGGGGGGGATGGTCAAAAAATATTCATTTTACAATAATAACAAAAATATATTTGAGATCCTTATAACAAGCCCTTTCATTTGATATATGACACAGTAAGGTTTGCAAAACTTTTTTTTTTAATTTCCTAATTTATCCCCCGTAAATGACCCTTATTTAAAAAAATATTTATTTACTTGACACATATGTTGGGTCATAGGATTACAACATCCTACCAAATTTTACCTGATTCGGTCCAGTAGATTCGGAGCAAATTGGCTGTGATAGACGGACGGACAGACAGACGCAGGAGTGATCCTGTAAGGGTTCCGTTTTTTTATTTTTTGTACGGAACCCTAAAAAACACTAACCCATAGAGGCAATAACCATGCCAATATAATTTCTAAACTTCTTTATTATCTGTAAATTATACTCGACTCTTCTTCATCCAAGCGCGTTCCCGGTTGCATCCTCAGATGTGCTGCTTCGGAGCCCGGGGTGCGCTTTCCCGCTTTTTCTTCTCCATTATAACATGCACGTCAATGGTCTCCCAAGGATGCCAAAGACCTTGCGAAGTGGAGAAGAAATTGCCGGAACAGTTAAAATGTTTCGGCTGTAATTTTACGACCGGCCGCCTGCCTGACGTCAACCCTCTTTGGGCATGTATTTGTGCGAAAAGTTTTACAACCAGCCGCCGCCCGACGTTAACCCTCCTTATTGTTTGTGCTTAAATCCTTTTGTCGCCTCTTACGACATCCACAGGAAGAGATGGAGTAGTCCTATTATGACCGGAAACACACGGCGGAATAAAGAATACTCGATTATCGCGCATAAATCTAAAACTTTCGAAACATACCTATGAGTATTTTGATTTCGCTCTTAAAAGTACATAATACCTACCTACTGCGCTAAGCTGTTAACACAGTATGGGTGCGCACTGTCAAAGTATACTTTCAATAAACGCCTTCTAAATACCTACACATTTAATCAACTGCGTCATTAAGTACTGCAAATATGGAATATCCATTGTATAGAGCCTGCAAAAAAAAAAAACTTAAATTGACCTAGCGAGCGAAGCATCTCCGGGAGTGCGAGAAATTTGAAGAAGGTGGTGTCGGTCACGGTAACAGTGTCTCGAGTTCAATGGTTTGATTTGACCCCCTGACCGCACCGCAATTCTTTATTTGTCACAATTTCATATACTTGAATAGAATATACTTTTTACAAATCATTAGGTAACTAGGTAGTTAATTGCGTAAACCACACAAACCTGAGCGAATGTTTGCATGGACATGTTGGCCATTCCTCCAGCGCTGAGGCTGAGGGGTTTCTGCGCGTTTCTGATCACGATCAGCAAATCCTTCTGCAACCGGACTGGCCACGACGTCCACTTAGCATCGTATGCTGCTTGTGCTATGTTCTCACTCTACAACATTTACAGTTTCACCATCATCAATCATCATGTTAAGCGCTTCAGCCGCGGTTGGTTCCAGGTTTGATTTCGTTTTGTCCAAATAATGTATTTTCTGTCTGTATTCAGGTTTTGATGTAAGAACTCAGAAATGAGTAGTCTTGCTAAACACAGTCTAGCCGTCACCATGTCCCAATTTATCTACGAGCCTTTAGCTAGTACCTACCTAGAAACTCTAGCCTTAAACTATACATGTGTTTTTTTTTTGCCCTATGAGAAAACTACGTATTTAGATATAAGAAGAGCATATAGGTAATTATTATTTAACGCGGCCTGCCCTTGAGAGAATGTGAAAACCACTTTTCTTGCTAATTAGCTAGCTTTGACATCCCCTGCCTATGCAGTACTGTATCAAAGGCTTGACAGATTTTAGAGAGATTTATCAAATGTTGACTCGATGTACCTACTCTCAAGTGTAAATCTACGTACGTACAGTCGAGGACGGAGTAACTTGACCAGGCCTTCCACCTATATTTTTAATTTTTTCACAAACCCTTAAAAATAGCAGCATGAACATATAACATTAAGATACATCCAATTAAAATCTATTGAAAAATTATATTTGCATCCTGCTATTTTTATGGTTTATGAGAAAATTTAAGATATAGAGGGCCTGGTCAGGTATCTCCGTCCTCGACTGTACTTACGGGTTTGGTACCTACTTGGATAATCAGCTCATTTCCCAGATAGCAGTAAATGTATGCGTTCAGAAGAGCCACGCAAAGAAATGCTAGGAAACTCAGTAACAGCTTCTTTTCGTTGAATCCAGCCTGAAATTTGGTTTCAGATGCACTCCTTAGTGTCGTATCAAGTTCAGTGTCTTATTACTCGTATAATATGTCCTTAGAACAAGTTTATAGTGCACCTCACAGGAGTGCCGCTGGAAATATTCCAAATTTACGGGATATTTCCCATTGTAAATTTATGAGAATATTCCGAATATATCCATAAATATTCCAAAAATTTTCAAAATTTTCACTTTAGGAATACTTATTGCCGAAAATGTTTACGGGAATATTTCTAAAGTTTCCAGGGACTCTTACTCACTACACCTTCCTATAATAGTTGATGTGCCATCACTATTACATGAGAAAAGGAGAAAATAAGCCTAAGGATTGCTTTTTTAAAACATAAACATAACTAGAGCCTTGCCCCGCTATGAAACAGTATAAAAATACTTTTAGAAATAGAAATAGAAATTTTCAGAAATAATCTTCTTTATACTATACTTATATATAATACAGTTTCTAACAAAATATACTGAAACTATTTAATGGTGAATTCAGTCCATGATACTGAACAACTTTCCCCAAGCAAAGTATAGCAAAATATGTAAAATAATTTTAGGCCTCCCATATAAGTTGACTGATCAGTTGATCCGAGTTTGTATGAAAAGCCAAAAACTATTTTTCATATTTCGATATATGTTCCTTGGGGAAAGTTGTTCAGAATCACATACTGAATATTAGGACGAGATGATCTAAGAAAGGTGATAAATATAGAGGTGTCCTAAATTAATATTGAAGACTCTAAAGAAAACTAAAATTTTACCGCTGTTATCATAACCGCATTTAGGCACATCTCTAATGTGATCGCCAAGTTTTGTATGAAGAAATATTCTTTGAAAATTACTTTCATGGTCTCCGAGTATCTGTAAAAAAGCTGAATCTGTAGTGAGAGGTAGGTAAGCGTCTTACAAATCTTAAGTCTAATATTTACACCCAGAAGTTGATTTGAGGTAGGTACATAAGAAGGTACCTACTAGAATTTGATAAAATAAAAAATTATTCATGTAATGCGAGTGATTCCTGATCATCTAAAGTAAATTTGATAAAATAAAAAATTATTCATGTAATGCGAGTGATTCCTGATCATCTAAAGTAAATTAGATAAGTAGCAAATTTATCCTGATCTGTAATGATATAATGCAAATGGTCAAATCAAATGATTTACTTACCTCATCACACGTATGTGTTTCCTTATTATATCCTTGAATTGAGACCTCATTAGCCCTTCATTTTCTAAAGAATAGTTCAAAGCCCGAATCCCTTTCTGCAATTCTTTCAATTGCTCACATAAATACATTACTAAACTGCAAATTAATCCTTGCATAGCGTTTCCTCTCAAAACGCTAGGTGTAAACATGATAGCCAGAATTTGAAAAGCTAAGAAAAATTGGTTAAAATTTTTCATTGGATCAAATGGCAACCAGGTTTCGACTATCATTTCTCTATTTATCATTGCCGTTCCACCAAAAGCAGTTATAACGGACATGGCTAAAGAGGTCACCACGACGACGTGAACTGACATTAATTTGATACATTTCTTTGGGATTTTGTCGCCAGAGTGAATGATCTCCGTTATGAGTATGGAGATCTGCTTGCGCTTTATGGTGAAAATAATATATTTCGAGATGAAATTGATAGCCACCAGATTCTTGTCCAAGTTAGCTAAGAAAACAGTTAGTTCTCTGCGATGGTTAAAAGTCCCAATAGTCGTGATGGTGACGTAAATTATTGGAAGAATATGCATAGTGGTCTCGTAAATGTCGTAGAAAAACAACCACTTGTTCGGCCATTCTTCATTTCGCCACAATCCGACACAAGTAAGAAATTTTAAATTGAACATAAAATAATCTTTTCCTGGAGCACAGTATACGTTAGAACTTGGCGCTAACATACTGCTGAGTGCTTTTGATTTTGAAATTCAAACCTTACTAAAACTATAATTCGACTTTGCTTAACTTTGGAAATTAAGCTAGTTAAGTCACATAAAATTGTACATCTATGAGCATTTAAGGACAAATTATACTTTACGGGCAATTGATTTGACCATTTTACTTTCAAGGAAGTTTAAAACGAATTAGCATTTTCCAATTTTGCAAATTTCTGTAGTTTTCTATGTCATTAAAAATAACTTCTTTAAGCTCTATATTATAAAAAGTAGTTAAAATAAAATTACATAAAATGTTTAAAAGTGTTATATTTTTTGTATGCAGAATTTATAAACATCAAAATCATCAACTGGTCCAGTCTTCTAATCAAGAGAATCCCTCGTGAATGAACGTGAACCTATTTTTGGTAGTTCTAGATACATAATTGCATTTTTGTCTCAGGGTTTTTACTAATGTCTTTGTACCACAGCAATAAACATTTAAATGTTGTCTGAAAATAAATAGGAAGAAATGTTAATATTTAGATTGAATACTTTTATCGCCTTTATGGTATGTTGATGTTGGTATTATATTGTACTTACTGTGGATATAAGTGCACCCAATATCCCAAAACTTTGTCCCAATGAGGCCTGCCTCTTCTTATTCTACATCCCAATAGAGGATAATCTTTGGCTATATTATAATCACTGATTTCTACTTTATTATCACTATTTTTCACATCATTAAATGCATGCCTCTTTACACTTGGTGTCAAAAGCCTAGCTTTGTCTTCATCAATAGCATTTTTATTTCCTTTAGATATCATATGGCACAGACGTCCCTTTTCGTTAATGACCACCATATGTGTAACACCAATCTGTGCCTTATTATTCGTATCTTTTGGTTCATTGTTATTCGTATTAGTAACATAAAACTCTAAATGCAGTCGATCAGGTCTGTTTGCATTCCTCAGTTGTGTTATGGTTTTATTTGCTAAGTCTGCGAGCCACGAAATCTCCTGTTCATGTCTCACGATCCATATCAAATGAACTCTGCCGGGTAATTTACTTCTTGGATTACTGTAAATAACGTATACTGTATACATCAGGGAAGTAAGGTAAATATGTAGATATGAATTACAAATTTACGAGTAAGTATCTATATAGGCGATGGAAGGAGAAATAAAGATGATGAACAGATAACTTAATGAGACGATATAACGTACATCAAATTTGAAAGAAGAAAACGTAGACGCACATAGCTACGTGCCCGCGTTGCAGTGTCAAGTAACAAAGAGCGCTACAAATTAAATGATCATATAGTCTAATTTGGATTGACATTGAAAAAGGACAACACTACTAGGCTTTGTGTCATTTTATGGAGTTAATGATCCTGTCCTCCTAATCAACGGTACCACAGATTGTACATCTATATCTGTGAATTGTACCATATCAAATTACAATGCTCGGAAATTTGGGTAAATTTCCGAGCATTGTAATGCTATTAAAAATAATAACATATCAAATATATTAAAATCTTACATGAACATGTGGTGTAGCAAACAGACAAACGGTGTGATACCCACACCAGCCCCCACGCACAGAGACAGCTCAGATTGACTCGCATGCTCCATCGGGCTAGAGAAAGGACCATCCACCAAAATGCTGAAAGTAAGAATTAGAAGAGAGAAATTAAGTACCTACTTATGTTCCTTGGATATTGATAAACTTGATGTTAAAATAGTTAAATACCTGATTCTGTTTGAGCGAGAAATTAGCAAATTTTCCAAAGACTCAGTCCAGTCTCCCTTCGCCCGTATCCAAATGACAAAATTCCTCTGACTAGATGTTGGTACCTGAAGAGGTAGAAATTAGCATAAACTTTATTGAATGTTTTGATGAGAGTGTACATTACTATTTTATAGGTCATTCAAATAGATAGGGTTGACACCGACATCGTTTTGCGCCAATGATGAAGGGTTTCTAGATTCTCCTTTCAGACAAGCTATATAAGTATTGATTGTCCATGTCCATACCGTGGAACAAACAGATACAATAGTAAATCCCAATGGCTATGCTTAAAATGGAGTCAGAGAGTAAAAGAAGGCTTCAGACACTGTTGAAAAGTTTATCTTACCCGGACTACAGTGAATGGATGCCACTCCATCAGCGAGACGTCTAAGCACTGCAGCAGGACATACTGCCCCATGCGGACTTCGAATTGGTCGTGAGGACAGCCGAGAGTCAGGCTCACAGTCCGCCCTGCCATGTGAGATACCTATCGAACATACAACTGTAACATAACTGAATGTATCTAATCGTCTGACTAACGAGGCGAGAAACTGAATTTTGTAATGGCAACATCTGGTCGTCCCATACGAAGAACTGTAAGTTCTCCGAGCCAGGGGCAAACCGCGTTCATCAATGTCTCCAAACATCAAATGTCACAAGATATTGTTTAAAAAACTAAATTTCGACTACGGAATGTTTTTAATAGATGCATTAACTGGAAAAGTTGTACGTTGAAACAAAAATCTAACAATCGAACAGGTAGAGCTCACCTCTATTATAGAGACATTCGCTCGATTCCTGGAACATACACGCCAAAGTAGATCCACAATAAAGCAGGAGAGCGGGAAAACCATCCACAGCCAAGTCTGGAAATGTGGACAAAACCATAAATATAGTACTTCCATGCATCATACCTGCTATCTTTATTTAGCGATAATCTACTTTATTAAAAAGACAAACTTGTATGGGAAGAATTCTATATGCTATTTTTTATTTTGAAGTGAAAACTGCTTTAGCGGCGTTGTGCACTTTTTTTGTAATGGGTAAAAAATGTTTAACTCGCGTCAGGACACGTGTCCTGATTGAAAATTCGTAAGACGGATGGAGAGTAGACAGCCGGCGCGGCGAAAATGTATGCCTGCGCCTGCTGTTTCGTTTAGCTGAGAGATAAACTTTTTAATGTAATATAAATTGACAGGTTTGTGTACGATAGCGCAATAAATAAATATTGTATTCTACCACATAAATTGTACTTTTATACTGATAATTAAAGCAATTCGTGCAAAATTATTCCCTAACCATTCCAAAATATCCAAAAATGCACAACGTTAATATTCAAGTTTTTACTTCTGCCGGCACTCCCGAAGTGCAACCCGTCGTTTTTTTTTAATGATAGATATATGTACAGGATGTTTCAGAAAGGCAAAATAATATTTCAAGTGTATCTCATTAAGTTCATGATTTTGAACAAGTAACAGGAAAGAAATCAAAATAGTAAGTAGATAATAATCAGTCAATCGTTTCCATGAAAAAGTTGAATTATTTGTATTTTAAACCTATCCTCTCCTTTCCTCTGTAACCTATTCAATATCGCGGACTTAGAATACTCTTAAATATTATTTCACCTTCCTATACATTACACATTGATTTTACTTTAGTAATCCCAAATCTTTGCTCATTGATTGAAATTACTCATATACCTATTTAATACGTACTTTTAATCTGCCTATCTAACCATTATGAAGTATACTAAAGTACAGAATCAATTTCTTTAGAATACCTCTATTACAGTTATTGTTGGCAGCGTTCCCACGTTTTGACTCATTGAACGCGAACAAAATTCGTTCATAATGCTGAAGGCTAAATCCGAGACCAGTAAAACGGGTGAGAAACGGTCGTAAAGAGCACAGCTGTTCGAAACTGGGACTTCCTATACTAATTTAACTGTTTTGAAACTCCATAAGGATAAGATAGTAGTCTATAACTACTATAACCACTATAACCCAATAGAATCCATGTGACTGTTTACTACAGTCGATATACAGGATAGATAGTAGAGAAGAGATCATTGATAACAATTGCTCTGGCTCTGGCAGTACAGAGAGGGTCGTGCTTCAGCAGTGGAGACTAGAAAGACCTGATGAAGCCGGAAGGTGGCCACGGCATTTCTGTGATAAAAGTATACCTAACATCATAACCCCGCCGAGTTTGGGCTACATTGATTCATCATGAAAGGCATTCTAAACTTTTTAATGCAATGTTTTAAATAAAAGCTTGTTTTTAAAAATATTTTTTTTAAAGTACTTGTTTTATTGCAACATTGAGATCGGGTAGCTATTTCACCAACCTACCTCTCTTTTCTTTCTAAAAACACTAGTTGAAAAACTTAAACTTAAAAGCAAAAATTTTGCTAATATTATTCTCGTATGAACCCAGTATTAAAAATAGAGTTGAAAATGAAATATTTAATCGTTAACTATTTAACTATGCATGCAGATAAAGACAAACCACATGTACCTACACAAAGACAATCAAAGACAATAGAAATATTAGCAATAATATTAATACCTTACGATTAAATACCTAATAGCCCATGCATCGCTTTCAGCACAAAGTGCATTTTAACTCTATTACTTACTCCAATTACTATTGAAGACGAGCTGCCAAAGGAGTATAATATAATAGCTACTCGTACATACGACGTAGCTTTTACTAAGTTGCCTTTGAAAGCTTACAAGATTATTATAGTAAGTTAAAAAAAATAAGGAAGTTGTCATAATTTAATATTTACCAACCGTACCTAATGAAATAATATCAAAAGAAATATCTGGGTAGGTAAAATCACTGACCTATTAAATTATATTTCTAACCTTACTGCAGATTCGTGCTGCCATTGTGACCATGAGTGGCCATTTTAAAATTATGCTGTAATAATCCTAACGATGTAACGGCCAAACAGATTATTTAGTTACCCTAGAGAGTGAGCTAAAAAGCTGGCCGCTTGTCGTTCTGAATGTCGCTGCTTATGCCTCATTCTCTGTACAAATTATTTTAGTAATTGCGTTAACAATTACTCCTTCAACCTTTAGTTACTTAATGGTTACTTACCATGGATTTTATGGGAACGAATTTGTGCTTGGCAAAGGAGTTGTTGGCCCAAAGTTCTTCGGGTTGACTAGGATGCTGACTAGCTTCGTAATCGTTTAAAATTTCTTCTTTCAATACTCCGCTGAAATACCACAAAAATCTTATTATTCAATGTAAGTAGGTAAGTATACCAAAAATGTATTTACCTATAAAGTTTGTTTTTTGTATAAATATATCATCCGTTTGCAAGTCTATTTCAAACTTATGAAATTAACAAAATTGATTTATATAGCATTTCAATGCTCGGAACAATATCTAAATTAAAAATATGTGATGAAAAATTTCACCACGAGTAATATTCGAACTCACTTCTGCACTCGCAGTACAGATGTGAGATACGTGAGTTCGAATCTCGAACGTGGACAATAAATATTTGAATGTTTGTTTTACCGTATATTTCTCTTTCTCGATTTTACCGAAAGATTTTGAACGAAATGGTGCAAGAAAATGTCAATCTGTTGTTATTCCGGTCAGTATTCAACTTTAATAAAAAAAAACTAAACAGCTGTTATTTTAATATGGAATGATGATTTTTCCAAACATCGTTCACATTGACCCTTTTAGACCTCGCGCCTTTCGAAGACTGACACAGGGCAGCAGTGAATCATCAATGACTCACAAAACTTTAACAGAAATACTATTAGTACCATGAAACTTGTAGTTTTCCTTGACGATTACCAAAAGCAGCAAACTGTAATTGTATAACCAGACTTTATTGAGGCTCTATTATATCTGATATGATTACGTAATTGTCGCTGTATATCTATTGTATCAAGATTTAAGCCCAACGTGCCCTGTCCATGCTCGCGCAACTCATCTGACAGCAAAATATGCATTATTTACATGATGAATAGGAAACTTATAGTGACTTAAAATCGATATTTCTATACAAGCGTAGTTCTCTGATTCCTTCCCGGATAGAGACAGTAGAGCAATGATATTGTACCAAAAAAATCTATGGATATTAGCATGTCCTTATGTTTTCTTTTTTTAACCGACTTCGAAAAAGGAGGTTATCAATTTGAATGTATGTTTTATTTACTTTTTTTATTTATGTTTGTTTGTTACGCGATATCTTCGCCAATCGTAACCCGATTTTGATGATTTTTTTTTATTTGAAAGCCTTTACTACCAAATTGGTCCCATTTTAATTTAGTGAAGATATGATGAAGAACTTTGGAGATATGGAAAAAACTCCTGAAAAATATTGAAGTCGGTTGCTTTTTATTTATTATTTTTTTAAATTTAATTATTAAAAGAGATACCTACGAACCTTTACAAAACTCAAAAATTGGTAAGATTTTCCACGATGTTCCAACATCTAACAAACAAATTTTACGATATTATATGATTAAAAGAAAACACAGGAACACAGCAATAGCTTTTCTTCAATTTTTAATGAACAAATAAATTACGAGTAAATTGAAACTACAAAACGTTGATTTTGTGTACTTTTGATAAGTATCTTCGGTCCGAACTGCAGTCTCTATCCCACCCGCTCGGTTGTTGTTCGGGCACAGCGCGACAGCAATAGATTTTACAAATACCTATTTTTCAATTCTCTCAAAACTCTTATGAAGATAAGTTTTTTTACGTATGCACTATCAGCACGGTCAATAGCGCCAAGAATCAGTAGAGCAGGTGTGTGTACCAAACACACAATGTAAGATTAGTCTTCTCCATACACAAAAAAGTTAAAACTTTGTTTATCATCATCAGGTCTTTTTTAGTCTCCACTGCAGCATGACCCTCTACATAGCCATATATTAGCCAGAGCAGTCAGAGGATTTGGCTTACACTCTTCACGCTGGCCAGACAGGTTGGAGAGGTCTCATTAATGTTTATAAGCTTTGTAGCTTGTGTTTCCTAAGTCGCCTTCTACCACATCCACGGGAAGACTTGGAGTGGTCCTATTCTACTCTGCCGGGAAACACACTGCATCAAAGGATGCACGACCAAAAAGTATAGCACTCAGATTAGAATAGGTTTGCAGTACTCAACAACACTTTTAGTGTGGGATCATACAATGTATATGTAATCTGCATGTAATTTGAGGAGCAATAAAGTATTGAGTATTATAATTAATATTGGGTATTAGCAGGCCTGTGTCACTCCCCGTTTAGGTATCGAAAATGTACCTACATTATTACTATGCGCGCAGGCGGCCCCTCCGGGTGGTAAATTCAGTTATACGAATCGTTTGTCCCGAAGTAATAAGAATGAAATTGGCTTGCAATGGATGTCTAGGTATCTATACGAAAAGATGCTGAGTTCTGACGTGAGCTAAATTAAACCATATCGCTAGCCACATTGAGTAGATATTTCTTTGAATTTCTTTGCTGAGTGAGAGTTCTGTACGTTAGTATTATTTATTCTGTGGTATTAGGTAAAGTCGTCTCGCTCTAGGCTGGTACACACACCGTGTATGTCTCCTCCAGATTCCAAACCCATTTCTTGGAATTGTATCCTACCTACCTCAATGGATGCACGATTAGTAGCACTAAAAAGACCAGGTAGAGCTGATGCGTGTACCAGAACGCATTATAGAGCCTCCTCCGCACTGGCCGCATGGAACTGAGACCCATGGTGATTAATATTAAAAGCATTGAGACGCCTGTCAGGCCGGCTTGGCTCAGCAGAAGCGAAAAAGGGCTCTGAAACAAATATTCTTATTTACCAAAAAGGTGGAAAGAAAGGAAATCAAGTTCAGTCGAAGGTCACAATCGTCAATGAACATTTTTCGCCACATGTTTCTTGGTAAATGCAATCAATATCAAGGGCAGAAATTGCTGTAATACAGGGTGATTTGAACCTCGTAGCTTTATTCCAGGAAATTACTCTATAAACGAAATAAAAAATACATATTCTGTCATCTGTATCTTGTTTCATAATAAAAACTTAGATATCAGGCGACAAATGCATACCAAAAATCTTCCATTTGAATGTCTCCACCTGCTACCGGGCTAGTAGTCTAGGTTGGCCATTTATTAGAAATTTGGGAGAAAAAATGTCTTTTTTTTTAACAAAAATTAGCCTTTTTTTCTTATTAGGCACGTAAGATATAAGTAATAGGATTTCAATAAGCTAGGGGGTGCAAAATCAACCTATATTTTGCGACTATGAAAGCGAACCAACTAGCAGTTCGGTTCGAAATGTGAACTCGTAACCTGTGTTACAACTGTTACAACCTTTGTTGTTCTGTGGTTACAACCATCTCTTAGGCGGTGATCCCACTGCACCGCACACCGTCGTGGAGCTCGGAGCGGCAGATTTTAACATTGTGTGCAAGTATCTTCTGGGCTCTGGGTTCGATCCCCAGCCAGGGCAAGTTGGAAATGGCCTTTTTCAAATTGTTCTGGGTCTTGGGTGTTTATCTATATATGTATTTATCATAAAATATAGTATCGTTGAGTTAGTATCCCATAACACAAGTTTAAAACTTACTTTGGGGCTAGCTCAATCAGTGTGATTTGTCGTTATATATTTTTTATTTATCTTAATTTGTATAGAAAACACGCATAGTCCAACACACTGAAAACGCGTCACGGGTGAATCCGAGAATTTCCTCGTAAATGGTAATGACGATGTAAAAATGGTAATGATTTCTCGTTCTATGGTAATGCGATGCGGTAAGACGATGCGCGGTGCAGTGGGTTCACCGCCTTATATAATGCAACCCTTTAATCGATTTAGCTCATCTCATGTCTCATGTACTCGCTACTAATCTTCATGAAGTTCCGATCAGACACTCGAATTATCGTCAAACATGGATATACTGACTCTCTTACATAAATATCGACCCCTTTAGAGTTTATGCAAATACTTGCAACAATGAAATACAAATATCTCATCGGTTCAATTCCCAATACACACATTTGAATGATCTATCTCACAGCTGACCTAAGCATTTAAGCTTATCCTGTGGGGTAGCGCATTAAACTGCATATCTGTGTATAATTAAAGTGATTTATATCTAATCCGCTTATCTCCCGTGAGATTCATCATACTATATGTACATGCTGTTAACTGTTAACCGCATATTGCACTCGCGTTACACATGGTCTGCTCATCTAATTGCGCATATTTCCGGTAGCAATTTGGTTGAAAGGTTTTATTTTGTTCTAGATTTGCCGCTCGACTTCGCCCTCACGGATTTTGCCTAGGTATAGAAAACCTACTTGCTATTTATCCAGAGCAAGTTCTACCTATATAACAATTAAGCTACATCCAAATTCGATTGACGGTTTAGGCATGAATTGGAAACAAACATCGTCACAAATATATATTAATAAGTAATTTAAATTTATTTACAACAACAGGCTTAGGCAAAAAGTAAAAAAGTTTTATCAGCAACAAGCTTCGTCAAAAAGTGTACAAAAAGTATCCACAACATGCTTCGTCAAAAGAATAATATAAGTAATTAGAATTTTGTTGTAACTCGAAGAAGATATGTACTTGGTGACAGGTTCCTAGAGGGGCCTGGGCCCATAACCTGAAGGCTTTTGAGCATTAACAATTTTATTTGCGAGAGATAATGACCTGTAAATTAAGATCAAAAAGCAAAAATAATATTGTTATAAGATCAATCGATCAATATTAAAATAAGAAAACGATAAACAGTTATTTATAATGTATTTGGTTAAATTCCGACGTGCACTTACCTCATCTTTATAGCGCGCTAAATTGATTGCTCTTGTGCTTTCATCGTAGCCTCTTGAAAAACTCCACAGATTTACAAAGTGCGATATGGAATGTACAACTGCAAAAAACACGAATAATAAAATGAGTAGTTTCATGTACTCAAAGCTAAATAATAATAATTAAATAAAATCATGGGGCGCTTTGAGTTTTTAACTGCTATTTCTGACAACTTCCTAGTTTTTAACTGTATTTAAGGTGCTATTCTATCGTATTGGTGTAAACTGTAAAGATAGATTTAAGCTTTGAAATAAACAAACAAACAAACTTGAGACTAGGGCATCGGAACCGGTTTTTCCCGGTTCCAAAAAAAACGGGAATTCCCGGTTCTGGGTGTCACAAAAAGAACCGGTTCTAAAATATTAAAACCGCATTTTTTGGTTCTATCGGTTCTTACCTTTTTTATTAGATTTTTAAAAATCTAATAATAATAAAAAGGTAAAGCATTATATTTTTAGGCCCTACGTGCATTTACGTTCATATTACTTCAGTAAATAAACGGGCAAGTGCGAGTTGGACTCGTACATGAAGGGTTCCGTACCACCGTACAATGTTTTAAAACGCTCAAGAAACACGTTTCTTGTATGACAACCCCCTTTAATTTTTAACTTTATCTTATTTTTAGTATTTTTGCTTTAGCGGCCACAGTAATACATAATCGGTGAAAATTTCAAGTGTCTAGCTATTACGGTTCAAGAGATAGAGCCCTGTGACAGACAGACAGACTAAAAAAGTTAATTTTAAAAGGCAGACTTGTTTGTTATATTTTTAAGATATTATCCAGAGATTAGGTAATTATCTCTTATTGTATTACTAGATTCTCTCTTTTGCTACATTTTATTTTTATTTAACATTGGTAAACCATTTTTTTTTCTATGTGGAATACATGGAACAGGCAACCATAACTAATTTAAGTTATTATTCCTAGTCAGTATGATTATTTTGAGTTTTAATATTTTAAAATATTTAGTGAATCTCTAAAGTTTTTAAAGATTACTTGTTTGTCTAGTTGTGTTGTAATATTACGTAGTATTTAATAGTTATTATCAAGAACTGATTGTTAAAAAAAGGCTGAATTACGTATTATTAGATTACATTAAATTCTTTTAAACTGATCGTTACAAAAAGGCTGATTACTTAGTATTAGATTACATTACATTCTATTTAACTGATTGTTACAAATTTTATTAAAACATTATATAAAATTGATGATTGATACAAAAAAGCTGAATTACTTAGCATTTAATACATTCCTTTCTATAATCTAAATGTTATTGAAAATACCTGTATATTATAAGTGTTTGATTTGCAACGAAATATTTGATTTTATGATCCCTTCGAATCATTTTACTACTTTTACTACGTTCTTTATTTTTTATGCATATTCATTAAAAAAATCGGAAGAACCGAAAGAACCGGGTATCCAGTTCTTGATGGTGATCGGAACCGAAAACCCAGTTCTTGAAAATAATGACCGGTTCTCGATGCCCTACTTAAGACGTTAGAAATGCGACGCACAAAAATGATACCAAAAATAAAACACACAAACACTCGTTTTTAAGCACTCTTCTTGCTAAAACTAGTGTGTATTATTTTTGGTATCATTTCAGCTCAACAGATGTTTATCTTTTTTTTAAGTAAGACGGAATGTGCAAGCTTGAAGTTTGCACGCAACGAAAAACATAAAAATAAATGTCTACGCTTATATTTTACTGTCTTACCAATAACCTATGTATTTTACCTTACATACGCTAGTATTTTAAACAGCCTTCGCTATTATTGTTTACTTGTGATGCGAGCAAATAGTATGCAATCTCTGACAACTTAGCACAAAAGCTAGAAATCCTAACACCCTGCCATTAGCTTCGTCTCAAGAACTTAATGGCGTCGGAGTTGGAACGTTATATAGGGGCTGTACCATTTTATAAAGCGAATTTTATGTCAGAAAATAATTCTTAGAAGTGGATTTATTGATAAAAGTTTTTAGCTAGAGTTTTCAATAGGGATGTTGACTGCTGGATCCCAAAAAATGTAATTTATTTAGTCCGTCTGTTAGATAATTCAAAAATAATGGACCCATATTTTCGGTTTATCAAAGTAGTGAAAATTCACAAAGATACAGTGCGTCGAAGTTTCAGAGTGGGGGTGATTGACGTCATCGTTAAGTGAAAATCGTACTTGATCGTAACGTCATGTGGAATTTAAATCCGCTGTATCTTTGTTATTATTTGCTAATCTGAAAAAAGAAAAAAGTTGTACTTATTTTTAATAATCTACTATGAGCTAAAATATTTTTTTAGTCTACATCCGTATTTCAGATGTGCAAGTATAAATGATGAAGATACATATATGGATTATTAATAAAGATAACATGCCATGCTTCTACATGGAATGAGAAGTGTCGTAATCCTGTACTCTTTACTCCTGCCAAAGAAATAAAATATTATTTACATATTCTACACACTGCACACCAAACAATAAGCAATAAATCGCTACGTTTTTAGAAGTTCTATATATAGACTCAATCAATAGAATCGACATATTTACGAATTCAAATTACTAATTTATTTTTTATTTAATTGTATTATGATTTCCCCTGTACAGTTATACAAAGTGGAAGGGGATTTTTTTTTGTTCTTTGGCTGTTATTTTAATTTCATTATAATAGTGATCTAGTATAGCCCGTGGTTCTATTTATTACGGGTATGTCCCTTCCACGTTGTATAAAATCATATTGATTATTTAATAAGGTACATAGGTTTTAGAAAAACTCTGAATGTAGGCCGCTTCCACTCGATCGTTTTAGAAATCCTTGTAGGAGGTCTAAGTCCAGCAGTGGACGGCTGATATATTGATGATAAAGGTAAGTACTATAAGTCTATAACCCAGCCTAATTGTGGGACAGTAAAGATCAAAAAGTAAGATATACTCACCAGCAAACACCAAAAGAGTGATAGCAACAGTCATGTGGAAGCTCTTAGCCTTCTCCAGCCAAAAGAAGAATAGTCCTGGCCAGAACTTTGAGAGGATCTTGTAAAGCACCTGATTGAGCTTTTTGCATAGAGGGAGCAGAATCAGGGCTCCACACAAGTTCAGTACAGACGCGGTTCCACGAGAAATACATAGCCCTAACTGGAAAAATATCGAAGAATGTTAAATGATGAAATTCAAAAACTATATTCATCATTATTCGTATTGAGCTAAATTGTACTCTTTGCTCTTACCCCTAAAATATTTCTTAGAAAATAAAACTGGCGTCCATTGAGATAAAAGATAAATGTGTCGTAAAAAAAATAAATTACTAATGAGATCCATGATATCTGAAACAAAAGAGACAATAGAATTTAGGAATTGTGCGTAGGAATAACATTCTTAGTCAGATTTATATTTAGATAGCTAGATCAGAACGTTGATTCAAAGTGCAGAATATAAACCAGTAAACATTTTTTAACCATCCACTGTTTGAAGAATAGAAAAACAATCAGAATGTTATTTTGAATAGGTGTGTTACAAACCAGCCGGATTTGAGGGAGGGCAGGCGGGGCTAATGCCCCGGGGCCTCCACAAGAGAGGAGCCCCACAATAAAGATAAAAGAGTCGAAAAAAGTTAAAAACGTTTCATTTGTTAACGCGGTGATTTAGTTTTTAATACATTTTAATTGACTTTAGCCAATAACTACATTCTTTGTTGAAATAGGTTGAAATAGTTTTAGCTGGTAATAATTTTTTTAAAGACTTGACGGAAAGAAATTGATTATTTTTATTCGGAAAATAATTATAGGCCTCCACTCTTCGTTGCCCCAGGGCTGCCCTAATCTTAGATCTAAGCAAACTCATACATATATCAGCGAAAAAAATCTAGTTCATCAAAACAATTCGATGCTGAAATATTTATTGTAATAAATCGAAATAGAATTTCAATGTTAGGTGTCGATACTGCAAATTTATGATTAGTGGTTCTGTGAGAACAGTAGAACTCGCTAGCTCTTATAACCATACAATAAACGACAATTTCCCCTGGCTTAGCAAAACCATTTCATTGAAATCCGTCTATATATAACGGTACAGCGAATTTCCCGCTTTTCCCCTTCACTAAATTTGCAATTTGTTTGCAATGTCTTGCGTGGAAAGAAGAAGAATTAAGTCCTTAGTGTGCTTCTCTTTGATTAAAATCCGTCATTAAATAACGCTACAGCAAAGTTCCCCCTTTCATTCCTATTTCTCTCTCAATCAAAATTCAGGATCGATTAAAAAAAAACCATGTGTGTCGCAATTTTCGTCAAAATCGGTTGAAAAATGTGCCCTGTAGGCAAGAACAGACAGACAGACAAAAGCATTTTTAACCGACTTCAAAAAAAAGACTGTGATTTTTTTTTATGGATGTTTGTTACGCGATATCTTCGCCAATTGTGAACCGATTTTGATGATTCTTTTTTTTTAAAGCCTTTACTACCAAATTGGTCCCATTTTAATTTAGTAAAAATATGATGAAGAACTTTGGAGATACGGAAGAAACTCCAAAAAAAAATAAAAGTTGGTTGTTTTTTTTTTGTTAAAAATTTAATTATTGGTCAATCTCATCCTTCTACGACCACTCGTTCACAGTTCAAGCTGTGCCTTTGTGGAACGAACTGCCTGAGTCTATCAGACGCGCACAATCTGTCTCTGTCTTCAAAAACAGACTTAAAGAAGTCTATCTAGCTGAGTTATCGTACATTATTAAAGCAATTGTAGTATTTGTATTTATATATATATATATATATATATATATATATATAAATCGCGAAGGACTTCTTGCGTCTTTACAAACTACCACCCTGCGGCGTCCACTGAATGTAGTGAGATTTTTAATGTTTTCAATGCGTATGTAAGATGTTTTAATCAGTATCATATCAGTAGTCGACGTCAAATTTCATTTAAATGTTAAATGGTGATATTCAAATTAAATATTTCTTGCTGAATTTGTGCGTCCGTTCACTCTTAAATCTTTCTTGCACACTGAATACCTTCGTATACCTACTAAACACTGCATGCACATTCCCGTCTCCATCCGAATGTATGTTTAAATCAATTCCGTATAATGCTCTGCATATATCATAATGATTATAATAACTAAATTACATCCATCTACTATTGAATTCAGATTGGTTCCGAATAACTTAATTTGTGTGTACGTTCACTCCTAAATCTTTCTTGCACACTGAATATCTCCGTATACGTTCAAAACACTGCATGCACATTCCCGCCTCCATCCAACTGTATGTTTAAATCAATTCCGTATAATGCTCTGCATATATCATAATGATTAGAATAACTAAATGACATCCATCTACTATTGAATTCAGATTGGTTCCGAATACTGTTTTTGAATTATTGTATCCAGCTTATCAGCCAAGAGGCTTCCACCTATATAAGGGCTTATAATGACTCAAGGCACAGATAATAAACAATTAATAGTTAGCATAAAAAAGTGACAATACCTATGTATAGCGTAGGTATTTTCACTTTGGTGGTCTACAAAATCTTAAAAAGCAAGCAAAAAATCATTTTTGACGAGTGACAGGTAAGTTTGTATGTATAAACAGGTAAGCTCAGAAGCACAGGCTGGTGTGGACAAGTAAGCCCGGAGTTGGACAGGTAAGTATATATAAACAGGTAAGCTCAGAGGCACAGGCTGGTGTGAACAGGTAAGTCCGGAGTTGGACAGGTAAGTATGTATAAACAGGTAAGCTCAGAGGCACAGGCTGGGGTGAACAGGTAAGTCCGGAGTTGGACAGGTAAGTATGTATAAACAGGTAAGCTCAGAGGCACAGGCTGGTGTGAACAGTTAAGTCCGGAGTTGGACAGGTAAGTATGTATAAACAGGCAATCTCAGAGGCACAGGCTGGTGTGAACAGGTAAGTCCGAAGTTGGACAGGTAAGTATGTATAAACAGGCAAGCTCAGAGGCACAGGCTGGTGTGAACAGGTAAGTCCGGAGTTGGACAGGTAAGTATGTATAAACAGGTAAGCTCAGAGGCACAGGCTGGTATGAACAGGTAAGTCCGGAGTTGGACAGGTAAGTATGTATAAACAAGTAAGCTCAGAGACACAGGCTGATGTGAACAGGTAAGTTCGGAGTTGGACAGGTAAGTATGTATAAACAGGTAAGCTCAGAGGCACAGGCTTGTGTGAACGGGTAAGTCCGGAGTTGGACAGGTAAGCATGTATAAACAGGTAAACTCAGAGGCACAGGCTGGTGTGAACAGGTAAGTTCGGAGTTGGGCAGGTAAGTATGTATAAACAGGTAAGCTCAGATGCACAGGCTGGTGTGAACATGTAGGTTCAAAGGTAGAAAAAGGAAGTTTCATGATACGAATAATATAATAGTACCTAGTCATATTTATGCAGGTGAATATACGGAATAAAAGGCATATCGTAATATAAAACATTGAATGCTTTATTTTAAATTTTACAAAAAATGTGTATCTAAACATAAAAACTTTTCAATCAACAAATCAATGCAATTTAATATTGACATAATAATAAACATAAATTTGCTCTGCCTTGCCTAGTAACGAAATAAACTGAATTATGAATATCAATCAGTCTTCATTACAATGGAACATGTATTTTTTTTTATATTATGATTAAAAGAAATCAGTAGGGTTTTTAACAACCCAATGTTGTCATTCTTGTTTTAGATATCTACTTAAAAGAAATGTAAACTCCATCTACAACCTAAACTCAATCTGCAGCTTCTCTTTCAATTTAAAATTTTGTGAAAAAAAAATGGGTATCTAAACATAAAAATCAAAACATTTTAACTGACATTTTAACAATTTTAGTTATACTAAATAATTAAACATAAATGGGCTCTGCCTTTGCCTAATAGCAAAATAAACTTAATTATGAACATCAATCAGTCTTCATTACAATGGAACATGTATTTTTATATTATAATTAAAATAAATCAGTGGCTACAACTAAAAGTCTCATGCCCGGTTTCTGAGGTGCTGTTAGATATCTCTTTATTAATTATTAATTCGATAAACAGACAACTTTTATAATTCTTTATTAAGTCCTTTGTTTAAAAATGCTTTTAAAGGCATTTGCTTATGTAATTGCAGTTATGTCAGTTTTTGAACAAAACTGACATAACTGCAATTAAATAATGCGTTTTTTTAACAAAGTTTAATGACAGCTAAACATCAGATAAAGTTATGGAATAAATAAACAGCTGATACGGACCTCAGAAATCGGGTATTAATCATCAATTCAAACATAATTATAAGTATCTTAATCATTGGTATGCATTAACAAAGTAAAAATATTTTAAACAAAACATACTATTTTAAAACATAAATTTTCTTCTCTCATTTCTTAGCCTTAGAGTAAATATTTTGGACGAATACTTTTATTTTTAGCCAGTCTTTATTCCTAAGTAAATCTACATGTTGTTCTTTTAGTTTCTCACATTCATTTCTTTTAGGCGGTTGGTGATTTTTTATGTGAAATTTAAAGTATTTTGTAACTACGTCCTTTTGTTCCTTTGTCCAAGGTACCAACGTCCTTTTTTTTCCTTTTCGTATTTTGTTTTCGTTACCTAATTGAGACACGGGTTCATTAATAAGTTGTTGAGAATCATTTTGCATACCAGATGGTCCAGCCTGAGATAAGTCATTTAAATTACAATATGTTTGTACGTAATCAGAATTAGCATCTAAAGTAGGTTCAGGTTCAGGATCATAGTCTATAATTTCGTTGTTGTCCACGGGCTCTTCAATTAGCTCCTCATTCAAATCTAAATCAATTTCTTCGAGAGATTTTCCTTTGTAAGCGTCTGCTTTTCCATCTTCCATAAGAATGAGAAGCTTTGATATCTTAGCGGTTTGGTATACGTCATCTGGCAACCTGTAAGACTTTTTATGTACTTCATTCGTATGGCCCATGAATGTAGCCAGCTGCTCCATATCATTTTCAGACATGCTAAAAATTTGTGATAAGGTGGCTAAATGTTTTCTTAGCCTTGTAGAGGATATTGCTTTAGGCTGTTTCGCCCCTGATAATTTGGCATGCTTTTCCAAAACTTTGTAGCCATAAATTGTATTGTTATAACCGGGATTACCAAACAAAAATTGATTTGGTGTCGAAGCAAAAAAAATATGCCTAATCGATAATAATAATTTAATATCATCTTGAACTTCTTTATTAAACAGAACTGGTACTCCGCGACCGCGTTTACCTCTAATGACAACACGTTTAAATTTCTTTACCAGAATCCTTTCTGAGGCAGTAAGCGCACGATCAAACTCTTCATACTTATTATTATCATTATTGTCGCTTTCTAAATAATCGTGCACTGTAATTCTTTGAAGTTCTCCAGGCCTGCGCCTATTTAATAATAAAACCCTACAATACACAGCCTCTAAAAGTTGTGTATAGGTTTCAGTAGTTTTTAAGCCTTCTTTAATTTTTATAGCAGCATCCAAGGATTTTTTATTTAGGTATTCTTTAAGAATTTTTAAATCATTTGCTAAAGGCACAATAGTTATCTTATTCCACTTTTTCTTGTTTAAATCTGTTGCAGCTTGTGTAGACACATCATATTTCCAATTTGATTCAATAAGTTGAATCAAAGTTTTTAAGTCGGCTTCTATTTTGCCAGTATCTACTTCCATGTAAGGCCCTTGCTTTTTTAATGCACACATTATTGCAATATTGCAGCATTGTTTCAAGGTGGTGGACAGATTCATTGCGAACGTAGGTGTCTCATACCTATCTTTTTCTATGTCATAATTTCCCAGTATTTTGGTTGCTTGTACAATTATATCATAATGAATTGGTCTTAAGGCAGAAAAGAAGTCATTAATGGATGGATCAATCTTTTTTAATTCTATTAATAATTTTGCAAGCTCTCTCATTTTTCTAGACACTACGTTTACGAAATGTTTTTCTCGGTGAGTTTTTAAATATTGAGATCCGAAAGCACATATAAGGTTATCTTTTTTTGCAATAAGTGATATTTTGTCTGCCCGCATTCGGGGAAATACAGTTTCCTTAAGTTTTTCGTCGATTTTAAGATGACGTATCAGTAGATTTTGAGCCTCAGATTGAATGTTTTTAATTCCTGATTTACCACTACATTTCTTTTTATGTTTCCACAATAGTTTTTTAGAATAGAATCCCAGACACTCTGTACACGGCAAATAATCAGCAAATTTGAATTTTCGCATCGGTTTAGTGACCTCTTTTGAATTTATAAGGTAGTTTCCTTTTTTACGTAGAGCTGCAATTAATTGTTTTCTGTCAAGACTTTTTTTAGGTTTTGACACAATTTTTTGGACATCAGTTTCATAAATATGGTGTCGGAGTAAATGACGAGCAAAATTTAAAACAAATGACTCACAGTAAAAGCAATAATCTTTATCTCGAACCTTTGAACTTTTGGTTTTTTGCCTTTGGATAATTGTTGTTCTATCATTAGAATTATCTTCTATTTGAGATTTACTATTAATATCGTAAATAATCTTTTCATTTGGTTTTGATTCGTTGTAAGGCTGTGGAAATTCCCTACTTACAATTACATTGCAAGGAGAACTGCTTTTACAACTAACTTCACTTAAACTTATGTTATTAGGTGGCTTGAAAGATACATTAGACAAGGAATTATTAACATCGAGAGGTATTCCTTGATTTGGTACGAATTCATCTGCTTTATAAGGTTGAAGAAGTTTCCTTTCTACAAATACACTACTACATGAAGAAGAACCGCTTATGTGACTAATTTCGCTATAATTAAGATTAATAGGATTCTTGACCGATGAATCGAAGTTCGAAACACATTCTAATGGCGTTAAATTATTCGAAGTTCCAAATTCATTGCGAAAAGAATCATCGGAACTGGTCTGCAACAAAAAAAAAGCTTATTATATTTTGTGGCACTTTACTATTGTTGCTTCGTTAATATGAAGGTAACAACTTGATTAGTGATATAAGTGTTGTCTATCCCTTGCTGAACATCAAAATTACCCCCGATCTCAATCCTGAATTGGCGCTCGCAGATATTTTTAAGCCACCTAAACTTAGACTGACCCAGTTTCTGACATGGCTTAAGGATTGCTTCGGCTTAGAGTGCTACCGCTTTTGAGATAACAGCCGTTAGCATTTTATTATTAATGAAGTATTTTAGTTGAACTTACTTCGTGTCTCGGTGGAGTGTAATTAGAACATGTCGCAGAAAAGTCAGATTTTGAATCAGATGATTCCTGTAAACAGAGATACATACAATAAAATACATGATTAACAACACTAATAGAAGAACGAGACATCATAGGTACTTTTTCTTTTTTTAAGAGCGACTAATGTAAATTTAATGAATAGACAGCAGTAGCTATTAGGTATTCAGCTGGGAAAAACTCGAACCAACACAGGCTGATGTGAACAGGTAAATTCAGAATTGGATAGGTAAGTACGTCTACATAGGTAAGTCCGGTGTTGGACAGGTAAGTATGTATAAACAGGTATGCTCAGAGGCACAGGCTGGTGTGAACAGGTAAGTCCGGAGTTGAACAGGTAAGTATGTATAAACAGGTAAGCTCAGAGGCACAGGCTTGTGTGAACAGGTAAGTCCGGAGTTGGACAGGTAAGTATGTATAAACAGGTAAGCTCAGAGGCACAGGCTGGTGTGAACAGGTAAGTCCGGAGTTGGACAGGTAAGTATGTATAAACAGGTAAGCTCAGAGGCTCAGGCTGGTGTGAACAGGTAAGTCCGGAGTTGGACAGGTATGTATAAAAAAATGTGTGTACGTAAGTCGTGTTTTATCTTAGTTAAAACATACGTACCTCATGTAAGGTTTTTGGTTGGTTTTCTTTTTCTTCCTGTTTCTCTGAAAACAAAACAGATATATTTGTATTATTATAAAACAATAAAAATTTTAAATACCCTCGACCCAAAAGCAAACAAAAACAAAAAAACCTATAAACAGTAAGACACACAGTCAGGTACGCACGCACGCACGCACTCACGCATACACACACAAACACGTCAAATTTATAACACCTCTCTTTTTGCGTCAGGGGTTAAAAAGATTTTACGCGATTGTGCAAACGTTGAAATGCACGCTCAGACGGTACAGAGGTACCTTCCGGAATTGCAAATCGGACTTCATAGTCTACGAGCAGCTGCATAATTGCAATCACTCCTACCCAGGCACATCAACATATTAAAATATTCTACAGTAGAATACGACATTTCGCAAAATCAGTATCACGCACGCGGAACAATGAAAATGACCATACGATAGCAATAATTGCGCGAAACTGACCTAGGCGATTCAATTAAACCCGAACGAAAATAGGTAAGTACTAGGATACTAATGCCGGGAACACACTGGTCGTGTGTAGTCGCTAGGACAGTTTGTTTATAATATCTTAATTAATAATTCTTGGCAAATGAAGTAAAACTAATAATCGCGAAATCGAAGTTATCGTTATCCACTTGTAAGTCAAACAAAAAGAAATAAAAAATATCGGTATTTGTGTGTCCCGAACCTTATGTTTTATAACACGTGCCGAAACTTTCTTTGCGGCTCGTTCAAAGAAGCCGACAATGAATGCCGCGCGCGGCGTGTCTTTACAGGTCACCGCCAAACGCCGCCGCGCCACTGTGATATTGTCATTTTCTTTGATTTTGCCAGATTTTGGGGAAATTTACGTAAATTTTTGATATTAAGAAATTCGATAACTTTATCATTTTTATTAGTATGTTCGTTTTCCTATTTTTTTTTAACTTGTCATTTAGGTACTTATATGCCCTTTTCCGATCGGACAGGGTTTTTGTTACATATTGTGTACCTAACTGTAATGACGTTGTCTGATGTAATGTAACTCCATACCAAATTTCATCCAAATCCGTTCTGCCATTTTTGCGTGAAAGAGTAACAAGCATCCATCCGTCCATCCATCTATACTCACAAACACCATACCTAAACTTCCGAGGCGCAGTGGCTTACGCACTCGCCTTGAGAACTGTGTGAAGTCGCAAAAAAGCCTCTGGCTACCCCTTCTGGGATAACAGCCGTGAGTGCATACAAACTTTCGCGTTTATAATAGGTATTAGTACGAAGTAGGATGATATTACGATATAAGAATCAAATAGGTAGGTAAGTAATATAGAAGCATGTACCTTTTGATTATTACTGGTTATTACAAAAACATTCGTCTTCTGGAAAATGATCATAAATGGCATATTCGCAAAATTTACACCACATGAAAGAAGAGTTATAAAGCCTTTTAAAGTCATCGAAATTCATGGGTAGTACAAAGTGTTCAACTACTGAATTAGTAATATAAATACTCGTATCACAATATATGCACCAATTTTGCAAAATAAAATGCGTTGAATTCCAAGGCCATTGCAGTTTAGCTTTATAAAAATGTATAAAATCATTTCTTTTAAAAAAAGTATCCACGTCAATCACAACAACCATTTTTGCAGACTACACACGTTCACTCACAGACAATTTAACGCAAACTAAGCTCATCATAATATTATAAACAGACAACATGTTTTAATGTAAGTAGGTACTTACTAGCTAGATGTTATAGGTATTATAATAAGATAAATCGTGTTATAACTTTAATTTAAGTAGTAAAAGGTAAGTACTTACGGTTTGCCAATTTAAGAATCCTTGCACTTCTTTTCATTGTGATTCAATTATAATCACTAACTATAATAATAGACCAAATAAATAACCACTTTTAACGCACTTGCAAATAATTCACTTTGGTGACAAGCTTACATCACGGCCGGCACATGTCTGTTTGTTTACAAACTTCGGCATGCGAGCGCGCTGACGCCCGCCGCCCCGCGCCATGCGTCCCTCGTGAACCCCAAATAGGCCCCTCAGACACCGTACCTAGTGCCCGTTTTAGGATATTTAAGAGACGCAAGATTGTTGTCACGAAAACATGATAAAAACTTTACAAATTAAGTACGATATTCAATGGACACGATAAGATCGGTGAACTGAACTCAAAGTATACGTGGTAAATTATACGCTGAACACTAGCGCCCTCCAAATTTCAGTCGGTCGATGGCAAAACTATATTATACGCTAAAAGGCATTGTAGTGATGGAATTACGTCCATGCCAATTTTTCGCCCTTGCATTGTAAAGAACATAAGGGACCCTTGGGCTAAAAATGAGGGTCGGTCAATCTTGCGTCCGTATTCCGGACGCACAAAGTCAGTGGGACGCAGCATCATCGGTAAATAACGCCATGTAGGACGCAGCATGTCCTTCAAGATGTATATATATATATATATATATATATATATATATATATACCGCGCATTGTACCTATGTATATATATTTACAATTTGTGTTTTGTTAATTTTTTTATTTATTTTTTAGGTGCAATAAAGAGTTATTCATTCATTCATTCATTCAATCTCGACGAAACTGCGACGCTTCGCTTGGAGACGCAGTCAGAGTAGGTAAAGCTTAAAGGCCTGCCGCGTACGACGGAAGTAAAGATGTATAGCTAGCCACTTCAGTTCAGACTCTATTCAACGCGTGTGCGGATCTACACAGCAATGTATGCTTTGACAGCGACGCCTGGCGTCGAGCTCCATCCATTGAGCGTGTGAATGGAACCAATGACAGCCTAGTGCAGCCGAGTGTGGGCCCGCATTAATTACTGCATGTCGAACGTTATCATTGCGATCTCATTTGCATTTTCATCATCCGATGACAGGGTTTGTTCCGATTCCGACACTTTTCAGTTGCATTGCACAGCTTTGTGTCGCAGCGATTCAGGATATTGGAAATGGTGCAGTATGTTCATGTAGTAAGTACATCTTCCCGATATGTATATATTATTATGTATTTTCCCTTTGCCTGTATTTGACTACGCACTGTTTTGGAATAATGGGGTAGATGAATCGCATTTTAATCGATAATAAAGGGTGACTGGTTTTTCGTGGTTTTCCAGTACTTAATTTCTTTAAAGGAATACCATGAATAATAGTCTCCTGTTTTATTTCATACGGAAAGTGTGTTTTGTAACATACATTAAACAAGGAGATCATATTAAAGGTACCTACGTAATAGGAAAGACTCGCCCATTCTAGCTATCTATTTCAAACTATGTAGGTAATACAAAAAACTGTATGTAGGTAACTATGCAGCGAATTATATACGTGGAGATACCTACTGAAAAATTCTGGTACTGGCCACTTATAATAAAAGAAATAAAAAAGCTGTTAACAAAATTCGAATATGGAACTCTCTAGTAAGCTCTTATCATAACATAAGTTACATACTTTTTAATTTGCGAGACTCATTTATTTTTCTTTTTTCACTGTGGCTTATAACCATGACTGTGGCGTCCTTTAGAAAATTGTGACTCGTGATAAACGCTTAATATTTTTTTACGATTTCTGCTGTGAATTGAAGAGAATTGCCAGAGACTTCAATTAGCATTTGGTGATAGAGCCCCATGTCGCAGCTCTGTGTACCATTCGTGGCTCGGAGAATTTAGACGTGGACTTGATTATCTCCATGACGATGTACATGAAGGTCGGCCGGGGCGACTGCGGTTACAGAATCTTATATTGATACCGTACGACAACTTATTGAAACTAACAAAAATAATAACTACTCGTCAGCAAATTCGTACTGTATTTTCCATTGAAATGACCTAAATGCAAGATATTTTGCATGTGCATCTGAAGGTTCGGTCAGAATCTTTGCACTTGATGACCCAACCAGAAACGACTCCTAGTCGAGTGGTACAGTAAAATGATAACAGTCATTGGCTCTCTTTAATATCGTGCCGTGCCCGACAGGTGACGAAACCTGGGTGTACTGCTTTGAACCGGAAAGAAAAAGCCAGTCGGCAGAATGGGTCTTTCCTTTTGAATATTTAACGACGAAAGTAAAGAAAAGTCGAAACATTATTAAGAAAATGGTTGGGTCTTTTTGGGCAAATCAAGTCATTGATTCAACACTTGCTTGCCCAGAGTCTTAGAAAAAGTTCGTGAAAAGCGTCCTCGAAACAATATCGTCCTTCACCACGATAACGCGTCCTCACATTGAATCGGCGGTGATGCGTTCCACGAAGCCATTGAAGAGGTCCCTAAGGAAGACTGGTCCAACTGCCTTTTACAATGGTGCCAGCGAATGCACAATGTATAAATTGTGAGGGCATATACTTTGAAAAACAATAAGAGTATCATAAGTCTAATATCTGGCCTTATTTATAAGAATCTAGAAACTCTCAGTATAATCTGAGGATGCAGTGATGCTTTGACATTTTCCTGTGCTACTCGTATACCATTTGGGCAATCCATCTATGTTATATGTTAAACCACATAATTTACTTGTAAAGTTTTCACTGACGTATTACAAGAGATTTAAAATTAACAAAAAAAAAACCGGCCAAGTGCGAGTCGGACTCGCGCACCGAGGGTTCCGTACAAACCTGCAAGGTTTAGTATTTGGTATGAATTTCAATTTAATACCTCTACGCGTTTATGAGGAAATGGGTAGTAAGTTTAAAATTATTAAAAAAATATATATTATGTGATGTAACTAAAAATTTATGGTTTTCGTAATTTTTCCTTTATCTATGCTATAAGACGTTGCTTCGTACCAAATTTCAAGATTCTGAGTTCACGGGAAGCACCCTGTAGGTTTTGATTCCCTTGCAAGTGTCGAAAATTTGCGGCATAAACGGCTGTATCTTTTGATTGCGTTGGCTTAGAAGTTTGATTTTTTCACAGCTTCAAGGGACAGTAGACCTGAGTAATTGATATAAATTTCAGCTTCATACCTCCACGCGTTCCTGAGAAAAAGGGTCTTGACAGACGGACGGACGGACGGACAGACGGACAACAAAGTGATCCTATAAGGGTTCCGTTTTTTCCTTTTGAGGTACGGAACCCTAAAAAGAAAAACTATAGTGCCCAAGGACTGAAATTCCAAAAATAAATACGGATGTCCAGCAGTAGTCAAAGGAGAAGCATCGACATTTATGTAGGCATGTAGAATAAAAGTAAACAGTTCTAAATCATTTTTGATGAGTGATGGCTTTATCTACCATCATTTATCAATCATGATCTTTCGGGTCCGCTGTAGGAATAATGTCAATAATTTTATCTTTTATGTATGCCTCATGCGTCAGACGTTGGTGTTTCAGTGAACTTGTCTTTGATCCGATCTATTTTCATTTTCAACCACTTTTCCGTTATCGTAGCTCCCAAATAGCTCACTTTTTAACCGACTTTAAAAAAGGAGGAAGTTATCATTTCGATCCGTATGTTCTTTATTTTAACCGACTTCAAAAATGGAGGAGGTTATCAATTAGACTGTATGTTTTTTTTGTTTTTTTTTTTATGTATGTTTGTTACGCGATATCTTCGCCAATTGTGAACCGATTTTGATGATTCTTTTTTTATTTGAAAGCCTTTACTACCAAGTTGGTACCATTTTAATATGGTAAAGATATGATGAAAAACTTTGGAGAAATGGAAGAAACTCCTGAAAAAATTTAAGTTGGTTGTTTTTTTTGTTAAAAATTTAATTATTGTATGTATTAATTAAATAAATAAATAAATATATATATGTATGTTGTATGTTACGCGATATCTTCGCCAATTGTGAACCGATTTTGATGATTCTTTGTTTATTTGAAAGTCTTTACTACCAAGTTGGTTTGGTCCCATATTAATTTGGTGAAGACATGATAAAGAATTTGGAGATATTGAAGAAACTCAAATATGATATGATACACTATATTCTCTTTCAAGTTAATATTTTGACTGTGTAAACCTAGTGTGTGTATATGTCTAGTGCACATGCCTAGATATATGCAATTTCTTTGAAATTACAAAATTTTGCCGAAATCTGACGTAAATAATAAATGCTAATTAGGTACTTACGTTTTTATGGGAAAGTCTAATTCTGTCTATAATATGTATAAGTAAACAATATACTATAGATACTATCACATCGCCCATTCCCTCGATCGGCTTTTACGATCTGCGAGGGATGAAAAGCAACTGGTACGTTCTAAGGTTTTCTTTTCTCACACCAGCATGTTTTTTTGAAGTGAAAACATCTTTTGGCGCGTGGGGCTCTATTGCGATGGGAAAATACCATTGAACACGCGACACCGTTACCGTAACCGACATCACCTTGTTCAAGTTTTTACTTCTGTCAGCACTGCCCGGAGTGCAACTGTTTTTTTTTAATTAGGTAGGTATTTTTTACATGTTTTATTGTGAGATTAGGAGGTATGTACCTATATGTCGGTACTATTCTTAATTATCGAGTTGGTACCTAATATACACTTACAGAGATAAGTTGTCAATTATAGATACAATGTGGAAGGGATCATAGTTTATTGAAAAATAAAATAACAGCCAAATAACAAAAATTCGGAATTTTTATACTAAAGTGTACAGCCGCCCGGGCGATTTTTATAGGAATGTCGAAATTTTTTTTGGTCTTTTTCATTAAACTTTAGCGATCTATTATAGTATAGCACATCGTTCGATTTATTACGAGTATGTACTTATGTCCCTTCCACATTATATATTAATTTGACGTGTTACGCGACTAAGTACTGACATATTTCCTTCGTGCTACAAACAGATATTAAAATTGCAAGCAAACGTTGACATCACTCACGATTCCTGGAATTAGCGTTTCGTCGATAGGCCACCAGTCACCAGTCAGTCCAGTCACAGTCACCACAACAAAATATAGAGTTTATTTCTACATAATATGACGACCTCCGTAGCGTAATGGCGGTAATGGTTAACACGCTAGTCCGCCATTCCGAAAGTTTTGGGTTTGATCCCCAGCCAGGTCAATTTGGAATCTGGCCTTTTTCAATTTTTTTATCATAATATAGTATCGTTGAGTTCGATTATCTCAAGTTTTAACTGACTTTGGGACTAACTCAATCTGTGTTATATACAACGTGAAGGGACATAGGTACCCGTAATAAATCAAACCACGGTTTATACCTAGACCATTATAGTATAACAAAATTAAAATAACTGCCAAAAAAACAAAAATAAATTTCGGTATTTCCATACAAAAGTGTGTGGCGGCCCTGGCGATTTGTATGGGAATGTCGATTTTTTTTTGTTTTTTGACTGTTATTTCAATTTCATTATACTTAAATCATCTAGTATAGCCCGTGGTTCGATTTATAACGGGTATGTCCCTTCCACTTTTTACATATATCCATATATAAAAAAAATGTATTAAGTACTTTTATGTTGTGTAAAAATCTAAAAATGTGTATTATATTTTACATAATTAAATGTTTAGAAATTAATATAGTAAAAATTAGAATTAAAATACAAACTAAACCTTAAAATAAAACCTACTCTAAATTATTGATGTAGAAATTTAAAACATTTTGTCCGTGCATGGTACCAAGAACGCTGGCTGCGTTTCCTCTCTGAATAGCTATGCTAATTCATCGAGAAAAGAAGTCAGGCCTCTTGTCATCGGATAATTTTATAATATAATAATATTTATCTGTAGGTAAATAGGTATATAGTTATTAATTTTTTTTTGCGATATGAAAGGGAAAAAAATAATATTCAGAAGGCATACTCGTTTAATAGGTATTATCATCATCTTATATATAAAATTCTCGTGTCACAATGTTAGTTACCATACTCCTCCGAAACGGCTTGACCGATTTTTATCAATTTTTTTATGCATATTCAGTAGGTCTGAGAATCGGCTACTATCTATTTTTCATACCCCTAATCATAAAGCTAGTAATAACTAAGTACCTACCTACCTAAGTTTATTTAAATGGAATCTAGTGTAGTTTTATGTACAAGTTTCGATCCGACCACAGTTCCGACATCAGAAGTGTGAATAATAATAATAATAATAACGTACCCTAATAGGGCACAAAAATACGTAGTCGTTTTTATTAGGGTTTCGTAGCCAAATGGCAAAAAACGGATTCGGATTCTATGAACCGCATTAAGATTTTTACAAAACAATATTAAAAAAAACAATAAATTTTGGGGGTTCCCCATACTTAGAACTGAAACTCAAATTTTTTTCATCTAACCCATACGTGTGGGGTATCAATGGACAGGTCTTCAAAAATGATATTGAGGTTTTTAATATCATTTTTTTCCAAACTGAATAGTTCCCAAAATTATAAAATGTGTGTCTCCCCCCTGTAACTTCTAAAATAAGAGAATGATAAAACTAAAAAAAATATATGATGTACATTACCATGCAAACTTCGACCGAAAATTGGTTTGAACGAGATCTAGTAAGTAGTTATTTTTTTTAATACTTCATAAATCGTTAACCGTAATTTACCTTTCATTATCGATCAAAGTTACAACTAACTACAACAACTTTTATGATTTATGTTACTTGCTGCTATGGAACCCTTCGTGGGCGAGTCTGTCTCGCACTTGGCCGCTTTTATTCATACCATTTTTTGAGCTAATGATGAAAAAAAAACAGCGGGTGTGTCCTCGTTTACCGCTTCCACTTGTAAATATTTAAGTAAAGTACTCACCATGAAAAAGCGACTCTTCAAAAAATCGCAGGTAATCCGCACAGTTGGAGTCATCTTTAAAGTTTCCACTATGCAAAGGAAAATTTAAATCACCGCGCATGCATTTGATTTCGAATTTAAAAAAAGAAGATTATTTTCCCGCATTTTTATTATTTTTAATTTCTACGGTCTATTGTAGCGATCGTATACAAACTGATGGCCATGATTACAGTGTGCCAGCAAGGAGGTGCAACATGTGACTGCCGCGAGTCCCGCGACACGAGGAGTGGTCGTCCGTCACCAAAGCCCGGCCACGCTCCGATATTCATAGGTAGGTATACTATACACAGGTAGTTAGGTCATCGCTCGCATCATACCATTACATTACATTACATACCTATCCATATCGCTGAGGAGCTCGGTAGACCGGCGGGAGTAAGTACACATTACTGCGCTCTTGCGTGGCTCACGCTTTAGATGGGACCACAAGTCGCATAAAAATATTCTTGAGCTCCTCCGTGCTTCGGAAGGCACGTTAAACCGTTGGTCCCAACTGTCATCGTTATATGATTTAGGTAGCTTGAAAGTCTGACTTTAAATCGTTGGTTACGGGCTCCTGGCTGTTATCACTAGATGGTAGTCGTCAAGCTATGTCAGTTCAGTTAGGTAGGCAGCATATAAAATGTGACAGATATTTTGGCCACTTACACACTCGAAAAGCTAACAAGATGCAGTCTCCCAAAGTATTTTAAAAAAATCCTCTGCTCCGATCCCCCCGCATATTTCTACAATAATAAATTAGTGAAACCTACACTAATCGTATCGTATGTCACCATTCGCTTAATAAAATGGATTTGTGTTTTATTTTAACCGACTTTAAAAAAGATAACCTCCATCTTTTCCATTCCATTCCATCCGTTCCGGTTCCGTTTGTTCTTTTTTTTTATGTATGTTACGCGATATCATTAGAACCGATTTTAATGATACTTTTTTTATTGGGAAGTCTTTACTACCAAGTTGGTCCCATATTAATTTGGGGAAGACATGATGAACAACTTTGGAAATATGGTAGAAACGTCTCAAAGAAAATAAAGACTGTTTTGTTTGTGTGACTTTTTTGTTAAAAAAAATATTATTTTAGTCTAAATAGGAAATAAAAAAGAATAGTCTAAATGCATTGTGGAATAAATAAATAGATAATAATAATAGATATTATGTGTTTATGTATGTATGTATGTATGTAAATTTATGTATGTGTATATATTGTATATGTAGATATGTGTATAGTGTGTGTAGAAATACATACTTATCTTTAAGCACCTATCGCTAATTTAAATTTTTCTGTTTTTCCTAAAGGCTGACTGGTAGAGAATGCATTAGCATTAAGTCCACCTTTTGTACCATTGTGGTCAATAAAGATTTAATAAATAAAATAAATAAGGACAAATTCCAAACATTACCCTTCCTTTCGCTTCAAAGAATGTTGAACAATCATAGATTCCTGTGCTACCTTATAATTCTTTTACATTGTAATTTTTTTGACATTGACATTTGAGACAGCAGCTGCCGCAGCTGCTGCGCTTGCGCTTGTCTTGTACAATATACAAATGTAGGTATATAGCGCTGCGTTTGGTTTGGAACGAATATAAACAAAGGTGTTTATTCGCAAAATTAACTTCAATTTGGCCAAAATATATAAAATTTAGCTGAAATTCATTCAAAAAGAACGTACATAGTGTCTGTTTTAAATAATGGAGCCCACTTCGCCATGGAAAAGGCCAAACGAGGTGATGCAGTTACACAAGCTGAAAAGGCGAAAAAAAGCGTTACAGGTGCAGTTTCTTGTGTTTTCATTCTGAATGCTCTTTCTCTTTTCTTGAGAATACTTACAATAGCTACTTACAGTTCATAATGTAGCGAAAACGAAAATTACGATCCTCTAAATGAGAAATATAAATAAAGTAAGTACAGGACGTTTCCAAGGAGTTTTTGTACGATTGCACCATCGCCTCAAACCATCGCGTAACGTACCTATAGGAAATTCATTTCGATGTTTTCGTCGCTGCTAGTGTCATTTCCCTCATATAAGAACCTCCTTCTAAATAAAAACCTGTGATGAACCTGTGTGAAATCTGACATTATATAAAGAATTTACTGATTGAATTTCCAGGAGCGCATGCGACAACCATTACCCTCATCCAGCGAAGAAACAAAAGACTGTAAAACTGAAGTAGACCTCAATTTCTCCAGGCTTATAAATGGAGATAAGAGGAAGAATCCGTTCTCAAAGTAAGAATAGTTCTTTCAATCTTGTTTATAGCTATGGTGTTTAGTAAATGCACCCTAATGAAAGCAGCCCCCTTAGCATGGGACCGGCGACAGTGTTTATCGAGTGCTATCATCTGTTACTGTCTCACTCTATGCTACTAATGACTAACTAGTCTGTCGCCCAATATCCCTTCTTTCGTTTCCTTCTTATCCTTTATTGTTTATCCACATTGATAAGCTACGGTTTGGTACAAATTTTTCTGCCCTCTGACTTTTTAAGATGGACTGTGGTGTATTTACCATGTTGTCAAAAGAGATAAGATCCTGCATTGCAGAGCAAGGAAAGTCAGAATGGCAAAAGGTTTGTGTATAGTCTATTTGTTGAAAAGGATGCCGTCGGCGCGCCACAATGGCCGCGTCTTTGAAAAATCTGACACCTCTTTATCGGCACACCGACAGCATGCTAACATTGCTAACCAATAGAATGAATGGACTTTAAGAGGTGATGTAAACTCTCAATCCAGATTTCCATTCAAGTTGCAGCCTTAGTTATGCGGTATTTATTTAATTTCTATTTCTTGCAGATCCAATTTACAAGACAAGAAGATAAAGCTAGAGACAGACTCTTCCCAAGATGAATCCAGTGACAGAACATTATTTGCAATTTTAAATTTGCCCGCTAAAGTGGAGAAACCGGTACAGGAGGTGGATACGGAGAAACTGTCCACATTCTCTAATCTGTTACAGAAGTTTACAGCAGAGCATTCTGTGGAGCCGGTAAGCTTAGTTTTATATCATCTTCTCATCTAAATGCATTCCTGGTTCTTGATAAAACATTGTACAACCAGTCTACCCTTCATTAACCATTTGTAAACCAGGTAACCAGTTTTTGTATTTGCCCTTAGTTGTTTTATCGCCTCTTACCATATCCACAAAAAGATAGGGAGTCGTCCCGTTCTAATCTGAAACCTCATGGTCAGCGTGATTCCATTTTGAGGACAGAGTTACATGAAAAGACTGCAGCAATAAATGCCATTGTCAATTCAAGAACATTTCGTATTACCTTTATTTCTTGATGATTGATTTGGGAAATGGGTGGCAGAATAATTCATTGTTTTTAGTAAGCCTGGTTAATTTAAGAGTGTCCTGTATAAACTTGTTTGGTTCTTTATTTCAGCAAATTGTAGAGAAGAGTTACAAATACCTGCCCATTGACTGGGCACTAAAAACTAAAGTAAGACTAATGTCACCCAAACCTTTTGCATGGACTTCGAAGTTAAAAGCCAGTGAAGAAGCTTCAGGTATCACAGGGTGAGTATGGTTAAATTGTGAAAAATACTGTAACTGGTAAAGTAATGTAATAGATTTGTTTTTTTTATTACTTATATTATGTTCAACGTTAAAAACGTACGTCTGGCTAGGGGGGCGGCATTGAGGCGCAATGCCCTAACTAATACTACCAAGCCTTAGATAACCTTTCAAAGTATTTTATGAAGTACCTACTGTTTACAGTTTAAAATGAGAACGTTAAGGTTTACTACGCACATTTGCGAAAAACGGCCACTTTTGGCAAATGTGCGTAGTAAAGCTTAATGTTTTCATTATAAACTGTAAACAGTAGTTCACAAAATAGTTTGAAGGGTTATCTAGGATTTGGTAGTAGCAAAATTTTAAATGATGTCTCCGTTTTCTTTAAAATGATTTATTTTAAATGGGAGCAGCACTGGACCCCAGAAAATTCATGTACGGCCTTAATGTCAAAACAAACATTTTCTATGAGATTTGTATGAAGTATCGGACTGTTACGTCATAGTTTCTTGGAGTCAAATTGCGCTCTTAAGGTGAAGATATAGGCAAATGGCCTTGAAGTGTGAAATAAATTGTTAACTCGTAAATATGGTGATAATTTCCATATTGCTCTACGTCATGCACTAGATAGCCCTTTAAATTATTTTATGAACTGCCGTTGAAACTATTATTGGTGATCCGTCTAGCTTTAAAACTTGCCGTGGCCACTTTTGGCGGAAGCAAGTTTTAAAGCTAGACGGACTAATGTAAATACTTTTAACGGTGGTTCATAAAATAATTTAAAGGGCTATCTAGTGCATGACGAAGAGCAATATGGAAATTATCTCCATATTTACGAGTTATCAATTTATTTCAAATGAGGGCGCCACTTCAAGGTCATTTGCCTATATCTTCACCTTAATATCCGTTTTTCTGCATTAATATTAGGTCCTTACATATGAAATTGCCGATTTTCAATACTAGCAACTTTAAAATCAAATATCTTGCGTTTCATTAGAAATTCCAAATTCAAATTTATTTCGAAATAAAGCCAGAAAAATATTGTTTTAAAATTCGTATTTCATTTGTTTTAACATCATTTGTTTGAGTTTCAACATTGCTATAACAACAACTATGGACAAAATGAAAATTCGCGGTATTTACGAATACGAGTTCCACCGTGGCACCAGTGCTGCAGAAACGACTCGAAGAATTAACGACGTGTATGGACCAGGCACCGCTAACGAACGAACGGTGCGTTTTTGGTTTCAACGTTTCCGTTCTGGAAATTTCGATTTACACAATGAGCCTCGTGGACGACCTGATACTCAAGTGAATAACGAAAAATTGAAGGCGATACTGGAAGCGGATCCATCTCAAACCACTTCTGAATTACCAGCAGCCTTCGGCGTAAGTGACAAAACGATACTTATCCACTTGCGCCAAATCGGAAAATTAAAAAACTCGAAAAGTGGGTACCGCACGAATTGACTGAAGCAAACCAACAAACACGCGTTGCTTGCTGCGTTTCTTTGCTTAATCGCCACAATAATGAGGGGATTTTGAACCGTATCGTGACTTGTGATGAGAAATAAATAAATAATAAATATATACGGACAAATCACACTGATTAAGCTAGCCCCAAAGTAAGTTTTAAACTTGTGTTATGGGATACTAACTCAACGATACTATATTTTATGATAAATAAATATATAGATAAACACCCAAGACCCAGGACAATTTAAAAAAGGCCATTTTCCAACTTGTCCTGACTGGGGATCGAACCCAGAACCTCCGGATTAGCGGTCTAGCGTGTTAACCATTACGCCACGGAGGTCGTCGAGAAATGGATCTTGTACGACAATCGGAAGCGATCATCACAATGGCTTGACCCTGGAGAACCGGCAAAACCTTGCCCTAAGCGAAAACTGACCAAAAAGAAGATTCTGGTTAGTGTTTGGTGGATCAGTGCTGGTGTTATCCACTACAGCTTCTTGAGATCAGGCCAGACGATTACTGCAGACTTGTATTGCCAACAATTGCAAACAATGATGGAAAAGCTCGCCATTAAACAACCGAGACTGATGAATTGCTCTAGCCCACTGCTCCTTCAGGATAACGCTAGACCACACACTGCACATCAAACGATCGCCAAGTTAGAGGAGCTGCGACTGGAACCTCTGCGTCACCCACCATACTCTCCAGATCTTGCCCCAACCGATTACCACTTTTTTCAAAATTTGGATAACTTTTTACAAGGAAAAAATTTCAAATCTGATGAGGCAGTCAAAACCGCCTCCAAACAGTTCATAGACTCTCGCTCCCAGGATTTTTTTTCCAAAGGTATCAATGATCTGCCTATAAAATGGCGGAAGTGTATCGATAACAACGGCGCATACTTCGATTGATTAAATAATAATTTCATTAAAAAAAACTTGTTTCACTTTTTTGATACTGAACGGCAATTTCATATGTAAGGACCTAATAAATCTAAAATCACGTTCAAAGTGGAAGTGATCAATGACAAGTGACATTATTTTTTTAGACATTTTATTCTCTTAACAGTACCAAATATTTTATTTTTGACCCAGGAAACTACCCAATTCATACAGAGAGCAGTAATAGAAAGTGGCGGTTGTCGACTGCGCCACCTCACTACCTGTGTGCACTTTTTTCTTTTCTTTTTTTGTTAAATTCCTTCTGCCTCCAACTTAATCGGAGCCTGTGGTCTCTTATGTACTCTTTCATTCCAGTTCTATCATTTATGCCTCTCTCACTTCCATACTTCATACTTATCCTTTCATTCTCCCGTCTATTACTGTTGTCTTTTTGTCTATATTTTGTTTTCTCTTTATTTTCATGGGGTAATAATTTGACATCTATGCATTTTTTTATTACACGGGTAACTTACATACCTGTGTGCACGTTACTGCATGTTCATTTTCGATTTCGTGAATTTTAGTCTCCACTGGAGGAGCAGGACTCTGTTCTACCAAAGCCGTACTTGGCCAGAGCAGCCAGAGGATTTAAAATCATATCCTTCAACAGATTTGTGCGCTGCTTAGACACTACCTCATCGCCGACTCTAGACACGTCTCCCCGCGCGCTGTTCCACCAGACCTGCCTGTACTGGCAACATCCGCACCTGCCATGGCTGGACTTGTATCCTAGATCTTCGGGCAAGGTGGCCGCGACCAGCTTCATGGCTACTAACGAGGATGTGAAGCAGGCGCTCCTCAGGGAGTGGACGGAAAGCTTTAGATCGTTGTTTCAGGTAAAAAGGTCAGATTCTACCATAGCTGTGTTAGGGTTGGATCTCATCTATCAGCATGGAACAGCACTTTCCTGTGCTGCTATCCTTTTCTGTCGCTCAGAACAGTAATTTGCTAGAGCGAGAGAGAGCGACGGAAGGCTGCAGCACCGGCCGTGCTGCAGCAGCGTTTTGTATTACTTGCTATTCTGAGCGACAGAAAAGGATAGCAGCACAGGAAACTGCTATTCTATGCTGATAAATGAGATCCAACCCTTAAGCTCTGTTGCTAAGCATGTTTCAACATTTAATTTATAGCTTCTTACAAACCATCGATTTACTATACTACTTACTAATGACCTCCATGGTATACTTAATGGTCAACACGCTAGTCCGTCAATCCGGATCAGGGTTCAATCCCTAGCCAAAGCAAGTTGGTAAATGGCCTTTTTGAAAATGTACTGGGCCTTGGGTGTTTATTTATTAAGTATTTATTATAATATACAAGTATTGTTCAGTAAGATAACCTCATAACACAAGTTTAAACTTACTTTGGGACTAGTTCAATCAGTGTCATTTGTCCTTAGCTATTTATTTATTTATCATAACATGATGCCGAGTGCCACTCAGCCGTCGCCACGTCGCCGTTCTCGCCTTGTCTCAGGGCGAGAGCAGGCGAACACCCACCCATTAACGTGTGCCCGGCGGCACAAGAACGGCGACAAAACGGTACAAGGCGAGAACGGGGTAGAGGTGCGGGAACGGGGACGCATATTGCGCGGGACCTTAAGAGATTAATTAGAGTATTTCATACAGCATACTTATTAATATATGTGCCCGAGCTACGAAGCAGCACAACTTAGGATGCAAATGGTAACATGCTAAGGGAAACTGTTGTGTACAGTTGCTGCGCGCGCTGCACTGCCCGTACTTCTACGTGTGCGCGAACACGTTCACGGCGCTGTTCCGCGCGGCGGGGCTGTGCGGCGAGTCGCAGCCCACTGCGCTCATCGCGCCCACCACGCGCGGCTTCAGGCAGACGCTGCGACAGGAAGGTGAGCGACACCCCTGTATAGGTTGGTTTCACAGCGGCACGGGAGATCCGTACACGGTTCGGCCGTGATACGGAACCAGTGTTCAGTATGATTGAGCTGGTGGCGTTGTACGGGCCCCCCCCGAGCGTGTATCGTACGGAACGATCCGCGTCGCTGTGACGCAGAACGATGTTCTACTCAATACTCAAACATTTATTGCTCCCTAATGTACAATACAGGTGTTTTACAAAATAAGGACCAATAAAGGGCCCTGACGGGCGCTTCTGCGGGTGTTTTCTGAGATGAAATAGTCTAAAGTTTCGGTTCAGTTTCGTAGCAACGCGCTACAAATTAAAAATAGAAAAAGAACATACAATTTCTTTTAATAATATTTCATAAAAACATTTAATTTTGGACTTACACCACAGCTTACACTCTAGTATATAACTAGAAAGTAATCACTCAGTATTATTTAGTCTAGTCCATCACACTAGTGTCTATACAAAGCCGAGCCAGTATCATAGACACCAGGTCCTTCCATTATTAGCATATTTACAATTTGACTTACATTTACTAAAAACATGCATTAAACTTATTAATTGAAATAGTCAAAACGAACAAGTGTCTAACTAATCATACATTTTTTAACTACCTACATTACTTTAACCGGAGATGCAAAATATCCTGAGATTGGCGTTAATAAGTGTGACTCATGCGCCTTAAACAAAGCTACCACCATCACGCTAAACGTAGCCTGTGGGTCTTACGGCCCTGAGCTTTGTATACTCCGTTAGGGATAAAGACGTGATAATGTATCTGTTGCGTAAAGACATCGCTTGTTTCTAGATGTGGAATTCACAATGCCTCTACGGCCAGACAACAAGAAGAAGCTAAACACGTCGGAAGAGGAACGGCGGAACTCTTCGTTCGACAGCTGTTACGACACCATGGACGCACAGCCGGAGAAGGAACCAGGGTCGGGAGACGAGGAAGACCCCGACCAGTTTCTGTCGCAGCTGGGCTTGGAGACCGAGATAATAAAGAAGATCAACAATACTCAGGTAAACAGCTCCTGGAGATAAAGATCTGAATATTAGTGGTTATCCTAAAGAATTTTAATAATTCCTCGAGTAATGGATATTTTATAATAGTTGTGATAATATCCTTGTCATCCTTTTTAGGAACCCATCTATTTTCACCCGCTCTGGTGGTAACAAAACACTTTTTCGCCAGGGGAAGACGTAAAAATTTAATGTGTTCAGGCGATAATGCAGAAAGCCTAAGATCACATATTTATCACCTTTGCCTCTGCCTTCCCCATAGTGGCTGATAGACAAGGGATGAAAATTTTAAAAACTAAGGTTTTCCTGGTGTTGAGAATAACATTCCTTTTTGCCGTAAAAATATCTGATTTTTCTATTGAGTAAATTAATTAATTACATTACATTACTCTAAATAACATTTGTACCTACGTTTTCCGCTGTCGCTGCCATAACTTTTACCTGGAACTTTAGACATTAAAAATATATATCCAATAGTTTAAATCCCTTTTTACATATTTTTTGTAAAATATGGTCCCAATAACAACAGGGACACTTTATTTAGTAGTCAAGTGGCAGATGGAAGTATTTTATTTCATGTCAGACAATCAGACTAATCTGGATATGGCAGTGCCAAACCACAGAATACATAAGAGTCAAACAGAATGGTCTCTCACAGCGTCTCCCGCAAATTGGCGTCCCCGCACCTCTCCCCCGCACTTTGTGAGCTTTGACAGCTCCAAACCAGGGTTTAATTACTAGCCGCACGCAATACGCGACGTGTGTTGTCTTGAACATTATGGTGAGAAGGTGCGCGTATAATAATTGTTTATCCACCCAATACTCTAAAGAACGTATATTTCATACATTTCCAAATGATGAAAACAGGTAAGCAAAGCAACAATATAATTTCACGTTATACCCAGCAACCATCTTGATTATATACCCTTCTCGCTCTCTCGCATTGGCGGGAGATACACAAGAGCGAGATTGTAACATTACCGGATTGCTACTTGACATGCTGTGCGTGTCAATTTGTCATCATCATCAAGCGTGATAAACATTTGTTTATTTTTATTGAATTTATTCATATAATTACCGTATAGTTTTGCGCCGAATATGCAAATTACTATATTACAATAGTGAATTAGTGAAATTAGTGCGTTACATTATAAATGACGTAAACTAATGGTGAAATGGACAATGGACATAATGAAAAATATTTGTGAAGTGATATTATGTAGCTGTTTCCGACTTTCCTGTAACATTTAATACATATAAAACAGAATATTTTTTACGTCATAGTGTTCGCAAATCTTCCGGTATGGAAAAATATAATCGTAAATATGTCGAACTCGTTAGTAGGTAAGTATTAAAATAATTCTGCGGTGCGACCCTAAGTATAAAACTCACACATCGACGTGTGTACAGATAAATTGTTTCGTTTGTAGTAGTAGTAGGTATATTTGTTACTCTGAATCAATGGAGAGTCATACCAGTGGCCAAACGTACAAAAGTTACTGCCCGATATAAGTTATTGAACAGAAAAATTTGATATTTTTTACGATAAACAGGAATGTTATTCCAAACACTAGTTTCGAAAATCTTCATCCCTTTTCCTTTAACTGTCCTCGATGCATAATCTACTCGTACTGTGTATCCTACAGGCGCGGATAACCCACAGCGCGGAGAGCAGCGTGGACAGCGCGGCCGAGTCGCTGGTGTTGGTGCGCGGCGCCGACGCGCAGGCACTGTTCAACTTCCTGCTGAACTGCAAGTCCGTGGTGAGCCCCACCGGGCCCTTCGCCGGCGTGCCGCCCACGCTGCTGTCGCCCACGGCCTTCCACGGGGGGACCTTACAGTCACTGAAGGTAAAACTTCCACCGTCTTTACATGGCGTATTAACGTACGTTCATAATAAACGCAGTGTCAATGTGTTTGAAAGAAAAGCAAAAATTTATAATGTACCAGCTGCTTCTCTTCCCGCGCAAATCGTAAAAGGCGATCGAGCGAATGGGCTAGAATCTGAATCATGTTAAAAGGCGATGCGGTCAGCAACATTACTATTTTGATACTCTTGTTCCATCTTCACGCCCAAAATCACGCTGAACGTGGCGTGTTTGGGGTCTTACGGCCCTTGGCTCTGTCTACTCCGTTAGGGATAAAGACGTGATAACGTACCTGTATTAGTGGTATAAACGCGCGAAGCGAGGAGCAGGGGCCCTCGGTCACTTCTTTTATAAAATTATTAATCTTATGTTGTAAAATTCAAATTATAAACTAGAACGATTTTATATTGACGTACTTTATAAACGCAATACCGAAATTTAAAAATAGAATCACTTTATAACACTTCTTCCCGAACAAAATAATAAAGTAATTTTTTAACCATTACGATACAGACCAATTGTTCGTGCTCCTGCAGTGAAGACTAAAAAGACATTTGAACGTCATAAAAATGGTGAAACCGTTTCTTCGTCAGGTCTTTTTAGTCTTCACTGCAGGAGCACGATCCTCTGTACTACAAGGCCTGTGTCACTCCCCATTTAGGTATCGAAAATGTACCTACATTATTACTATGCGCGCAGGCAGCCCCTCCGGGTGGTAAATTCAGTTATACGAATCGTTTGTCCAGAGTAATAAGAAAGAAATTGGCTTGCAATGGATGTCTAGGTATCTATGCGTAAAGGTGCTGAGTTGTGACGTGAGCTAAATAAAACCATATCGCTAACCACATTGACTAACCACTTTAAATTTCTTTGCTGAGTGAGACTTCTGTACGTTACTATTATTTATTCTGTGGTACTACCAGAGCCATATATTAGCCAGAGCAGCCAGAGGATTTAGCCTACACTCTCCACGCTGGCCAGACGAGTTGGAGAAATCTCATTGATGTTTATAACCTTTTTTTAGCTTGTGTTAGCACACGGCTAGGTGTAACACCGTTTATGCGTTCCGAATCCCTAGTAATTGACGATGGTCTCCTTGGGGATCAATTTATTTTTGTTAATGTAACGCTAATATATAATTATACACACACTCGTGTATATTACCCCTCTTTATGTGACAGTTATCAAAAGCTACTAATATTTTCGTTTATATTATCTAGTAGTCTACATTCTGGATTCCAGACGGGCGTAGGGCATAGGGGTAGGCTCAGAACAAGATGGCGGGACAAACTTCATTGATTTTTATGCGTGTGACAGAAGGTCGCAAAAGATAGGAACGAGTGAAAAATAAGAGGGAGATCTTGCCCAGCAGTGGGAGACAATACCCACAGGGTAGTAAAAAAAATTCTAAATACGAACTTAATTTTAAACCGCTCATCATTCTAGGTCCGCGAAAACACATTACACTCGGACAGCAAGAAGTACTACTCAATAGAGCTGCGCGGGCCGATCCTGCCGACCACCACGCACTCGCTGCTGGGCGTGCTGCGGCGGAGCTCGACGGCACAGTTCAGCGCTACGTTCGCGCACCACCAACCCACGCTGGCGTTCTCGTGGGCCGCGCAAAGTCAATCTGAAGGTATTTTTCCGCATTCCGGCTTTTTAGGGTTCCGTACCCAAAGGGTGCCAACGGGACCCGGGACGGACGAGACTTAGTCGTGTAAACAGTTGTTCAGTTTTGGTCCTGCTGATCTTCAAACCAAAATTTTCGAGTCTCTGTTGCCATTTTACCAGCCTGCTCTCATGTGGTGTCTCCTCGTGTTTAACATAATAGCGCTTTGGTCAGTCAAGGAGAGAAACACTTTATATGTTGTGTAATAAGGTAAGCTTTACATTGAATGTTATTTGATACTAGCTGTGCCCGCGACTTCGTTCGCGTGGTTGTCGGAACGTAATGTTATATAGCCTAAAGCCTTCCTCTATAAATGGACTACCCAACAAAAAAAGAATTTTTCAAATCGGACCATTAGTTCCCGAGATTAGCGCGTTTAAACAAACAAACAAACAAACTCTTCCGCTTTATAATATTAGTATAGATTTAAGCGGACAGAATTTTGCCTTGATTTTGTAGGTAACACGTTATCTAGTTGTATTGTTGATCTAAGTATTTACCTAATAAAAAAATATTATTTTCAGATGAATCCACAAAAGAAAATGAACCAAACCTGTTCAGCAAAGCCTTCAACAAGGAGAACCTTTCCGACTGCGGGATCAGCGAGGCCATGTTGCAACACTTCTGTTCCCCGGACCCCCACCTAGTCAAACCCCTCGACAGTGTCAAGTACAACCCCGAAGACGACACCTACACGTGGTGACGTCTCCTACACGTGGTGACGTCTCCTTTAGGCCTACTTTGCTTGCATTTTACATAGAAGCAATCATTCTGTGTCCACGGAGCGGCATCGTCGCGTCCGCCTGTCGTCTTGCGTTCGTCATGCGGTGGGCGCGGCAGCGTGGACACAAAATGATTGTTTCTACGTAAAATGCAAGCAATCGTCAATAGATAGCGTGCGCATGACGTGCGCTCTACGCGGACAGTAGGCCTTACTCAATTATTTGCTTGATGACTTCTATAACTGGGAATATACAGGATCTAACAAAATATACTAAAACTATTATAAGGGTGAATTCAGTCCACGGTACTGAACAACTTTCCCCAAGGAACATATATCGAAATATGAAAAAATTATGGGTCAAAAATATTTTTTAGTCATCATACAGTTGTCGTCAAGCAAATATACGGTACTGATGTATATTTGTTCTAATTTATTTAGGTTCGTTTTGTTTCCAATCAATGTGATCATGAATTAAACAATGATTCAAATACTATCCGACAAATTTATTCACGAATCCGATAAATAATAAATAAATAAATAAATAAATAAATATATAGGGACAAATTACACTGATTAAGCTAGCCCCAAAGTAAGTTTTTTTTTTAAACTTGTGTTATGGGATACTAACTCAACGATACTATATGTTATGATAAATACATATATAGATAAACACCCAAGACCCAGGACAATTTGAAAAAGGCCATTTTCCAACTTGCCCTGGCTGGGGATCGAACCCAGAACCTCCGGATTAGCGGTCTAGCGTGTTAACCATTACGCCACGGAGGTCATCATAATAACAACATAATTTCAATTAATGTATGATTTATTTTCATTTTTGGTAGATTAAAAATAAAGAATTTCATAAGTCCACAATCACTTACACATAAAAAGATTCATACAGATCAGGATGAAATAAATAATATTGTGAGAGTTCTGCTTTAAAATGACGTAATATTATATTTCCTAACTGCACTAATCACTATAATTATCACTTCATCAAACCCAAGGTGGAACAGGAATCTTGGAAAGCTTACATCTAGAATATTCAACTACGTGAACATTTATCCACTCACTGAAACAAAGGAAAACAGTATGTTAGAATACAAATTAATTAAAAATAAACATATGAGATAATGCCGCAAGTATGGTTATTTTGATAATATTCACCTGTAGGTACGTCAATTTTATAATACGGTGTATAAGTTACGCGGGCTTATGATTTCTGTAACAAAGAAAATAGATTATTAATATGTACACTAAAACTGATTGTAAAATATAATGTGGTAAAATTAAACTATGTACTTGAACACGTCACGTAAATATAACGTGACGGAATAAGCCTGTCTCATACGTGCAAGAGGGATGGTCGAATACGTCGCTAATCAGCTGTCTCTATCGCACGTATGATTTGTAACTTAGCCGGCCGTCTCCGTCGCGTGGAATTTGCGTGTTACAATGCGCGTCTACTATTTATATCGAAAAATTTATAAATAGATAAGGACAAATCACACTAATTGAGCTAGCCCCAAAGTAAGTTTTAAACTGTATATAGGATACTAACTCACGATACTATATTTTATTAATTAATAAATACATAGATAAACACCCAGGACAATTTGAAAAAGGTCATTTTCCAACTTGCTCTGGCTGGGGATCGAACCCAGAACCTCCAGATTGACGGACTAGCGTGTTAACCATTACGCCACGGAGGTCGTCTCACAAGGGAACAAACAAACAAACGACAAATGGAGGTTAAAACAAACGGAGGCGTATCTCACATTAGAAGATCCGGTGGAGGCGGGTTGTCCGGGCACGGAGTACTGCGGCCGGAAGTTGGAGAAGTTGGCGGCGGCCTGCGCGGCGGGGGAGAAGCCCGGCAGCGAGCCGCCCGACTGGAAGCCCGCCGGGAACTGCGCCATTTGAGCTGTAACAACAACTAATTTAGTTTATTATGAAAAAATTTTTGAGTTCACACTGCCATCAAAATTTTGAGAGATCATGCCTATGGATGGCGAAATTAAACTAAATCGTCTCAATGTCTTATAGATAAAATTTGCACTTCCCATTGACTACCACAGTGCAAAAAAATTTACGATTAATTCAGGAAACATCGGACAAAATATGTTGACTACGCTCCCACCAGCTATATAAACAGAGAATTGAGAAAAATTCTGTAAATTTTCTCAGTATCACATAATTTGCTTGTATTGCTATTCAGTAGGTGGAAATCAAACGTGTTGCTCACTATGGAACTAATAGATCAAGAGGGTATAAGGTGAAACTGTCAAAAATTTATAGATACTTATGGTCCGAGAGCTGGCACGAATTTTTGGGTAGGTATTTGACGCACGTTGAAAACTTGTCACATATCTCTCCTATTATACCCCAACACGGAACTGCAGACCTGGCTGGTGAGTAGCGGGTATAATAGGAAAGGTATGTGACAAGTTTTCAACTTGCCTCAAACACCTACCCAAAAATTCGTGCCAGCTCTCGGACCATAAGTATCTATAAATTTTTGATAGTTTCACCTTATACCCAATGCTTTTCAAAATTATGTAAATTTAACCCCCGTAGCATAGCAGCGGCGACAGCATCATCTATCACTATCTCGCTTTACACAATAGTAATGAGTGGGATGGCACTCGTCCATCGCGCGATATAAACTTTATCTGAGTTTATCAAAGGTGCCATGTTACGGGAGCAGATGTTAATAAAGAAAATGTCACAATCCCCTCGATCTTTTTTAAAAAATTACTACTCGTCATAATGAATAGGAGGATGCCTTTGCTGTTCAAAGGAGACAAAAAAACATAATACCGTGTGAAAGAGCAGTAAAAACCATAAAAAATAAAAGTATGTTGTGTGTTGTACTGACCGGCGGGCACGGGGTTGCCGGCGGTGGCGGCGAGGCGTGACAGGATGCTGCGCTCCGACATCTGCAGGCGCTGCGCCACCGGCGGGATGCGCGCCAGCGTGGCCGGCAGCCGCGACACGTCCGACTTCATGTCCGACAGCAGCTCCTCCAGCTGGTTCAGCACCTGCAACCACACACACACAATTAACTACTTCTAAATTTTTAATTTTTCAAGTCTATTTGGTAAAAACTAAGACATAAACATCATCAAAAACGAAATTATAAACTTGAAATAGACTTGACGAGTTGTGCTGCTGGAAATGAAGATGGGCAGGGCGCGTAGACTAGAAGAGCCACAGAAAAGAGTAGAAGTTATCCACCAAAGATATCAGGTCGATAACATCACACGACACATCACAACTAAATAAAGAATAGGAATAACCACTGTGGATAGGTAAGGTACGAGCGCGACGCGCCCGCCGCCCGCAACCCTGTCGGTCTTCTTCTTCGTCATACCCCCACGCCCCTGTATGTATTCCGCGGGCGAGGACTCATTTAAGCGGTTTACCTATAAAAGAGTGCTGGAAATACAAAGACGAGTAGAAGAAGTCATCCACCCTCTGGTGGATGACTAGCGTCGTCCGCCACTCAATCGGCTATGAAAACGAGTAGCCTATTATAGATTTGTCGCCCTAAACTCCCTTGAAGCAATTAAAGACCGACACCAACCTTTCAGTGTAACTTGTTAGGAATAAAGAAGCAATAAAACTAAAGATAGGCTCTAAAGGACTTGTATCCAGAGCCGTAAAATCCGCTAGTTTCTAACAAGTCAAATCAGACACTTTTTTTGTAAAGGTCAAAACAAACATTTTCTATGAGATTCGTATGAAATATCGGACTGTGACGTCAGTTTCTTGGAGTAAAATAGAGCTCACCTCTCTTTCCATGGTCAAATTTTTGTGTCAAGGAACCCGTATTTTTATGTTAATGTAAAAAGGTTGAGATTCGTCTGTGTTATAGCGCCCCCATTGGGCCGCTATGGAGTTGACAGTATTCGTTTTTCTGCATTATAAATCTAAAATCACGTTCAAAGTGGATGTGATCAATGACAAGTGACATTACTTTGTGACGTTTTATGCTCTTTACAGTACCAATATTGTTTTTTTTTTTTTTGAGCTAGGAACCTACCCAATTATTCTCAAAAAGAAGAAGATATACCTTGTGCAGCACGGCGTTGGCCGGCTTGTTGCCCGCCAGCGACTCCTTGCTGAGGTGCTGGTGCGACTCGGCCAGGCACTCCACCTCCGCGAAGCGCGCGTTCAGCGACATGGCGGGGTGGTTGGGGTCCTGCGTGAGGTTCAGGTACGCGGCGCGGCGCAGTTGCTCCTCGATCACTAGCGCTTGCTCTAGAAGCTGGAAATAATATTACAAAACCATTTAATTTTGAGCATTTTTTTTTGTGAGAAAACTTAATTTATTTCAGATAAAATCAAGGAAAAAAAAATTGCCTATGTTTGTGCTATACATTGCCAAATTTTAGTTAGTTCGTACCTTAAATCTACGTGCAAGGAATTTGTTCTTAATCTCAAGGAAATTTCCCTTTCCAACGTCCATCTTGAATGGCTCGTTGATGATTGCGAACCTGAGATCATTTTGTATATCCTGCCAGCGACCATATCTGTAAAATAAAACATCAAATATAATAATAGGGAATTTAAGACAGTATCATTGTTAAATACAGACTTTCAGTCTTCGACTTTGTGTTGATGACGTAAACTTATAATTACATATGTTAAATTAAATTGCTCCCGAATAGAAGGAGGCCACAGCAACCGCATTTTCTGTACACTGCACAAGTCTGGGTTGGCCGCAAATACATTGAGGGTTATAGTTTGTCCTGTTGATAAAGCCCCATCTTATACTTATTCTTTTTTGTTGTTAAGTCTTTTCCAGACTTACCATGGCTGGTGGCGGCCAGGGGGCAGTGACTCTGCAGGAGCAATAAACCCTGGGGGTTAAGCAATAGTACATTACTGCAGAGGCCGAGAAGTTAGGCGTTGCCGGACGAGTAGTGTTCAAGGCCGAGCGTTAGCGAAGCCTTGACTATTGTCATTATAGTCCGGCAAACCCACTCCCGCCGAGGTATGTATAGTGCTTGTCTCAATAAATATGAGGAAATAATGAGACGTAATACTGGAAACAAATTGAGTACAATATACTATAATCACGATGTGGTTTACTGAAAAAATCTACTATCCCGCGATTTTTAGGGTTCCGTACCCGAAGGGTGCAAATGGGACCGTATTACTGAGACTCAGCTGTCTGTCCGTCTGTCACAGGGCTCTATCTCTTGAACCGTAATAGCTAGACACTTGAAATTTACACCGATTATGTATTATTGTGGCCGCTATAACAACTAATACTAAAAATAAAAAAAAGTTGAAAATTAAAGGGGGTCGTCATACAAAAAATGTGTTTTTTCAGCGTTTTTAACTAGATCTTTATAATGGCAATAACTAGATACTTGAAAGTTTCACAGATTATGTATAACTATGACCGCTATAACAACAAATACTAAAAATAAGAAAAAATTAAAAATTTAAGGGGGTCGTCATACTAAAAACGTGTTTTTTTCAGCGTTTTAAAACATTGTACGGTGGTACGGAACCCTTTATGTACGAGTCTGACTCGCACTTGCCCGTTTATTCTTTTTTTAATTTTTAAATTGTAACATACAAATAAAAATGCTGGAAAGGTGAATTTTTATAATGTGGTAGCAATTGGCTGTATGACAAGTTATGCATGAGCCAAAATTACAAACTTCGTGTCTTCTTTTCTCTACAATAATGCCTACATTTCCGAGCATGTTTGAGAAAAAATATTTTCCCACACTTTGAACTTAAATGAGTCGGACTTTGTTGAGACTGTTTGCGAAGGGTGTACAATAGGGTATATTCATGTCTTTTTTTATTTTTTAAAATGATTCTAAGTTATTATATAAACGGAAAAAAATATCACACTCACAGAATATTATTAAATAAGCTTAAAAAAATAATTAAAACTACTATCATTTTCGGACGACTTAAACGCGTTGCCATTTTGCGCTTTTATTCTGTGACGTCGCCGCTCACTGTCAATGTCAGAGTCAATGGAAATAAAAAATCAAAAAATAGTCGTACCATATTTTAGGTTATATTTAATTGACTTGTCTCATAAGTACAAAACTGAGAAAAATGGAAATTTATCAAATATCTATAAATTATTTACCTCGCGGCTTTTACTCCTCTGAGTTCAAAGGATGTAAAATTGGAATAACTTGCGAAGTACGTAGTCATCATAAACACATCAATTTTAAGTAGATTATCTGACTGTATCTGCCACAACAAAACCGCTTTCAATCATTGTAGCAAGTCTTCTTTCACCAGGAGTCAGACTTTCAGCTAATAATTCTCAAAGAACACTAATAATTTAGCAAAACAATGAAAATAACCTCCAACAATCATACAAATTACAAACAACTTATTGACAGTGACAGATTCTCCTTCTTTCTAATTTGTGGTTGACAGTACAGACTATTTAGAAAATTAAGTTTGTCAGTGTTTGGTGTCGTCACGTTTCATTCCGCCAATAGCGTTGCGTTTCGGAAATTTTTTGCGGGAATTTGAAAAAGACAACTTTTAAATCATTAATTTCTCAATGAAAACATGTTAAATTGAAAATATATATATATGGGTATTTTTCTTTAGCAATAAAGTTTACACATATTTTTTTTTGTTCGTTTCTGAATCACATGCATATTGTCTATTATATTCCAAGAAGCATAGTTAGTCATCGGTTGTTAAGTTGAAAATTTATTAAGCGTGCTCATACCCATGCGTGACGATCCCCGCCAGCAGCCAGTAGTCGTGCCTGCGATGCCAGATCTCGTACTCGCGGCCCGGCGCGGCGGCGCGCTCCTCGTTGAGCCACAGCGTGTGCAGCTCCGTGAACCCGCCGTCCGCGATGTTGAACATGAACTTGCGCCGCTCCACTTTCAGCTCCTCCTCTTCCTTCACGAGAACCACGTCGTCGTCGTCTTCGTCCTGGAATGAGGCGGAGTTAGCTATTGTTCTTTCTTAGAACAGATCAATGTAGCAAGTTCTTGCATGAGTTTTAGAAGAGTATAAAAAATATACAATAAATGATAGCTCAGGCTATACTAGATCACTACATTAATATAAAATTTAAATATGTAGGTACAGTTATTTTTAAAAAAATCCTCGCTTTTTATTATGTACGAAGCAGCTGAAATTTTAAAATTTCCTCGAAAATTATAGTCATAAAATATGAATACAAATATATGCTTTTCTACGTTGTATAGAAACCCTGTGTACCTTCAGTTTTAAAACAATACGGTTTAGTGTCAAGTATTAACTTGCCATTAGGCTTCGAAACTCCAATAAATAATGGTCTATCTCTAATAGCCCAGCTATACGTACCTTCTTTTCATCTTTCGGCTTGACCGAAGCCTCGGACTCAGCCGTGTCGCTCTTTGCGTCCTCTTTCTTCTCGGCATCATCTTTGTCCCGACTGGCTTCCTTTTCTTTTTCCTTCTCCTTCTCCTTTTCCTCAGCCTTTTCCTCTATCTCGTCCTCTTTAGGCGGCTCCTCGTCAACGGACATGCGTCTTTCTTCTTTTTCAGCTTCTTTTTCTTCCTTAATTTCCTTCTCTTTCTCTTTTTCCTCTGGCTTATCCTCTTTGATATCACTGGTGTCCATCGGCTCGTCTTTCACTTCGGGTTTTACACTGGGGTCTTTGACATCTTCCTTTTCATCTTTCTCTGAGCCTCCAGGAGTAGGCGCTTGCCCGGAAGCTTGCGTCGTCTGTGTTGGTGCAGGAGATGGCGCGGCTGAAGTTATAGGTGTTGCTGTTGAGGGCGCAGGGCTGGCGGCTGCACTTTCGCCAGCTCCAGCGGCTTTTATGGGCTCCACTGGTTTGCGAATTAGTTCGGGCATGCTGTAGTAACCATTAATATGCTCGAACTCTTGCACTTTCTTCCTAATGAGACTCATTACACCGATCCTCGTCAGCACGTGCTGCCTCGACAAGCCTTCTCTAGGCACACCATCCGCGAAAGTCTCTGCGTTATCAGCACCCGGCTCGCATAGATGCCGCATGAATAGTGACACGTAAGCTTTGAAGTTACGCTCCGACTTTCCTCTGAGATCACGCACTAGCCATTGCGAGTTGAAAGCGTCCTGCGGTGGCATGCCATATCGCATGATGGCGTTGAGGAATGACTTTCTCTGGCGAGCGTTAAAACCGAGAACCTCCATGTTGCCTCCAACTCTCGCGAGTAGTGGCGGCAAAGGCCTATCTCTTTCCTCGCGCCTTTCGATACGTCTTTTGCTGCGGCGACTGAGAAGATCGCCATTGTCATTCTTTTCATCAAAGTCATCATCCTCTTTGTCGTCTTCGCTTCCTTGGGAGAAGTCAGAGTTGAAGTCTGAACCGTTCTCCTGCCACGTGGAGTCTTCCCTGTTCTCTGTCTGAGCGACGCTGCCGTCGTTGTAGTTAACCTGTTTGCGTACTCGCTTGCCTTTACCCAGCGTCCTCGCCTGGTCTTCTTGGTGTTGCTCATAATGATGCCGGAGTAGTTTGATCCAATAGGCAGGGTCAGTATTCTCTGCCTCCTGTTTAATAATCTCAGTATCGACTTCCTCCTCGTTATCGCCCTCTTTCGTGGAATAGCTAGCCACTTTGAATGAGCTAAGGTACTCATTGGCCCAGGACTCTTTGGATTCAATACCCTCCTTCGAACGATCGAGCAATTCACCTACGGCTTTGTCGTCATAATGGATAGCTTCTTCTTTACCTTCCTCTTCCTTGAACAGCTCTTCCGTACCGAATCTCAAGATGTCGTCCAATTCCTGCTTAGTGAAATTGGCGCCTTTCCCGCCCATACCGGGTCGCACGACCAAGTGAGTCAACATCATTTTCCTCTTGGCTACTTGGGTAACTCTCTCTTCGACGCTGTTGCGCGTGACGAAGCGGTATATCATTACCTTGTTCGCTTGACCGATACGATGCGCTCGAGAGAACGCCTGGATGTCGTTGTGAGGATTCCAATCGGAATCGTAAATAATGACGGTGTCAGCGGTGGCCAAGTTGATACCCAGACCACCGGCCCTGGTCGACAAGAGAAACACAAATTGTTGAGCTCCGGGCGCGTTGAACCTATCGATAGCTTCCTGCCGAATAGTCCCGGTGATGCCACCGTCGATTCTCTCGTATTTGTAACCTTCACCTTCTAGGAAATCTTCCAGAATGTCCAACATTTTCGTCATCTGAGAGAAGATCAGCACTCTGTGGCCCTGGTCTTTGAGTAGCTTCAACATTTTAGCCATTAACACAAGTTTGCCTGACGCTTTGATCAGCGCTTGTGTATCGTAGTTACCGTGTGGACCCAAAGGAGCCTCTTCAGCCGCCACGGGGAAGAGGTACGGATGATTACAGCATTTCTTCAAATCCATCATGACATTGAGCAGAGACACTGTTTGACCGCCGCTCTTGGGATTCAGAGCTTCATAATTCCTGGTCAAGATATATTTGTAGTATTTCTTCTGCATGGGCGACAGCTCGACTCGCACGATGAACTCTGACTTTGTGGGCATGTTCTTCAGCACGTCGGCCTTGAGACGCCGCAGCATATGCGGCCCCAACATTTCGTGAAGCCTTTTCACTTGTTCCTCTTTAGACACGTCAGCAAATTCGTTCTGGAAAGCGGCGAGATCATTGAACTTGTCCTTGTTCAAGAAGTTCAAAAGATGGAATAACTCCTCGAGGTTGTTCTGCAAAGGAGTACCAGTTAGAAGGAGTTTGTAGTTTATGTGATAACCAGCCAGTAATCTGAAGAATTTGGACTGATTACTCTTCAGCCTGTGAGCTTCGTCGACGACGAGACAAGCCCAATCGATGGAGCCGAGACATGTGGCATCGATAGAGACCAATTCATAGGAGGTTAGCAAAACATTGAACTTGACTTGAGACTTGATTTTGGATGGTCGTCCACCTCTATTAGCGCCGTCATCGAACGTGAGTTCGTTCTCTCTTATCACCGCTCGGGAGTCTTTGTCACCCACATATGTGATGCAGTAGAGATCGGGAGCCCACAGTTCGAATTCTCTCTCCCAGTTGATGATAGTGGACAACGGTACGGAGACTAAGAACGGTCCTTTGCAGTGTCCCTCTTTGAATAGGGAGTATAGGAATGTGACAGTTTGAATAGTTTTTCCGAGCCCCATCTCGTCAGCGAGGATGGTGTCAATGCCCTGCCCCCAGGAGTAGCGCAGCCAGTTGAGCCCCTCCAGCTGGTAGGGGTGCAGCTGCATGCCGGTCTCGTACACGAAGGGCGGCTGGTCCTCGTACTTCTTGTTGAGGTTGGTGGTGGGTTTCTCTGGCGGGGGGTTGTACTTCCTGTTCCTCATCTGCATACTGCCGCTGTCATCGTCGTCAATGATATCACGGTTCTTGCTCTTACGTCCTGGCTTTTTGCCTTTGCTTCCTTTGGATTTGCCTTCAGAAGTGATGTAAGCACGCATATCCTACAATAGAAAGAATTTGTTTGTATAAATGATTACCGAATAGTAATAGTGGAATCACACTGTATTTAACTATGTATGTGTGTGTGTGTGGCATTCACCTTGAAAATTAACCCCTGATGAATTCTACTACGAAAACTATTGTTGATGATCCAATAAAAAACCTAATGTCATTTTGTATAAACTTCACATTAGCCGTGTGGTTTCCGACAGAGTACAATAGAACCACTCCAAGACTCCCCGTGGATTTTGTAGGTGACTTAGAAAATACAAGCTAAACAAAGCTTATAAATATTAATAACACCTCTCCAATCCGTCTGGCCAGCATGGAGTGTAGGCCAAATCCTCTGGTTGCTCTGGCCAAGTATGACTCTGGTAGTACAGAGAGGGTCGCGCTCCTGCAGTGGAGACTAAAAAAATTGATGATGATGAGGATAGAAATTCAGTTGGATCTAAAAATGTCAACAGAACCATGGTCTCGCAGTTGCTCTCTCCGCGTATCAGATCGTATTTCCGGTTGCATCCTCAGCGGTTATGCTTCAGAGCCCGGGGTTCGCCACCTAAACCTAGGTAATTTACTATCGAAGTAACTGGTTTTTTCTCCATCTGCTCCCTCCACTCACCTGGTAATATTCAATGGCGTGCTTGAGCCCAGCGATGTCTTCATGCTCGGACTCCCAAGTAGCCTGGTCGTAGGACAGGTCCCGCCACTTGACCAAGTAGTAGGTGGTGCCGTCGCGGGCCGTGCGGTGGTTGATCACGCGGTGCACCACCAGCCACTCTGGTTTCACACCGTATCTGTAACAACCACATCATCATCTATCGGTCATTCTCGAAGTTTTTTTTCGCTAACTAAAATCCCATCAACTTTTTTCCACTTAAACAAAAAGCTTTTTACATTTGGTATTAATTTTGTCAAAAATCAAGTGGCCAAAATTGGTGACGCGTTAATTAGTTAGCGAAACATATGAATGACCGCTATAGTTAAGAGTTATGCTCTTGTCGGTGGAGTATGTATTAAAATAAAGAAAAAAGAAAAAGAAGTAAAGAAAGAAAAAGAAAAATATATAAAAAAAGAAGTAAATACACAAACCTGTAGAACTTCTCCTCGAGCATCTTCTCGTCGTTCTCCTGGTCCAGCGGCTGCTTCTCCTTCAGCCTCTTGACGCGGCCGTCGCGCTCGTCCAGCGGCTCCTCCAGCTTGGGCGGCTCCTCGGGGTCGGACTTGCGCATGTAGTAGCGGTACATCAGCGGGTGGAACACGTCCAGCTAGAACCGTTAACAAATCATTCAGTTTCAGTCTATATAAATGTCCTTTGGAAATCCTTAGAGGAGGGCAATGTCCAGCCGTGGACTTCCTATGGATATTGATAATCTTTACGCAAAACAAGTACTTATTTAAAAATATTTTTAAAAACAAACATCTAAAACAATGAAAAGTGCTTCTCAAGATGCCATGGCCACCTTCCGGCTTCATCTTGAGATCAGATCATTGGTACCTACAAAATATTACATTGTCACCCAACTTACGTTTAAGCATGTAAAGTCAGCTCAAACAAATAATGGGAATGGGGTCTAATTTAGCTTGCAAGATTTGATTACGGATACACAAACGTGACAGGTGAAACTAAATAATAGCTTGTAAAAGTCAAGCCCAATTTGTGTAAATTGCATGCAGACAGAGCCAATGAGGCAAGTGACCGGGCAATTCACTTATCTAAGTCAAAAATTTTAGGCTACCTAAAACAGGACCTTGCAGATTTCAAACGTCTGCTTCATGATACACAGCTGTGCAGCTTCGGAGTCCGGGGTCTGTTTTTGCTCTCCACTTAATACAGTCTTCGGCACCTTCGGTTGTGAGACCTTTAGTACTGTAAAAATTGTATTAGTACCTGTATCTCTGATATCCAACTGCAGTGCCAGTAGGAGCGCTCGTGCCACTTCACAAAGAATTCCCTCGCGCGCGGCGCCTTCGACTTGGCCGACTGCTCCTTCCAGCGCCAGGTCAGGATCTTGTGCACTTTGCCGTCCAGTGGGGGACACTGGAAATAAAACAAAATATGTATATAAATACTATACATGATATGTAAATCTTTTGTGCAGAGATCATGCTACCAGATTGGAAATGATGCCGCCACCAAATATTTTTTAATCTGTGTTTTCCCTACAATACCATAATAGAACCGAAATTTTTAGAAATAATGATGGCGCCACCAAATATTTTTTAATCTGTTTTCCCTACGATACCATAATAGAACCGAAATTTTTAGAATTAACTAAGTCTATATTTTTGTAAATGTTATTTTTTATTTTAAGAGCCGCGCTCTTGTTGGTGGAGTGCTTTCCATTTTTCTATTTCCTCCGCTTAGTTTTTAAATGTTATCACATTTAATTTTTCTTTTAAAAGATCAAAAATCTTGTGGGTTTTCCTACTCCTCTTTTTCTTGCTATCTTTTTCAATTATTGTTATAAAGAACGCATCGTGTCGATGACCGAATATTTTCTCTCATCTATTTTCTATGATTAGTAATATTTGCCTATTCTCTCTCACGTTTCCCATTCTCCTCCAGAACCATATTATTTTACTAAGTAGCTAATACTTACACTACACCGCGGACACTTCCACTCCCCGTCCGGCACCTCTTCAAGCGGCGGATTGAGACAGAACCGATGGTATGCCGACGGACACGAGTCGCAGCAAAGAAGCTCGCCACCATCCTTGCAAATCCTGCACAAAGCATTTTATATAAAAATATAGTTACATAATCAGCGGTTTATCCAGGGAGAAATTGACTAATCAATAAGGGTTCCGATTCTGTTTGGCTAAGGAACCCTAGAAAGAACGGTTATTATCGTAAGCTAGTTTGTTGGACGTCCGGCTATAAGTGTATTGAAAGGCAAAAGACGGACGGCACATTTCATTGGCAAAATTGCACTTAATTTCCCAGAAATAACTGTACATTGACAGGGCGGCAAGATTTTCTTCCCCCCGGGCGACCGACACCCGCGCCACTGGGTGACTCCACCCAGTAGCGTAGTGGCCAGTTTAATAAAAATAATACTATACCTAATAAAGACGCCTACGAACGACTAACGTGGTTGACATAGACAGGTCACTGACAGTGACATATATATATTACTTACACAGAGTTTTTTTTATAATGTAAATAAACTAAAAGGATCGCCAAGTGTCTATTCCGGAGGGGAGGGGGCGTGATCGCCCCTCAGTATGTCTTCGGTCAAAAATAAGCTGATGATGATGGATATGTCACCTGCAGAACTCCTGATGCTCGTCATCGTCGTCCTGGTCCTGGTTGCCCTCGGCCTCGCAGTGCGGGCACGACCAGCGACCTTCCGGAGTCTCCTCCAGCTCCGGCTCCAAGCATACCAAGTGGTAAGCTCGCGGGCAAGTGTCGCAGAGGATGATTTCCCCGCCTTGTTGGCACACCTGGCAACATAACATTCATTGAATTTTGAATTGAATCATCATCATTAGATCTTTTTTCATCTTCACTGCAGGAGCACGACCCTCTCTGTACTACCAGAGCATTATATTAGCCAGAGCAGTCAGAGGATTTGGCCTACACTCTCCACGCTGGCCAGACGGGTTGGAAAGGTCTCAATGATGTTTATAAGCTTTGTTTAGCTTGAGTTTCCTAAATCGCCTTCTACGATCTCCACGGGAAGATTTGGAGTGGGCCTCCCCTTTTTCCATCCACAATTCTCTATCCTTGGTATTTACTTTTCAGTCTTTGTCGAATGCACCCAAAAAATTGTATTGCTTTTGTATTATGTCAAAACAAACATGTCTGTAAAATATTTTTTGTACAATAAAGATATATACAACAACAACAACTAAGTCCAAGTCTAGGACTTTGACCGTCTCAGACTAGATAACCTCCTCTCGGGAGTTGCCATAGAAACGAGAAGGGTTGCCAAGTTAAAAATAAATCGTGTCTTTATTCCTGGGGGAGTGGGAGTTGATTCCCTAGATGCCTGATTGCAATGATTGTTGAATATGGCACTGGCAGAAGGCATGACTGCTTACCTCACAGTAGTCCTGGTGTTCCTGCTCGCCCTCAGCGCCGTCCGGGAACTTGTTGGTAGTCTTCATTTTCTTCTTCTTCTTGGTCTTGTTGCCGATCTTGGTCTTAGCCTTCTTCCTGGGCTGTGGCTGTAAACAATCAATTATACAAATAATTTTTTGTACCAAATTAAGATTTTTATTGTAATTGTAGTCATAATTGATTAATTTAGCTTTTTGCGCCGAAAAAATTACTTTTCTGTTTATCCTTATGGTTGGGAGGGAGAAAATGCTCTTAGCATTAAGTCCGCCATTTGTTAAAAGCATGTTTTACTTTAGAACAATAAAGAGTATTAAATAAATAAAATAAAAATTTTTGAAGTGAAAACTTTAGGCGCGTTGGGCATTTTGAGATGGGAAAAAAAAACCATTGAACTCGCGCCACTGTTACCCCCGACACCACCTGGTTCAAATTTTCACTTCTGTCGGCACTCCCGCCACTGTTTTTTTTTCTTTAGTATAAATGATGAATATCTAATGATATAAATAATATTCCTTGAAAATGTACTTATAACGGAATTCACATATAAGGAAGTTAAGATGCAATAAAATCTCATGAAAGTCGAGTAGTGGTAATAGCCGACAACTTTCCGAAATTTACGACCAATACACTCAAACTCGTTTCTGGCGGGTTTATGTATTTCGGCATTCGAAATCCCTCGATCTATTAGGTCCTTACATATGAAATTGCCGTTCAGTATCAAAAAAGTAAAACAAGTTTTTTTATAATGAAATTATTATTTAATCAATCGAAGTATGCGCCGTTGTTATCGATACACTTCCGCCATTTTATAGGCAGATCATTGATACCTTTGGAAAAAAAATCCTGGGAGTGAGAGTCTATGAACTGTTTGAAGGCGGTTTTGACTGCCTCATCAGATTTGAAATTTTTTCCTTGTAAAAAGTTATCCAAATTTTGAAAAAAGTGGTAATCGGTTGGGGCAAGATCTGGAGAGTATGGTGGGTGACGCAGAGGTTCCAGTCGCAGCTCCTCTAACTTGGCGATCGTTTGATGTGCAGTGTGTGGTCTAGCGTTATCCTGAAGGAGCAGTGGGCTAGAGCAATTCATCAGTCTCGGTTGTTTAATGGCGAGTTTTTCCATCATTGTTTGCAATTGTTGGCAATACAAGTCTGCAGTAATCGTCTGGCCTAATCTCAAGAAGCTGTAGTGGATAACACCAGCACTGGTCCACCAAACACTAACCAGAATCTTCTTTTTGGTCAGTTTTCGCTTCGGGCAAGGTTTTGCCGGTTCTCCAGGGTCAAGCCATTGTGATGATCGCTTCCGATTGTCGTACAGGATCCATTTCTCATCACAAGTCACGATACGGTTCAAAATCCCCTCATTATTGTGGCGATTAAGCAAAGAAACGCAGCAAGCAACGCGTGTTTGTTGGTTTGCTTCAGTCAATTCGTGCGGTACCCACTTTTCGAGTTTTTTAATTTTTCCGATTTGGCGCAAGTGGATAAGTATCGTTTTGTCACTTACGCCGAAGGCTGCTGCTAATTCAGAAATGGTTTGAGATGGATCCGCTTCCACTTTCGCCTTCAATTCTTCGTTATTCACTTGATTATCAGGTCGTCCACGAGGCTCATTGTGTAAATCGAAATTTCCAGAACGGAAACGTTGAAACCAAAAACGCACCGTTCGTTCGTTAGCAGTGCCTGGTCCATACACGTCGTTAATTCTTCGAGTCGTTTCTGCAGCACTGGTGCCACGGTGGAACTCGTATTCGTAAATACCGCGAATTTTCAATTTGTCCATAGTTGTTGTTATAGCAATGTTGAAACTCAAACAAATGATGTTAAAACAAATGAAATACGAATTTTAAAACAATATTTTTCTGGCTTTATTTCGAAATAAATTTAAATTTGGAATTCCTAATGAAACGCAAGATATTTGATTTTAAAGTTGCCAGTATTGAAAATCGGCAATTTCATATGTAAGGACCTAATATCTAGCTCGCTGGCGGCCCGCGCTGGTTTGGACTCCTCGGTCTACAGGAGCATCTGCTCGATACATGTACCTTTATCTACCTAACCTACCGCACAATCATAATATGGGTTCTCTAATTATTCTCATAAAGTAATTTGTCATAATACGAATTTTTAATCGTATCTTTTTTTAAATAATATTTTAACACAATTTAATATAACGATAAATAAAAAAATAAATATGTTCGCGGCTTAGGGGTGGTCCAAAGACCAACCCCGCCGCTCCTTAACCTATACTATAATTTATGTCATATCATACTATGTGTTCTAACATTATGTGAATGAAAATGATGTAAAAAAACATTAAATTTATAAAGATTATTACTGCAGAAAAACTAAAAGAAAAATCATTACGTCAAACTATAGTTATGACAAACAATATTTAGGAGAATAACTATTAGGCTTGAAATTACGTCAAGCGAACGCCCGCGACGGGTCCAGTCCGTCTCTGTCCCAAACAGTGCAATAGAGATAGCTGAAACTGTCGCGGGTCACGTGTCTTTATCGAACGTAGAGTTTGTGACAGAGACGGACTGAACCCGTTGCGGGTCTCCGCTTAGCGCAGTTTCAAGCTTAAAATTAAAGAAGATTAAGACTACATAAACAGTATGTTAAACTATGATTATGACAAACAATATTTAGGAGAATCAAGGGGTTAACCACACCATGCACTAACATAATGAACTTCTTCTTGAGTTGAAAGGCTATTAATTTAATTATATCAAATATGACCAGTATTTGGCCACAGCGATCTCCCGGTCATTTGCCTCATTCAGGTCTTGCATTGTGCAGGATGTGGGGCATTTGGGGCATAATGAACTATTACCCTCGTTTTGAAATAAGTATAATTACCGGTGCGTTGGGGTCTTCCTCCTTGGGCGGCGCGCCGGGCTCCTCCCCGGCGGGCTGCGCCGGCTTGGGCTCGTCGGCCTCCGCCAGCATCTGCTCGAACTCCGCATCCGACTCAGAGTTCGCGCCCGCGCTGCCTTCCGGATCCTCCTCCTGCATATCATAACAATTGGGTAGTTTCCTGGGTCAAAGATAAATTATTTGGTACTGTTAAGGGAATAAAACGACACAAAACAATGTAACTTTTAATTGATCACATCCATTTTTAACGTGATTTTAGATTTATTAGATTTTGCGGAAAAACGGATATTAAGAGCGCTATTTGACTCCATAAAAGTATGACGTCACAGTCCGATATTTCATACAAATCTCATAGACAATATTTGTTTTGACGTTTAGAAAAAAGTGTCTGATTGGATATGTTGGAAACTAGCGGATTACTTACACAACTGTAATTCACAAAAAGACAGACGTGATCCGAAGACCACTTTTTAAACAAGTTGGGTTCCATACCTCAAAAGGAAAAAACGGAACCCTTATAGGATCACTTTGTTTTCCGTCTGTCTGTCAAGACCCTTTTTCTCAGGAACGCGTGGAGGTATCAAGCTGAAATTCATATCAAATACTTAAGTCTACAGTAGACTTGAGTATTTGATATGAATTTCAGCTTGATACCTCCGTATACTGTTTATTCACAGCTTTTTAGGGTTCCGTACCCAAAGGGTGCAAACAGGACCCTATTACTGAGACCCCGCTGTCTGTCCGTCTGTCTGTCTGTCTGTCCGTCTGTCTGTCTGTCTGTCCGTCAGTCACAGGGCTCTATCTCTTGAACCGTAATAGCTAGACACTTGAAATTTTCACCGATTATGTATTACTGTGGCGGATATAACAACAAATACTAAAAATAGTAAAAAATTAAAGGGGTCGTCATACAAGAAACGTGTTTTCTTCAGCGTTTTTAATTTGATCTTCATAATAGCATTAACTAGATACTTAAAATTTTCACCAATTATGTATTACTATGACCACAATAACAACAAATACTAAAAATAAAATAAAGTAAAAAATTAAAGGGGGTTGCCATACAAAAAACGTGTTTTTTACCATTTTAAAACATTGTACGGTGGTACAGAACCCTTCATGTACGAGTCCGACTCGCACTTGCCCATTTATTTATGTTTAATTTTTTCACAGCTCCAAGGGACAGTTACTGTCCCTGTGTGCTGTGAAAAAAATAAACTTCTAAGCCAATGCAATCAAAAGATACAGCCGTTTATGCCGCAAATTTTTGATACGAAGCAAAGCAACGCCTTTTAGCAAAGATAAAGGAAAAATTGCGAAAAGCATAAATTTTTAGTTAAGTACATCACATAATAAAAATATTTTTCATCGAAAAACGATGATTTTATCCCAAATATTTGGGGCTAAAGTCACTGGTAATTCTCTAGACACTGAAAAGTAAATTCCCTAGGCGTTAAAACACATTTGAAAACCGAACACGAATGTAGAATCAAAAATAATATTGGCAGTCAGCTAAAAAAAAAATTTAATTTTAAAATTATAAAATATAGGCAAGGATTGTTCTGAGGGCAAGGCCGTCGTAATTTTTTAAAATTGGAATACAACACGTTTTACGTGGATGACTGTAGGTCAAAATGTTTTGGTTCTCTTGCTTCAAAATAATAATTTATTAAAAACCAATAAAAACGCGCAATTGTTGACTATGATTTAAATAGTAATTTTAATATGGAACTATTAGGTTATTTTTACAACTATTTTAATCTTGACGTAGCCGTAAATAAATATGAAGTTTACGTATAATATACATATTTAAATATATAAAAAATTGACACACAAGGAAAAAGTAATGAAACGATTCTAATGACTGGAAAATGTATAAGATGTGGTGGTCCTAGAAAAATATTTTCATAGTACTTCTTCAGTGAAAACGCTACCAAATATAGGTTAGTAACTGACTGTTAAACTCTGATTAGATAAGGTGATTGTATAAAATAGTAAGACGTATTATAAAGGCAAATTTAGAGGTATGTTTGTGATTTTTTTCTATCGAGCCAAAAATGTTCAATCGTGTTTTGGCTATTGTAGGTGTCTGTAGCAAATCCTTAAGATTTTTATGTAAATTTTTTGAGGAATAAACTGTAGTAGTTTAATAACAGTGATTTTTCAAAAACACGCACAGTATAGCAAATTGTGAACCCACGTCGCCTTAAGGCCGTACCTAAATTTTACGGGGTCCAGTGCTGCCCCATTTAAAATAAATTATTTCAAAGAAAACGGAGACATCATTTAAAATTTTGCTATTCCAAGTCCTAGATAACCTTTCAAAGTATTTTATGAACTACTGTTTAAAGTTTAAAGTGAGAACGTTAAGCTTTACTACGCACATTTGCGAAAAACGGCCACTTTTAGCAAATGTGCGTAGTAAAGCTTAACGTTCTCATTATAAACTGTAAACCGTAGTTCACAAAATAGTTTGAAGGGTTATCTAGGACTTGGTAGTAGCAAAATTTTAAAAGATGTCTCCGTTTTCTTTAAAATGATTTATTTAAAATTGGGGCAGCACTGGACCCCAGAAAATTCAGGTACGGCCATAAAGCATATCATAGGGCTCGCATTTGGGAAACCATTTTCATTTGTCACAGTTCCATTTGGAGTGCGTGAGATTTTCGTAACACATGCGGGGAATAACCGCAGACAGCGTAACAACCACTACATCGACTTGTGACTTTTATTGGTCGCTAACCCGCATACTATCATATTCATAATTACTAGATTTCAACTTGGTTTGGGAGGGTAATGGTTTAAACCAAGTAATAAAGTTAGTCCGTTTTTCATAATAATAGGGATGTGGTATTGCTAAAATCGACAGAAATAACTTGAATAGAAGAACAGCGGCATTTCTTGACTTATTATTGGCAGATTTTTTTTATCCATTAGTAGATGCAGATTGCAGTGTTTTGTAAAAACTAACTATGCATTACGAGTATAATATTCAGTAAATGTAAACTTTGTCCTAAAAAATTATAAAACTTAACAAAAGTAGGTATTGGATTGAAATATAATAAATGTCACAAAACAATGGCGTGGAATAAATGTACAATCATCTTTTCCACTTATTAACTTTCGACTATAAAAATACTACAATTACGATACTGAAGCCTTATCTAATCTCGATCTTAATAAGATTGCTTATGATACAATAATGTCAAGATATAAGCTTCTTTCTTTTTCGTTTGTATAAATGGCCATAACTGTCAGATTTTTCAAGCTGCCTAAAGGCATATAACAGCTTGACAATTGTCATACAATGATGACAGCCAGTATCAACGAGCCTTCCGAAGCACGGATATAAGTGTCTGGCACTAAAAGATCTCAATTTTAATGATCAAAATCTATGTTTCAGATCAGAGATATAAGTTGATGTTCCTTATCTCGTTCTACGTAGGGTCTGGATTGCATGTGAGTCTTTTCCATTTACCTCTATCCTTAGTCGTTGCACTTGTTACATTATTGATTATCATTATAATTTCAGCCGCATTACGTCCACAGCTGGACATAGGCCTCTTCCAAGGATTTCCAAAATGACCAATCTAGAGCGGCCTGCATCCAGCCCTTTCCAGTGACCTTAGTTGTGGGTGGGTGTCCTACGCTTCACATTACTGATTTATATTATTGATGTGTAACATCTTTCCTCTCGCTTTACTGCAATCTGTGGGAGCGTTTTCGTGAAATGAGACGCAAGTGTGTAACAGAAAACCGGGGAAGCGCGCGCTATTTGATTTGACCAATGAGCGCGGTTGCTTATTACCAATGTGAGATGTCAGAATGTTACACATTATATGCGACTACTGTATGGTCGCTTGTTTTTATATTTTTTTTCGCTGAAGCGACGGTTTCAGACGTACGGTGTTATGGTATTTCGTGACTTGGAACGCGAGCAGTGACTGGGAAAACTACACGTTTTGTGGTTCGCCGACTCCCGCATTTAGAAATAGGTCTGCAGAACTGTATACTCACGCTGGAGGTGCGCTTCCGCTTGCTGAACTTGATCTTGAGAGTGGGCACCTTGGGCTTGCGGCCGGGCTTGCCGCGCGGGGTGCTGCTGGCGCCGTGCTTGGGCTTGCGGCCGCGTTTGCGCGGAGCAGGGGTGCCTTCGTCACTCACTTCCTCTTCCTCTTCTTCCTCGGGCTCTTCGACGGCATCGTCATTCTGTATGAGAAAATATTGTCATATCATCCTGAATCTGTGTTCAGTGAGCCATCACTCAGGATACATATATAACAACTATCAAATGTCGTGACTTTACTGGTGTGTAAAATGTTGTCATTAGATGACAATCATAAAGCTACGTCAGAAAAAATCTAACTCTAAAAATCAAACTAGTTTTTAAACTTTTTAGTGAAACTTTACGTCATCATCATTTCAGTTGCGAAAAATACAGCTTTTAGGATTTTCAAAATGGTCGATTAGAAGCATCGAAATATAATCTCTAGAAGCCTAACTAATCCCGAAAAATCATTCCACGCGATATGTACCGCGGCGGGCGGGGCTTAAAATATGAACCGCGCGGCGCGACAGTTCGCCGTAACACTCGAGTCGTGCAGTTGCGTCGCAAAGTTTCCTTTGATAATATTGCTGTTTTTGCGATAATCGATTCATTAAAAATGCCGTCATGTGCCGTCAAGTGGTGTAGAAGCCATACAGATATGAAAAACACAGGACTCGCCTTTCATATGTAAGTAAATAAACATTTTAATAATCGGCCCCTGAGCCGACTGCTCGACAGACGCGGCGATGACGCGTGCGTGACCTTGTCGCGACCACTCGCATGCATCTTTGTCTATGTGTCTGTTTGGGTGTTTCATTGTAATTACTGTTAGTTTGTTTGCGTAAATGGAATCAGAATCAAAGCGGTGAATGTAGGAACGTTAGATTTCTAGATATGTATTATATTTCGATGATTAGAAGCAACGCATCCAGCTGCAACTTTGGTGAATCATTTTATCAAAACAAACGTGAGGAGCGACGAGGGCAGCGAAACCGTTAGGTCATCGCTCCTAATACTCTAAATCGATCGAAACCTGGTCGGCCTTTCCGACTTTATTTAGTAAGTAAACCATTTAACAATATTCATAAAAAACTTTAGTCTAAAATTCGCCCTGAGAAACTCAATATGTATTAAAAATGAAATTATAAAGCATACCTTTGCGTCCTTAGGCGTACGTCCGCCCCTGGCCTTGGGCGCGTAGTCTGAAGCTGTGGATGTGTTGGTGTTGTCTTCGGAGCCCATGTTCTGCGAGCCGCCGCCCAGGTTGGGGTTGCTTTCGCAGAACAGCCGCCATTTTGCGGCCACCAACATCATCAGTTTTGACACTGGTACCTGGATAACAAGTTGGGGTATTTTAGACAATCAATACACACATGCTAGTGTCATGATTTTTAGGAAATGGTATCGTTGAGTTAGTATCCCATAATGAAAGTTTAAACTTACTTTAGGGCTATAGCTCAATCAGTGTGATTTGTCCCTATATATTTATTATAATTAAGTATATCGCCAATCTAAAACTATTATACCAAAATACCAAAGCAATGTTATACTGCTGGTTAGTCTTTTTGCATTGGATCATAGTGTTATCATCGGTTAAAGAACGCATCGCCGGCTTTAAATTTGCTTTCATTTAGATATATTTGCTGTAGATACTGATAGAAAACATATGTGGCGTTCCAAGCAAAAGGGTACGACTGGTACCCGTGCCAGTGGTACCCTTTTGCTTGGAACGCTACATACAATCTCCAATTGAAAGATTGGGTGAATGAGAGATGAACAGATTACATCGTATTCATCTCTTGTTGTCTTTTACTGAATACAAGTTTCCCCTAAATAAATTACCAAATGATAGCTGAAAACCACGATTTTCCTCCATAAAATCATATAATAGGTATGTGGACTGCGTCCGAATTTTTTTTTATTTAGTCCGTCAGGTTGATTATACAAAAATAATGGACCCATATTTTTCGGTTTATCCAAGTAGTGAAAATTCACAGATACATTTTCGGAGTAAGGGAGAATGACGTCACCGTCAAGTGAAAATCGTACTTGATCGTGACTTCATGCGGAATTTAAATGCGCTGTATCTTTCTAATTATTTGCTAATCATAAAAAATAAAAAATGCGTATATACAATATTTTTTCATAATCTACCTAATGTAATAAAACATTTTTTTTAGTCTACATCTGTATTAGATATGGGCGCCGCCTTAAAAATGGACAGCGGCGGCGCGCTGAAGAATTTCAGCCGGCGACGGCGTGGCTCCAGCGGCATCACTGATTTTCTTGTTTTTTAGAGTTCCGTACCCAAAGGGAGCAAACGGGACCCTATTACTGTGACTCCGCTGTCTGTCCATCTGTCTGTCCGTCTGTCACAGGGCTCTATCTCTTGAACCGTAATAGCTAGACACTTGAAATTTTCACCGATTATGTATTACTGTGGTCGCTATAACAACAAATACTAAAATTAAAAAATAGTTAAAAATTAAAGGGGGTCGTCATACAAGCAACGTGTTTCTTCAGCGTTTTAAAACATTGTACGGTGGCACGGAACCCTTCATGTACGAGTCCGACTCGCACTTGCCCGTTTATTTTATAAAACACGTAATCTAATCCCCGTTCTCCACCTAGTTTGTTTCAATTTTAATAAGCTGCTCGTGTAATTTCAGGCAGACGACAAAAAATTACAATACATTACATACTATACTTGTCTAGATAAGGTAGGTGATACACAAATAAGAAAAAAACAATTTTACAAATTAACACTTACTTTAAATTAAAAAGCCTCGTAAACATTTTTTTAAATAATTATTAAGGTTTGTTACTGTAATACTAATTAAGGTTATCCTGTATACGCACCTACCCCGCACTACCTGTCCCATAATTTTTTTTTTAGGAAAGCGATGTTGCCTGCAAGAATTTGCTTAGCGCTAAGCCGCCTTTGCGAAATTCCTAGTTTTTAAGATTATGTCCTGTATAATTGGTAGATTTCCAATAATGCGCTAATTAATGACTAACCTTAGGGTTCTCCTTGACAATCATGGGCCTGACATGCTGCTGGAACAGCTTGTACGAGGTGAGGTTCTCATAGTCCGCATCTGTGTATTGAATCTCCACATCTGTGAGGCTGAAGGAGGAGCATACTTCCTCTACGGTAGGCATACCTAGGTACAAACAAGATAAAGTTAACAACAAAAACGTCAAACAAGTATATGTGTATAAAATAGAGATTATGCGTGGACTAATGCTATATCCTACGAACAATAATTCTCTAGAATCGTAAGTAATCCCGAAAAATCATTCCACGCGATATGTACCGCGGCGGGCGGGGCTTAAAATATGAACAGCGCGGTGCGTCAGTTCGCTGTGACACTCGAGTCGTGCAGTTGCGTCGCAAGAAGTTTCCTTTGAGAGTATTGCTGTGTTTTTGCGATAATCGATTCATTAAAAATGCCGTCATGTGCCGTGAAGTGGTGTAGAAGCCATACAGACATGAAAATTAGTTATTAAAAGTAAAAAAGTAACACGTAAACAAGGTTATTTATTTTAGCGTAGCGTACTGCATTAGGTACCTACCATCCGCACGTTGTTCCTCACCGCTCGTTGCATTCAAAGCCCCACCCGAACGACGACGACGCGTGACCTTGTCACGACCAATCGCATGCATCTTTGTTTATGTGTGCGTTCGAGTGTTACGTTGTTATTACTGTTCGTTTGTTTGCGTAAATGGAATCAGAATCGAAGCGGTGAATGTAGGCGCATTAGATCTCTAGAGAATTATACCTCGGTGGCTATATCATTAGTAAGTAGTACCTTGCTTAGTTTGTATCAATCATTGATATGAAAAGAATATCTAGTCCATAAAGCAAATAAATTGACAACTACTTCATCAAAATCACATGAGATGTTTAAATGGTATGTTTTCGTTGATACAAAAATTCTGCTTCGGCATGGTCAGGTTAAAATGTAAGATTTCGTAAAGCTTTCTAGACGTTTTTCATTGATAAAAAAATGGTTGTTAAACGATCATTGATATGAAAAAAGATCTAGTCCACCAAGCCATCTAATTGACACCTAATTCATGACAATCACATGAGATGTTTAAATGTTATGTGTTAGTTGGTACATAAATTCTACTTAGGCGTGGTCAGATAAAAATGAGACTTTTCTTAATGCTTTTCACATTGATAAAAAATGTGAAGTCGCACCAACGCTCAAAAAGTATCGACAAGACAGAGTTATTAAGTATTGGCAATATTTTTTATCTTTACACACAGAAAGGCAAGTAGGTTCCCTGGTCACCATCTACCTGTACAATACTATGCAATATTCTTATATTGCATCCTCAGCTATGCTGCTTCGGAGCCCGGGGTGCGCTTTACCGCTTATTATTTTCCAAATATAATATGTATATATTGGTCACCTGAGGATGCCAAAAATCTAACAAATTGGAGAAGAAGTAGCCTGAAAATTTTAAACTATTTGGCTATAGTTTTACGACCGGCCGCATGCTTGGCGTCAACCCTCATTGGGAATGCTATTGTAGCAAGAGCTTTAATTGCTATTTTTCCTTTAGTCGCCTCTTACGACTTCCACAGGAAGAGATGGAGTGGTCCTATTCTGACCCGAAATCACACGGTACAATACTATGCAAGGGCTGACTATAATAATGGTCAACACGCTAGTCCACCAATCCGGAGGTTCTGGGTTCAATCCTAAGCCAGGGCAAAATGGAAAATGGCCTTTTTGAAATTGTCCTGGGTCTTGGGTGTTTATCTATATGTATACGTATTTGTCATAAAATATAGTATCCTTGAGTTAGTATCCCATAACACAAGTTTAAAACTTACTTTGTGGCTAGCTTAATCAATGTGATTTGTCCTTAAAAAAAATATAGTCCAAAAAAACTTATGAATAAAATGAAAAAGTCCAATATCCTCATAAAATAACTTTAACATTCCGAATTCGGATGTTTACACCTGAAAGACGCATTATATTAAAGCGAGGAGGGGGATGTTGTATACATGCGAATTTTCAAACTTAAGATCTCATTTATTTATTAAATTTTCTTGTGAAAATAAATAATGCAATACACATTAAGCGATCTCAGATCCCCGGGTCGTTGCCCCTTTCACCTTGAAGAGTCGCCAGTGGCACTAAATAACTAGTGTACAGAAGGATCAATCATGTATGTACCTTAAATGGCATTGAGGACCCAGCCCACGTAAAAATTGGGGGACTTGTACAGGATGTTTAATGAACGAGAGAATAAAAGGAGCAAATTTCTAAGAGTCCTGTCCTCTGAGAACTTAAATTTCGCCGTTTGTATTAACTGGTATTAACTACTAATTATATTTGTTTCACGATTATCCAAGTATCGAAACTTCATGAGAGTCAGTAGGTAAGTAAATGAGACAAATATTTAAGTTCGAACATGAGCAAAAACCGTCAAGGTATTTTATTTTTTATTTAAAAAGTTTTCTTTTAAGTTAAGCAAGCTATCGCTACTTTCACAATGTACCTTACCTTATAAGAACAGTTTTATGTTAAGATTGGCAAAATTGAGAATTGCATACGTGCCATATACAATAGCATAGTATGTATATTATTATTCTATAATTAAAATTTAAAACTATAATGATCATTTAGAATCTATAAAGTTTCAGTTTTGCACTCTCCTTATTTTGAGACTAGAACGTAAAAACGCGTAATAGGTAACTGTACTTACATGGAACATTGTTCTGCTTTAAAAATTTAAAAGAAAAAATGGCACTTCATCAGAAACCTATTAGGTGACTTCCATTTTTTTAGGCCACTTGTACTCGTAAAGAGAATACAAAAGTTTTTTTTTTAATACGAATAGTAATAAGTTTTGAAAAGTTTTTGTGTTCAACAAATGTCTAAAACTAGTGCTTGTGGTCTTGATTTGAATAATTTCTTTTTATTGTATAAAATGTTTTTATTGTATAAAAAACCTTTTACAAGAACTCTGGACTAGTCCAATGTTTTGTAAATCTCTTTCTAAAACAAGTGTTGCTATGTTTTAAAATTCAAAAAACTTCTAGTCTATGCCTTGTTTGATATGATGTGCAAAACAGATGCCGTTAGGAGACTAGAGTCTAGCAGTGCTATTTTTAAAAGCTGCATCAATTAACAGATTTTAAGAGGTTGTGGAACACCTAGTCAGAAACAACAACGGAACTTTTGGGATTTTATCAATCAAATAGTATACATATTATACTGTTGGCTAGTGGATTTAATTTTAGACTTTACTGCATTGTCAAAAGAACTGAAAATAACTTACCAGATCCTGAGTCTGAAGCGGCAGGCGTGGATGGAGTGGCGTGCTTGCTACCGCGGCCCTTCCGGGACTTCTTGCCGGATGACATCGCGCTAAGGGCGTAGTCACTGTCACCCTCAGCTTCGATTTCACCGACGCCAAACTCATCGTCCTGTGCAAAATATTGATTTTTAAACTCAATTTTAAAAAAGTAGATTTTAAAATTAATACTATAACTTGATTTTTTTTTTACAACAGAACATATCCAGTCTCCTGACTGAAAAAGTTTCACATAAAAACTGGTGTGTTAATAATGTGATGGTAATGTTTAGTTAGCACTGCTTGCATCTGAAGAATCGCATTTAAAACTACTATAAAAGTTACAAAATGTGAAAAAGGTGTGTACAATAAAATATTATGTAACTTTATTGATCAACTTTATTGATCTAAGACTACAGTCATATGATTCCAATGACATTTAACGTCTAAGACACTTTTAAAATTCAGTTGAACTAGCATCCCTGGGGATAGTTTTTTTTTATTATAACACTAGTTTACAAAGTTTTTGTTCTAAGCATACTTGCAGCGGTTTTTTATAGACATCAATACAATAAACACAAATCTGGTTATAAAAAAATTAAGACGTCTAAGTTATAAAATATCTCGTCAAAAATTAAATTTTCGTAAATTCCGCTAATTTAAAAATTTAACTATAAATTCAATTACGTTTTTTTGGAACTTTTTAATTCAAGTTTATTATGTTGCAAGCCTTCCTCACAGCTCAATTTTTTTAAGAATTTGAGTTATTCGCTTTTTTGTATGGGCCAGTATACCTATTGCCATACATGCGCATGGTGCTCAAAGTATGGGAAATGTTATGGCAACTTGAATTTCATAAACTGTAAAGTGTACATAAGAATGATAGAAGGATAAATCAAATTTTATTTTGATTATGAAGAGTGATCTTATATTTTACAATATAAAAGTAAATTATATGCATAGTAGTATATTTATAATAAAAAAATTTAAAAAAAGTGAAATTGGTAAAATTTGAAAATTTGTTATAATACTTCCAATTCTGACGTCCTAGAAAAAATCATTATCAGATCCATATTTAGTATACAAAAATCTATAAGAAACAACATATTGAAAGCAAATGATTTTGTAAAATAAAAAAAATAAAATTTTTTGTAAACTAGTGCAATTATAACATACTTTATGGAAAGAAAGTTCAAATACTGGGCTAAAACAAAACATTGTCAAGATTTCCAAAAAAAAAATACTACTGTAGAAATAAAAATTAGTCAGTTCAAAATTTATCTATACAAAAGTTTATCTATACATATATGTATTTACTATAAAATATAATATCGTTGAGTTAGTATCCCATAACACAAGTTTTAAACTTACTTTGGGGCTAGCTCAATCAGTGTAATTTGTCCTTATTCATATATGTTTCTATTTATTTAAATAAAACAATTACAATTTTACTTTTTATTGAAAACAAACTTGGGAAAATAATTTGAATACTTACATCTTCACTCTCATTCTTTCTCTTCTTCTTCTTTTTCCTGCCTTTCTTTTCTTCTCCTTTGGCCTTTCTCTTTTTACCCTTTTTCTTTTTTCTGCCATCTTCTGGGGAGTAATCCTCATCCTCCTAATAGAAACAAAAAGTAAGGGAAAATAGAACTAAAGACTAATGTATAGTTTCTGATGAAGTGTTTAAAATCAAACATATTGATATATTAATATGGTTATATCTACAGACATAAGTATCCCTGAAAGTGTAAAATTATAATATGTATTAAAAGTTTCTGTTTATTTGTATTGCTGCTAACTGGTCATGTTTGTGAGTTAGTGGCAAAACATACGGACAGAACTTTAGTGAAATGACTCCTGCAATACTATTTAAATTACTAGCAAGACACTATTAATACAGAAATCACGTTGAGTTATTCAGGTAAAACAAAAGGTTTACACAGAAGATTTACCATGGAACTTTAGCGTGCAAATTCAGTACAGTATAAACATACTGTACTGAATTTGCACTGTAACTATACTATTTGCACGATACTATATTGTTTTTTCTGATATCATATTTCTTTCATTGTGTTTAGTGCTGGTACAAATAAACCATTTGTTTATTTATCTACAAGATGTAGTTGTGGTTCTGTTATATGGCCATAGTAACTACTTAGCTAAACAAACAAAAACCTTTTATATTTGTGAACAAGTGCCAAAGACAGAGAGAAATCCCGATTCTAGCAGTCTTTTTGCAGGCTGCTGATACTTATTTTTAAAACAAGAACTACATAACTCAAAATTTTGACAATTCATTTTTCTGGATGCGTAGCAAAATATAGAGCTTATTCAAAGTTAATAATATATATTAAGAATATACTATGTAGTTTAGGTAGGTAGCATATTTTATTACAAGTATAAAAATCTTTATTTAAATCAGAAAATTTAAAAAGTTATGGTTTGTTAGTTAATCTCTAATTCCATTAGTTTCTGGCACAAGAAGATGGGAGAAATAGTCAAGCTGTAAGATGCCTTTAGGTTTCTAGAAAAATCAGACACCAGTGTTGGCTACTAACACACATGAAAAACAAACAAAAAACTAGCCAACGATTCCAGATATAGATTATAAGGCCACGGTAACATCGCAATTGAATATATGTATATATTGCTTGTAAGGAGTTTTATTTGGAAAAGTAAACAAATCACATTCAATAGCAGGTCAATGACACTGATAGAATATTTGTGAATATATATTATGTTAAAAAACTTATATCATATGAAAATATTTTGTAAAAAAGGAATGTTTTGCACAGAACATGGAAGACTAGTCCAATGTTTTATGTATGATCATGAACTCTGACTAAATCTACTGAATATATAATAAAAGACATGTGAATATCACTCACTTTGGGTGGTACTTCGTCACTCTCCCCTGAATTCTCATTCTGGCCTTCACCTTCCTCCACGTCCTCGTCACCTGCAAGTTCAAAACTGGTCAGACCACTTCAGCACGCCTCACACCTGACCGTGAATCGGGAAACCCTTTGGGAAGCTCCATTTCATCACACACGCGTACTCCTCGCGGAAAGGTCACTAATCCCTTTGTTTGGCGGCGTCCATTTTGTTAAGTAGTAATGAGGGGATATTGCATGTTCTTTTCTGTCACAAACTGCCACTTAAAAATATTTACAACCATGCCACAACAAATACGCCATTTAAACACAGTTAACCACCTTCTGGAAGAACTTTACTACACGGCCAACACAATTTAATATGTATTTATGCGATTTTAGCACCGAAAACCCCTAATTTTTAATTGCTTATACCGCAAGTAAACACATGATACCGCTATTCGCGGCTTTACCTATGACATGCTAGCCGAAATTGATCGTTTACCTGCGAAAGAACCGTCTACTTCATCGTCTGATGCCATTTAGGTCACTGTTCACCACAACTAAAACCTAGATTAAAGATTTTGGTCTAGAAAAGATAAAGGACGCGCAGTTTTTGCGACAAAATGGTAATTAATTCAGAAATTGATGCCGCCGTCACCGAGAACTAGAATGTTTTGCTATCTCGCTCACTCAATGAACGAACTTAGAAAAAGAAGAAATTTTAGGGAGGTCAGCACAAAAAACTAAATTCTACTAAAAAAATAAAATAGGGGTATTGTATGTACTTGTGCTTTTTTGCCGCGTGTTCAATTCATAATTAATACCGCTTGTTTAGGATTAGTTAGGTAAGGTACTTTAACCTTCCCCTTCCCCGGGTTCTCATCTTGTCGTGATGGGAGGCTCAGTACCTGCAGACTGGGCATCCGCGGGGAAGCTAAGAGGAATCCATTGCTCGGGTTGAGGCAAAGGCCTCGGGTCCGGTGGAATGTGGAGGCCATTCCAGGTGGGAATAGCCTTGCTGTGAGCTGTGAGGGAAGAGAGAGGGTGAACTCCCTACTTTCACAACAGTCACCACATGTATAACAACCGTAGTAGGGGTCGCGCTCAAAAAACGCGCCTAAAGGAGTTTTCATTTCATAAAACAATGGCACTCTGGAAGGGCCGACAGAAGTGAAAACTTGAACTAGGTGGTGTCGATTACGGTAACAGTGTGGCGGTGAGTTCAATAGTTTTTTTTCCCATCTCAAAAAATGCTTAACGCGCCTAAAGAAGTTTTCACTTCAAAAATAATCTGCAGCCGGATACCACAAAGTAGCCATGCCATGCTTTACTTCATCCGGATGCAGATCGAATATTGTGAAAAAAAATCTTCCTTTCCACCGGTTTCATTTTGTTAAAGAGTCTGTTCTCATTTGGGCCCTCTTTGTTGCAGTGTCATGTCGCAAAATGTGTACAGCGGCCTAAAATTAATTAAAACAAGCATAGCACTATAATTGATAATAACATTTTATAAAAACATATTTTTCAATTAAAAAACTACAAAATCCTTACGATTTCTATATTTGGGTTTTTTATAATTTCCCATATGATGATCCATTTTTTATGCCGCCATACTTACTGAATGAACGAGATGTCATTAATTATTCCATGCCTATGAAACTTAGAACATAGCAGAATTTTGATAAACAAATTCAATAAAATGCCATCTATTCAACAAGTTCTGACCTAACTCTTAATGCGTGTTATAGAATAGGAATATCAAATTGAGGAGAAATTCGACATGCGAGGTTAATCACCTAATAGCTCAGTTATTTAGAACGTGGTCGTATTTGAACCGAGATCGCGAGATCAAGTTCAAGTTCTTTTATTCCTTTGGTATTGCGAAACCTGGCTACCAGATGGCGCTACTGGTTTGAACTTATGTTAAAGCTACAGTTTCTTATACAATATGAATCATTCATGTTCGTTCATTTGTCAATCACGTTTTGTTTTAGTGTCTTTCACCAAACCTCTTGACAGCAAATCTCTTTATATAAATGCATGATGCAAGATGTGAAGTTGTTGATTTGTTTTTATTATATATATTTTTATGAGATTTTATACCATACACTTTTTATCGTATTGTAAAGAAATATATTTCAGTGAACAAATGTAGTGAACAAAACGCTCCGTCAAATATGCATTACCCATCATGTTGCCATTGTTGCCAGATAGCGTCACTGCTGTTTCCCAATGAAGAAAAAGTAAAATCCTTTTTTATAAAGTGTACAAACGTCCATAAAAACTAAAAAAAAAATATTTTTGTAATCTAAGGATTTTTTCCTACTAAATGACGTAAAAATACTTGCTGCGGCACGTAGTGCAACAATGAGGGCCCAAAATGTATAAAGCGATCTAACACATTATTTGATTTCATTAAAGGTAAATATTGCAATATCACTAATAATTTTCAATATTCAATCTTTATTTTTAGGGTAACCCCTAGTACTAAGACTCCACTGTCCGTTCGTCCATCCGTCCGTTCGTCTGTCTGTCACCACCAGTCACCCACCACTATCATCAGGCTGTATTAAAGGACCGTAAACGGTGGTAACAATTAAAATTTATTATGTATTTCTGTTGCCGCTATAATACTAAAAACAGAATAAAATAAAATTTAATATTAAAGCGGGGCTCTCATACAACAAAAGTGGTAAAACGTAATACACATGTATAAAATCTTCGCTCTTCTAGCAATCACCGGAGTGGGTTCTTTGAACGTTCGTTTACTGTTCAAGCGGTAAAGCTTTGAAACGCCCTACCAATTAATGTCCGGAAGGCTCGTACTCGTGTAGCGTTCAACAGTGCAGTGCAGCACGCACTGCACTGTTGAACGCTACACGAGTACATTATCTTCGTGAACTTTCAGGTAGAATAAATAATAATCCTCATAAGGTAAATGTGACAATATCTACATAACTTGCACTTCCTTCTAAAATTTTCTTTTTCTCGGCATCACCAGTGGGTTGACTGGTAGATAAAGCCTATGGCTTTAAGTCCGCCTATTACGTTTGTAATAAATTTAAATAAATAAATAAAATAAAAACGTGTTTTTTTTTTCGTTTTTCCGATGGACAGACAGATGGGCGGACGGACGGACCGACGGACGGATGGACGGACATACGGACGGACGGATTGACGGACAGATGGACAGAATGACAGACAGACGGACAGCCGGCAGACGTACAGCCGGACAGACTTACAAATGGACGGATAGACGAACCGTAAAAGGGGTCCCGTCGGAACCCGTATGGAGACACACTACTGTATAATTATACTGTGCCGATGCCCCGCCGCGCGAATATGGCGCGACGTTATTATCACGCGAATTTAAATTAGGACACCTATTTGAATTCAATAATATATGTTTGATCGCGCGTTCGTACGAACTAAGTTCACGTTAATAAATTTTCAAGCATATTGCGGCTTGCGTCGTGCGCTTGTCTGCTAGGTAGATGGGAGTTCAATATGTTTAATCGTGAGTTCGTACGAGTAAAATTCGCGTGAACTTGCGATGATCGTGTATTCGCGTTCTATTAGGACGATGCCTATATGTTGTAAATGTTGTAATGCAATTTCCTTCACCTCGACGGTAAGCCCTGTCGGCACAGAGCAACATTGTGGGCTAGAGTGTTTAATCTGTGATGTGGTTCCACAAGGAAGCTTCTCATAAATTAGCACGAGGAGGGGCGTTGACCTTACCGTCATATTTAAATAATGTCCATCCAAACCCAACCTTCATTCAGACATATCTTTTCAAAACTTTACTAATTTACTAATATACATTACTTATTTTATTAAACTGCATTTTTTGTCAGAATCAGAACCGGGTAAAGCTTAGAAAAAAAAACAAGTATTCATTTAGGGCAAGTTTACACGATCATTCTGGCATCAGTCAATTCCATCAGTCTGATCAGAATGATCGGAGAATGATCGTGTAACCCGCTGAATGACAGGCTGATGGTTCCGTTCCGACTGATGAAAATTAAAATTGTTTTGAATGATGAAAGACTGATCGCGTAACCCGCTCGTATAATTCTCGCGTCAGTCACCGTACTTTAGTTACTTTACTACACACCGTACACCAATGTAAATAAGGTTCATTATAGCTCTTTGCCGTACACGTACTTTATATCAGTCTGCAATCATTCTGGATTGACCGTGTAACCGTAAAAACATCCATCATTCTGGCGTCAGTCACATCATTCCTGACTGATGGACTTGACTTATGCCAGAATGATAGTGTAACCTAACTTGACTGCCTCCGCGGTCCAGTGGTCAAGGCGTTTGCCTTGTGATCCAGATCATGGGTTCAAATCCCACTGGGAAGCATACTTTGCGAAAAGTTGTTTCCAGTCTGTTTAGGATATTGCAGGCTTGAATCACCTGATTATCCGAAAAGTAAGATGATTCCGTGCTTCGCAAGGCACGTAAAGCCGTTGGTCCCGAACGCCATCTAGCGTTTTTACCTATCCTAGATTGGTTCTGGTCTATCCTTTGGGTTGCGGAGGTCAGACAGCCGTCGCTTTGTGTAAAAAACCAGTAACCTCGTCAAATTGCCTAGGTTAGGTAGCGGACCCCGGGCTCTGAACCTACTTTTACCGCTGACAATGCAACCGAGAATACGCTCGGATGATGATGATGATGATAGTGTAACCTACCTCTTATAGAAGCTCGCAACGGCCTGCTTGATAAATGAACCCAAGTTTAACATAAAACTACTATTTCTGCTAATAATTTTGCGTCGTCCTTCCTATTGAATGAGTGGATTCTATTCGTGCTCCATTCAAATGAATGGAACTTTTGATTGAAATTGTATTGACAGTTGACAGCACGTGGTTTTGTCTATGATTCAATTAAATATCGATTATTAAAAGAAAAAAACTTCTACCTTCTTACTAGGTATAACTTTCTATAAAAAGTTAGACTATTTTATATTCTTTGATTCCTCATTTCTATTGCCTTCGACAAAAAACATCATTTCCCTTGTAGTAGATAAAAAAGAGGTCATGCATGAGAGTATCGATATATCATCAACTTTTTCAACTTCACTTTCGTGTGTACCACACTATGCCAACTGACAGCTATGAATTTCATACATTTCGTTCATTCTTCCACTACGGTAGTCTAGTCTGTTATTGCTTTGCTTTTCTTTCTCTGTTCGCTTATCACAGCTGTAAATAATTGCAATACATTATATTGTGTTTTACAACTTTAAAAGTGAAATGAATGCCTTGTTAGATTACGGATCCTCTTCATCAAATGATTCAGATGAAGAAACGGAAGAGAAGATGTAAGTCCCCCTTGTTATAAAGTAGGTAGGTACCTCGTTACGCTATTGATGTAATGAAGGTAATCAATGGAAATCAATATTTTTTACAGCTCAAAAGATGATACGAAACTCAAACTGCCTAAACCAGCTCTTGGTGAGAGTACTCTGCAAACGTCTGTGTTTTCAAACCCTTTCGTAGAAGCGGAGCTGGCAAAAGCTGCTATATTAGAAAAACATGTCAAAATGGTACAAGTAGACTTCCTATTTTATTTTTGCTCTTTATAATTAATGAGTTTGCTCTAGAACATTACATTGTTTTTTTATATAATATTTTTCTTATTTTTAATATTTTTTTCCCCTTTATGTTACCACTTCGCCTCTGTTCAGCCTTTTGCAAATCATGATTTGTGCAGAAGGGGTCACAGAAAGAAGAAAACTGTTATGATCTTTTAACATACGAATTGTTTCATCCCATAAGAAGGCAGGCCTTAATCGGGTAATAAGACTCGAAAAGCCACACATAATCTGTTAAAACATTAAAGAAACCAACACTCTAGATAAAAGCTTTAGGAAAGCTATATATCCAATTTAGCATATTATCGTCAAGTACATAGGCAATGACTGCAAGGTTCCAGGTCGAGATAACACGCAAATGATCAATGGAAAGAAGATTTGCTGGAATTACCGGAAGGGTCGCTGCCGGTTCGGGCACAACTGTAAATATGCACATGACTCCGATATACAGAAGACACAGGATGAATTGGATACTGATAAACAGGTATTTTTTTTTGCAGACAAACAACTACAGAAAACGCACCATGTGTGTTTTGTCATGAAAACATACAGTGTGTTTTCCCACTGTCAAAGTGTTAAAGTGAGGGGCTACACTACAACTGAACTTGGCTAGACAGAGTTCAGGAAATATATGCAGTGTTTTTTGTCCAAATCCTAGCGTGCTGCCTAAGATATATTTTATCTCAACATGGCAGAAACCGTCAGAAACTCAAAAGCAAGGTCCTGCCATATTTTAACATTTTTATCATGGATGTGATTGTAGGGTGTGTATAGAGAATACAATCCTGAGCATGTTTTTCAATCCCAGGCTTATGGGATTTTTGAAGCCTTTTCCCAGGATCTCGGGATTAGACTATGTGGTTTCTAATTGGGCTAAAATAAAAAAACGAGTAGGTAATTAAAAAAAAATGTCTTTAATGTCTTTGCACAACACAAATCAGAATAATAATAAGAAAAGAAAAAATACAAACCAAAAAATACTATACTTTTGCAAGAAATTAAAAAACAGCACAAAATAACTATTTAGAATTTCGAAAATATAATCGCAGAAATATCAAAGCATCCAATGTTTGACTTCCGAGCCTGCTTCGTAGTTTATTGCCAACATAAGCAGCAGCTGAAAACGCTCGTTCAGCTTCTACACTGGTTGGAGGAATAGACAATAGATACTTATATGCTGTTTCTAAGTGATATCCACGAACTCCTCCATTTTCGAACAGGCTCATTTCACGTCTAATACTATTTGCCAACCCCAATTCATTTTGTACTTGTACTTCAGGATCTGGGGATTTCATACTCTTGTTAATTTGCAGCTGTAACTTTTCCTTTAATGTCAATTGGGGTTGGGAGGTTTCTGACCTTAGCTCCTCATCTGTTTGTGATCCTGACCTTGCTTCTTCTTCCGTGTTATCTCGACTATTAAGTCTTTTAACAATATTCTTTATTTGCTTTCTCACTAAAGCCTGTGTCGGAACTGGAAATAAGTCGTGCCATTCCAAATCCGATAATAACTGATTTTCATCATCCATTCGTGGATTTTGTAAATAATTTAACACGCCAGTTAAATCATCACTTCGTCGTTGCTTTATACGTTCCACTAAGGATGTTTTAATTTTTTTTGCAAGTGCTGAGTTTTTACTAGACAGTTGTTTTATAAGAAATTTCAAAGCGGCATCAGCTGTGCATAAATTAGCATCTCGCCGACAGATTGCTTCTACTGTCAATTTAATTGGGGTCAGCACATCAACAATTTTACTGTACCTGTGTAGTAAATAGTGGGTACCTACGTATTGTACGCGTTGCTTTTTGTCGTAATGTATTAAAATAATCTAGGCAAGGTTATTTTCAACGCAACGGACTACGGAATACAAACTAGACTTGTTTGTGGCAATCCCGAAAATCCCGAAATTAGCCAAGTACAGTCCCGGGATTTTCGGGGCCAGAAAACGGTCGGGATCCCGAATCTGGGGATCCCGACCGTTTGTATTCGTTATTATATATTGTATTCTCTAGGTGTGTACCACAAAATTTGGCTTCAACAAAATGTTGTATCTAAAAGCTAGATTTTGTGGTTCTTACCCTTAGTACATTAGTAAATTTAACATATTTTGAACAAATCTACTTTCTTCTGTGTAATCAGGTATTTTTGTTTTAGAAATTGAAGTCTTTGGTATGTGAAGGATCAGGCACCATGACAGCAGCTCCGCCCCCACAAGTAGTGTTAGATCAAGTGTTACCCACCGACGATGCCTTATGGGAAGGTGCACCTGACAAAAAGAAGCTAAAACGGCCAGGACTTAGCCAAACACTAGTGCCAGGCAAGAAAGTCATCAAGATGTATAAGGAGCAGAAAGTTAAAGATGTCAATAGAAAATAATGATTCCATTTATCTTGTTTTTATTAGCATACCTACATCACTCCGGGGCCTCCCCTAGGGCATGGATGATTAGACATTTAGTTACTCTTAGTGCGATCCAGTGGCACCACTGGATTTGAAAATAAAATATTTATCCAAATTGAAAATGTGATGAAAAAATTCGCCACGAGTGGGACTCGAACCCACGACCCTCACGTTAACTTCGTGAATGCACTTCCAATTGTGCTATTCAAATAGAATTTGGATAAATTTCCGAGCAGTGTAATGCTATTAAAAATAATAATTACAATATTGATACCTTGCCTATTTTGGTTAAGTCGTGTGGTGCCCGGCAGAGTAGAATAGGACCACTCCAAGTCTCCGTGGACGTAGTAGAAGGCGACTTAGGAAATACAAGCTAAACAAAGCTTATAAACATCAATGAGACCTCTCCAAACCGTTTGGCCAGCGAGAAGAGTCTAGGTCAAATCCTCTGGCTGCTCTGGCTAAGTATGGCTCTGGTAGTACAGAGGGTCGTGCTCCTGCAGTGGAGACTAAAAAAGACCTGATGATGATGACCTTGTCCAATTTATAGTCACATCTTTATGCCATAACGGAGAAAGTGCAAGATTAAGATTCATATTGCCGGCCGGATATTCGGCTATCGGGCCAATAGTTACGCCGAACATTCAGCATTCGGCCAAACCACTATCTCTTGCATTTCTAGGTTTTGATAAGATTCCTCGAAATTTTCTCATCCATTCCATCAATCGGCTCTTACGATCGGTATGCAAGATTTTATTTTAATGACAGGTAGGCTAGTGGACTGGGTTCTGGGCCCATGGACTTACTATAATGGATGCATTCAGAACGGAAAAAGCTATTTACCTCTGCGAATTTTTGTCTACTAGGTACCTATACCTACTATAATAAGTCCACTGCTGGACTAGTTCCCTATATACACTTTCCTTACGCTTCGTCGCAGAATTTTTTCGAATTTCATTAAACATTTTTTACAAAATATAATTTTGCGACTACGGGACATTCTGCGACGAAGCGCTACCATACCTACACCCACTCTTCAGGGGGAGAGGAAAGAGAGGTGAACTGGTGAAAAATTGTATTCTAATCTGCCGTCACTACGCGGCCGGCAAGTTAGAGGTAAAGTCCTTTGGCCATTGACATGAATATAAGTACATACGTACAACGAGATCTAATTTTGTCTACAAAAACTAATAAACATGTTCTACGAAATTAAGCATCTCATCACATCACATATTAAATGGGAGTTTCTCATAGAATCTGAGGTGGTTCCTCAATTCATACGGTTTGTTCCCGTTGAACGAACAATGCACATGTTATTGTTAGAACTGCGCACCTCGCCATTGTCTCGACGGTTCCATACAAAGTTAATTCGCCACTTGTATAAAAAGTAATGTAGATTCGTCACCAGTACCTGTTGTAGTAAATTCGCCACCTGTTTTTTTTGTAATAAGTACAGCTAGCAATAAAATTACAACTCGCCAAATATCATATTACTTCGTTTTCATCATTTTAAGAGAAGGATGATTTCTAACGACGACGACTTGATCAAAATCAAATATTTATTCAAGTAATTAGGCCTTTGCAGGCACTTTTACACGTCAATAATTTTAGTGTACATTACGTGTAATGTTTATTTATATCTAAATTATTTTTTTCTTTGTTTAAAAGCTACCGATACTAGCGTTTTGCAACGACCACTGCTGAGAAAAACGCTGAAAGAAACTCATTTACATAGTATTGGTCGCCTACGCGCTAGAAGGGCTTTGTCAGTTTACAAAGATATTATGCCCAATACAATGTTATCAAACATAATACTTAGACATTATATGTAAAGCTTGCGAACAAGCTTGAGGGGTGCTTTTTGCAGAGGGAGGCAGAGAAAAATCATGCGCAGCTCTCCAACTCTTCCCCTTCCCACCTTCCTCTGTGCACCTATCATGCGTTTTCAGTCACACTATTGTGCACACTATTATGTGCGAGTGCAACCCAATGATAACTTGATAAGAGATGGTTTGGTTAGTTTGCAAAATATCTTTGAATGCATATCATTGTTTAATTTTTGTTGCTGTCTGAGCGACAAACCTTAGGTGACGAAACTATACTCGAAATTATTAAGTGACGAATTCCCAATAATACGAGTGACGAATTTACACAGTTTTTAAGTGATGAATCTACAATAACCCGTCTCGACTTTTCAGAAGACGATTGCGATGACGTAGTATTTATAATACATATAATGAAACAAAAAGTTGCATAATGCATTTCTCTTTATTCAGAAATAATGCCGAATACAGCCATGCAATTTTGAGATTTTACATCCAAAAAGCTATGTCTTTTGCATTATTGCACCAAAACGAAAAGTATAAGTACATCAAATCAACATACATTACGTACGTTATTTATTTCATCACAGTAATCATTAAAAACTTGATACAATATGTATTTAAAAATAAGTGTATGGTCATTTCGCGGTGCAATCAGCCGAAATAATAGAATAAACATTTGGCGAGGCTTGGCTGCCAACGCTTCCTAGCTTGTATGGAGCAAACGCTCTACAATGTAACCATAAAGATGCTAACATGGACTTCTGCCAACACTCGAATCACTCTGTTCTCCTTAAGTATCTACACTAACGGTGGCTTAAATACTTTTGTAAATTACATTTAAATGATCTTGCCGCATATAAGTACTATTCAAGTTCCCTATTCACAACAAATATACGAATTCGCAACTAGGTATTTGAACGACTGTCAATGAAAAATATATTTTTATTTAACATCAAAAGGCCACTAAACTGTCAACAAATATAGGAGACCATCGATTAAACTTTGGACCCCGTAAACAACTTCACTACTACATTGACGACGACACGACATCGAGATTTTCAAAATTTTATTCTATTCAAATTACAAATTATACGAGTTCATGACCGATAAATTTTGTATTACTACTATCAATTTTTACTGAAACTCAGGTACTCACTTCCTAAGAACATATATCAATATTGTCATAAAAATATACGAAAGATATTCAGCAATTCATTTAAGTTGCAAAAGTATTACTACTTGCGGTAAGACGAAGTCAATAATCATAATATAAAATCCTTGTAATTAGTTTATAAATAACATTAAAACGAAATGAAGACTATATAATCAGATACTATGTTAAACCATGAAAGTTAAAATGTTATCAAAGATGATTTTCACCATATTGGCAAAGGTTGCAGCTAGCTGATGCATTCGTCTGACGCCTGCATTTGTCAAGTAGATATATTGATTAACAATCGATATAACACGCGACCCATCAATAAATCAATTTACATAATAATAGTCCATTCAGTACGTTACATGACACTGTCTGATCAATATAGTATGTATTGTATTAAATATTACAGATTTTATACCATACTATGTAAAGGCACAAACAATATAAAACTATCCAATACATTTGTGAAATATCATTTGTACAATCAAAGTGCAGTGACATTTTATTGATGCGTCATTTACACATAAAATATACATATAATCATGTCATGCTCAAGGAATACTACAAAAATAGATTTCATTTGGCGTTCTTTACAATAATGTATTTTAATGTGAATAAATACAGTACAATATACAGCGCGGGTGATCTGTTTGACGAACGAGATCATCGATTTCATGTATAGGATTCTAAGACGACTCGCACACTACAGACTTTAATCGGTCAATAGTTTGCCACGGTCAAGGAAACCGTACCGTTCTAGGTATAAGCATCTTTATATTGGTTACAAGCAAAATAGACTTCAAGTAAACTATCAGCCGATAAAGTATGCAGTCTGCAAGCAGGCTAAATAGTACTTAAAAATCACTCTTAACATTAATTTAAACAATTTGGTGTATATTTAAATGTTACAAAGTGGAATTTTTATATCTTAAGTAGTATAAATTACTTTTATTCATATTTTAAGAGCGACCTTGGGAATCTTTGGTGATCCGAGATCCATTCTGTGGTTTTCCGGGAAGGTCTGCAGTTCCCCATTGGCGGGTGCTGCGTCCCCGTTGACGTGACCGTTAACATTGTGGTGGCCGTTCATTTTGCTATCATGGCCGTTGACCATCTTTGAGTCGCCATTCATCTTATCTACCCCGTTCATCTTGCCGCGATGACCATCCTGTTTATCTGTATGGCCATTCAGCGACCACTTAGCATGCCCTGATGAAACCAAAGAAAAATTCCTTTTAACCCCACACGGTAATCTTTCAACACTGGCGCAATCGTGTTAGTCAGTTTAAAGCTAATGTTAATGTCACGATAAAATAGAACTAGGACCGTCCACTAATGTTAGTTCGTACTAGTATTAGATGAACACTCTGAACACTGATGTCCAAGCTTTACGCGATTCGAATCTGGAAAATTACGTTTTTTATTTAATATGTAAAAAATTGTCCTTTCGAAGTCTACTACCACGTCACACTAGCGAAACAAAAGGCTACAGTGCAGGACATCAAAACGTGACAAAATACATAAAAATCTAACACGAACAGGACAAGAAACTATCGCTAATGTAATTTCTAGAACTAAATGGGGTGCCTAGCTAAACTAAAATACAATTACGCCAGTGTTAAACATCATAATCAAATGTCATGCAAAAGATTTAAATGTAAATTTTGTTAAAAATGAAAATCGAATTAATATTAACCTACTAATACAATTAAGTCGATGGTATATTTGATGCCTCTTCAGCACATGTCGCTATAGACAAAAGCTTGCGTCGCAAGACATACAGTAGTTCGTACGGGGTCGTCCATTAACACGTGATATTTCTTTAGAAACTTTTTAACCACCCGTCCCCCTTGGTGACATGTGGTGAATATTTAGACTACTATAAAATCACGTGTATTTGTCACTACAAGAGGGACCTTGTGATTTTTCGGAACCCCCTCCCCCTTTCGAGAATCACGTGATAAACGGACGATCCCTAAGTGTAGTGCCCAAACGCAGATCCAGGATTTATTTCAGGGGGAAGGCAATTTTATGATTTGTACCTTGACCCGTATTCGCTTTTCTGTCAGCCAAAGAAGAAGAAGAATGACTAAGAGTAATAATCTCAAAACAATAATATTGAAAATTAAACAATGCCACGTAGATAGTTTATATTTTCATAAAGCTTATGTTTAACCGACAAGAAATCCATGTGGCTGAGCGCCGATTTGTATAGGAAACCAATTTTTTTTCGTTTTTCAATAATTGTTTTTATGGAAAGTGGTTCAGTATCACGGACTGAACTTGCTCCAAAAATGTTGCCGGTGTTTTAAAAGTAACCCTGTATAATTTCTTTGCTGTCAGATTTGTCGACACATATCGAAGGGGCATCGAAAATAAATCGACTTTGATATCAAAAGCGTGTTTATTAACTTACCATTCTGGTCGGCACCCGCATAATACTTTTTTGACGTCTTCCAGTCTTCCTTGAGTGACAAGTTGTACATCGAGTACGCGTGGTCGCCCGTCACCTCTTTCTCGATCGATAGGAACTTCGGTAGTGAGGCTATTAGGGAGTCCTGATCGTAGTCAGCGCTATACGTCTCCAGCAGCACCAAGCCTCGGCACCTGAAATTGGTCATTAAAAATTGTAATCAAATGTTATAGAGAAAATAAATATAGATATCTACTTCTAATCTATGTTTACTACATTATGAAAAGCCATTGAAAATTACCTGAAAGTATTGTTGGTGCAAATAGATATTGAGGGTAGAAAATAATAAAAACTATAACACAACAGCTTTATTATATTACAAATAATAATAATAAATATTATACGTATATTTAACGTGTAACAAAATATACTGAAACTATTTTAAGGATAGATTCAGTCTATGATACTGAACAAATTTCATCTTCGTCGAAATATGAAGAAAAAAAAATTTGATTCCCATAGTGACTCGAATCAGTTGATCGGTCGACTTTTAAGTCATTTTTTTTCGTATTGCGGTGCGTGCTTGGGGAAAATTGTTTGATTTTGTTAGACCCTGTATGTATACATCATTACAGATAAAGCGTCGAGATTAATATCAAAATCACCTGGGGTGATAATAATAAATACGTACAATAATGTAGATATAGCGTCGATATGAATATCAAAATCACCTGGGTGATAACAATAAATACGTATAATATACAGTTATAGCATCGATATGAATATCAAAATCACCTGGGGTGTGTGGGCTGCCTATAAATGTCCAACTGGTAGTACTGGTTGTTGTAAATGAAGCACCGCCGCCTCTTGAATATCGTGAAGTGCGCGTCGTCGCGCTGCGGGAGCAGGTTCAAATAATCCCGATGCGTCAACTGAGTCCTCACCTCCACCGACTGTTTATTCGTAGGGTGGAACTTCCTCAACGTGTGGATATAAGACCAGTGGCCCTTCTGACCGCGTTTCCTGAGCCTGACTTGGGCTTTACGGACATCGCTCTGCAAATAGTTGTGTACGACGTCGAAGTCTTGGAAGGCGGGGAAGGCAGAGTCTGGCGGCAGCGGCATTTTGACGAGGAACTTGCGTTTCTTCGAGTTGACGTTGAGGCGGTCGCCGGTGTCGATGCCGATCTTCTGGCAGACGCAGGCGATGAGCCGGTTCATCTTCTTGTCGAAGTCTGTGGAGTTGTCGATCACGTCGAAGTAGGGGTGGCCGATCCAGGCGGAGGCCGCATTGTAGTCCAGCTCGCGAGCCAGTTCTACGCCTTCCGACCGGCACGCGTGATCCTGAAAATAAATTTTAACATTATAAGAACCGTATACTATTTCTGCCTCTGACTTGCTTTGAAAGAATTGAATTGAATTGAAAGACATTTATTTGTTGCTATAACACACATACTTACAAAAAACAGACAAACATAGTAAAAAATTTACACAAAAACATAACAAATTTAAATGTGTGTGCTACAGCAATACAAAAAGGACACAGCTTTGGCTAATATATTTCTCTGGTAGTACAGAAAGGATCGTGCTCCTGCAGTGGAGACGTAAGGTATATATAAATAGGGGCTACTTGATGTTTTGTTTCCTAAATTAATGAATTTATTATTATAAAAAGTTTATCTGTAAAGAGATACATAGAAAAACATGTATAAGCCCAAAGCCCACGTTTAGAAAGATGACGGAGGTTCCAAGTTAATGTTTTTCTTTTACAAGAACTACGACCGGGGATGTTGCGGTAGTATGGTAGAAATAAAATCCCCGTTGGGTTATCGTACTGATAATAACACAATGGCACATTTATAGTTTAGATTTCATCAATCTTTCATCGTACATTTCAATTTCATAAAGATATAAAGTTGATTTGTACGACCTGCTAATGGATTTCTACACAAAGAGTAAACAATAAACACGTTGTCACGACACCGGCGAGCCATGTACATACATAGATGCTAAGTCGGTTAGCATAATGGCAGAAGTTTTTCAGGCGGCACGAGGTCGTCGCGTGCCCATTAAGTCTTGACGTGGTCGATCGCATTGTGTACAAAATAATCAGTAGAGGATCGACCTTGGCAAATTAATCCAGATTATGATGCTTTAAAACCGTCCAGACATTTTGCATTATTGGCAATGCTCTTTTTATCGTCTATATTACCGACGAAAAGATAACTCAATGTCAAAAACATTACTTTATATGTCGGTATTTACATGTCTATAGACACACTATGTAATCTTTCATCTTATGATTAGCGATTAAATTTAAAGCGATAAAGATGTTATCAAAGCGTTTTAAAATTTCTCTCGGATAAGGATAAATTATTGTGTAATTTCACAATCATTAAGGTCAGACTCTTATTTATATTTTTACAAATTGCTAAGTAATGTACGAGTATAATATGACTAACAAGTCCTATATGTTTATTTATTTATATAAAAATGTTTTATATTTTCCCTTATTTCTATTTTAGTGACTTTATAAATTTATTCAATGATCCATTGTTTTCTATATTATGAAAAAATATTTTAAAAATACATTTAAAGATGATTCTAAACAATCGTAGGTCTATAACCGCTGGGTAGGTACAAATTGCAATAAGTACATTATAAGATAAAACACTTAAATGTTATGATGTATCACATTGTAACCAACAGGACACGTGAAGTAACACATGTGGGGACGTATGACATATCGTAGTAGTACTCATACTGGAGTTATCACGTTTTCCATTGCACATTACTGCGACATAAAATAAAGCTAGTATACAATATGTTGTTTGTAGGCATGTGGACTAGGTCCGAAAAAATATTATTTAATATTATTTTCATTATTCCGCCAGTTAGATTATCCAAAAATAATCCTAACTAACATCATAAATGCGAAAGTGAGTTTGAATATTTGTTTGTTACCTTTTCACGCTTTATCTACATAACCAATCTTCTTGAAAAATCGCATACACAGTTAGGAGTACAGAGAAGGACATAGGCTACCTTTCATCCCGGAAAAATGTAATTTTTCCCGTGGGATACGCGAGCGAAGCCGCGGGCGAAAGCTAGTGAACCAATATTTTTCGGTTTATCTAAGTAGTAAAAATTCACAAAGATACAGCGCATCGAAGTTGCGAAATTTAAATGCACTGTATCTTTGACATTATTCGCTAATTGCTAATAAGAGAAAAGAAAATATACGCATACAATATTTTTTAATAACCTACTTGATAAGCAAAAAAATTGTTTATTCGACATCACCAATTTGTTTAAATATTCCCGATCTATCTATCTTGTATAGTGCTTCAATGCGAAGACTATTTTGTAAATAATACCCACGTATCGACTAATATGGGTAGTTGCCCATTAAATTTGATATTATCTCTATGGTACGTCCATGATTATCTCTTATCTGATTAGGAAAATCTTATAGCGGTTATTATTATGACAATATTGTCCAGTAAAATTGATATTGTGAGGAACCGTTTAGAAGTAATTAATAAAGAAGTCTATTTCGATTGTTATTGTGAGGAACTTTTTAGAAGTAATTAATAAAGAAGTCTATTTCGATTGTTATTGTGAGGAACTTTTTAGAAGTAATTAATAAAGAAGTCTATTTCGATTGTTATTGTGAGGAACTTTTTAGAAGTAATTAATAAAGAAGTCTATTTCGATTGTTATTGTGAGGAACTTTTTAGAAGTAATTAATAAAGAAGTCTATCTCGAGGCCAATTTTTGCAACACCAATGAAAACAGACATAAGGGAACGGCGAGGAAGATGATGATGAACAGAAAATGACTACACTTATTTTGTTTTGCAAAAATAAATAAATTGCTATTTTTTTCTGAATACGGTAGTTTACTTCCAAAGTTCCAACACATAAATTAGGGCAATGCGAAATAACGTTTCTTTTAACAACTGTACTTTGTAACTTGCAAGACAAACGTTTGTGACAGTTGCCAACAAAAACGAGTAACTAACACATAACACGTCGTGACTATTTACGATCTCCTAGATTGAGGTACTTGCTTCTTTTAATTCTCATCTCAATAGACAAATTGGGCATTTTTATTTTTGGTCATCTTTTATTTTTGGACATTAGTATTGAAAGGGTTAAGACACATCTGTCAGCACGGAACAGCATTTTCCTATACTGCTATTCTTTTCTGTCGCTCAGAACCGTCATTTGCTAGAGCGAGAGAGAGCGGTGGAATTCGGCAGCACCGTCGATTCCGCGGCGTATCAAACTTTCCTGTTGTCACCTAAAATTAAGTGTTACTGCATTTAGTAGAATAACGTACTATACATTATTCAATCCGGTTGACGGCCATTTTCTGGCAGACTGACAAATTTACTTCTGTAATTAGTTTCATGAGGCGTTTCACTCAAGAACTATGCTTAATATTTTGTCTTCATTCATTTAAACAAAGATGGAGGTGAGAGTGTATCTTAAGAATATTAATAAACATTGCCAAGCTTCACTTTACATCATATTAGGGTTGCCAGCTTCTAAAATAAAAAAGCCTAACTCTGATTTGAATAAAGCCTTAAAAGCCGGTAATGGCGGAGCGAGATCAAAGTGGGCGGAAAAATTTGGCGAGGCCTAAAAAAAGGTTATCCGCTGTGTCAAAAAGCCTAACAAAACCCAGACAGGACAGGCACGACCCGAAAAAGCCAAACATGTCTGGCTTAAGCCAGACTGATGGCAACTTACTTAAGATTAAAAAATATTTATATTTGCTAAGGGTCAAAAACCGCAATGTCAAGTACGAAAGACAAATAATATAAATAAGTGTAGTTTTTCTCAGTTGGTAATTGGCAGTACTGGCACTATCTCTGTATAATTTCAAACTCTGCATAAAATACTGTGCTAATTTAATAATTATCTACTAATTTTACGTTGACGACGCAACAATAAACATAAATTCAGCATCAATAAAATGTTGAACTGGTTTTTCTCACAGAAACATTTCCATGCGGTATCTAATTAAATATCTGATAGTTATCAGCTGATAGTGTTGATATAATAAAGTCGTTATCTTAAGCTCGCGCCGACGTAGACCACATGTGATTGTATCATCACAATTATGTTTTGTAAACTGTCTTTTTACGCTATTCAAAGTTGCTGGGCACGTGGATAGACATGCTATTGCATATATATTTATATTTTATAAATACCGAGTATCTAATATATATATATATATCCTGTTATGAAAATACCTTAGTTACGCTTACGCACACAATGAAAATGTCATGGATAGTTGGAGCACTGCAATCATTCAGTAAGATTTTTATATAAATTTCTATGTAAACAAAGTCTTGATATTTATCCTAAGTATTTTCAAAGCATGCTGTTTATGATTTGCCAGCGAGATCGTGTCGTGATGCTAAGTCATTAATGCAGTTGTACTGAAGTGAGTGATGTTAGATGTAACTTGTGCACTCCATGAATACATTATTGAATTTTATCTCGAAGTCACAAGGTTCATTTAATTTTTTATGCACATACAAAAGGTCTTGGCCATTATAGCATTTTCTGCTTGGACCAATCAGAGATAGAAAATAGATTGACATCATAAAGTGTCACATCGATAAAGTGTAGTTACTACGTTGAAGGTATGCGATTTGTCTCAATGCCCAGTAATTTGATTGCCTGTCACTTTCATTACGAAACAAGATGCAAAAAGAGTTGCTCACTGTAGTGATAAGTGACAGAAAGCACAGAGTAGTAATATACTACGTAAGAAAGATAGACGATAGTCATCCAGATATATTTATATGTCTATGTTATATATCTATTTATATATCATCATCATTTCTTTTTTAGTCTCCACTGCAGGAGCACGACCCTGTCTGTACTACCAGAGCCATATATTAGCCAGAGAAGTCAAAGGATTTAGCCTACACTCTCCACTAAGGCCAGATGGGTTGGAGAGGTCTCACTGTATTTTTAGTAAGTTTTGTTTAGCTTGTGTTTCGTAAGTCGCCTTCTACGACATCCACGGGAAGACTTGGAGTGGCCTTGTTCTACTCTGCCGTGAACCACACGGATATTTATATATATGAAAACAATTTTATATTAAATGTTTAATAGTTTATTCTTATATACGTATAACTATTTGCTTTTGGTCGCGTTTGTTACTTTATCATAACAGCCACACATATTTCCTGCTTGGTCTAATGGTTGACCTGGAGATAATGATATAATGTTTTTAACCCCCGACAAAAAAGAGGGGTGTTTGCTAGTGTTTGTCTGTCTGTGGCATCGTAGCACTCGAAAGGATAGACTGATTTCGATGCGGTTTTTTTTTACGTGAAAGCAAGCTCCCTTGCGGTGGTTCTTAGCTAGCTGTTTGCTGAAAATCGATTCAGCCGTTAAAAATTATTGGGGGTTAATGCTTGAAAGTAAGGGCTTTCTCTAGCCAATCATAGATGACGCTACGGATATCAAGTCGTATCGGTAGTTCCGCAACTCATCACTAGATGGCGTTCTTGACAATCGGAGGTTTTTTTAATTTGCCTAGCAAATAAACTTGTTAACTGCACAATAAAATGTATTAGCCCGTATTACAGATTTAATTTGTCAATTTAAAAAAATATTGCAAAATTCTTTTCCAGCAAGTACTTACTTTTTAACCTATCTGACACATTGAGTCATCATCATCATCCGAGCGTATTCCCGGTTGCATCGTCAGCGGTTACGCTTCAGAGCCCGGGGTCCGCTACCTTACCTAGGTGATTTGACGAGGTTACTGGTTTTTACACAGAGCGACTGCTGTCTGGCCTCGGCAACCCAAAGGGTAGACCAGAACCAATCCTTGGATAGGTACAAACGCTAGATGGCGTTCGGGACCAACATCATTACGTGCCTTCCGAAGCACGGAATCATCTTTCTTTCCGGATAATCAGGTGATTCAAGCCTGCAATATCCTAACCAGACTGGAAACAACTTTTTCACAAAGTATGCTTCCCATTGGGATTTGAACCCATGACCTCCGGATCACAAGGCAAACACCTTGACCACTGGACCGCGGAGGCAGTAAATCAAAAATCTGACACATTGAGTATTGAAGTATAATTTATGTTATCTTGATTGTCTCAACAAGCCGCATTAATAGCAGACAGGTCCTATAGCAATCAATCAAAGTGAATACCAACACGAGATGTAACAAATATTCTAGACTCGGAAAAGCTTGATACTCGACAAGCATGTGATTGTCTTATTGACGACTAATGACTAATGCATGTGAATAAATATTTAAGCATCATCATGTCATATTGCCCTTTAAGATGAACGCAGACTTGGGCCGCACCGCAAGCGCCGCAGTAGCCGCATTTGATTTCTTTATATGAAGTTATATGTAACCTCGCACACCTACCCGCGCCGCAGTCGCCGAAAATGACTACGGCGACTGCGGTGCGGTGCGGCTCAAGTCTGCGTTCACCTTTATCTGTAACTTAAGGGCTTGTGTCCACGAGGACGGTTCCTACACGGCACGGGCGCCGCGTCTGCTTCATGTACACTGTATGGAGCTCCTTACATACGGCGCATTGCCGGGGAGAAACCGTGCTCATCAACACAAGCCCTAAAGGTTCTTAGATAGTCCGACATACAATATCGTTAGGTCGCCAAGAACGACGACGTCAGAGTACGTCAGACTTGTATCGTTAATCATTATTGTGAAATCGTAATCCTATTCTCTAGTCTAGATGATGTAAATCCTATTCTCTTGTACAATAACATTGCATTATATTTAAAACGTACATTATATGCAAATTGCACGCACGCTTATTTTAATTGATAAGTAGACACGATCGATGAATCATATATATACAGGGTTACTGTTACCTAACGCATAACATGAAAAAAAAATCGGCTTCCCATACATATCAGCACTCAGCTAAATGGATTTTATATGGAGACGATTTTTTTTTTAATTTTTCTATAATGGTTTTTATGGGAAGTAGTTCAGTATCATGGATTGAACTTGCACCAAAAAGGTCATGCGGTAGATACCAGTAACCCTGTATAGTTTTGATAAATAATTGTGGTGGATCGCCATAAACTTTACGCCGACAGAACGATATCGATCATGTCGTTGTGCTATAATTAGGAAACTGGCATATTGACATTGCTTGATATTTGGCGCTTATAGTCGAAAAACCTATACCTATTGTGAAGACGATCAAAAAGATTTTTAAGAATGATGTCGAAGAAACGTCTTAAATGTGCTACCATCGGCTCGCATTTCTGATAACAGCTTGACGTCAGAAATGTGACATCTTATTTGATGCTGTCAAGACATAGCTACACGTTTAGAACTGGACTGGTACCATCTGTCAGCACGGAACAGCATTTTCCTATGCTGCTATGCTATCCTTTTCTGAAGCTCAGAACTGTCATTTGCTAGAGCGAGAGAGAGCGACGGAACGCCGCGGAATCGGCGATGCTGCCGCATTCTGTCGCTCTCTCTCGCTCTAGCAAATGGAGGTTCTGAGTGACGTCCCAGTTCTATATTTCATACAAATCCCATAAAAAAAATTTTGTTTTGATGTTTAGAAATAAACGGGCAACTGCGAGTCGGACTCGTACATGAAGGGTTCCGTACCTCCGTACAATGTTTTAAAACGCTGAAAAAACAGGTTTTTGGTATGACGACCCCCTAATTTTCAATTTTTTTTTATTTTTAATATTTGTTGTGATAGCGGCCACAGTAATACATAATCAGTGAAAATTTTAGGTGTCTAGCTATTACGGTTCAAGAGAGCTCTGTGATAGACGGACAGACCGCGGAGTCTGAGTAATAAGGTCCCGTTTGCACCCTTCGGGTACGGAACCCTAAAAAGTATCTGATTTGTCTTGTGGAAACTGGCGGATTACATACCTCAGTAGAGTAGAAGTCTTCAGCGCCATTTGCAGCAGTCACCATGTGCACGATTTGGTTGTACCGGTTGTCCCGCAACTCCACGCTGTTCAAGTTGTTAGCCGCTAACATCGCCTCCCACTTCTCTTTTGATATAACTGGAAATATGTATTTTCCAATGTTATTTTAAAATAAACGGGCAAGTACGAGTCCGACTCGTACATGAAGGGTTCCGTACCACCATACAATGTTTTAAAACGCTGAAGAAACACGTTTCTTGTATGACGACCGCCTTTAATTTTTAACTTTATCTTATTTTTAGTATTTGTTGTTATAGTAGTCATAGTAATACATAATCTGTGAAATTTTCAAGTATCTAATTAATGCCATTATAAAGATCTAGTTAAAAACGCTGAAAAAACACATTTTTTGTATGACGACCCCCTTTAATTTTCAACTTTTTTTTATTTTTAGTATTTGTTGTTATAGCGGCCACAGTAATACATAATCGGTGAAAATTTCAAGTGTCTCGCTATTACGGTTCAAGAGGTAGAGCCCTGTGACAGACGGACAGACGGACAGACAGCGGAGTCTCAGTAATAGGGTCCCGTTTGCACCCTTCGGGTACGGAACCCTAAAAACATAATTTATGTTATGATACAGTTAAATATATTTTAGGCAAATCGAATAGTAGAACTATGAGGAGAATAGAATACTTTGAGGTTTGATAGATATCTGTTTTTTCGAGTTAATTAAACTGAAGCTTTCTGTATCTACATTTGGTATTACTACTAAGTATATCCGTTCCTAAACCAAGCCATCATTAAAGCACACACACGCAGGAGATCATTAAAAAAATTACAACTTGCGCGAAGTCGACAACAGAAGTGGCATATTCAATAGATGAACTATGTACTTAAGCAAATGTGTATTACTAGACTCATAGAATCGTATGAGGTACATACGAATTAGTAGTAGTTAATAGTAAATGTCAATTCATCACACGAATCGAATTTATTACAATGTTGTATGTGCTCAATTTTCTAATAGTTTTGCTTTGCCAACATATAATGTAGAGTGAACTTCTGGCATTAGGTGATATTGTTCGTGTGAGTGACCTCTATAACTCGAACTGAGTTCGCGGCAAACCCTAAAATACTAATGACATAACTCAAAAGATATATATATTTTTTAATCTAATGATCCGTCACGGTATACACATTTAACAGACCATCAGAAGTTTTTTCCACTTAGTTTCGAACATATATTCCTTGAATATCTCCATTATTCAATTAAGCACCATTATTTAACGTAAATTTTGTAATTATTCGAATGAGTGTAACATTTTTTTGGTTAAAAATAACGTGAGACATTTTGCAAATATGCGATAAACGAGTAAATCACGTAAAAATGTTTCGAACTTACCGGAGGCCTTCCTCAGGGCGAATGTGACTTGCGAGTCGCGACGCATACACGAATTGCGGCTCAGGCCATCTTCGTGTACGCGGTAGTAGCTGACTTTTTACGTGAGTTAGGTACCCGTTTATCGCATATTAATAAACGTAACATTATTTCGAACTAATATACATATAGTGCTTTAAAATATGTACACCTATTATACTGACCTACAACTGTAAATAAAAGTAAACACTACGCAGCATTGTACTTAAGGGTTGGATCTCATCAAACAGACAGACTGAAGCGTTCCGTCGCGCTCTCTCTCTCTCTAGCAAATGACGCTTCTGAGCGACAGAAAAGGATAGCAGCATAGGAAAGTGCTGTTCCGTGCTGATAGATGAGATCCAACCCTAAAGGTGTACTGTACAATAGACTTACATGCACTAGCGTCCATCGCCCCCCGGTCGCATATGATGAGGCAGTTCCTTTGACACGTCCTACCGAGTTCAAAGAATGTGTTTTCAATCTGAATCATGGTCAACAACAGATTTTCTTGGAATTTCGTGGCTGTAACAAGGAGAAATCGTATTGTAAATCAAATTAAATTGTGTGACGTTGGTTGTAGGGCATAGCCTGTACAATAAAGAGTACCAATTGTACTTTACTGTACCAATAAAGGGTAGATAACGCGTGGTCTCGCTCGCACATATTGAAGTCAGTAATATACGATCGACAACAGCATGTTCTTAAGTTTCTATTATAATAATTATTTTCGAGATGCTGCGGGTACGACATGTTTATTTATATTATGTAAACAATATATCATGAACTCAAACATACTATATCTTGACAAAATTTATAATTTTTAAAGATACATTATACGCTGTCAAAACATGAAAAAGTGTAAACGAATATGATATGTGTATTTTGTATAAAAATATAGTGTTAATGCATTCGATGACTGATTGAATTAAATAAAGCGTCCGAAGTAAAAGGACAGTCAGGTCAAACAATATAGCCAGACTTTCTAGAACAATAACCTTTACTTCGCGAATTGAAAGGAAGCCAAGATCGCACGTGGTTATAAGAGATAAATCGTCTACAAAATTTGGACAATTCAAGCTTCCATGATATGACGTCAAGTGAATTTTAAGAGCACGCATTATACAATACTTCTTTGTACTGGTTTATGACGTCACTACACGCTAATGTGATAATGTCAACGAACTGTAGCGATGTAATAAATGTGCTAAAAACTAACGTTAATATTACGGTCAGGACATAAACTGTAAAATGTTTGCACTTCGTCATGAATTTGTCGACCTCCGTGGCGCAATGGTTAACACGGTAGTCCGCCATCTGGGTTCGATCCCCAGCCAGGCCAAGATGGAAAATGGTCTTTTTTAAACGGGTAGTATTTAAACGCAAATCAAAATTACTGATTGCACAGCAAAATACTCAACTGAAAATATTACTAAACAAACTGCAATTTATATTTGTGGCGTAGTAAAATGGATAGAACTTTCCTAGCACTCGCCGGCCGGGCCGCTGCTGCGGCACGCTCGCTTCGCTCGCTCGGCTCGTGCGTGTGTTAGTCACAGTTCTAACATAACCTAAACTATAGGTTTGCAACCTAGTAAATTTGATGTGCAGTCAGTATTTATGATGAGATTGTTAATTTATTTGATATAAAAAAGTATTTAAATGGCAAGATTAAATTGATGGTATGATTATTTATTTGATGTGCAATTAATAATAACCCTTTATTAATTACTTCTAAACGGTTACTCACAATAACAATTTTACTGGATAATATTACTAAACAAACTGCAATTTATATTTGTGGCGTAGTAAAATGTATAGAACTTTCCTAGCAATCGCCGGCCGCTGGCGCGGCACGCTCGCTTTGCTCGCTCGGGTCGTGCATGTCTTGGTCGCAGTTCTAACATCTTCTTCTTCGTCTAAGCGCGTTCCCGGTTGCATCCTCAGCTGTGCTGCTTCGGAGCCCGGGGTGGGCTTTCCCGCTTTTTCTTCTCCAAATATAAAATGCATGTCAATGGTCACCCAAGGATGCCAAAGACTTTGCAAAATGGAGAAGAAATAGCCTATAGAAATATATTTCCGACCGGCCGCCTGCCTGACGTCAACCCTACTTGGGAATGAATTGTAGCACATGTTTGTGCTTAGTCCTTTAGTCGCCTCTTACGACATCCACAGGAAGAGATGGAGTGGTCCTATTCTAACCCGAAACCACACGGGTCGCAGTTCTAACATAACCTAACCTATAGGTTTGCCCTAACCTAGTAAATTTGCTGTGCAGTCACAGTATTTATGAGATTGTTGATTTTTTTGATGTGCAATTAATAATGTCCCTTTTTAAACTATCCTGAGCCTGGAGTGTTTATCTTACAGGATTATTTTGAACCTCGTAGCTATTATTCAGGGAAAGTACTCTTAAAGCGAAATGAAAAATACATATTCTGTCATGTCATACGTATTTTGTTTCATAATAAAAACCAAAGATGAAGAAAAAAAAATTTACAAAAATTGACAAAAGGTAAGTCTTTTCTTCACGGTTTTGTGTTCTTATTTGTGAAGAATTCGTAATGAGACTAACGATATAGGGATCACCGTGGCCACATACTAATCAAAGATGCTTTGAAGTTGAAGCCACACTAAAACCATTTCCACTCGATAAGAAGATTTCTTTTACTGTATAAAATATCAAGCGTACAGTACATGATTATATAGTTTTAGACGAATTGTTCCTTATGCTACTATTGATATTATATAACTTATATACAAGCTATGAACTCAAATTGAAATGTAAACACTAGCACTGATTTTGTTATTTTATATCAAATCAATAATACTGCAATCGTAACGGTAGCAATAGCAGCAAAGTATCGATTATACAGTGGTATAATAAAATCTTTCTTTAGCATTATTACTCCTGGACTGATTTCTAATAAGTTATCACTTATCAGACTTATTGAATGCCCAGCTTCACCACAATTAGATAAAACTGATCAGACTGTTACGAAGCAAAATAATCTTTTCAACTAATTGGACAGACACTGACACTACCCCCTTGTAAAAGGTCATTCATTCGACTTATATCATAAGGTCATGACTTTCTGATTAAATATATCTATTTAATTCTAAGTTATTTTTTTTTGTCGTTGTACCTTCAGAGGTCATTATGAAATAAATTATTATTGTAATGAAAACAAATATTTAATTAAGTATCTATTTAAAATTTACATTAGTAAAAATGTAGGTATTTTAAAATTATCCGGCTACGAATGATCTAAATAAAGCTATACGAATAATCGTTTAACTTTCTACAGTTAATCAAAAATAATTTAGTTATTTTAATGTAGATTTAAACTAAATTTTATTTTTATCATCATCTTTCTGGGTATTCTTTTGAATCATCATCATCATCATCAGGTCTAGTCTTCACAGCAGGAGGTCAGAGGATTTGGCCTACACTCTCCACGCTGGCTGGGTTGGAGAGGACTTTTAAATAATTCATTTCAAATGAAGATACGCTAAAGCGATCACATCCTATATGTATGATACACGCGGCGAATTCATGTAAGATCGTAAATGTATGGCAAACATATGTAATAAACTATAAATCACCAATTTTCGCTCCATCCCAAATATCACGAGTCTGCCTTGCTCGAAAAACCATTATCACGTTGCAAATCACTGTTAATGACCAAGACACATCCCATATAAACGTTTACCATATTATTGCTGTCAGAGATCAACGCATTATATCTAAATTTTAATTTACAATCGAGTCAACATGAATAACAAATTACTTGTAATAAAGTTATGTACATTAAAAAACGCAAACTTTATGGAAATATGACATAGATTACTACGTTGTATAGCAAAGTAATGTATATGAGACGTTGATCGGCAAAATAAACGGTGTTATGTCTAGGTAGTAACGTAAACATTATTAAATGGGCCAAAATGTCGAATAAGCAGATTATCAAATTACACGAATGGTTATCAATAAGACTGTGGTTTATGAAACGAAAACATCATAACTTTCAACTATTAAAGTGTTAATATTAAAAATTACTTAAATTCCAATTTAAATTCGTAATATTCTCTCCATTCAGGGGTTATCTAATTGTGTAGAAACATACGTATGTTGGCATGGTGTTCGACAAAGATGACTACTTACTCGTACATTACATAGTTATTACGCTTAATATAGGGTAATTTTCGAGCTATTGTCGGTTCAGGCGACTAATTTCGTTCAAAACTAGTTCGAAAGAATCACGTACCGCACGTGTGTGAACCATGCGTCTTTCTTAATCTCACATTAGTATAAAAATATATGCGTCTGTTGTATGATTCAGACGTAGTTGAAATAAATTACTTAGCTACAGTAATTTACTGTACGAGGGCCACACCGAAAAGATCGGGAATAGAAAAAAGTAATATAATAATGTTTACTTTTATTGTTTTTCGAAGTATTCTCCGTGACAGTCAATGCACTTTTGCATTCGATCAAACCAATTATTGAAACAGTAATTCCAGTCTGAAGTGGATACAGTCAAAACAGCTGATTTGTATGCTTCGACCGCCTCTTCTGGGCCGTGAAACCGTTGACCACGTAGCATATCTTTAATTCTTGGGAATGTAAAATAATTATTGGGGCTCAGGTCAGGGCTATACGGAGGATGGTCCATCAACTCCACGTTTTCCAGATTTAAAAACGCGCTTGTTTTGCGTGCGGTATGTGAGCTCGCATTATCGTGGTGAAGGATTATACGACGATTCGGATTAATTTTACGAAGTTCTCTTATGACTTCCGGCAAACAAGCTGTTGTGTAGGTACCAATCAGCAGTAACCGTCCTTCGTTCTTGTAAAGGAATCGTAGCCACATGACCAGTTTTCGATACAAACGAAGCGACCATTTTTTTCGACACGCTGCGTGAGCAATAACTTTTGTTGGCTTGACCTCACCCTCGAAGACCCAAACTGCCGATTGATGTTTTCTTTCGGGCTCATATGAATAAATCCACGATTCATCCCCAGAGACGATATTGTAAACTGCATTAGAGCTCCCTCTATTGAACCGTTGCAGAGCAGACCGACACCAATTAACACGAGCCGACTTTTGTTCCTCGGTCAAATGGTGGTGCACCCAGCGTGAAATTAACTTCTTGACACCCAGTTTATCATGTAAAATGGTCTGAATGGCTGTCATACCAATGCTGAGAGAAACGCGAATCTGCTCGTATGTCACATGTCTATCTTCTTTTATTAATTGGCGTACAGCATCGATGTTATCTTGTGTTACCGCTGTTTTTGGCCGACCAGTAGAAGGTACTGTGGTAAGAGAGGAACGTCCACGACGAAACTCGGAATACCAACGATATATAGTCGTTTTAATAGGTGCTTCAAGTTCATAAATAGAAACAAGCTCGGCGAGACATTATTCTTGAGATAAACCTCGACGAAAGTTATGAAAAATTATTGCACGAAAATTTTCCCGCGTAAGCTCTATTTTTCTCACCGACTTGTCAAATTCAAATGGTCAATGCTCTTTTCTTTTTTACTTTATTTAAAATTCAAAAATGGAATTGTGTTCGAAATAATACTCTCCCTCGTACTTATACAAATACGAGGGCCACACCGAAAAGATCGGGAATAGAATACTTAGGAATAAATTAGAGTAAAACCTTTTTGGTGTTTGAAATGTAGTATTATTTCGAACACAATTCCATTTTTGAATTTTAAATAAAGTAAAAAAGAAAAAGTTTTGACCATTTGAATTTGACAAGTCGGTGAGAAAAATGGATCTTACGGGGGAACATTTTCGTGCAATAATTTTTCATAACTTTCGTCGAGGTTTATCTCAAGAATAATGTCTCGCCGAGCTTGTTTCTATTTATGAACTTGAAGCACCTATTAAAACGACTATATATCGTTGGTATTCTGAGTTTCGTCGTGGACGTTCCTCTCTTACCACAATCCCTTCTACTGGTCGGCCAAAAACAGCGGTAACACAAGATAACATCGATGCTGTACGCCAATTAATAAAAGAAGATAGACATGTGACATACGAGCAGATTCGGGTTTCTCTCAGCATTGGTATGATAACCATTCAGACCATTTTACATGATGAACTGGGTGTCAAGAAGTTAATTTCACGCTGGGTGCCCCACCGTTTGACCGAGGAACAAAAGTCGGCTCGTGTTAATTGGTGTCGGTCTGCTCTGCAACGGTTCAATAGAGGGAGCTCAAATGCAGTTTACAATATCGTCTCTGGGGATGAATCGTGGATTTATTCATATGAGCCCGAAAAAAAACATCAATCGGCAGTTTGGGTCTTCGAGGGTGAGGTCAAGCCAACAAAAGTTATTCGCTCACGCAGCGTGTCGAAAAAACTGGTCGCTTCGTTTGTATCGAAAACTGGTCATGTGGCTACGATTCCTTTATAAGAACGAAGGACGGTTACTGCTGATTGGTACACAACAGTTTGTTTGCGGGAAGTCATAAGAGAACTTCGTAAAATTTATCCGAATCGTCGTATAATCCTTCACCACGATAATGCGAGCACACATACCGCACGCAAAACAAACGCGTTTTTAAATCTGGAAAACGTGGAGTTGATGGACCATCCTCCGTATAGCCCTGACCTGAGCCCCAATTATTATTTTACATTCTCAAGAATTAAAGATATGCTAAGTGTTCAACGGTTTCACGGCCCAGAAGAGGCGGTCGAAGCTTACAAATCAGCTGTTTTGACTGTATCCACTTCAGACTGGAATTACTGTTTCAATAATTGGTTTGATCGAATGCAAAAGTGCATTGACTGTCACGGAGAATACTTCGAAAAACATTAAAAGTAAACATTATTATATTATCTTTGTACTTTTTTCTATTCCCGATCTTTTCGGTGTGGCCCTCGTAATCGTCGATTATCGCTAAAATGATTTGCTGAAGCTAATACTTATAGAAGTAATCGTCGATTCAATATTGAAGTATCCAATTTAAAAAAAAACTGACAGCGTACAATACAACTGAACTCATTATTTTCGCATTGACATGTAACAGACAGGGGATTGAAGTATTTTTCAGTAAATTCGTGCATAATAAGCCGCCAAGAGAACGGCAGATGAGTGATAGGTTTCACCTCAAATGAAGGGCTGACTTGAGCCTCGGGCTTTATTTTAAATTTTATTATTCATTTCAGTATTTTGGTGTTCAGCCGGGAGCCGCCACGCCACGCGGTGCGACTTCGGCCGTTTTATTTTCAGCACCTTGCCAATGAACTTGAGATGTGGACTTCATCACGATTTCCATGTCTTGTTATTTGATTATTGATTTACATCATTTCATCACAATGCTCGGAACAATATCTAAATTAAAAATATGTATGTATGTATGTATATATTATGTACGATTTTTAGGGTTCCGTACCCGAAGGGTGCAAACGGGACCCTATTACTGAGACTCCGCTGTCTGTCCGTCTGTCTGTCCATCAGTCACAGGGCTCTATCTCTTGAACTGTAATAGCTAGACACTTGAAATTTTGGATTCGTCGCTTTTTGTCAGAAACGCAACTGGTCAGATAAGCATCTCGTCATCTCTCAGGATAGACTCGCAACTTGTCAGATACTCAACTCGACAGACACACATCTTGTCAGAAACGCAACTTGTCAGAAACGCAACTCGACAGATATTTGAAGTTATTCACCCAGATTGACGAAAGCATATGGGTAAAAGCTTGTATATATACTAACACACAAAAACTGTACAATTCTGACAATACTAGCCCCGGCTTCGCCCGTGGTACATACGAGTACACTAACCTTACTAACACTCAGGGGTCTATCCAACGGTGAAAGAATTTTTGATTTTTGAAATCGGCCCATTAGTTCCTGAGATTAGTGCATTCAAACAAACACTCTTCAGCTTTATTATATTAGTATAGATAGTATAGATTACAAATCGATAATTTCCTGTTTTTGAAGTCGGTTAAAAAGTCAAATAAAAGGGTAAATAATAATCAGTGCCCTTTAATAAACACTCAATATCAAATAACAACTGCACTAAGCATATAAAACAATGTAAATTATTTTTATGATTTTTGCATGGTTTGTCTACCTTGTACTTACGCGCTAGGACTGGCGTGGAAAATATAGTAATTATCAAAAAATCAAATCAATGGTAATTGGGATATCAGGTAATAAAAATATCTCGATAGGTAGGTACTATAGAGGTATAGAAAAATGTCCGTAAAACCGATAAATTGAGATGAGAGTTACTATCGTAGATTGATAAATTATAAAGAAGTTGCCATCATTTATTAACTAATTAGTTTACTGCTTTTGTTTAGCATGATAATTTTACAATGGAAAAATAAAATTACTGTGGAAAATATTAAGATTTCTGTTTTTTAATGATGAAATGTATAAAATAGGAAATATTAAATTACTTCATTTTACTAGTTGCACACCTATATGTATAATGACTTCAGTTTTTAAATTCTATTTATTAATTGACTGTCGAGTCGAGATGCATATCTGTCGAGACGCGCATCTGTCAAGTTGCGTGTCTGTCGAGTTGCGTTTTTGACGAGTTTCAAATCTGACGAGATGCGTTTTCTGGCGAAATGAGTATCTGACCAGTTGCGTTTCTGACGAAAAGCGACGAATCCGAAATTTTCACTGATTATGTATTACTGTGGCGGATATAACAAATACAAAAATTAAAAAATAGTTAAATATTAAAGGGGTCGTCATACAAGAAACGTGTTTTTTTCAGCTTTTTTAAATTGATCTTCATAATGGCATTAACTAGATACTTGAAATTTTCACCAATTATGTATTACCATGACCACAATAACAACAAATACTAAAAATAAAATAAAGTTAAAAATTAAAGGGGGTCGTCATACAAGAAACGTGTTTCTTCAGCGTTTTAAAACATTGTACGGTGGTACGGAACCCTTCATGTACGAGTCCGACTCGCACTTGCCCGTTTATTTTTTTTATAAATGTGAGGGGCGTGAGTTCGAATCTCTTAATTCTCTTCAATTTTTCATCAGATATCTTTTTATTTGCTTTTGAGAAGTACGTAAATTAGATAACCAGCGGAAAAAAACTAAAGCAAAACCGACAATTTATAAGTGAAAAATATATCCGTAAGCAATGACGGTAGATGCGAGGTCAGCTGAGCACGACAAATATTTATGGCATTTGAAAATTAACTATACAATACTTGGGTATATTACCTATTGCATCAGTTCCTATCACTTATGTATTTACTTAATTATATTTTGATTATAAATTATTAATCTAATGTCATGTGGTTGTAACCTTTTTTTTCACCTTGTACATCTTCATACATAAAATACTAAAATACATACACAACTATACATACAGGTATCATAATATAACACAATGTTTTAAACGATTGACGACGACCAAAAATATACGTATAAAATAATTAAAATTATCAATTGGTATGAAAATACGACACAATTTTCAGATACCGCTTGATTAAATAACCATGCGACCATGAACTTCTTTACAGAAATAAAACCAACCATTGTTATCAACTTTTCATTTACGTATGGTGAGCCAGAGCCACAATTTACATATAGTAAAGGTGCTAGACACAGTTTTGTTCCATTATACATAATTCGAAAAACAAACGAAAATAAAATTTACACGGAAACTAATTAGAGTAAGCAAAATAAGATCAAGGCGACTTGTAAAGAAAATGTCTTCCTGTTTTTTTTCTAGGCTAGATTAAAGTTTTGTTTCGAATTGATTAACGATTCAGATGTTACAGTTCCTGTAATTGAATTGCTGAAGGCCAAGGGCGGGTCTTCGTGCAGTCATACATACATAATGGAATACAAGTTTCATAGCGACAACGGAAACTATTACTATTGGTAAGGGTAGATAAGGCAGGCCCCACATCATGGCGGGCTATTATCGTAGATTACCTATTTACGCGTACAATTTAATACCAACAAACATTTTATTTTTATTATTATACCACGTAAGTATAATAATCGTAAAATACCGGTTATATCTAGTTTCTTGTTTGATTAAGTTAAGTAGCGAGGGGTCACTTCATTGATAAACAAATGTTATACAATTGTTTTCGGCGAGACGTAATGTCATTCACATTGTCAAATATAAAACAAAGGGGCTGAACTATGAAAAATGTAAAATTCAATACATTTAGATTCCATATATTAGAGATAACGAGGAAGCGGTTTATTTCGGCATCGCGTGTTTCGTTCCGACGCGACGTCAAAGTATTGTCAAGTTTCGTGAGCTGAACGAATTTACATTAGTCATTGAAGACAAATTATGCCTTTTATTTCATTCCGTTTTCATAATATTTAAACTACAATAAAGGCAACGTTGAATATTCCAATATATCTTACTGAACACGAAATGATAGTCGGAATGGCTGAAGTCGTATGCTTAAAAGCGAAAGAAAAAGCAATAAAAGCGCGTTTCACATGTGTGTTTACTGGTTCTTGCCACTACCAACTTTGTACAACATAAACTTCGTGATATTTTAATGTACTTATTTGATTTATCGGTGACAAAGGTGATTTTATTAGGTGCTGCCCTGGCCACACTTGAGGACCTGTTAGCACGTGGAAAGAATGACACGTTGCTTTATCATAACAAAACAAGTTATTTCTAGAAGGAAATTTCTAGAAATGTTTAGTTTTATAGTTTATGTACAAATACATAATATAAAATAAACATATTTTCAGCTTTTGGCAAGAGTACCGTGGACGTTGCCCAACACGCCTCCGGTGACGTCAAAGCACAAACCATGGCTCCTCGTTTCATACCTTCGCCGCAGCTGACGAATACTATTGTCTTGAGTCCGTCTGTATCAATGAATAATGAACTGTCAGTTCAAGCCTTAACGAAACATTTCCAACTTTTATATTCGAAATAAAATTTATGGAAAGGCTTTTTTTACCATTGATAATGTTTTGATTTTTGATGATTTGTGTTCCCGTGTAAGTAAAAGACCTTTAAATTAGTTCCGCTTGTGATAAACATCATGCCTCTTAATTTATTAATGTTCGCTATATCATATTAGAAGTTGCAGCCACCTCCAATCCTCACATGTTCGAATTTTAATAAACAGGTATATTTAGCCGGAAATTAAAGAAATAATAAAATAACTACATCGTAATTCCCGAGGGGATTAATTAAGTTAGTTATTTTAAAACTTTAACTAAACACTTAAACCGGTTAAGTTATATCTCAGGTGTGCATTCTGTGCATATAATACTTATCAATTATAGTGATGATGATAACGAAAACATTAAGTGATTGTCCACGAACACGTTCTAAAAACTAACGAGATAAAATATTGTGAAACGCTTTTCTAATTGGGTCTCACATTATGAAGATGACGAGAATAATTATAATACCTAGGTAATTATTATTTTTTTAGCAAAAAACAACCGATTTCGTTTTCTATGAGGAGTTACTTTCATATCTCCAAAGTTCTTCATCATGTCTTTATCAAATGAATATGAGACCAACTTGGTAGTAAAGGCTTTTAAATAATAAAATAAACCGGCCAAGTGCGAGTTAAACTCGCGTGGAGAGGGTTCCGTACAATTGATTGAATTCTTATAGGTTTTCCTGTAATCTACAAGCAATGAACTATATTTTTAATTTTTCAAATTTTAGGCTCAGTAGTTTCGGAGATCAGGGGGGGGATGGTCAATTTTTGTCTTCTTTCATGAATAAAATCAAAACTTTTCATTTTACAATAATAACAAAAATATATTTGGGATCCTCATAACGAGCCCTTTCATTTGATATATGACACAGTAAGGTTCGCAAAACTTTTTTTTAATTTCCTAATTTGTCCCCCGAAAATGACCCTTATTTTAAAAAAATATTTATTTTCTTTGCACATATGTCATAGGATCATAGGATTACAACATTCTACCAAATTTCACGTGATTCGGTCTAGTAGATTCGGAGCAAATTGGCTGTAACAGACGGACGGACAGACAGACGCACGAGTGATCCTATAAGGGTTCCGTTTTTTCATTTTTTGTACGGAACCCTAAAAATCATTAAAATAATAAAATAAACATGTGTCGAATTTACGAGTATAACCTCAAAATATATATTCATTTATATAGCACACGTGTGTTCTATTTGCACTAAATTATATAACATTTATACAATATTTGTTAACTTAAAGTAAAAAGTTTTTATTATTAATAGATCTAGTTTTTTCTTTTCCACTTTCCACAGTCTTTGACATCCTTGGTGATAAGATAATTGACGCATATCATCATTGGAAAAGAAAAGATGGAAATGGCATCCTGAGATCCAAAGTAGCACAGCCAAGGAGGCAAAGCGCTAAAAAATTGTGTTATTCTTTCAAAGTTTTCGACATTACCTGTCGGTAACCCCACTTGACCTAACGCGGGAGTTTTAGACAGAAAAGTCTACCTTTCAATCAATTGCCTGGATGGGTGCCACCTTGGGGCTATTAACATATGACTATATGCCATATCTAAGATGAACAATAAAATCTGGATGACACAAACAAATAACCACAAACAAGTAAACAGTTTCCTGTATGTACTGTACTTGCTAGTAAGCAGCAGCAGTAACACGCAGAAAACAATGAACTAACTTGAATGACTACTTTATGTGGCACGTTTTAGCGAAGATAATCGGGTGGATCGTTACAATAGCTGCTAATGGCGAGCAGAGAACAAAAGAACACTTAATGACTTGTCAGGTGACGAATCAATGACCGCTGAAACTGATGCTAATGCTGGTAACGTAGGTATACCAATTGACACAGATCGGAAACGAACATTAGTTATACAAACTAATTAACAAAATTGTCTTAAAATTTCGACTTCCCGTCTCTCGACAAAACATCCAGAACCTATTATAATAATGACATTTTTATACGTTACGTAAACATTCAGAATTGACAAAATTTGCGACGAAATAAAATTATTTCTTTTTATCATTGTGTCTATATATTTTATATATTTATCAAGTCGTTTCCATGCTCGCATTCGATCTGTTCCAGACGCATCACTGGCTTACGGTTGATGGTTTAGCATCACCACAACTCACCACTGCTACCTTCAGAGGCCTGTGCTACGGCCGCGGCGGTGCACCTTTTGCAACCTTTGGCACAAGTTACACTGCTAGGCGATTGTGCTAAATTTTATCAAAAACAAAACCTTCAATGTAAATTATCACATACTTTTGTTAATACTTGCAATATTTCCAAGGGTCTTGTCTATTTTACTCAAGTTTTCGCTTAATGTTTTCTTATTTAGATACAAGAATGTGTCAGCGTCGAAGGTGTCCCTAATTATAAATTGATGTTAATCAGCTATAGCGATAAGTTGAATGAAAACAAACCCTTTTAATGAAACAATTGAAGTTTCAAAAGTAATTATCGTAAAAGACAGATCTACGACTGCTATAATTAAAATTTCAATAGTTATTTATTCATCACGTAGTGTCCCAATTTGATCGGTATCAAAATAAATTTATTTTGCCCTTACATTCTTAATAGCAAGGGCTTTAGTGAAACTCTTTGATCTACTTTTACAACAATTGAATCGAGAAAACATCTAAAGGTTACATGAAACGGGTGCGAGGTCGATCTTAGAAATAAAATTTCGTAATAATACTTTACAGTATAAGTATAACACATGTAATAAGTAATAGTAATTGAATCTGCGATAACAAATAATTATAAATGTATGTTTAGTACTTCAAAAGAATCTACGTAAGACGATATGACGCGAAAGTACAAAGAGGAAGAGAATTTATACCGAAACAGTCGTCGACTTTATCTCGTATATTGCCCATCCGTCGTTTTGACTTATCATTCCCAATTAATGATTATAAATTTATTGATTGAATCCATGGTCTGCTAATTATTACTTATTGAGGAACTCTGTCTTCTTCAATAATTGCATATAAATAAGTATTCGTGGAAGGAGACGGAATATACACAAATATATAAATTTTGGATCAATTAATTTCAAATATATTTAATACAGCAATGATCTCAAGATCATATGTTAAGGGATGTTCAGCAATATATTCCCATCGCCTTGTTACGACCACGTAAGTCTAACCCCTTCACTTAATTGCCTTCTTCGATCTGCGGAATAAGCGGTCTTCCTATCATGTCATTTTTAAAGTAAGACATTTAATAACCCAGAATTTCTGCCAATGATGCTACGATCTCTTTGCCAGCATGAAAGAAAATCCTTTGACTTTGAATTTAAACGTTCAAATACATATTATTATGATAACAAAGTAAATTTTAGAAGGTTTACATTATAAAGCACCGGTATTTTAGAAGCCAGAGATAAGATATTCAGATACAAACAATTGCCGCTTACGTAGCATCGAATGTGTACGGCTGAGATTGACGTCAGGCACTGAAGCCATTGAAAAACAAGATTCACAGTGATTGGGAGGAACCTCGCGGGTAGGAAATGCGATAACATCTGCCCAAAGGAAACTATTAGATTTATCTATGATTACTTTGTAGATTCATTGGCAACTAAATCTCCAGACGTCATAACAACTCATAATCGTCAAATCTGAACTATTTATTGTACAGCATCGAGGCATAATCTCATTCGTTCAACTAAGTTACATAGGTTAAAATAAGAGAATAGGCACTTATTATCATCAATATATATATTTCGAATCTGTGCTTGTCAGTGGAGTAATCTCCATGTCTCCCGAACTTCAATGGTAAAAATTGTATGCATATTACAAAATACTAATTATGTTATGATTTTATTGTGCTAAATATAGACGGGATCTGACGAATAATAGGCTATCGACTTGTCAGGAAAAAAATACTACCGAATAATTCAGATGATTCTAGATTATGTATGATTGCTATGCTATGCCTATAGAACAGGCAATGAAAATGCAATGTAACATTACTGCAAAAGTATAATAACGCGATGCGATCGTTCAGGAGCATATCGTCAAAAGCGCAAAATGTCAAACGATGCGATTGCAGTGCCACTTCAGTGACAGTAGCAATGGATGACAAAATGATTGCATATTTAGTCAGGAAAGTAAACCGAGAATACGGTCCTGTCCCAGTCCTGAGTCCAGTGTATAAATTATAATTTATGATATTTTTTCAAAACAAAAAACCGACTTCAGTACCTACCAGTGAAGTGACAGTCACAGAAACGCTAAATACGTAACAATTGTATACTTAGACGATATATTTTTAGTTATTTTCGTTTAAAAACCAAACTACACAATCGATTTTGATAAAATTTTAATATGACCTCCTGGAAAGTATATACATACTTTCAAACAAAAAATTTTTTTTTTATCGATTCAGGCTTCTGAGAAATCGGGCCACATACATAAAAAATAAAAAAAGATTCCGACAAATAGATAACCTCCTTTTTTTTAAGTCGGTTAAAAATGTTCTGTTGAAAATTATGAAAGCGTCTAAGAAAATAAAGACAGTAACGAAAAAGCCTCGTGTATTGGAGTCATTAATATATTTTGTAATTTTTAGAATAAATTACAAGACAGACAATCCTGAGCAATAAACGGACATGCGTCATGCTACGGTCAAATTGTGAAGAAATATAATCATATTCACATTAACTCCATGTAAAGTTACGAAAACAAAGAACCTGTCAATCTAGTTAGATAATGGAAATATTGTGATATGACAGGAAATTCATTCCATTGTCCGCTTTTTCAGACTGCATACAATTTCAGATGCATTGTGTCGTTTCAAGCCGGACTTCCCAGAACTTGTCATTAAAATTTTCACTTTCTTTCACACGACAGCTTGTAAACATAAATTTTGTGTAATAATAATAATTAAATTGTTGTGAGAGATTTTTTGGTAGATGACCGTACCTCACCCCATAACCCAGTTATCCGGTCCACTAACATCCCATCCAAATAGCCCAAACCAAGTAAATCCCTCCCTGGCAATAGTTCAGCAGCTGTGGTGGACTGTCCGTTAGTGCATCTCAATGGTATATAAATATATAAGGGATAGACCTCCATAAATGCAGCCATCTCACTTTTTAGATAAAAAGGTACTAAAAGGCCTCTTCATGTTGGCTTTGGCCCCATGAACGCCTCAAAGGCCCGGGTCCCCATGGACCCGTGGCTGAAATGCGTACCGACATATTAATATACATCTCACGACTATCTCGCTAGATGGCTGGGTCGGCCAAATTCAGAAGGCACCCCAGTACACGCCAAACATTGTTTTTCTGTCTGCGGCCTTAACCGCCTGTAGCTTGGGCCCGTAGTAAAATATAAAACATAGTACAAAAAATAAACATATTATAAAAACCTAACCTAGGTAGTTGCTTGCTAGCAACGGGGCAAGATTTTTATAATAATAATAATAATAATAAAAAAACAGTATTGCACCAAAACACTAGAAAGAGACAATGCAAATAAGGTGTACAATAGTCGGCCTTATCGCCAAGGCAATCTCTTACAATAATAAATAGGTGGTGCGATTGTGAGACTATTATAAACGTAATTATAAATACAAATCATATACGTATATAAACATATACATTTACATACATACATACAAATATATAAAATACACTTGTCATACACAACTCACAACGTAAAGGAGAACGAAGATTATGATAATACTAGCTGTGCCCGCGACTTCGTTCGCGTGGTTGTCGGAACGTAATGTTATATAGCCTAAAGCCTTCCTCTATAAATGGACTACCCAACAAAAAAATAATTTTTCAAATCGGACCATTAGTTCCTGAGATTAGCGCGTTTAAACAAACAAACAAACAAACAGACAAACAAACTCTTCCGCTTTATAATATTAGTATAGATGAAGTACTCTTAACCAACAACATATTTATTTGAATAAAGATTAATATTATTAGGTTGATACAACTTAAACAAATTATTTTGACCAAATTAGGTACCATAAAAACGGTTTTTGTAAGTTAATCTTAAAAGATAGACATATACTATCGCGGACTGTTTTTTAGATCATTAAAAGAGCTATTATTCTTTAATACATATTTTTTGTGTATCTTGAACCGTTTTCACGGCGCACGCAACGGAAGGCTTCAAAGATGAAATAATTTCTCCCGTTTTTTACACATTTACCACTATATCTTTGCTTCTATTGGTCGTAGCGTGATGTTATATAGCCTATAGCCTTCCTCGATAACTGGACTATCCAACACAAAAAGAATTATTCAATTCGAACCAGTAGTTTCGGAGATTAGCGCGTTCAAACAAACAAACAAACAAACTCATCCGCTTTATAATATTAGTATAGATTAAAATTTGTAGAAAATAAATTACTGTGAAGTTGAAAGGAAATGCGACTTTACCTGGTTCTTGAAACTTAAACAATGTCCGAGCAAACCGGATGCGGGGCGGGAGGGCAGTGAATGATGTGGAGTACATTTCAGTAGAGTGAGATTTGAAGCCGAAGATTTTCTGAGCTGCGTCAATTGCGTTGATGACTATCGTTAAGGAAAACGAAGCGTTTCTTAAGATAGCTTGGAAAAGAAGGATTATAGAGAATGGAGTAAAGACGAGAAAGAGTATACCAGTCTCGGCGGAGTTGAATAGGGAGCCACTTGAGTTGCGTTCGAAATTGAGAGATGTGATCATACTTACGTAAACCGAAGATGAATCGAATGCAGAGATTTTGAAGACGCTCAAGCTTGATTAATAATTGCACCTGGGTAATATCTAAGTACTTAACAAGAATCAGCATAATCTAAAATGGGAAGCATTAAACTATGTGAAAGCGCAATTTTGGTATCCATCGGTAGAAAGTTACGCAATCATATATGTAGTGTCATATAATATGTGTTTAGTACTATGTTTTATATTTTACTTTTTATAAATGTATTAAAAGTCAAATAAAGTGTTCATAAACAAAAGATGTGAGTAAAATGAAATGAGATGAGAATACCATTACAATTCACTTACCGCGTGAACTACGTAACATAATAAATATGGGAACGTGCTCGACTCTTCCATTTAAATGAACTAACGTCAGCTCGACGTACCGAGATAAAATCGGTATCAATCTGCCTTAATAATGCATGAAAGGGAACAATACTGTGACGCTATAAAAATCAGTATTCTTTACAGATGAGATAAGAAACAAATTATCATTCATAATACACAGCAAATAACTATTTCCCTTGTTACATGTTTCCGCCCGTTCACGTTGGCGAACACCCGACTATAAAAATTCTTGTATAATCAGCAATTAAATGAGCTTATACAGACAATTTCCAGTTACAAATGTCCCCAATGTGATATCTAACTCACATTACACGTACATTTCAATAGGAATCCTGTGCAGGGCAATCGATACGAAACTAAATTTACGAGTGCGTTGGACCGGTTCTCAGATCCGATTTGCATTTGATGAGTTTACGGTAGGGCAACACTCGTGTGATAGTTATTATTTGAAAGCTGTGAATTGTATTAGGCTAAAACTATTTAGATCCTTAAACCCTTGCGAGCTGTTTTTAAATCATTCGAATCACAAATACCACTCAACTATATTGTTATTTAAATTCACGTTTCAGCTATGACAATAAATTGCAAGGCATCATAGCAAGGCTTTTGGGATCCTGAAGCGGTCTCATCGACAAAAACGCAACCGTCACCGTTGTATACTTTATTTCTAGCATGCCGTGATCTTGACCGTGACTGAGCTTAGGCTCACCTCGTCATTCCATCACACATTCGCGTACACGTGCGATACAGCGAAGCCTCATAACACCCACTGCACACCCTCTTCACTACTCTAATCATATCGCCATTTAATTTTTATAAGCAGATTATACGAATGGAAAATCAATTATGCAAAAGACTGAAGCGTCCTTCACTTTAATGGATTCCATAGATGTAGCTGTATTTTACAGAGATTGTATTGGATCAGGGTGCGGAAAAGGCGGGAAACTCTCTTGGGCACCGTTATTACATACGCTATCACAATACAATACAATACAAATTATCTTTATTGCACCATAATAATTAATAAAATAAAAATAACAAACACAAAGAAAATATTGGTACAAAGGCGGACTTATCGCTAGATGCGATCTCTTCCAGTCAACCTTTGGGTAGAGGAAAAATTAATAGTACGGAATAAGGTGGGTGCAGTATCTATACCTAATTATATACTTACATATTAATACTTGTATATATACATACATAAACTTATTTCATAATATATACATATATATAATACATATACGATGCTAAAATATTTAAATGTATTTAGTGACACTTAACAGAACTTAGACTTACTGGCATAACGACAGATAATATTTATGGAGACGATTTTTAAAGCTTGTTTTAGTCTGAGCAGTACGAACTCTACGAGGAAGAGCATTCCAGAGGTAGACAGCTTGGACTGTAAAGGATTTCGAGTAGAATTTGGTCGAATGAGTTGGGGTTTTAAGACGTAGGGCATTAATGCTGCGCGTGGGTCGATCATTGTCCTGGTGAAGAAAAGTAAAACGCTCCTTTAAATAGGAAGGAGAAGATGGCATGAACAGTACAGAGTATAGAAGTGAAAGAACGTGATAATTACGTCGAAGTCGGATAGGGAGCCACTTAAGTTGCGCACGGAAAATGGAAACATGATCATAGCTATCACGTCTTTTTCCCTAACGTGGCAGACAGAGCTTAGGGCTATAAGACCCAAAGGTCACTCTTAGCGAGATTGTGGGCGTGAATGTGGCAATAGGGATTCAAAATAGTGATGGGATATGATTCAGATTCTCGTCCATTACCTCGATCGGTTCTTACGATCAGCACGGGAAGAGAAGAAGTTATTACATAGAAATCTTTTTTGATCTTGGTCAATCAATATTTGGTTAATTTAGGTGCTCTGTTATTGAGCGATATAATAGAACACTTCGACAGTGGTGAAATAGAACAGGCAGATTTTTTATTGCCGGATTTAGATGTCTGGCGCTGAAGATCACACTTTCACCGAGGCTAGGCTAGGTTATAAAAACAGAACGCCCCACGTGACCGCGATAAAGATACGCAAGCAGCAACACCTAGTAAGACGGTGTCGAGTAAAGCTCCGCCAACGAAAATAAACGGCCACGTGACCGCGGAACAACCGAACCGAAATAAAACGCGTTACCGAACAAATAACATTTATTCCGTTGCGCAATTCTAATTAAAATCCTAATAAAATAAGAATTTTTGATAGACTTTACACCTATGACTTGGCAGTAGCTGTAGTGACATCTCTGTCCAAATGACGCCAGTTGACAAATCGGTACAAGTGCATCAGTGAATCATATCACATTGGTGCCATAGATTTACTACTAGACATAACGTGGATTTTTAAATATAAACAAACCAGCTATTGTGTTATCATTGTCATCACACTATCATTCATAACAAAAATTCATGAAAACCGTAAGGTTATCGCTTATCGACTGCCAGACACTGTTCAGTACTCGCAGCGTATAGAGGGCAGCAAATCAAAGGGAACACAAACGTTTCAATGCTAAAAAACTACAAGTTCACTCAGCCAGATAGAAACTTGGCTACTAGTTAGAACCAATGACCTACCTCACGTGATCCAATGCGTCAATAGGGCACGCCTTCAGTGGAGGGGTTTCAAATAGAAAACATGATGAGATCTTGAAAATCCTCGCTTAAATCAAACGAGTATTGCGAAGAAAAAAGGGAAAATAATCATGTGACAATAAGAAATGAGGACCGTCAGAAAACGTGTCTGGTTATTTTGGAAGCCATTCATGAAAGCTTACGCCGGCCTCCCAAACGTACATTTGTCGCACTTGTATGCGTCACACTCATGTGAGTAGTAGGGAATTCCAGCGGCTATACAAATCAGGATTGTATGTAGTTATAGCATGTAAGCATAAAAACAACTGTCTGGCATTTATATTGATAAATCGTGCCGTGTCTATCAGCTGGACATTGACATTATTTTGAGCATTACATAACAAGGGGTCGCCAAGGTCCCGCGACGTCTATTTTCAAGACACAATGGTAATAGAAATTGTTATCTGAATTTTGGCAAGTGAACGGCAAACAAACACCCTGACGCGCTTTCCGGTTGCTTTCTAATGGGGCTATATTTCAGCTTCTACTATAGGCTATATATAACCACATCAAACGATGTTGTTTGTATGTTTCCATATGGCGTCAAGCATGTGAAGTACCTACTAAATATACTTACATATTCCAAGTATTTGTAGTAGGTATGTAACGCTAATGGCAAATTTTTATAAATTAAGTGTGTTTAATCATATACTATGATTATTCATACATTAATTAAGAATATAATAGGCATATATTAATCTTGATAATAACGTTAGGTAGGTATCAGTTATTTATGCGAATATGGGGCCATTTGGCACAGTAAAAACTAATCAGTAGTACTTGCCTATAAGTATATAAACTGATAATAACTTATATTACAAGTAACTAATTCCAATGCCTTTCCTGTTTTTTTTTAATATACTTAACTACCTTTTTATATATATAACATGAATGATAGAGAGCAAAGTATATATTGGCTAAGAGAAGAATCATTTATGTTGGTGGGTAGGTGACGTAGAATCGATCGCTGCACTCGAAATTTACTTGTAAGTTCTGGAAATACAACCCAGGAAATGACATTAAAGCGGAGATGGGCGGAGCGGAACTTAGTGGCCCGTGAATAATAAAATATCAACTCCGCTTTTGTGATTGGTTTCATACGCCTTCTAAACTCTGCTACGCCTAGCTCAGCTTCAATGGAAACGCACCTTCGTCCGAATTAAAATTCGGCATACTTAAGAAAATTGTATACCTCTTATTAGGAAATGTAGGCAAACAAGTAATTATTAAAAAATCACCACCACATGAAAATTTTACTAATGCCTAGGAATCCTAGGATGCAACCGAGAACATCGCTCGAATGCGAGGTTATATTGTTTTTTAGCAATTCTTATTCCAAATCAAATTCTCAATCAGTGTGTATATATTTATGTTCTATATATTTATTTATTTGTTTAAATTATATTTTAACATACATATAGGTATGATGCATATATTTTTGTATTTTTTTTTCATTAAAAATTATTTAAAGACATAATTCGGTCCCGAAAATCGGCAATTTTGCTTTTTTTAAATTTGTAATATACCCAGTGTCAATTACCTTATTATGTAAAAATTTACCTGTGGAAACTTCATTGATTTTTACTCTATATATTTTTCTATGTGTATGTAATATAAAATTGTGTTTCACAAATAAATAAATAAAAAATAAGCCAAAATTTCCTTGCAACAACCAAAGTTTGTATTATATATATACCGTCTTATTTTAAAAACTGGACTAACTATGTTACTAGGTTTAAACCATTATCCACCCAAATCAAGTTGACATTGACAAGTGAGATAGTGTGCTATTACTAGATGTTATTGCTATTAACTAAATAAATAAATGTATAAGGACAAATCACACTGATTGAGCTAGCCCCAAAGTAAGTTTTAAACTTGTGTTATGGATACTAACTCAACGATACTATATTTTTTAATAAATACATATATTAACTTAACTAATTATTTGTACAATAAAGATAATATACAACAACAACAACAAGACGGATAGTATTATTTAAATATTTTAATTTAACATTTTATGTGATTTTATAGACAATTGCCAATAATAACTATGATTAAAACAGTAAAAAAATGGGAAAAGCCCACTAGACACAATTATAAACTACATTGCTAAAACAAAACGATTAAACTGAGCAAATTAATTTAGAAGCAGAATATACTTACATCTGATTAATTTAGGAACAGAATATACTCTTAATCACAAAAAGTTTAACCCTTCACTGGTCGCTAGCTAAAAATTTGCAATATTAGCAATATTTATTTAAGATTTTTAGGCATTCAATATGCAGTACTAAAGTACTCAAATTAAATAAGAAAATTTAGACCGAAATCGCGAGTTCAAGTCCCGCTCACGTGGTATTTTTTATAAATTTCTTATTTCATTTAATTTGACTAAAACAATAGTAAGGCTTAAAACTACGTCAATCGGACGCCCCGGACGGGTTTAGCCAATCTCTGTCACAAACCCTACGTGCGATAGAGATAACTGAAACTGTGTTTGACGTGACAGAGACGGATTGAACCCGTCCGGGAGGTCCACTTGACGTAGTTTCAAGCCTTAACCCTTTAACCGCGAACGTCGGATTAATCCGACAACCATTTTCGTGCCCATTTCGCGAGCGTCGGATTTATCCGACCAAAAACTATGGATATTCACTATTCCTCGCGCTGGGAGCACGACAACTGATATAAAGTCTCGCGGTGAAAGGGTTAAACAATGAACTTAGATGCATAATATGCGCCCAAATCCATTGTTAAATTATTATGCGATTGACAAGTTACAGGATAACAAAAAATAAAACTCACCTTCATCCGGGGTAAGATCTGCAAACTTGACACCACCACTGAAAAAGAAAAAAATATGTTGCAATTTTGTAACAAACATACATTATTAATTCATATCAAGTTCAAATATATTATTGTTTGTTTCACACAGTTACTGATTCTTGCCAAAAGAATTAAGAACTGTATGTTAATTATAAATTCATGTTCAGGGTGCTGATTAAACTGCATTCAGATTTCAAATTTACATCAAAATGGATTTAAACTTAAACTAAAAAAACAAAATCAAAGTCTATTTAAACATGAGACAAATAATTATGCCACCTCCCAATATGGAAAAGTCTGGAAAACAGATGAAAAGTTAGCAAAAACAATATAACATCCCCAATGCAAAAAAGGGGTGTTATAAGTTTGACATGTCTGCATGTCTGTTATACTGTAACTCCTGTGGATGAAGCGATTTTAATCCATTTTTTTTTGGTTTGAAAGGTGACTTAATCAAGAGTATTCTTACTATTTCGAAGATAAATGAAAGTACAGGTAGTGTTGTAAGAAACTGGAGTCCGGGAGTCTACATTTGACTTAATTTTGCATGCTTGCTTAGACTAAGAAATTCCTAAGCCAGAGTCGAGTCGAGCATGAGTCATTGGAGCATGGACTAAAGTCAAATAAGAAGTCGAGTCGCAGAATCAACTCAAGTTCGAATACCAAACTCGAAGCAAGTCTACATAAACACAGATATTAAATATAACTAATAATAATATTTCTTATTTACTTAAAATAAACAATTATGATTTTCTAAACTCCAGGACTGTTTTGTATATCGACTCAGTCCATAAACAGACTTGAGCACTAATACCGAACTAGAGTCTATTACGGGAGTTTGAGTATAACTAACACACATCTAGCAGTGGAGTCTCTATTTATGAGTCAAGTCTTGTAATTTACTGTTGAGGCAGAATATTTAGACTCCCGGACTCGAGTTTTTTATAACACTAAGTACAGTGGCTTTAAAAATTTAATTACTTGTTTATACCTTTATGTCTAAATCAAAATTAATGTAAAGCAATAATCTGAAACATTTGTTTGAACATGCACCCTTGCAATTGAAGGTAACACTTCGTACCTGAGAAGGACGGTAGCCGTTTCCGGCACCCGGAACACCTGGAAATAAACACAACGTGGAACGGTGTCTTACTGGATCTCCGGTGGGAGAAACCATAACCTCAAAATTCGGGAACCATTTAATAGACAAATTACAGATAGTTTTTGAAACATTACTTCATTATCAGCCAAACAATTAGTTTTGGAAACATTACATTTTGTAAATTTTTGGTACATAGGTCAATTATTGAAAAAAGCCAATTGGTAAGTCATAATTATCATAATGAATCTGTTTGCTAAGCACTTATTTAAATTCGCCCACCAAGCTCGTTAGATAAATTTATAAAGTTGTAACATTTAATACAAGAGAGTAATAGAATAAAAAGATCACAAGAATTGCTAATTCATAAGAAAAAAGAAACAAATATGTATCAACTGTAAATATAAATTTTAGAAATCTCACCTTCCATCCCAGATTTTCGAAGAACGTGCACAGCCGAGACTGTCCCGTAGTCTTGCCGCCGCATGGTCCTGGTCAAAAAAATCCACCTAGTCAGACTGGATAGTTTTGGGATAAATGCGACGATATTCCCACGTGTTATGTCAATAGCATCCATTTAGAAAATTTCAGTAATATTATGTATATCAAACCTACACATCACCTACTAATTTATAAATAAAATATTCAAGGGCGACAATAAAATAAAATCTGAAAAAGACAATAAAAATACATATGGGACACGTAAATGCACAAGTAATCTTACCTCCCGTCAAGACGATTTTATACACAGTTTTTTGAGATTGGTTCGCCATTTTTATACAAATAAAATAATAAGTTAAGAAATTATACTACCAAGACTATTAACCACATAAATATCATAAAAATTTTAAGTTTACAAAAGTGATAAAATAAGCCATCACAATTTCACGCTCATCGCCTATGAGGCGTGCGAACAAATGAATGAGAGAACGATAAATGAAGTGGTTTTATTTATATTACAATACTCATTCATTCACGTCAAACGGTTATTTCATTCATTTGAACATTTTAAATTGTCTATGAACTGTTTGCTGGCGGGTTTTGTTTGTACCAACTTAAAAAAAAAGAATGGTTGCCTGTAAAGTCGGTTTTACGGGCGAAGATTTTACGTGACAACGGCGGCAGACCGATCATAGTTGAGTGGGAGAGAGACGCAAGGCATTCGGCGGGCCTCTCTCTCGTTCGGTGACTCATCGTAACGTTACCGAGCGTTACACTTTTTCATAAGTGACTCCCAGCCGCAACCTAATTTAAGACGTTGTCACGTCAAAAGGTTTAATTTTTAAAGATAAAAATAATTTGAAACATCTTTAGGTACCTACATACATTATATTCTAGCTCTTTGCAACTTATACTTTTCTTGAGAGACATAATCGGGACGGCAGTGTTCGTCAAACACAGACGCCGACTCTGGGGTAGACACATCATTCGATTCGGCCGGCAGTAGGTATTTGCTTTATCTGCATATATTCGTTTTATGGCCCGGCGTTGCCGATTAATGCCATCCCAATCCTACTACTGTTGTCCGCCTAGTGAAAGCTGAGGACTTTTTTACTGAGTATTCATCTACAAATACCTATTAGATTTTACCGCCCAGCGATGCCAACTGCCGATTAATGCCGGTCTGATTTATGCTTCGATCAACTATATACATAGTTGATCGAAGGATTTATGTGTGTAGCAAGTAAGCAACCCATGAGCAACTCTTACGGCATTACCACACCAATGTACACTCCGTCAGTCACAGATGCCAGAGAAAGGCTTGTATTATTTATAACAAAAAAAAACTACCTACAATCTTAAACTTTATTATGTTATTCCTAAATTATTTAATGTGAGAATGAAACTACGATTACATTCTGTATTTCTATTTTTAACAATACTGCCATGTATCTTTTGACAAGGGTTTCCATACGTTTTATCTAGAAATCCTTTTTCTAAAATTGCTACTGTCACAGGAATATGCTTCCAATATTTCCCTAAGCAGCGATTTTTTCTTTCCAGATAATTTTCCTTTGAGACTGTCACAGAATCATCTTCATCTGGAATATTATTTAAGTTTTTAGTTCACATGTTACTTCAACCTTAAGAAACATAAGTAAAAAATAAACAAAAAATACACAGACCTTCAAGTTCAGTAATGTCCTGGTCCAACCATCTTGTCTGTATGTTTACACATAAAAAAGCAACGTGAAATGTATCACAAATATATCGGCTGTAATTTACCATCATATTCAAATATGCAAGTCCTGAAAGAAAGGGTACTCTTACTTAAATGTCAGAATAATATTTTTGTCAAACAATATTTAAATTATTTCAATGAATTACCAATCTTATTAGCGTCCCCAAGATGTTGAAACATGAGAGATGGCAGTGAATCGACTATGATCATGGACAAGTTTTCTATAACCAATATTTTGTTTTTTAGTTTCCTCAACAGTTCAATTAATTCTTCCATGGTCCAAATGAAAACAACTCTTATTTTGTACATTACTAATGCCATATCCTATAAAAAAACAAATTAAGATTGGATACAAGCTGTACTTAAGTAGATTTATTTAATTAAATGCAATAAGAAAAATACTTATGTTACCTTGTGAGATAATCCCAAGCCATCTAAAATCTTTTGAATTCTCACAGCAGAGAAGTCACCTTTTGTGTCAATATATAGAACTGTCTTCTCTGTGCTCATAACACAGTTGATAGCAATTTGATGGCATAGTTGAGTTTTTCCTGAATCAGCGAGACCACATACTTCAGTTATGAAACCCAGCGGCAAACCACCTCCCAATGCATCATCTAAACTAAGAACACAAGTAAAGATGGTACATATATATATAGTTATTTTTAATTGATATACTATACCCTCAGGGACTCTTTACACACCCTACCTTGGTAAGCCTGTGCATATAACTTTACTCTTAGAAAAGTTGTTAACGAGGCTGCTTCCATTTATGATAGGTGCAGAATATTTTTTGAATATATCATTTCGTATTTGTAAAACTTGTGGTAAACTTAATTTGGTAAGATTTGATAACTTCTCCGAGTCTTCTCGGAGAAACTCAAGAATAGTAGTAACACGGTTTTGAGTGAGTCTACGTAACACACTTTCTGTTAAGAACACGTGTTTCTCAGATTTCAGCTTTTGCATTCTTTGGTGTGTAAAAGACGGATAGAATGTGTTTTATAATTGATTTAATATCTTGCTTCGTTTATGTAGGTACATTAAAATAAAAACAGAAGTTTTGAAACCATTTTGACACATCTCCATGACATAATACAGTGTTACCAACTCTCAAAAATATTTATCCCTAGTTTTTGTTAAAAAACCACTAAAATCGCCTTAATTATTTAGTTGTCCCCCTAAAAAATATATGACCACCAGTGGCGCCACCAGTCACCATACAGTGGTTGTAGAATTACGTACTAGATGTCGTTATAAGTCGCTATGTCAAGAAATAAATATATTATTAGCTAAAGATAGAAGTGATTGGAAACAAAAAGGGAAAACTACGGGACATAAATGACTAAAAAAAAAAATTAGAGTCAAAAAATCCCTGAATATACCCCTAAAAATTTTAGACCCCTAAAAAATCCCATCTCACTTATTTACCCCCTAAATCTGGGGGAAAACCCCTAAGTTCGTAACCCTGACATGACATTTTGTTTGACAGTTTTTTTAGAAAAAAAAATTATACGTACTGGTTTCCAAACGTTAGACGATATCTATCATTGTCAAAATAATGCAGGACCGCTCTCATGGTTTGTGCTTATGGTAGTTTTTCTTTTTTTATACTGGCAACATAAATACCGATACCGACGCCCGCCATTTGTGTTTGCTGTCAAAAAACACTAATGTCGTGAAATCGCGCATAATTTTTGTTCCATCGAGGCGTAATTCAACAAAAATATCATTTATAGTTATAATTTTCCTTAGTTTTAAAAATGTCGAATATATCTCTAGATAAGGAAACCTTCTATCGACGTATGAAAAAGCTGTACGCAGCATGGAAGGTTTGCAACTGTTCGCGCAATTCGTGTGATCTCATTTGGGTATTACTCTTGCTAAAAAACGTGTATTTCAGGCTGCTGCAGCAGATTCAAAAGGCGAGGATGCTCTATCTAAAGTGGATTGCTTCGTGTCTTGTGTTGGAGTCGATGAAGAAACCCTTTACAGCAAATCAACAGCATTACAGGTTTACACCGTTCCATGCATATTGTTCAAATGTGGTATATGTTTTGTCGTTTTTCACGTTTTGGCATTTTTGGAATATTGATTATACAGAATTTCGACGCAATTCTTGTTTATATATTACGTATTTGATTAAAAATAACCCATAGTCATAAAGGGCTACAGGTATCCAAAATAACTTGGTCAGATTATTCTTAATTTCGACAATATCTCACTGGTTATTTTCCAGTCATGCTTTTAGGTTTAGACTAGTAATCTGTTATGAATTCCTTATGCATTTCATAATATTATGAAATTGATTATACTTACATACTATTTTTATAAACTATTTTTAGGAAAATAAGAATCCTTATGCATTTCATAATGTTATGAAATTAAATGTATTCATAGACTATTAAAAACATAAGTAGCGACTTTAAAAAAAAATTGCTAAATAAAAATGTGACGTATCTCCCCTCAGGCACTAAAGTGGCCGGATCCGGCCGAACCCTAAAAGTTCAGCCAGATCTGGCTGCTTGGTGCCTTAGGGGTTATATTAGGTACCAATGTCACAAAAGACAGTAAGAGTACATACAAAACGGAATCTTCTAAGGTACGGTAGGTAGGGTTCTTGTGCCGCCGTGCATACGTCAATGCGACCTCGACAAGGCGAGAACGTGGGAGAAGTGCGGGGATGGGGCACGCATATTGCACATACCTCAGGAGATTCCGTTCTGTATGTAATACTCTTACTGTCTTCTGTGCCAATGTGTTGTGTGTGTTCTAAGGACTAATGACACCAAATATTTGTTTTTCTTTTTTAGACATGGCTGTTTGGCTACGAGTTGCCAGATACAATCACAGTACTTACCGAACATAGCATGTGTTTCCTTGCCAGTAAAAAGAAAATAGAATTCTTAAGACAGATAGAAAATGGCAAAGAGGAGACAGAACTGCCACCTGTTAAACTGCTTATTAGGGATAGAGTAAGTAATTATTCATAATTTCCTGTTATATTTTCATGACTGGTTTTTATTTGTTGACTTATACATACTAGTGTGTATTGTACTATGACCCTATTTTTAAAATTGGCTCACTAAACAACATTTTCTTTTACAATGACTTCTCTTACAATGTTATTATGTTGTTTATTGCTGGTCTGAGAGAAACAATAAGACTTAGAATGTACCAGCTGTTTTTCTTCCTGTGCAAATTCAGGGAATAGGCTAAAATGTCAATAGGCGATGTGGCTAGCAATCCATCACTATTTTGATTTCCTTTTCCATCACATTAAAAAGTGGCCTTTACGTATTAAGGCTCTGAAACCCCACAAACAATAAAGACATGATTGTGTACAATAACTTCAATGGAATAATTCGGAAGAAAAGTGGTTTAAAAAACTATGGAGCGACCCCGGGCTTCAAAGCATAGCCTTGGACACAGCTAAGGATGCTACCAAAAATGTTCTAGGCAGGTTTAGTCGGAGACTATTTTTGACCGCCTAAATTGCGCCATTTTTTCTTGCGGCATGCCAGCTCCAGCACGGATTAGCGCACGCTTATTTTTTACCCGATTGCGCCAGAGGGAGGGTTATGTTTTTCGAGTGTATATGTGTTTGTATGTAAATTTCTTTGGCACGCTCTACAGCCTAAACGGCTTGATGGATTTTAGCTTGAGAGGTGTCGTTAGATTTGGCCTAACTCTGAGAATGACACTGGGTAGGTAAATCAAAAATTTAAATAATCCAAAATGGCGGGCTTTCGCGCGCCAAAAAATGTCTTCGAAATTTTTTTCATTTACAACCTATTGAGTGGGGTAAATTAAATAGGATTACAAAAATATACGTATACAACTTATATGTTGGCAGTCGGAATATACGTATACAACTTATATGTTGGCAGTCGGGTTTTTAATTTTTGGCGCCAAAACATGTCTTAATTTTTAAAGAAATCTAAACCTATTGAATGTGGTATCAAAATAAAGCATTTTATAAAAGGATTAAAAAAAAATACTAATACATTTAAATGTAACATAATATTACCACATTCATCCGTGCGTGTTTCCGGTTGCATAACCATATTGTATGCTGTAGTATCAGTCAGATTTTTGTTTTATTTTAATAATTCGTTTCTGTTGATCAATTTTTTTTTGTAGAATGATAAAGACAAAGAAAACTTCAACAAACTCATACAAGAAATAAAGAAATCAAAGTCAGGTAAAACTCTTGGTGTATTTGCCAAAGACAACTACCCTGGTGAATTCTGTGAGAGTTGGAAGGCAGCCATGAAGGCAGAGAAATTTGAAAATGTAGATATAAGTTCGTCAATAGCTCTGCTCATGGCTCCCAAGGAAGATCCCGAAGTTATTCAAGTTAAAAAGGCCTGCTTGGTCACCGTTGATGTTTTTACGAAATATTTAAAAGATCAAATCATGGAGATCATTGATTCAGACAAGGTAATTAATATACATTTTATGTATTTTTAAACATTACTATTTACAAAATATTTACAAGTTTTGTGTTATTCTTATATTATGATAACATACAAAAAAAAATGTTTTTATACTTGTAATATTTTCTCAACAGAAAGTAAAACACTCAAAACTAGCTGAGGGTGTAGAAGCGGCAATATCAGACAAGAAATATGTCACAGGAGTAGACACAAGCCAAGTGGATATGTGTTACCCACCCATAATCCAGTCGGGAGGAAACTACAGTCTCAAATTTAGTGCCGTATCTGACAAGAACCACTTGCACTTCGGTGCCATTGTATGCTCTCTAGGTGCAAGATATAAGTCGTACTGTTCAAACATAGTCCGTACGTTGCTGGTCAACCCTACGGATGAAGTGCAGAGCAATTATAATTTCCTCTTGAACTTAGAAGAGGAGGTTATGAAGCATCTCGTGGCCGGTGCAAAGTTGTCTGCTGTTTACGAGGCTGGCTTGGAGTTGGCGAAAAAGGAAAAACCCTCCTTGGTTGATAATCTCACTAAAACTTTTGGGTAAGTAAATATATTTTTTATTTTGATTTAAAAAATTACATTTTTTAACCTAAAGTACTTCCTCTATACTAAGTCCTAAGTGCTGAATAATATTCTTCTTCCAATTGTAATTAAATTATATTTTAACATATTGCAGATTTGCTATGGGAATAGAGTTTCGCGAGAGCTCCATTGTGATTGGTCCAAAAACGTCAGTTGTGGCTAAAAAAGGCATGGTGTTTAACATCAACATTGGCCTCGCTAACTTACAGAACAGTGCTGCAACTGAAAAAGAAGGAAAGGTGAGTACCTATTCTAATTCTTTACGATTCTACTCTAGAGTAGTAGTAAAAGAGAAAGGACCATTCCAAGTCTTCTCGTGGATGTCGTAGAAGGCTTAGGAAACACAAGCAAGCTTATAAATAACATCAATAAGACCTCTCCAGCCTGCAGGCCAGCATGGAGAGTGTAGGCCAAATCCTCTGGCTGCTCTGGCTAAAATATGTCTCTGGTAGTGCAGAGAGGGTCGTGCTTCTGCAGTGGAGACTAAAGACTAAAAAGGACCTGATGATGATGATCTTTTAGCAAACATTATGAACAATCAGCCTAATCGGTAATAAAGTTCAAAATCAAATACAGCTTGTGCAAGCAAGCTGTATTTACTATAGAACTGCAAATACTTTTCGTTTTCCAGTTTGTTGTTAGCTGGATTTCACTATTAACCCTTAAACCGCGAACGTCAGATTAATCCGACAAACATTTTCATTCCCATTTCGCGGGCGTCGTATATATCCGACCAAAAACTATGGAAATTCACTATTCCTCGCGCTGGTAGCACGACAACTGATATAAAGTCTCGCGGTGAAAAGGGTAAATATCTAACTTTTCCATCAAAGAAAGGAATAAGAGTAATATGTTAATTTCAGACTTATGCGTTGTTCATCGGCGACACGGTCCTAGTGAACGAGGAACAGCCCGCCTCCCTTCTCACACAGTCGAAGAAGAAGGTAAAGAACATCGGAATCTTCCTCAAGGATGATGACGAAGACGAGGAAGAAGAAAAGGAGAACAAGACTGAAATTCTTGGTGAGTGATGTGGCTTTCCGCTGAGCTCTAGAGTCAAATAGATTTGTATTTTGGTTAGACTCGGTCCAGATAAGGCTATTTCCATGGATAGAGTTAAGGATGTCGCCACATTAGACTATTTTGCTTCACCGAATTTTCTGCAGCACAGTCATTTTGTTATTTTTTTTTTCCAAAACGACCGACGAATACAAATGACCTAAATAGGTACCTATGTCTTACATAAGAAGTAATGATCCAGTTGTTTCTTTATTTTCTTTGCCAGGGATTCCATTTGCTGAAATTCAGATGCTGATTATACAGACTGACTTTTTAAACACTGTCTAAATTTTTGGAGCAAGTTCAGTCCATGATACTGAACTACTTTCTACAAAGAAAGTTATTAAAAATCGATAAAAAATTTTCGTCCTCCCAAACAAAATCCGTCTATCTGAGCGCTGATTTATATGGGACAGTGTTTAAAAAGTCACCCTGTATATGTATGTAGCTGGTTTTCTAATAATGCAATTTTGACTGATCGTTGTAAAACAGGCAATGTATATAAAATCAGCATAGTGTATTCCCAGCCTTTCTTTCTGCAAATATGTAACTTCCCACATGGGTAGTTTGTGTTAAATCATCCATTGGGAATTTGGGACTGCACGCTGATTATGAGTAAACAGCGCATTTTTTGAGCATCATCATCAATGGCAAATCTTTGAGCATTAACGAACAATATTTCCGTCATGTTCAGTCCCATGTGGCGACACAAACATTAGCGTGTTGATGGTTATATCTAGACCGGGATTTTATTTAAGTAATTTGAGACCTGTAATAATATCAGCCTTTTGCCTCAAGCCTTAGAGTTGAAAATCACATACATTTAGTGCCATGTGAATTCGTTTCATAGCTATCGTAAGTTTGTAGATGTCTATAGAAGTCGCTTTTTTTTTGTATGCTAAATTGCTTCGAGTTTGAATATTTTTATTAACAGATCATAGAAAAATATTTTTTTTAAAAGTCCACCTTTTCCAATGGTTGATTAAGGTTGGATTCAATAATTTTATATAGTGTCTTCTACTCGCACAAATTTAAATGCATATTGTTTTTAGAATATATTTATTAGGAAGAACAAACTAAAACGAAAACGAAAAAAAAAAACTAAAACTATTTATTTGATTGCTTCGCCACCAAACTGTAACGCGATGGCATCAGTCCGTCTCAATCTTATTCCCTAGGCCCTGAGTGCGACATAATCTTAAAATTAACAAAGTTTACAATTTTGTTGTTTGCAGTTCATACATTTTTTCAGACGTTTTTCTATGATGTTTCTGTCATATCTAAAGGCGGATCCCGTGCTCCGAAGCAGCACAGCTTAGCATGCCACATAAATAGGCGCTAAGATGAAAAAGAGACTTATTTTTTTATTTCTAAATAATTGGTGCTCATAAAAATATATACTCAGTCACTACTTTTTCAGATCAACATGCAATAATAAGTGAGTAGTGAAAGGGGAGTTATTATAAACATGAATGTTTTTGTATGTCGCGTCAGTATGTATATGTATCAAATAATCCAAAACATTTCAGGTGGCAGTAAATGTTTTGCAGTGTGGCTGGAGTTTATAAAGGCTTTATTAACTTGAAAAAATATTTTGTGTCATTTTGTGACACACTTGCAATAGGAGATTTGGAAATTTTAACATTGATTTTTCTCTGAGAATTTGATTTTTTTTAATTGGCAAAAAAGTTGAATCGCTTTTTGTGATTTTATATCTTAGTAACAAGATAGAATACTTTTTCGCAAACACTAGCGTTAGCAGTTGGTAGTCGCGTCGTCGTTTTACTACCGCGGTACCGGAACTATTATCGTGACGTCTAACTATTAGCATGCACTTTATACCAATAGTTTAAAGTTTATTTTCGAGTGCCATAAAAAAATCCTCTCCGTTGCGGCTCCTCTTGGTCTGCACTGACCCTTAGGGCTAAACCAGTTTGATGTTTTCCGCGTTTGTTCAAATACTGGCTCAGTATTTGAACAAACGCGGAAAGTTCAGGGCAATGGTTACGCCTCTAGAGGCGTCAACCAAGATTTTTAAAACCATGCTTTTAATCCCTGACATCGTATATATTATTTTTTAATGTTCTCCATACTTAGAAGAATGTGTTTCGTGTTATATATTCGTGCGTGAATGCATGAAGAAACGGTACAAACAACTCTCAACTTTATCCCGTATGACATAAAGTCTACGCTTTTTGCTTGAAAAATTATGACGTTATTTTCTGGACTCGTGCTCGCGAACTTTCTGCAAATATCTCGTTCGCGACAGTATAAAAGTGATTCAATTTTTTGCCTCTCTTGTAAATTATTCTTGGTTAGCTAATATGCAAAAGGTTTTTTGACAGAGCTAACATTGGGATTGTTGATTTTTATTTAATTGTTTTTATTTACATGCAATCATGGATGGACAGAGAACGGAGGTGAGTCCATTGTTTTCGACTGGCGACTAATTGCATGTTATAGCCATTTCACAATAATACCAACAGTTTTACTTACAATTCGAAATAGATATTGAAATGGTTTTGCATACTAAAATCTTAACTTTTGATATTTGGATTTTATTTTTGAAAACGAATATGGAATACTAAATGTATTAACGGTATTTTAGGTAGAGGAAAGAGGACGGCTGTCATCGAGTCGAAACTCCGTACGGAACACTCGTCAGAAGAGAAACGTAAAGAGCATCAGAAGGAGTTGGCTATAGCTTTGAATGAGAAGGCAAAGGAACGGCTCGCGAAGCAGTCCAGCGGCAAGGATGGCGAGAAAATCAGGAAGAGCACTGTTTCATATAAGAGCGTCAGTCAGATGCCGAGAGAGAATGAAGTCAAGGAGTTGAAGTTGTATGTTGGTGAGTTTGATAAATTAGATGGTGTTATCTCTATTTTAAATTGCAACTAGATTTTCAATCTAAGATATTGCAATGTGTTGCTTAACATGGTTTGGTTTAAAAACCTAATTTAAAGTTTAATCAATTTTTATCATTATTCTGATCTGCCATTACCATCCACATATTTCATTACCTTCTGACCCCCTTTAGCCCCTGTCACGCTGTTTTCCCAATCCGTTTAACACGCACTGTCACATTTGGCATTACTCCCCCCTCCGCCCATCGCTGTGGATGGCCTTTTACTATGATCAAAATATATTTAGCAAGTAAAATAAAAAATAAATTAATACAGGCTGACTTTTTATCCACCTGCTAAATTTTTGAAGCAAATTCAGTCCGTGATACTGAACTACTTTCTATAAAAAGTTATTTAAAATCGATAAAAAAAAATTGTGGATAAAAGGTCAGTTGTATATGTAATTTAATACCGCAATAATAAAACAGTATTTCATTTAAAACCAATCTCATAATAAGCAAAAAGGGGTCCAGTAGTGGGTATTGAGATAAGACTAGATTCGGTGGGGAACTTTGTAGAATATTCAATTGATGTGTGTGTCTGACAAAAAAAACATTTTTTTTTATTTATTAAATTTATTAAAATTTATTTTATTTTTTTATCAGGCACAAGAAGTTGAAACTGAAAAAGTAATTCGAGAAAAAGCATTTTGAAAGTTTAAAATTATATTAAAATTAAAAGAATTTAAAATTTTTGAAGTCATTTACATGCATACATTTACAATAATTAATAATCAATTAAAATCGCGAAATGCACAGTATTCACCATTTTACAAAACTGCTTACATCTCGGAAACTGAATGCCGTCAACTGGACCCTTTTTGTTTGTACGCTCACAATAATACGGCCTTATGTAACTTTTAGATCGCAAATACGAGACCGTAATCCTGCCCATATTCGGCATCCCCGTTCCATTCCACATCTCTACCATCAAGAACATCTCGCAGTCGGTGGAGGGAGACTACACGTACCTGAGGATCAACTTCTTCCACCCCGGCGCCACCATGGGCAGGAACGAGGGCGGGAACTATGCTCAACCAGATGCCACGTTTGTTAAAGAAGTGTATGTATCATTTTTATAATAGAAGAGTAAATAAATAAATAAATATTTATGAATAAATGACACAGATTGAGCTAGCCCCAAAGTTTATCTGTAGGTATTATATATGTAGTATATTATATATATATAAAGAAAGTGGATAAGTTTAGGTATCTGGGCCACTGGGTGACCGATACGCTGAGTGACAATTGTGATATTGAACGGGAGCGCAGAGCGATGGCTGTGCGGTGCAATATGTTGGCCCGCAGATTTTCACGTTGTAGCAAGGAAGTAAAAGTAACCCTTTTTAAAGCTTACTGTCAGACCTTCTACACGTGCAGTCTGTGGGTTGACTATTCGCGGCGCACATACAGCGATTTGCGCGTTCAGTACAATGATGCGTTCAGAGTGTTGTTTGGACTACCGCGTTATTGTAGCGCGTCGAAAATGTTTGCCGACGCTAATACAGACTGCTTTTATGCAATTATTAGAAAAAGGTGTGCGGCGCTATTAAGACGCTTACGTAGTAGCACAAACGGTATTCTGCGCGTGTTAACGGACAGATGGGACTCTCCACTGCTGTGTCACTGGATGCACCTTCATACTGAAGTGGATACGCAGATACCGGTAACCAGGGGGTGGGAACCCAATCGTCAATAATTAATTATTGTTGTGTTTCTTGTTTACTGTTACTAACACTAGGTTAAGTTAATTTTGTCCATTACTAACATAATATGGATTATGTCCGAAATAAACATTTTTTTTATTATATTTGTTTATTAATTTGTATTTAATGTATTTATATATTTTTTCAGTAGGTTCTATTTTATATCTACTATCAGTAAATCCGACATACTACATCGCCTCTCTCATAATTCACTTCTCTCTCTACCCAAAGGTTGACTGGAAGAGATTGCTACTTAAGCGATAAGTCCGCCTTTGTATCATTTTTGTTTTTTTCTCTGTATTGTTGTATGTCCTTTCTTCATGGTGCAATAAAGCGTAATTGTATTGTATTGTTTAAAACTTGTTGTATGGGATACTAACTCAACGATACTATATTTTATAACAACAACATATATAGATAAACATCCAAGACCCAGGACAATCTAAAAAAGATCATTTTTCATCTTGACCTGACTGGAGATCGAACCCGGGACCTCCGGTGTGACAGCTTGGCATGACATAAAATTTACTTCCATTTATGATATAAACGTCATGCTGAAATAATTAAATAAAAAAAATAAAAACCGGCCAAGTGCGAGTCGGACTCGCGCACCGAGGGTTCCGTACAAACCTGCAAGGTTTAGTATTTGGTATGAATTTCAATTTAATACCTCTACGCGTTTATGAGGAAATGGGTAGTAAGTTTAAAATTATTAAAAAAAAATATATTATGTGATGTAACTAAAAATTTATGGTTTTCGTAATTTTTCCTTTATCTATGCTATAAGACGTTGCTTCGTACCAAATTTCAAGATTCTGAGTTCACGGGAAGCACCCTGTAGGTTTTGATTCCCTTGCAAGTGTCGAAAATTTGCGGCATAAACGGCTATATCTTTTGATTGCGTTGGCTTAGAAGTTTGATTTTTTCACAGCTTCAAGGGACAGTAGACCTGAGTAATTGATATAAATTTCAGCTTCATACCTCCACGCGTTCCTGAGAAAAAGGGTCTTGACAGACGGACGGACGGACGGACAGACGGACAACAAAGTGATCCTATAAGGGTTCCGTTTTTTCCTTTTGAGGTACGGAACCCTAAAAACAACCAACTTCAATTTTTTTGGGGGGTTTCTTCGATATCTCCAAAGTTCTTCATCATGTCTTCACCAAATTAAAATGGGACCAACTTGGTAGTAAAGGCTTTCAAATAAAAAAAGAATTATCAAAATCGGTTCATAATTGGCGAAGATATCGCGTAACAAACATACATTAAAAAAAACAGTCGAATTGATAACCTCCTCCTTTTATGAAGTCGGTTAAGAAGTGTCTGAATTATTTGCATTACCTACTTATCTGATTTCTCTTCACAGCACATACCGAAGTACAAACACTAAAGAGCCAGGCGAGATATCGCCCCCCTCCTCTAACCTCAACACCGGCTTCAGACTCATAAAAGAAGTCCAAAAGAAGTTCAAGACGAGAGAGGCCGAGGAACGAGAAAAGGAAGACTTGGTCAAACAAGACACCTTAGTTCTCTCACAAAGCAAGGGAAACCCCAAGCTAAAAGATCTGTACATAAGGCCCAATATCGTAACAAAGAGAATGAGTGGGTCTCTGGAAGCGCACTCCAATGGATTCCGGTTCACGTCAGTGAGAGGGGATAAAGTGGATATCTTGTATAATAATATAAAAAATGCGTTCTTCCAACCTTGTGACGGAGAAATGATCATACTGTTACATTTCCATTTGAAGCATGCTATAATGTTTGGTGAGTATTGATTTATTGTAGAAATTATCAACCCATCAATGACAAATTAAATATTTATTTAGCAGGCACTTTAACATGTCAATAAGTTTAGTATAAGTACGTTATGTATAATGTTTAATGACTATCACAGACTGAAATGTCTCAAAATGAAGGAAACAAAAAAAAATTAAAGTAGGACATAATAATCACCATTATGTCCTACTTTAATTTTTTTTTAGTTAGATTAGTCTTTTATAGTTAGGTTAGTCATCTCACTAAACTTACTACCTCTAGAATCACGCGTTTTCCTTGGACTCCCAATTTAGATATCCTGAATGATTCTGCAGTAGGTCCAAAGATACTTTAAGAATGAAATTACTTTTTAACCCCCCGACAAAAAAAAGGGGTGTTATAAGTTTGACGCTAATGTCTGTCGGTCTGTCTGTGGCATCGTAGCACTTATAAGTTTGACGCTAATGTCTATCGGTTTGTCAGTGGCATCGTAGCGCTCGAACTGGAACCCCGACTGTTAAGAACGCCATCTAGTGATGTGAACTGGAACTATTGATACGACTTGATACGGACATCAAGTCGCGCTACATGCGCGCTACGGATGGCGCCATCTATATATTTGCTAGAGAAAGCCCTGATTTTCAAGCGTTTATCCTCAATAACTTTGAAACGGCTAGACCGATTTTCATCAAACATAACTAAGAACTACCGCAAGGGAACTTGCTATCACGTAAAAAAACGGCATCAAAATCAGTCCATCCGTTTGAGCGCTACTATGCCACAGACAGACCGACATTAGCGTCAAACTTATAACCTTTTTTGTCGGGGGTTAAAAATGATCCATATTTTCAGGCAAAAAGAAGCATGTAGACGTCCAGTTCTACACGGAAGTGGGCGAGATCACGACGGACCTGGGCAAGCACCAGCACATGCACGACCGGGACGACCTGGCGGCCGAGCAGAGCGAGCGTGAGCTGCGGCACAAGCTGAAGGTCGCCTTCAAGAGCTTCTGCGAGCGCGTCGAGAACATGACCAAGCAGGAGGTCGAGTTTGACACGCCATTCAGGTAAACATACGTAAACCATAGAGGTAGGATTGTGTACCTATAGGTACATAGAGGGGAAACTTCTATTGAAACAAGCAAATAAAACTGTGTCACGTACAACACATGCATATTCACGTACACTAATGCAGCAAATTTTTGGTTTTGAATTTTTTTCCACGAATTTCCGGTCTTGTAGTTACAAAGTCTTTACATATAACATCAAATAAATTGAAGTACTGGGTAGCCGAGCTTCGCTTGTCGAAAATACGGCACAAGCTAAAGGTCGCCTGTAAGAGCTTCTACGATCAAGTCAAGAACATGAGGAGGTCGATTTTGACACGCCCACAACTAGAATCCGCTTTATTTTAATAATTCAAATCAGATTCTTTTCTCTAAAGGTCAAAACAAACATTTTCTATGGAATTTGTATAAAATACTCAACCGTGACGTCATCGTTTTTCGACACAAATAATGCTCTTGTATTACCTAGTTTATAAAATCACGTTGAAAATGGATATGATCCCAATATAGGGTAGGTTTTATCAAGATAAAGTACGAGTAGTTTGATGCTGTAAATCTTCCGAAAATACATAAATAAATAAAATAAACATAAAAAGCACACATATTTTAGTTTTCAGTGAACTATACGAGTTGGAATTGCACTCTCTGCCAAGTAATATAATACATAACATAGAGCTTTTTTCATGAAAGGACTCGTATAATTCTGGGGGTATTGCACGCGTGACGCAAAGCACGCCTCCTCATTCTTACCAATATTGATTTAATTTTCATAAAAAGTGACCTCTCTCATCTTCCAGAGAACTCGGTTTCCCCGGAGCCCCGTTCCGCAGCACGGTGCTGCTGCAGCCCACGTCGGGCGCGCTGGTCAACCTCACGGAGTGGCCGCCCTTCGTCATCGCGCTGGAGGACGTGGAGCTGGTGCACTTCGAGAGAGTGCAGTTCCACCTGAAGAACTTCGATATGGTGTTCGTGTTCAAGGACTACGCGAAGAAGGTGGCCATGGTGAACGCAGTGCCCATGAACATGCTGGACCATGTAAAGGAATGGCTCAAGTAAGTACAATCAAAAGTTGAAGTGGAGAAGTACCTGATTACCTTATTATTTTGTTATCACACAGTATTTGTAGTATAGTCCCCGTTCTGTTTATAAATAGCAACTTTATCTAGTTTTTGGTATGCTCAAAGACTGAAAACGCTCATTGAGCGAAAAAAATAGGTCACAACGCGTTGTGGCCAGTTTAAAATGTCCAAAATGCGAATTTTTTCCATGGCTCTTAGGAAACGCTCGCGATGCGTTGTGGCAATCACAGAAAGACCATAAAAGCATGCCTACATGCCTAGGAGGACACCATATCGTACCTAAATCACTATTTGGCATATCTATATATGGTTCCAATACGCGTCATGGCTATTCTGCATTACCACAACACGTTGTGGTCGTTCTGTGATTACCACAACGCGTGGTGAGCGTTTTCATAAGAGCTATAACACGAATTTCGCTTTGTGGACGATTTACAGCGTTTCCGGTCTTGCAGGGTTGTAGATTTAAATTTTTCAACAATTTCAACATTAAATTTGTGAATAATTGCGTTTGAGCGGCGCGCCATGTACTCGTAGCTTCATACCTAAACTACGGAGTGCGCCTGGCCTGGAATTGTACCATAATAAAACGTGTTACAGCTCATGCGACATCCGCTACTCGGAAGGTATTCAATCACTGAACTGGACGAAAGTCATGAAGACCATCACAGACGACTTGGAAGGCTTCTTCGATAACGGCGGCTGGTCGTTCTTGGATCCAGAATCCGATGCTGAGAACGCCGCACAGGTATGTTATTTCTCCGCCTACCATTGTATGATTCAGTCTGCAAACTTAGCTTTTAGTTCTTCATCTTAACGCGTTCCTGGTGGCATTCTCAGTTGTGCTGCTTCAGAGTCTGGGGTGCGCTTTCCCGCTTTGTCTTCTCCAAACATAATATGTATGTCAATGTTCACCCAAGGATGCCAAAGACCTTGCAAAATTGAAAAGAAATAGCCGAAAGAATTTAAACGATTTGGCTATAGTTCTACGACTGGCCGCCTGCCTGACATCAACCCTCTTTGGGAATGTCCTGGGCCGGTTTGAAAAATTCTTTTTTTGTTTGAAATGTACATATACTTTCCAGGTGTGGTTTGCTTTTTGAACTAATATAATTAGAAAAAATATGTCGTCTAAGTATAAGAATTGTTTGAATATTTAGCTTTTGTGGTATTGAAGTTGGTTTTTTGTTTTGAAAAAATATCAATATTTATTATCTTAACACAGTACCAAATAATTTATTTTTGACCCATTTACCATAATTGTTTTAGGAGGATGAATCTGAAGAAGAAGACGACGCGTACGAGCCCACCGACGCGGAGTCCGAGGAGGAGTCGGAGGAGGACTCCGAGTACGACTCCGAGGCCTCGGACGAGTCCGACGGCGACAGCGAGAGCAACGGTCAGACATGTTTCTACCGTACATCTACAATTGTTTTTACTGTGTAAATAAACCACCATAGCCGAGTGCAACAAACAATACGATAATAACTGCAACCCTCACAAGAGCAAAAGAGATAGCGATCAAAGTGACATGTGGCAAGTCCAAAGACTTTGCGAAGTGAGGGAAAAATAGCCGGATCAGTTTTAAAAGATTTGGCTATAGTTTTACGACCGGCCGCCGCCAGAGCGACGTTTTTTTTTTTTGGGAATGCAGTTGTAGCACGAGATTTTTGTGCGTAGTCCTTTTATCGCTCTAACAACATCCATAGGAAGAGATGGAGTGGTCCTATTCTGGGCCGGAAGCCGCACGGCTCTCTTATATCTTAGAGTATTCCCAATTGTATTGTATTCTCAGCTGTATGCTGTTAAGCCCGGGGTCCGCTTTCCGGCTTTTACTTGTGAAAATGTGAATCATGTCAATAGGCGTAGCGACTAGCAACTCATCACTATTTTGATTCCCTTTTCCACCTTACCCATCATCATGCTAAAAGTGGCCTTTGGGTCTTGCAGCTCTTGTCTGCCCAGAGCCGCATAGCCAATAGGGCTGTCTTCCTCATTTAAAATAAAGTTAGGTGGCGTCACGCTGATGACGATCTTTGCGACTGCGGTGCCATTCAGTCGATGGACCACCTTCTGTCAAGTCCGGGCTGCCCTACGTCATGTACCACCTTCTGTCAAGTCTGGGCTGCCCTACGTCATGTACCATAGAGGACGGCTGACGACAGAGGGATCGCCGTGGCCACATGCTGGTCAAAGATGATTTAAAATTGAAGCTACAGTGAAACCATTTCGACTCGACAAAAAGAAGATTAAACATCCGTGTGGTTCCGGGTAACAATAAGACCACTCTCTTCCTGTGGATGTCGTAAGAGGCGACGAAAGGACTAAGCACAAATATCTCGTGCTACAATTGCATTCCCAAGGAGGGTTAACGTCAGGCATGCAGCCGGTCGTAAAACTATAGCCAAATCATAACTGTTCCGGCTATTTCTTCTCCATTTTGCAAGGTCTTTGGCATCCTTGGGTGACCATTGACATGCATATTATATTTAGAGAAGAAAAAGAGGGAAAGTGCACCCCGGGCTCCGAAGCAGCTCAGCTGAGGATGCAACCGGGAATGCACTTAGACGAAGAAAAAGAAGATTAAATAAATACATGATAGTGCATTATGCACGAACTATTATCCAATACGATGTATCGTATAATATTTACAGAGGAAGATGAAGAGTCCGGCAAAGACTGGTCAGACTTAGAGCGCGAGGCGGCGGAGGAAGACAAGAAGGAGCGCAACTACGACGCAGGCGGCGACTTCGACCGCAAGCGGAAGGGCGGCCGCGACCGGCCGCGCGACTTCGACCACGACCGGAAGAAGAGCAAGCACGACAAGAGCCACAAGAGCAGCAGCCATAAGAGCTCCAGCTCCAACCATAAGAGCTCCAGCTCCAACCATAAAAGCTCCAGCCACAAGAGTCCATCAAAACACAGTAAAGACAGGTAAAAGATATTTTCATTTCTACTGGCAAATCAAATCCAAATGAAATTTTAAGTGTCTAAAATTCCTGTATACCTTATAACCGGGGGGGTTACTCCATAAAATAATAAGATTGTCGTCCAATAGTGGCGTCCTATTTCTATGTCAAACCAAATTAGACTTTATCATTATGTATTAACGGTCAATGTTACTTAACCCTGAAACGCGGATACGCAGCTACTTACGTCTTGCGTACCGCTTTTCGTGTAAAGGAGTCCCCACACTGATCGACGCGGAATCGGCTTAAGCCGAGAGCGTATCACCACACTACTCGGCTTCACGCCAATCGACCATCGCGACGGCTGATCACAGGCACCCGGTCGCCGACTCCTCCGGATGGCCGTTGCGGCGGTTAATCACGTGCGTTCGGCTGTCGACTCCTCCGAACGGCCGTCGACTTCTCCGAACGGTTGCCGACCCTTTCGAATGACCTTAAACTCGTCCGAACGGCCATTAAGACGGCTGCTTATATCCGTTCGGTAGTTTGATCATCCGGATAGACGCCGCGAGTAATTATCTGTCAGAATATCCACAAACGCAAACTTAAGGTGTGGGGGACTCCCTAACACTACTGATTCGCCGTTAAGTAGCTATTACACCAGACTACTTATCGTATGCGATTTGATATACATTGCTTGTCTTGTTATGAACAATCTGAACGTAATCTTTCAAAACACGCAATGTACATCAAATTTCATACGATAAGTAGTCTGGTGTAATAGCTACCTTAACAAAAAATTACTCCTACTTACCCGACCGCGCCAGGAGAGTTATGGTTTTTGAGCATATGTATGTTTATTTCTGTGGCACGCTGTACAGCCAAAAATAAATAAATAATTATATACGGACAAATCACACTGATTAAGCTAGCCCCAAAGTAAGTTTTTTTAAACTTGTGTTATGGGATACTAACTCAACGATACTATATTTTATGATAAATACATATATAGATAAACACCCAAGACCCAGGACAATTTGAAAAAGGCCATTTTCCAACTTGCCCTGGTTGGGAATCCAACCCAGAACCTCCGGATTAGCGGTCTAGCGTGTTAACCATTACGCCACGGAGGTCGTAAAATATATACAATTTATATGTTTAAAATAGTTTAAGTGCAATTTGGAATGAGAAATTATAAAGAAACAACACTTATTATTAGTTTATCCGAGAGCGTGTTCCCGGTTGCATCCTAGGCATACTGCTCTTGTATTATGCAGTCTGGGTTTTTGTTATTTTAATAATTATTTGTTTACAATTACTCTTCTTCATAATTTCAGCCTTCCGCGGTTCGAGGGTACCAATCTGTCTATGAATACCTTTATTAAATTAAATATTATCCCTTCCAGCCCCTCAAAGAATAAAGATAAGCACCACAAGTCCAGCCACCACGAGCGCGACCACAAGTCCTCGCACAGCAAATCCAACGGAGACCACAAGAAGAGCGACAAGTCGCACAAGCGGTCGCGCGACGACAGCCGCGAGCACGGCCGCAGCCCGAAGAAAGCAAAGTGAGTGCACTTGTATATGTATCTTGTAAGTTATATCATCGACTTTTCTTTTTCGAAACTAAAACTAAAAAGTCTTTACCAAAAAGCCGGACAGGCTAGACACACACAAATATTTGGCCGGATGCGACTCGAAAAAGCCAAACATGTCAAATGGCAATCCCAAAGGTCGGTGCAAGCAGACGCGACGCACCGCGCACTTTGAAAGAAATATTAGACAAAAAGATATTATTTTCAGCGACAGCCCGTTATGCAGCGCTGCGAACTCTTACTGAAATCTCACTCTTGCCTAGTAAACAAGTTCTATATTTCTTACAAAGTGCGCGCCACGTCGCGTCGGTGTGAACCGACCCTAATCGTAAGAACTGCATGCTATTAAAGATGGCATTAACTGTTTTTATTTGTTGCAGGAAATAACCGTCGTTTACAACTTGTTGGGAGTTAAACGGGTTCCAATCACTGCACACGGCTATTCGCAATGTGATTCAACTGATTTATTTTACACCCAGTGTCCGTCTGCATAATGTTCAAATCTGGTTGTCCGAATGTTTGTAAGCGTGTAGATTAATTTTTATTCCAGCGATTATTGTAATTTAATTGGAGAAACAAAAAAGAAATAAATATAAGGATTTATAGTTTGCAATTTCATTTATTCCTTCCTACTTTGTTTATAAATAAATAATAAATCGCACATGGAAAGTCAATCAACTAATAGGTTATTGCTATTTACGTGACAAACTACAAACATTGTAGTGTGGTTACTTCACATTAATTGACAAATAATGAAAGTAATAAAGAAGTGGCTAAGCTCAAAATGCTGACACCAATAATAGAACATACAAAAATACCTATATTATACCTATTCGAATAAGTACAATAGTGGTTCAGTGATTACAATAAAATATTTTATTTAAATATTAACTTACAGCCTTCTAAAGCAATAACAATAACATTGTACATTATTTACAGAAATATGATTATCTACTTGCAAGTAATTAAGGTTTAATTTAGGATGGAGTCGGTGTGTGAATCCTGGGCCACCACAACCGGGCCTTTCGGCAATACTGTTATCCTCTTGGCTTCGGGCAGTTTGTTTAGGTCCTGCACCTTAGGTACGTCCTTGTGGTCCGCCTGCGAGTCTGCCGAGCTCCAATACTTCTTATTGACTAGCATCAATAACATCAATGCGGGTAAATGTAATAGTGAAAATCTGAATAGTTTTCTTGAACTAGCGCTGTCTGACTTCTTATAGAATTCCCAAGCTGAAAACAGAACAATATTGTATGATAGGGTACCGATTGAGAGAGCGACGGAACGCTTCAGCACCGGCCGTGCTGAAGCGTTCCGTCGATCTCTCTTGCTTTAGCAAATAACGCTTCTGAGCGACAGAAATGGGTAGCAGCATAGGAAAGTGCTGTTCCGTGCTGACAGATGTGTCCCAACCCTTAAAAGCAATTTTGTCATGTCCCAACTGCTCAACACCTTACTAAGTCAGATCTAAATGAGTCGCCGTGGCTAGGTGCTAGTCTAAAATCCAAATAAGCAACAACGTCGGACGAACTTTGGACCCATTTTTGCAACGCGGAGTCACTAAACGAACTGTTTTTGTATGGAAAAAGCCATTCATTTAGTGACTCAGCGTATCAAAAATGGCACTCCTTAGCAAGGCTGCAGGAAGGCTGGATGCTTCAAACCGGTTGTTTTTAAAAAGTCTTTGGCGTTGGCCTCCCCCAATTCCCTTCTTTGTTTTGTAGTTGTTTGCCCCTCCAGCAGTGGACTTCCTGTGGCTGATATATTTCCTAGCCGTTCTCGGCTATGGTGACTAGGTCATTTCGTTCGTGTGCCCTGAGATGACTGATGTAATATCTTAGCAATGAAGGTGCGTGCACAATGTGGGCATAACGAACCAGTTGTTTTTATAACTTACCTAAATACATGAAGTAGATATTCAGAGGTAAGGATTCCAGCGCGAACCACATGTTGGTGACGTCCAAATAAGAAGACCCCAGGCAGGTCGCGGTGATGACTCCCGTGTGTCGCAGAGCTACTCTTCGGCAGAGAGCTGGAGTAAAAAAAGTCCGTAAGTACATTGCATTTCGTGGAGTGAGTATTGTAAGAGAAAGTTGCGAGATGTCGCCATCTTAAGATAAAAAATATAGACAGAGATTATGTGTATTGGTAACCTAAAAGTATTTGTAAAAAAATGTTGGAGGATATTTTTAGGCATTCAAGATGCAGTACTAAAGTACTCTAATGAAATAAAAAATGGTGAAAAAATACAATGTGAGCAGGACTTGAACCCGGGACCATAGTCTCAATACGACTATGCTCTTACCAACTGAGCCATCACGTGTTCAACTCCGTACGTCGAATTTTCCTATTTCATTATTTAATGTTTATGGAAATTCAGTGTACGAAAAAATTTTAATTATGATTTGGCAATAACATTAGTAGGGTAAAACTATTTTTTTCTTCCAAATGTCTAATAAATCCCTGATTGTCGACTGATATATCTTTGGTTTTTATTATGACAAATGGTACACGACAGAATATGTACTTTTTATTTCGCATAAAGAGTACTTCCTTGTATTGAATATAGCTCCGATCATATATTCTATAGATGCACAGTTCCTTGCAAAATCAAAATATTGTCCCCGTGTCAATACGTACATAGGTAGATGTATACCATTTCAAGTATTGCGAAAAAGTTCTAAGTGTCATACAGTTTCTAGCTGGAGTATTCTAATTTAAACCTTAAGTAACTGACATAAGCGTGGAAATTCACCACGCACTTTGGCATCTTTGACGTAACGTCACGCGCGCGGCCACCGAGCGAATGAGAGCGAAACAAGGCATAATCCTGTTTTATGCATTGTTTTGCCGGTGCCATGTTTTAGGCGGCAACTGTGCATCTATAGAATATATGATCGAAGGAATATACATTCAAAATCGCCCTGTATTAAAACATTTCAAGCACACAACCTCTCAAAAATTGTACCCTAACTTGGACTCCCTGTACTATCTCTACAATGCTCCCTACATTAGTTAGTCAGTTAAAATCTTTATTGCACCAAAACATAATACAGAGTAATAGGTTAAAGAAAACAGATGTCAAAAGGCGGCCTTATCATTAGCGTCAGGCTGTTCGCCGTTTTACCAGGATCCGTGACGGCCATCATCCTGTAGCCCGCGCGGGAGTAGTCAGGCCGGAGGTTCCACGACAGCGCGTTGAAATGCGGGAACTGCCACGAGTACAGAATGATGCCTAACACGAGCGCGCCCGCGTCCAGGCTGCCCGTGCAGCCCGCCCAGCCCATCAGCGGCGGGATAGCTCCCACTGTGTACAAAAGATTAATTGTAGTGTTTGTCTTTATTAGAAAAAAAACCGGTCAGGTGCGAGCCGGACTCGTACATGAAGGGTTCCCTACCTCCGTACAATGTTTAAAAACGCAGAAAAACACGTTTCTTGTATCATCAGGCAGGACCACGACCCTCTCTGTTCTACCAGAGCCATATATTAGCCAAAGCAGCCAAAGGATTTGGCCTACACTCTCCACGCTAGCCAAACGGGTTGAAGAGGTCTCACTGATATTAATTATAAGCTTTGTTCAGCTTGTGTTTCCTAAGTCGCCTTCTACGTCATCCACGGGAAGACTTGGAGTGGTCCTATTCTACTCTGCCGGAAACCTTACGGCTAGTTTCTTGTATAACAACTCCCTTTAATTTTTAACTTTATATTATTTGTTGTTATAGCGGCCACAGTAATACATAATCGGTTAAATTTTCTATTCGGTTCAAGAGATAGAGCCCTATGACAGACGGACAGACAGCGGATTCTCAGTAATAGGGTCCCGTTGGCACCCTTAAAATAAATAAACAAGAATAAATTATGTATTTTTATATATAGAGGCGTAAACTGGCTGATAATATCGAAGGTACTCAAAAAAGAAAAACATGCATTGACAGCTTCTATCTCTAGCTAGGTTATCACAAGAGTTTTTGGCGGGAAGTCAAGGGGTTCGGTTGGGGTTTGCTTTAAATTATTTTGCAAATTGATTTTAGTGGACTTTATAATATGAAATTGGTGTTGTTTGGTGTTATAAATGCTCATGCTCATGAACAATGTGTAAAATAGTTGAAGTGGACAGTCATAGTACGACTGTAGTGATATTTGTTTTGCGGACTGTGTGGGCGTCTTCGGGCGTCGTCCGCCACTCAGTCGTCTATGAAAACCAGTGGATTCGTACAGATTTGTCGCTAGAAGCTCCCTTGAAGCAGTCAAAGGTTTACACCACTCTTTGATTGTAACTTGTTAGGATTAGGTTAGGTTAGGATTAAGAATAAAGAACAAAATTAAAGATAGGCTATAAAGGACTTGTATCCAGAGCCGTAAAATTATTTAATAAAAAAAAATATAGGTTATCACAAGAAGTTTTTTTTTCTAACGGAATGTCAGCGGATATTGTAGACTTTGACGTCATATTTTGAAATGGCGCGTTTTAGTTATTATAATCTACTTGCTATTTTTAATATTTTTTTTCTTCACCATACACATGTTTTTCACTGATTTACTGATTTATTTTTTGCGAATTATCGATTAAAAATATAAAAAAAAATGCATACATACTCTGTATTGGGGCTGAATATCTACAGAACATTATTATTATGCAATATAAGGGTTACTCGCGTAGAAAGTCAGCTACTGGCCGATATCTCCAGAACCTTTGAGTTGGCATCAACAGCCGGTTCAAAAACGCAAGAAAAAGTTGTACTTTCACTGATTATGTGGCAGAAGAGAATTTGAAAACAGCCAGGTATTTTTTTAAAGGTTAATTTGTGTTAGTTTTTTATTTTAAATGACTTTTTTGCTTTTAGGGCGTCCGCTACGTGAGCGGACGCATGCGACGGGTTCAGTCTATCATCTCTCTCACAAACTACGTGCGGAAGAGATAGCAGAATCCGTTGCGTGATGCCGTGTCTCTGTCGCACGTAAGGCCCCTCGCCCACAGCGACTTTTCGCGTCTTGTTCTTGTCGCGCGTTCGCATTGATACAGTCGCGATGCGGTCGCAAACTGTGTACCCTCGCCCACGTAAACACGATTCAGTCGCGATGTAAACGCGATACTGTCGCGGTGCAAACGCGATTTAGTAACTCGGTTCTCCTCACGCGCCACCCTCACTCCGTTCTCCGATGTCATCCGACACGGTCGCGCGTTTGCATCGCTACCACAGAATACATAAGAGTACAAACAGAATGGAATCTCACAGCGTCTCCCGCAAATTGGCGTTCCCGCACCTCTCCCCCGCACTTTGTGCGTCTTTTTGCGCTCTAAACTAGCCGCACGCAATTAGCGACGTGTCTTGTTCGCAAATCTCGCGGTATGGAAAAATATAATCGTAAATATGTCGAACTCGTTAGTAGGTTAATTTAATTCTGCGGTGCGACCGTAAGTATAAAACTCACACATCAACGTGTGTAGAGATAATTTGTTTCGTTTGTAGTAGTAGTAAGTATATATGTCACTCTGAATCTATGAAGTGTCATACCAGTGTCGCTACAGTCGCGATACTGTAGCGCGTTGAAAATGCGATTAGCGCGCGTTAGTAGCGATGCTGTCGCGCGTTTGCGAAATGCGCGTCAAAAAGTCGTCGTGGGCGAGGTGTCTAAGGTTTGAGACCCTAAAAAGGAGCCAACAAATCTAGCAAAAAACTTCAAAATCAAATGCTCTGGGCTATCTACCGTCACTCACCTACTGAACCAAGCCACGTGTTCAGTATGGACATCCTCTTCATGGGCGTGTAGACCGAGGTGTATAGGAACAGGTTCCCGGCGCCCAACGCAGCTGTCAGGGGGTTCACTCCGAAGTACAGCACGCCGAGCCCGGTCGCGCTTGTCATCGCTGCGAAGCCGATCGCGTGTCTAGGTCTGTAGGATAAACAATAGAAAATGAACCTCTAACTATCCCTTTATATTAATGCCGGCTGCCGGCCCGCCCAGGCTTCGCCCCGTGCAAAGCCGGGGATGTATGGAAGATGAATAGAAAGGAACGTATGATTTGTAAGAGAAGGACAGACAATACAAGGTGGTGTGAAAGAGACAGAGACGCACAGAACGTTGAATTTGGAAGGAAGGATTATTAAATTACGCTACAACGAAATAAGATGAAAAACTTATTTTTAGGGTTCCGTACCCAAAGGGTGCCACCCTATTACTAAGACTTCGCTGTCTGTCCGTCCATCTGTCACAGGGCTCTATCTCGTGAACCGTAATAGCAAGACACTTGAAATTTTCATCGATTTTATGTATTATTGTTGCCGCTATAACAACAAATACCAAAAAATAAGATAAATAGTCCAGTCAATAATTGATCCTAGATAGAAAAGTCGTCGTTTTTTGCTTACATCTTTATAGGAAATTTTATTGTAATACATAATGAAAGCTGATAAAATTCTCTACAACATTGGTTCTGTACACTTTTACCTATTCCCAATCATTGTCTAGCTATGAACTCCGAGAAACCACAGGGGGATACATTACTGCAATGATGGATAAAAATGTGATTAGTATGGCTCCCATTGTATTTAATAAATTGCCAAATAATTTTAAAACTTTAGATTTTGTGACATTTAAGAAAAAAATAAAATTGTTTTTGACTGAAAAATGTTTTTATAGTGTAAATGACTATTTAAAAGATAATTTGACCCAGGTAATATGATTATTTTTTATTTGTATTAATATTTTGTATCTTCTTTTGGAATCATGGGTCTTTTCGTATTATTATTTTTTATTAATTTTATTTAATGATTCGATTTTCTTTTAAAACCGTAAAAGGTATAATGACTGTAATATTTTGATTTATTTTAAGTTGAGTTGCCATCAATTTGGACTTAATTTCATTTTATTATTGTACTTGAATTTATAATACAATCTAGAATAACAAGGACTATAATCTCTAAAAAACAACATTGAAAATTAAACTTAATGCCACGCACATAAGCTCATATTTTAATAATGCTTATGTTTAAATACCTAACGTTCCCAAAAAACGTACCTAAAGATGTAGGCGTCCCTTTCCCGCAAACTGTCAGTGCAATAAAGTAGAAAGGGAGAGCTATAACTTTAGATATAATTTTTGGGAACGGCTTTGCCACTTCGTAAGCATTCTAGATTTGTATACAATTTCTTTGGATGCCAGTTAAAAGACACCAAAATTGGTGTCTTCGTTCTTAGCCCCGCCCACAGCTTGTCATTACGTTAAGGAAGTTCACGGCGTCACTACGTAACGACACGGTGTTAATTTATTGTAAAAATGACTGTTTGTGAGTAAAATCATGCAAAAATTAAACTAAAAAAGAGACCAAGAGACGGACATCACTTTTCACAAGTAAGTAAGCAAATTCGTAAAATTTTTGCAATAAAATGTCAACAAACCAACGCCATAACATTTGAGTGTTGCCAGAGTGTGAAATATTTTTACCATCTCTTATTATTGAGTCGACAAATCCTATGATTTGAAGAACAGTTTTTTGCATGAATGTTTATTGTCTACTTAGAAGACGTATTAATAGTGCCATGTCCTGACATTGTTTGTCCATCTCAGACTGTGGAATCGCCACACATCGAAGAAGGAACACGACCAGTGACAACTGTGATCTCAAATGTTGATGCGTTCAAGCATCATTTAATGTTACCAGAAGTCTTCGAAAAAAGTAATAAGAACAGGGAGAGGACTCCTGCAGCCATTTCATGGCTTGGAGGAAATATTATGTAGACAAGGAAAATAAATTAATGAAAAGAAGGTATTACGAGAAATACACAAAATAGCAAAAATGCGACACAGAAACACAGGATATAACAACATAAACGACAAAAATAACAAATTGTTGACTCAAGATAACGAGATCAAAGATAGATGGACAGAGTACTACAAAGAACTTCTTAATATATCACATCCCAGAAACATGGAATATTGCAGCCCTGAAGAAGTTCATGGCCTCCTACCTGCTGTAGAACAAAACGAAATTAAACGAGTAGTAGACCAAATGAAGAACAATAAGTCCCCAGGCCCAGACGAAATACCAGCTGAAGTTTGGAAGTATTTGGGTGATCATGGAATAATATGGCTTCAGGAACTTTACAATAAACTGATACAAGGACCCGCTATTCCTAACTCATGGCGAAATAGTTTTTTGATACCATTTTACAAGGGAAAAGGTGATGTAAGAGAGTGTAGTAATTACCGAGCTATCAAACTCATGTCGCATACTTTGAGGATCTGGGAGCGTATTATTGTTACCAGACTAAATCTTTTAATTACACTTACAAGTAATCAGTGCGGTTTCGTTGCTCAGAAGAGTACATCAGATGCAATTCAGGCAGTACGAATAATGCTGGAAAAGGCCAGATCAAACAAGGAAAATATTCACATGGTCTTTATTGACCTTGAAAAAGTGTTTGACCATGTGCCAAGAGAATTAATCTGGGTAGCCTTGAGACAACAATTAGTACCTGAATATTATATACACCTTATCCCAGACATGTACACCTCTATTACTACCCAGGTGATAGGTCCAGCTGGCGTCTGCAAAAGCTTTGAATTAGAAACCGGAGTACATCAAGATTCCACACTCAGCCCGCTACTGTTTAACGTCACTATAAACCATCTGACAAAATACTGCCAAAAACAGCTACCCTGGAACATTTTATACGCAGATGACGTTGTTTTAGATGCTGGAGATGTCAAAGATCTTCAACAAAACTTTAACTCTTGGGTAGAGGCACTAGAATCAAATGGGTTAAGAGTAAGTAGGAAGAAAACTGAGCATACGTCCTGTGTATTTGATGGCACTACAGACCCCAATGATATCAAGATCAGCATCGGAACAGCACCGTTGCCTAGAGTTACCAACTTTAAATGTTTAGGTTCGATAAGCAGTGATGATGGCAAAATTGATAACGATGTTTCTCACAGAACCACAACTGGTTGGTTAAAATGGCGGCAACTCACAGGCGAGATACAGATACACTATCACGTCTTTATCCCTAACGGGGTAGACAGAGCCAAGGGCGGTAAAGCCCAGGCCACTTTTAGCGTAATGGTGGGCATGAAGGTGGAAAAGGGAAATCATAATAGTGATGGGTTGCTAACCGCATCGACTATTCATATGATTCAGATTCTCGCCCATTCCCTCGATCGGTCCTTACGATCTGCACGGGAAGAGAAGCAGCTGGTACATTCTATGTTTTTTCTTTTCTCCCAGACCAGCAAAGACAGGCGTAATGTGCGACAAAAAGATGCCACTAAAGATCAAAGGCAAAATTTTGCTGTGCTGTTTTGTATGGATCAGAATGTTGGGCAACTAATAAACAACACATAACAAAATTACACACAACAGAAATGCGCATGTTATGCTGGTCAGCGGGTGTCACCTTACTGGTCTAAATCCGAAACAAGTACGTAAGAGGGAGTTTTAAAGTTGCCCGATATCAGAGAAACTTGTTGATAAACGCCTCAAATGGTATGGACACGTGCAGAGACGTCCAAGGGACCATATAGTTAAGCTTGCCCTAAATTTACCAACAATGAAGCGGGGACCTGGAAGACCACCTTCCACCTGGATGACGACGGTCAAAAATGACCTGAAACAAGCTCAGTTGGACGCCGCCACAGCTCAGGACCGTGCAAAGTGGAAAAGAAGGACAAGGAAGGCCGACCCCAATTAGATGGGATAAGGTCTAGAGAAAGAGAAAGTGAAGGTATTAACGAGAAAAAGAAAATTAGAAAGAATTGATAAACGGGAAAAAGAAACATTATGCGTCAGTCGCGCGCGCGCATCCCCTCCGTGCGCCTGCGTTTGGCCAATCGTAACAATGGCGAATGTTATAAAGTGTAACGTGTGCAATATAGTAATTAACGAATTGCTGTCTTATATTCAGAATAAAGTCTCCGTTATTGACGAGGAAACGCTAGTGCGGATATGTACTTCTGCGTTCTCAAGTGAAGAAATCGAAAGAGCAAAATCGCTTTTGTTTGCCTCGATTCCTACAAATCAGGCTAAAATTAAGCTCAAAAATAGAGGAAAAGAAGAAAGGAACCTCAATGATATTATAAATGTTTTCAAATCAACAGAACCGGATTTGATTCCTACTTTTTGTGCTAGAGATCTGGAGAAACTTCCACCTGTGCTATTTGACCACCTAGACTGCACAAAACTGTTGAAGGATCTGCTGGTGCTGCAAAATGAACTGAAAGACATTAAATCTACGTATGTTACTCAAAACGAGTTAAGCGAAGTAAGATCAGAGCTGCTACAATTGAAAAATGATTCACTGCCACCTGCGACCGTTCATAATGTGAACCTACAGCGAGGTGCCTGGATGCTGGATAGCGGACCAATGGGTATATCTCATATACATGACTCCTCGTTAAACATGGAACACGATGTCGATGAGCAGTCAGGACATCGTTGTATTAGTAGTACTGTCCAAAAATCGACATACAGGGACATAGTGCGGGTAGACAAGAAACAAATAATATCTGACTCGGAGCGCCAACGGCCATCGCCGGCCTTATCACCACCAGTGAGCCGCGGCGCTCCCCCCGCCGCACCAAGTCCCGTTGCTCGCAGTCCATCGGCGCCCCCCACCTATGTAGCCGCAGCGGTTTGTTCGACTCAGGCTGAGATTACGTCACCCGCACAGCTGATGCAAACCGAACGTAGTTCACACGTACCGAGTAATAACACCGAGTCTAACGAATGTGCTGAACGAACTACTAATATTAATTCAAGTGTAGTCTCAGTTGCATCCTCGGCTATACCGCCCAGTAGCACAGATGTTGTACAAGATGAAGGCTGGCAAAAATTACTGAAACCTAAACACAGATCAATCAAATATCGCTACACAGGTACTGCCGGTATAAATAGGGATAAAAATGAAAAATTCAAAGCCGTTGAGAAAAAGGTACCGATTTTTATTACTAAGGTGCACAAGGAGACGTTGGAGAAAGATATAACAGATTATGTATGCCGGAAAACTCAGGAAGTAATTAGTCTAGAGAAAATAAATTTTAAGCAAGAGAGAGACTATTATGCTTATAATTTTTTTGTAACGGAACAAAAATTATCCACATTCCTAGACGACAAGTTGTGGCCTGAAGGTATCATATTTAGGCGTTTTATAAATTTTCATAAAATGAGATCGAGCGGTGACTATATTCGTGCCACTGCCTCCGGCCCTAAAACTCATATGAATGCAAAGTAAACATAAGTTTGTAAGTTTTAATTGTAAGAGCGTTAAGCGCTCGGTAGACTATATAAGACAATTATGTCGGACATCAAGTATAATAGCTTTACAAGAAACGTGGCTGCTTCCTGAGGATATTCATTACCTGGCCTCCGTTGATAAAGACTTCGGATACGTAGGCACTTCAGCGGTGGATACCGGAGCCGGATTACTTAAGGGTCGTCCTTATGGAGGTACAGCGCTGTTGTGGAGAAAGAGTGTGTTTCCCAAAGTGTCGATAATTCCAAGTGATAACCCGCGAGTGTGTGCGTTAAAAATACATACACAACAAAGTGCATTCATTGTGTGCTCGATTTATATGCCTACGGATAATGCAGTGAACCTTGCGGAATTCACGGACTGCCTCGGTTTGGTGAGTGCAATTATTAATAATGACACTGTTGAAGCCGTCTATTTATTAGGTGACTATAATGCGCATCCTCATGAACCCTTTTATAATGAGTTAAGTAGTTTTTGTTCCGAGTACGACTTAACGTGTGCTGATGTCGAGTTGTTAGGATTAACATCAGACGCATATACTTTTGTAAGTGAAGCGCATGGTTCCAGACGATGGCTGGATCATTGTGTAGTGACTAGAGCTGCCTTGCAGACTATTACAAGTGTAAATATTATGTATGACGTTCTGTGGTCCGATCACCTACCGCTTATTATACAATGTAAACTAGATACTATTAAGCCGAAAATTATGTGTGACCTTAAAGAAGTAGGTATTAATAAGAAATTATGGGGCGAAAGGACCCCTGATCAGGTGAAGTTGTATAATACGTTATGTCATCAAAAGTTGAGGCTAATTGATTTCCCAAGTGAATTAAGTGCATGTAGTGATTACAACTGTAGGCAGGTGGACCACAAATATATAATAGACAAAATGTATGATGAAATTGTAAGTGCGTTATCATGTGCGGCTTCGGAGAGCTACACAAGTAGACATAAGAGAAAACCAGTTGTAGGTTGGAACATGTATATCAGTGAGGCTCACAAGGCGGCCAGGTGTAAGTTTGAGTTATGGCAACGTTGTGGAAAACCAAGGTCGGGTTATGTCTGGAATGAGATGAAAGCAAGTCGTAATATATTTAAATCTCGCTTAAAATGGTGTCAGAATAATGCAGAGCAAATAAAATTGGACATACTTGCTAAACATCATGATAAGCACGACTTCCGTAAGTTTTGGAAGTCCACAAATAACTTAAACTATAAGCCAGGTGTGCCTGCGAGCGTCAATGATATCAGTGATCCGAAGCAAATAGCGAATATGTTTAAGGAACACTTTTCCGTGAAATCTCCTTTGGGTCCATCACAGTCGCAGAGCGGGAGTGGGAGTGGGGGTCAGTGCACGCATGACCGGTGTGCTAGATTTACAGCCAAACAGGTCAGCGATGTCATAGGTTCGATGACACGTGGTAAATCGCCCGGTTATGATGGCCTTAGCATCGAGCACCTAAAGTATGCGGGCCCTCATTTGTCTAGAGTCCTAGCAATGTTTTACACGCTATGTATTGGGCACTCCTACATACCTTCTGCAATGATGAAAACTGTGGTGGTGCCAATCGTGAAGTCCAAAACCGGCGATATTGGTGATAAGCGTAACTACAGGCCGATTTCGTTGGCAACTATCATAGCCAAGGTACTGCACGGTTTGCTTAGTGCCCAGCTAGATAAATACCTAAATATCCATGATAACCAATTTGGCTTCAAATCTGGACAATCTACAGAGACTGCAATTCTGAGCCTGAAGCAAACCGTTAAGTATTATACGGATCGGAAAACACCAGTGTTTGCTGGTTTCCTGGACCTGTCAACAGCCTTTGACCTGGTATGTTATGATATTCTGTGGCGAGAATTAAGCAGTACTTCTATGCCAAATGAACTTATTAATTTGTTTAGGTATTGGTATGAAAACCAGGTTAATGTGGTTCGTTGGACAGGCACCTATTCGGATCCATATAGGATGGAGTGTGGGGTGAGGCAGGGGGGGTTGACTTCGCCCAAGCTCTTCAACCTATATATCAACGCACTGGTAGAGGAGCTCAGTAGCACCCATGTAGGTTGTCATATTGATGGAGTCTGTCTAAATAATATAGTATATGCTGACGATATCGTGCTGCTGAGCGCCTCTCCTTGTGGTTTATCCAAGCTACTAGCTATTTGTGAGAGCTTTGCACGTAAGCGTGGGCTAGTGTACAATGTGTCAAAATGTGAATGCATGGTCTTTCGGGCCGGCGGTAAGCGTGTGGATAATATACCAACTATTAAGTTGAATAATATACCATTAAAAAGGGTTGAACATTTTAAATATCTTGGACACATAGTTACTGCTGACCTGAAGGATGATGCGGATATAGAAAGGGAGCGCCGGGCGCTGTCTGTTAGGGCAAATATGATCGCACGCACGTTTGCTCGATGTTCGGAGGGTGTCAAAATAACGCTTTTTAGGGCATTTTGTACATCCTTCTACACGAGCAGCCTGTGGGTGGACTATACCCAAAAACGGTACAGCGCTTTGCGAGTTCAATTTAATAATGCCTTTAGGATGCTGTTGGGGCTGCCTCGATTCTGCAGTGCGTCGGGGATGTTTGCCGAGTACCGCATGGATTGTTTTTACACAATAATGCGTAAACGGTGCACATCCTTGGTGCGCCGGGTTCGTGCCAGCCCTAGCGGCATCTTGAAGGTATTTTCAGACAGATTTGACTGTCAGTACATGAACCATGCAGCGATGGTTCATGTACTGGCTGCAAGTTAATTTGAATTGACTATTATATTTTATTTAATAATTTAAGAATGTGTATTTAATTGTAATTATGATCCGAAGTTGGTCGAAATAAATGAATGATATTATTATTATGAAAAGAAATTGCTAAATCCAATAAAGCACCACCAAAAAGAAAACGAAAGACTGCAAAAAGAAGCCTGTGTCAAATCCAAAGACAGTAAAATAAAATGTTCTGAATGTGATACGACGCTAATTTCCGATGTGGAGGATGACGCTGAAAAAAAACTAGGTTGTGACAAGTGCCTTCGATGGAGTGCACCAAATTCGAAGGACAAGAATATCTAGAAGTGAAATATATTATTTCTGTAATTAGAAATACGAATAAATCAATGATTGATCTAGTTACGTGTTTTTTGTAGTTATTTTGTAGTATTAAGGTTTTATACATTTTTAAAATAAAGGAAAGGGTTCACAGCAAGACTGTAAAAACTACCAAGGCATTAGTCTTCTTAGCGTTGTTGGCAAATTGTATGCGAAGGACTTGATAGAAAGGGTTGTGAAAGATACAAGCGAGAAGATATAGGATGTAAAGGCGGGATTTAGAAAGGGTATGGGATGCACGGATTAGGTCTTTTCTTTAAGATGCATTTTAGAGAAACTTATGGCCAAAAATCAAAAAGTCTATTGCATCTTCGTAGATTTAGAAAAGGCCTATGATAGAGCGGTGAGGAATGAACTGTGGTCAACACTGTCTGCGTATGGGTTGAGCAGCCATCTGATCCAGGCACTGAAATCTCTTTATAAGGATTCAAGTGCTTGTGTCAGAATTGACAGCGAATACACAGACTGGTTTAATATCGAAAAGGGTGTTAGACAGGGATGTGTAGCGTCGCCTTGGCTGTTCAACCTATTCATGAACAGTTGTTTGACAGATTTGATAGAAGATTAATGTGATGTTAGAATGGATTAGTTATTTATCAAATGCCTTCTCTATGCCGATGACCAAGTAATACTTGCGGACTCAGAGGAAGAATTACAGAAGATGATAGCTGTTATGAATGATGCATTAGAGAAAAAGGGTATGAAAGTAAAACTAAAGTTATAGTTTTTGAAAGGGATGATAGTTCAACAGAATGCAATATTTTAATAAATGGGGTGAGAGTGGAACAAGTGAAAGAGTTTGTATACTTAGGGTGTAAGTTTACAAAAGATGGCAAGCACGAGGGTGATGTGGAAAGAAGAGTGAATGCGGGTAACCAAGTCAATGGAGCGTTACATTCCTTTATGACCAGCAGGAAGGTATCAAATAAGGCATGTCTTGCCGTTCATAAAGGAGTACTAACACCTACTTTAATGTACGGTAGTGAGAGTTGGGTATGGCAGAGAAAGCATGAAAGTAGAATAAATGCAGTTGAAATGCGAGCGCTGAGGAGTATGTGTGGTGTTATCTTGAAAGACCGAATAAGAAATGATGTTATAAGGGATCGGTGTGGAGAGGTCGTAGTGACAAAAGTAGAGCAAGGGATGTCAAGATGGTTTTGGCATGTATAAAGGATGGATGAAAATAGGCAAGTGTGAAAGGAAGAGCGGGACAGGATCGACCTCGGCGAACGTTCTGCGATCAGATTGCCGACGTTCTGAAAAAGAGAGGGGTAAGAAGTACCCGTAACCGAAGGGCATGTATGAAGAAATTGATGAGTGTAGATGAAGCGAAAGAGGTCTATCAGGATCGTAGTAAGTGGAGGTCCATAGTCTCTGCCTACCCCTGTGGGAAACAGGCGTGATAATATGTATGTATTTATGTACATTTTATATTTAAAGAAAATAGGGGCTTTTAGTAGGTGACGAATTTATAATAATCCTGAGCACTTTATATATTTGTTTTCATACCCAATAGTCGAGAACTGGCTAATATAAAGTCGGGAACTGGACGGTCAAAAACTAGTAAAACTGGCATTTCCGGCTTTATTGTTTTTTATTTAAATATTTCTAGGTCTTACCCAAAAATAAAATAAACATTCAATGAAAGTAGACTTATATTGACAATAAGTGCTATTTTTCTCTATTATTCGATTATATAAATTCTTTTTTTTTTCGTTTCGAATTTTACAACTCCACTAATCGGTCGCGATCTGGCGAAATCACCCTATAAACGTTCCACAAACAAGTCGGTACACAGTACACGCACACACAACTGCTTCGATTTGTACTTCTGCTCTAAGCAGCGGCAATATTATGGATATTTTAAAAACTTGGTATTTAGTTGAATTTCTATTGGATTATTGAACAGTCTATTACAATAGAGCGAACCCTAACTAAGAAACGTAACTAATTTACCTGAGCAATTATTCACACGACGTAATTAATTAAAAATAATAATTATAATACTGTAATGGAAAATCTTTTGGATAACTTATTAAAGTTATTTATTTAAGTAAATAAAAGCATATTAAAAAATAAAAATCAGCAAAGCAATTTTTCAGTAGAAGTTATAGTACAAAATGTTAAAAGTTAAATTTGGGGTATCTTGGAAATCGAAAAAATTTTGGATTCTTTTACATACATATTCTAAGTAGTACATAGGTACGTATACAGAAAAAAATTTAGTCTGAGGAATTTTACACAGAGAGCTATAAACGATTTTCATGTTTAGGTACAAATACCTAATTTCTCGTAATAAAAGTTGTTGGATTATTTTATATCTATAATCTGTCTTGCCTATTTTTATCATGTGCCATGTTACATAGGCGGGAGAATTATTCGGGTTACAAAAGTTTCGTTGATCGGACTAATAAGCAAAAAACGGGACCTTCTTCTTCCCCCCCCCCCTCGGGCTCACCTCAGAGGGGTGGGGACTTTTGGTATGTTGGTCGCTTATCTAGTTCTTCCCTCTACACCCCTATTTTGAGCACTCATGTACTAGACTAAAAGTCAGAAATTAAGGGGGGTCGTCATTTAAGAAACGTGTTTTTTTTCAGCGTTTTAAAACAACTTATTTCAAATGTGTGATATTCGCCATCATAACGATTCTGGATACCTCAGAATAATAGTTTTGTGTTGTTACAATTAAAAATCAACTTTATTGCAACTGTAGTCTGTTTTTGCAGTTTACAAGAATTATATGAAATTATGAAGTAAACTACAGGATTCGATTTGTGACATTTATATACTTACTCAAGCAATCCTTTGACAAGCACCCGGTTCTTCGTCCTCGACATCTGCGCATCAAACGGCACCTCATGGTACTGGTTGATGGAGTTAGCCGCAGCAGACACGAGCCCTGTGCCCGCGGCGCAGAGCGCGAACGTACTCAGCTCGAAAGGTGCCGGCGCGAGCGCGTAGCCCGCCATAGATGTCATTACTACTAGCGCTAGAACAAAAGGAATTTGTTCAATACGTATAACACTGTTCAATACGTATATCACGTCTTTATCCCTAACGGCTCAGACAGACAAGCGATAATGTGCGTCACGAGACGGTCGCCGATTCTCACTACTGTCGGAAACTGTTCCCGACAGTGGTATTGTCGCTCGTTAGTCGTTACCACAGGTATGAAATTTCATAGAAGCAGAGTATCATATACGCCTACAAACGAAACTATACATCTGTGCACACGTCAATGCGTGTGTGTCGCCTGCTCTCGCCCCTCCACAAGGCGAGAACGGGGGAGGTGCGGGGACGGGGAACGGGGACGCATATTGGATCTTAGGAGATTCCATTCTGTATGAAATACTCATAATAATTTCTGTTCTATTACTTAGAGCGAGATAGTGATAAATGATGGAACGCCGGTGCCTTGCTATGGGGGCTGGAAAGTTGAATAAAATTACTGTCACCTGACGCAGCGTCAACTGTCGACTAATGTCTGCTATGACGCAACGTCATACAGCAGTCGCTGATTGGCATAATGTAACGTCAATAACGGTATTGGTGGAACAAGAGATGTAGTTTTTAAAATATTTATAATATTTTAAAATATTTGTTTGATAATATAAGTAATAGAAGATATTTCTTAATATTTCTATTTATAGATCATCATCATATCATTTCATTTCCTAAGGATTTCAAATTACCAGATATTATTTACGGATACTCACAGGTTAGTCGAAATTTGGAAAGCATCATACAGTATTGTCCTAAATTATTCTTTCTATCAAGTGAGGGTGTCTCCTTCCACACTCTAGTGTCCTGTGGAAGATTTTTACTTTTCTTTGCGGTTGTAATTGCTTGCGTCTGAGTAGTTAGTGGAAGTTTGCTTTTCCAACAGTGTGACATTGTTATTCTAGCAATTTGCTGTGCTAAAACGCCATTCTGAAATAGCATAAAATAACATTTATTTATTGTTAACACAAATGGAGGATCATCCAAAGGATGTGTGCCTAACAGCTTCATTGCATTATGACTATATTATACTAGTGAGCGCTGATATGTTGTAAATACAAGATAGTAGGTATATGTAAGGTTCATTGACTAGGTGGTAGTATTAGTAATTTTAAGATTAGACTTTAGGTTGTGTTCATTTGCCTTCTGAAATAAGACAATTTCTAGAATTTTGTGTTAAAATTTTGAAAGGATTGGTTTGGCGAATGTATGATTTTATACAGTAGAAGAGTTTCAAGGGATTTAACATAAAAATGATTAAAAAGCTTGTTATATGATGTAAGTTTACGGCCCAATCCACACCTAAAGCTCAGAATTCTTAGGAATCGTTTTTGTACACTTTCAATCTGACTTCATTAGTTTTCAGTTAATGGAACACTTGATTCTCAGGTTACTATATTTTATCAAATGCTATACTCACTCCGACTTTGAATAGCACAGACTTAGTGGAAAGACCAACAGTGCCATGTTTTAGGCACAGAGTGCAATGCAGCACTTTTAAGTATGACATGGTGAAAGATGGAAAAGAACTCCTTTATGTCAACATCCTGAAAATAAGTAACTTATAGATAAATTAAATAGAATAAGAATTAGGTACCTACGTAGATTTATGTGGTTACTATTTATAATACGTATTTTTTTATGATATTGAAGGACATTAAACAGAAAATTAGAAATAGCAAGAATTAAAAAACAATCTGATATTAAAATTGCGTAATATTGTAAGGGACATTATTTTTTGAGCGTGATAATGATAAATACCTAAAGTTCTGTACGAGACTGTGATAAATAAACATTTATTTGTTGCTGTGTAGTACATATTCATGACCGAGTTTATAATACTTACTTGTAAGTAACTTTTTTTGTATAAAATAGTAAAACATTCTTTACGGATCTCTTTCAAAATATTTATACTCCGCCAAATTGGATTATTGCAAACATTTGAGGTTAAATATGTAACCCGAAGGACGATTTTCATTTATTGACGTTTGAGTTACGTCATTTCAAGCGTTTAGTTTGTGTATTTTATATTTTTATTTACCAAAGATATGGGTTTTTATTTACAGTAAAAAATTTAGGACATTTTACATTTTCTTTAAAATTATAAAAGAGTTAATATATGTACGCACATAAATAAATATGTTTATAAAAATATACGTTTTTTTATAATTAAAATATCTACCATTTACATAGGTATGTTTTTGATATGGCAATACTATCACAAATATGTTGCTGACAATGAAAATTTCTCAAAAAATGGGGAAAGAGCTAAGAAATCTTATTGAGTAAGTTATCGAACCTTATACTGTTTTTATAAGTAGATCGTATCGTAGCGGTTATATACTCTTTAGCGCCTAGCATAGCATAGCACCGATTCATACAGGCTGGAAGGCAAAGGCTGGCAACACACCTTTATTGTCCAATCATATTTCCTCTGTTTACAGCGTCTCGGTCTTGTGTAAAAGAATACTTAAAGATAACGCTTTGGCAATTGACCTGTTAGCGGAGGCAAGAGATGCCTGGACAGCTCTTTGCCCCCAAAAAACCAGCCACTGGCTCCATGCTATTCCATTTTACAACATTGGTATATTGCTGGATAATAATAGTTAGGTACCGTACCGCTATCGGACTTCGGCTGTGTGGTCACACAGCCGAAGTCCGATAGCAGTACGGAATATGGTACCTCCCACCCAGTTGGGTGGGAGCATCTGTGTGCTCTCCACACCCTGGGAACGTGGGAGAGCGCTGGTGTGGGACTCAGGGGATCACTCTCGAGAGCCGAATCGGCTGCCAAAGGTGCTTAGCTTGCCAAGCGACGCAAATATGTGTCCCTCAGTATGGATTACATATTTGTGATGGTGCCGTTTGGTGTGGAAACGTTTGGACCATGGGGCTCCAGCGCGAGGGCTTTCCTGAAACAGAGCTGGCTGCTTATTTTCACAATGAATTAGCATAGCTATACAGAGAAGAAACGCAGCCAGCGTTCTTGGCACCATGCCGCACGGTCATAATCTATTAGATTTTTAAAACTATAATTTAGATTAGGTTTTATTTTTAGGTTTAGTTTGTAGTTTAATCTCAATTGCATTTATTTCTTTTTTCTTAATAACCATATATTCAGCGCCAAAAGTTTTTTTTAGCACCTGGATGCGAAAGATTTGCACGAGTGGCTTCACCGTTGTCATTTTAAAATTTGTAGCGTACAAATGTCAAAGAAACCTTTCACGGGAAATCCGAGCCATTTCACGTTTTTTTTATTTACCATTGTTGAAATTTTTGGAAAACTATTGAAAAATTAATGATATTGTATTTTATTTTAATATTACTTTTCGTTGACACGACGGTTTCAAAAATACGATGCAATGCAATGAGTCGGTTCAGTACATATACGAGCGAAAAACTACGTTTTGGGTTTCCCTTGTTGAAAATAGCACTTGGCCGCTGATGGCCGCATTGTCACAAGTTCACAACAATCACACACATGAGTCATGTGACAACACAAATCACAATCATAGATTAATATTGTATATACTGAAATAGATAAGATACTGCAGCTTTAACATTAGTCAAACCAGTGGCGCCATCTAGTAGCATGCTTTCGCAACACCAAAGGACTAAAAGATTAAATAAAACGGTGAAAAAATTACTCCATGAGCTAGACTTGAACTCGCGATCTCGGTTCAAATACGACTATGTTCTATAGCATAAACAACTGAACTATTAAGTGATAACTACGCATGTCGAATTTATCCATCATTTAATATTCCTATCAAATAAAAAAATGGTGTAAAAAATATACTGCGTGAGTGGGACTTGAACTCGCAACGCTACTCTTACTTTAACCATGCTCTAATCAACTGAGCTTTCACGTGTTCTACCTTGTATGGCGAATTTCTCCACCATTTGATATTCCTATTCTATAACTAGCATTAGCAGTTAGGTCAGCTGATTCCTGACTAGATGGCGTTTTATTGAATTTTTTTATCAAAATTCTGCAATGTTCAATCTGATTACTACAAACTGACTGACAGAATTAAAAAAAAAATAGTAAAAAGTGGGTAAAAAAAGTAATAGTACTAGTAACACCATTTTTTTGTTTTTATTTTGATTCGATTGATATTTCGAACACGGAAGTGGTTTCGTTCGTGTATGTTGGTTGACGCTCGAGTTACGAAAATGTCTTGTTTCTTCTTTGGGACTAATAAAAATGTCTAAATTATGGTGATTAAGTTGTCTGTGTCCTTGTAAGTGAAACCAGCCATGAATATGGCCTCAAGAGGTGACAAAGGGAACAGTAATGGCGAAGAACAGATTGTTGAGGTAAATCGATGTGGCCTAGATATTTTGACAGTTAGATAAACTTGACCTGTGTTGGTCGAATTTGTTGAGTGGAACGATGGTTTCAGACGTTGGCGGAAGTGTTCCGCTGCTTCATCTGTATGGAGAAGCTGGTGGACGCACACTTATGTCCCCACTGTTCGAAGCTGTGTTGCTACGCCTGCGTGAGGCGATGGTTGACGGAGCAGAGGTCCCAGTGCCCGCACTGCCGCGCCGCCCTTCATTTGCACGAGCTGGTGAACTGCCGCTGGGTTGAGGAGGTCACCCAGCAGATAGAGACCATGCAACAGCAACATGTCCAGCTATGCCTACAGTATGCTATCTTAACTTTTATGGTCCTATTACATTTAAAGAAAGAATAAGTTAAAGAATCGTTTTCAATCTTATTACAATCAGTTATTTAGGTATGTCTTATTAGGTTGGTATGCGAAGTTGATGCAAGTTATCATATGCCTTTACTAAGATAGTAAAAGGTCACAACTTTTTCTGTTTTTTTATGAATATGAATAATGAAATACATCTTTTCAAAATCTTCATCATAATTTAGCTGTAGGGATTCCACGGCTCACGGACATAGACCTCGAAGGTTTTCAAAAGTATACTCAGTGGCACATTGATAATTAACCCGTCACACACCTATCGGTCGAATCCGACCGGGCGTCCATTATTTAACTATTGTGTCTGGTTTTTTTGGTATTTGACAGGTTAAATAAAGAATAGTAATTGAAGATAGAAAAACATTAGATATATTTTTGATTGAACTTTGTTTATCACAGATGTCCAACTCACCAAGAAAAATTAACGGTATACTGTTGGACTTGCCGACGCTGCATCTGCCATCGTTGTGCTCTGTGGGGAGGCACCCACTCCGGGCACACTTTCAAGCCTCTGGAGGAGGTGTACGAGCAGCACGTCACTCAGATACGGGATGAAGTGGCTCAACTGAGGAGGAGGCTCATGGAACTGATCAGTCTCGTGCAGGAAGTTGTATGTATACAGCATAAATTTCAAGATAAAAATTGTTTTACTGCAGTTAAATTTTCTGAGCGAACGGTAATTTCAAAATGAAATTACTAAATACTATCTGAATTTCAAAATTCAACCCTATTTCACAATCTTAAAATGCAATTTCAAAAGATTCTTGAATACTATCTATTAAAAATCTTAAGTGGTCATTTGACCATATGGATAAAACTAGATTGTATGCAACATATTAATGCTTTGAATATGCATGAAAAGTGATGAAAAGTATCTTAATATGCAACACAAAATAATAAAAAAGTTTGAGACTATACTATTATTTTTGTAAGAAAAAAATAACGGGTTTTCACACCACCCTGTACTATTACTAAGCTAACGATAACGATAATCGCAAATTATGCACTTCCTGTCGCAAAGTTACTGTCACATGCAAATTGTGGTACAGGGAAGGTCATAGATGGTTATGTTTACTTTTATTTACCTATGTTGTCAACCTTTGGTAGGAATTATAATATATTTCTTTTTAGTTTTCATTAATGAGCATAGGAAGTAGTTTACAATTGTGTATTTTCTACTTTATGTAGGTTTTTACTTTAGAATAGAATATAATAGCATTTATTGTTTATTTTTAAGATAAGTGGAAAAGTGGCAATTATTTATTCGTTAACAGAAATTGACTTAGGTACGGAGAAAATTGGACCAAATACCAAAGGTGTACCATATGAGTTAAAACACACACGCAAAGCATATAAAATACATATTTTCTATCAACAGTAGGAATCGTTAAGGGGCTTACATGACCTAAACGAGAGTTTTATTTTGTGTAAAACTATAATGAAAAAATAAAAAAAATATGATATTCTTCAGGACATATGCTAGCGAAGTAGGTACTGTTCTCAAAACATGATGCTAATTTGTTTCGATAGAAAAAAAACACAAATATGCCTAAAAAAGTATTTATTATAGGTATAAGTGGCAAAAGGCATTTACACCCTCCCAAGGACTGTGCGTCTAATCAATATGCAGTCATATTGATTGCAGACTGCAAATAAGTTTGGAAAATCCAAAAGTGCATGCCTCATAGCGGTCACTCAATTTTCACAAAAAAAAAAACAGAACTTGAATATTGCATATTTATCGGTGTATTATGAACAAAACAGGTTGCACTTGTGTGCGCAGGAATTACATAATTTAATTCCCCCTGCACCATTCCACCATCGGACAACACGACGTGGACAGGGATTCCACCCATTTGTGGTCGATATTCCTCTTCATCTTACCTCTCGATTCGCCTCCTCCTTCATTGTGCGAACTGCTAAGGTGTGGAATTTCCTCCCTGCGTCGATGTTTCCCCATACATATAATTTAGGGTTTTTCAAGGCAAGAGTGAACAGGCATTTTTTGAGTCTGCGTGATACACCTTAGACCTCATCTTAGCTTCCCATCAGGCTAGATAGAGGTCAAAAGCACTCAAATTTATAATTTAAAAAAAAAAAAATTACTTTTAAATCTTCGCGCCATTGCCCACACAGAAAAGAAAGGTACTGCGCATGTATTGTCAATGTCAAGAAGAAAAGAAAAATGAAAAGATTAACATTGTATCCAGAAATAGAATGGAAATTAAGAATGGCTAAAAGGCAGATGCTAAACGCCGTAAAAAGAATTAAAAAAAAAATTGTCAATGTCAACGAACTTTATTTACATAGATTTAGATATACCAATGATAGGTGGATTTCAGTTTATTGCTAATTATAATTAAACTACATTGAATTGAACCGTGATCTTCGAAAGGACTTAGTTTTGGATAATACTGAAGCATATAAAAAAAAAAATGGACTTGATCAGATAAGTTTTTCGGGAGTTATCGTGACCACGCCAGTTTCCATACGTCCCGACACATGGACGTCCACAAAATGATTTTATTAAACATTGTTTTTATTTATATAAAGGCAAAATGTCTTTTAAAAATATCATAAGTGTCGAAACTAGTGTTTTTCCTTGACATTTATGTGTAAATATTATGTACAAGTGCGATAGAAAATAAATAGAGACACATTTAGTTAAAAAAATCACTTGATTTTTGTAAGGCGAGAGTAGAGCACTACCTCATATGCGCTTCGCTAATGAGGCGTGCAATATAGCGAGTATATGCATCATCCCAAAATTTTAGATAAATAACTGATGAAAACAGGCTAAATAATATAGCATTGAACCTTCTATTCTCTAATCTGTGATACTGATGCATTTTGTCAATGGACCTATGTTAAATTAAAATACTGATTATTGATTAAATTGGATGATTTTTGAAATTTTTAAATATGTAAGTATTATATTTTTCTTTACTTCAATGCTGGTCTGGAAGAAAAGAAAAAACATAGAATGTACCAGCTGCTTCTCTTCACGCGCAGATCGTAAAAGCCGATCGAGGGAATGGGCAAGAATCAGAATAATATAAATAGGCGATGCGGTTAGCAACCCATCACTATTATGTTTTCCTTTTTCCACCTTCATGCCCACCATCATGCTAAAAGTGGCCTGGGCCTTGCCGCCCTAGGCTCTGTCTGGCCCGTTAGGGATAAAGACGTGATAGTGTATAGTATATATTTTTCTTTGTAATTGTTTCAGTAGTGATATTTTTTTTTTTTTTTTTTCATAGGAACGCAATGTAGAATCAGTGCGTGCGGCCAAGGACGAGCGCGTGCGCGAAATCCGCAATGCTGTAGAGCTCATGATATCCAGACTGGACTCTGCATTGAAAGCTAAGCTGCTAACGCTGATGGGCCAGAAGAACAGCCTGACGCAGGAGACAGAGCAGCTGGAGCATCTGCTCCAGGAGATTGAGCATCAACTACATACTAGCACAAGGTACCATATAGCTTTGATATCACACTACATTTGGGGACAACAATAATCCATACGGACACAAAAACGTTAAGCCTATACTTTAAAAAAAAATTGTCTTCAACAGTATTTCCTGCACTTATGGCCTGGGCAAGATGTATACCAAAGGCATTAGTAAAGGTAACAGAGGCATTAAAACGGTAAAGGAATCTTTAGATCGCGCATTTATCGCTTTATTTTAACGCCATAGGTGTACATTGTGCTAATTTAGGAAAAACAAACCCAGTATCTTACTTTCTTGTTTTTTTTTGTCGACAGATCTGAATTGATAGCCAGGAGCGGCGAGTTATTGAAGATGATCCACCAAGTGCGCAAAAAGCCGATGGCGAGTTTCGTGACTGCGCCAGTACCGGCCGATTTCCACAGGCATGTACAATTTCAAACTTATGCAATCAAGGAAACTCCTTTTTCGTTAAAAAACTAGGCATACGTAAGTGTATCGCTTTCCGATACAAATACACTATCACGTCTTATTCCTAACGGGGTGGACAGCTCAGGGCTGTAATACACAGATTTGAATTCATTGGCATTAATTTAACTTGCAAACATACTCATATCAGTGACAGGAGCCAATGTCTCAACGTTTTTAACCCCCTGTGAAAAAGATGCGTGTTATAAGTTTGATGTGTGTACCCGTCCGTATCTGAGTAAATCGATGTTCACGTGTTTGAATAAGTTATTCCCAGCAATGGTATTTTTGAAATGCTAGTTGACATAGGGATACAGGAAGAGCGGTAGACCGAGGACGAGATGGGCAGACGATTTGCGTGCATTTGATATGGAATGGAAAGAGATGTGATGTGACCAAGGATAGGGAATTGTGGAAGGGGAGTCCTTTGCCCGGCAGTGGGACATAAATGGCTATTAAAAAAAAAGTAGTCCGATGTTTTGCACTAAAAATAATTTAAAAAATAATCTTTATACCCTTATTTTTAAATTAGTACACAAATTTTAAGGCGTGATTCAGTCCATCATTATGAACAACTTTTCCTAGTAAATGTATATCGAAATACGAAATGATCACGTGACTACTTCGATTTGTATGAAAAGTGAATTTTTTTTTTCGTATTTCGATATACATCTATTGGGAAAAGTTGTTCAAAATGATGGACTGAATCACGCCTTAAAATTTGTGTACTATGTATGAGATAAATTTATCATAATAATGAAATTTTTTGACATTGTCTTTAAGAAATAACCTTTTTAATGTAAGTTTATAGCACTTTAAAATACGTTCACAGTGAAATCGTGCCGAGTTACGATAGCAGCACGTTCCCCCTGACGAACTTCACCCAGCTGCGGCACGCCGCGGCGCCCGTGTACTCGGCGCCGCTGCACGTCAACGGGCTGTGCTGGCGGCTCAAGGTGTACCCCGACGGGAACGGGGTGGTGCGCGGGAACTACCTCTCCGTGTTCCTGGAGCTGAGCGCCGGCCTGCCCGAGACCTCCAAGTGAGTTATGCAGCCCTGGTACTTCAGATGACTCAGTGCGCTTCTGAACCTTGTTACAAGTTTTAAAGTTACATTTTTTTATTACATAATACAGGTATGAAACTTCATAGAAGCGGAGTATCATTTATGTCTACATTACTAGAGACGAAACTATACATCCGTGCACACGTCAGTGCGTGTGTTTTCGCCCGCTCTCGCCCCAAGGCGAGAGGTGCGGGAACGGGGACGCATATTGCGCGGGGCCTTAGGAGATTCCACTCTATAGTAAATACTAGTCTTAATTTCTGTGACATAATGTCTAATAAAATATAATGTTACAATTTTGAGGCTGAAACTTTCTTCAAAAAACATTATATCCAATAGTGCTCCAAGTTAGTACGGTCAGCAAAATCACTTTTTTCATATTTCGATATATGCAATTTCAAAAGATGCTTGAATACTATCTATTATGTTCCATGGGGAAAGTTGTTCAGTATCATGGACTGAAAATACCTTTAAAATAGTTTCAGTATATTTTGTTAGACCCTTTATTTTCATTGAAAGATATTGAAAATGGAATTATGCAAATTGTTTCAGAAGTACTAACAGACAACCTGTAATTACTTCCTTCTACCCCTTTCAGAAAACTGCTGTAATGATAAATGAATATTTTGTCATTCCCATTAACTGGGGACGGAGAATTGGTGATAAATGGGACAAAAGATCCCACTATTTCTAAAAAACTAAGGGACATTTCTTGGATGTATGGAGTAACTTATGGGAACAGAATTATCCCCGACTGTCAAAACGCCATCTAGTGATGACTAGCGGAACTACCGATAGTTCCACTACTCATCACGCGTGCGACGCGCGTGATGTACACCACATAGTGCCATCTATATATTTGCTAGAGAAGGCCCTGACTTTCAAGCGTTAAATCCCAATAACTTTTAAACGGCTGAACCGATTTTCACCAAACATGGCTAATAACAACCGCAAGGGAACTTTCTTTCACGTTAAAAACACCGCATCGAAATCGGTCCATCCGTTTGAGCGCTACGGTGCCACAGACAGACAGACAAACCGACACTAGCGTCACACTTATAACACCCATCTTTTTTGTCGGGGGTTAACAAATTGCTATCTGCCAACAACAGACTATGCAATTATGTTGGCTATAGACTATTATATGTTGTTGTATTATATATTTTGTAACCGACATTAACAACTACATCATTTATATCCCTTGCAACTATGTTCAGAGGCGTATATATGATATATACTCTATTTAGCTAGAGAAAACACTAATTTACTCCCCTACTATTGCATTTAACGCAAGCAGATTTACTGTAGATGTCACAATTAGCTGAATGTTAAACCGATATTTGCACAGTTGAGTCTTGTCCCAATGAAATTTGAATAACATGTATTTCGTTATTACAAGCAGTGCTAAATTAAGGGTAGGGAAGAGGTAAGTCGACTCGTTCACTAGTTATTAGTCGCAATTCATGTGCTGGCATGTTAGCGGTGTCCACCGACCTTCTGTGTGCGGCAGCTTCGGCTCTCTCCATCGAGGTGTCTCATCAGATAATAAAACGGCTTAGACGCATAATACCCGATTCGCAAAATGTCTCAGAATATATAATATGCAAAAAGTTTGATTAGCGATCGATTTACTAAAATTAATTCATGAATAACTTGTCACATAATTGAGTCCAGTCTCAGAACATTTGCGGTTGAGATATTTTATTTTATACATGTTGTGTATACATGTGTATGTGTTAATACATGTGTGTAAAAGTCCCGTTAAATTGAAGAATAACATCATTATTGATGGCAATATGTAAAGGCGAGACATAATCACATGATCGATTCCAATGTTTTATTGGCATTTGTGTGTGGCATTGTGTGGGGCCTTTAATTCAATTTCTTGCTCAGTTATTTTCGATTTTAGGCACAATTAAATGTGATAACACTTATTTTTGTACTCTGGTAACGAAAGAACACTCGTAAGCACGATAAGTAATGAAATCCTTTTAACTCCAGCTATTTAACTGACCTACACATATGTTAGTCTGGAATAGTCTGAATATCTAAATGTTACATTTAAGGTATATTTTTGGTGAGGCTCCTCTCAACAAGTCCACTTTGATGTGAATCTAGATTAAATCATGGCAGCTAAAATATTTGTAAATTAACTGAAACTATTCAATTTTCTCTTAAAGTTAATATTTTCAATAAGTATGTTTGCCATTTGTTATTTCATTTCTTTATTAGCACACAAAACAGATAACAACCATATTTTGGTAAGTACATTACGATTTTTTGTGTTGTTCTTGATTGTTTTCCACGAATATGTATACCTAAAAAGTCTATTAACAATAATGTTTATGAAAATAGTTTCAGTTCAATTGCTTGCTAGCTGCATTTGAAATATGTAAAAATGGGAGGCTTCCAACATTGTGATCATCCTGTGCTGTCTTATTCGTTGGACATACGTTCAGACATTCGTTATCCTCTTTGTAGATAAAAACTACCATTGCTCTTCAACACTCCATCTCTAATAGAAGTCTATGTAAGAATGTTAATACATTTAAGCTTTATATCATTTATCGATCAATGTTTAATGTACCTTCTAATTAATTTACCGTAGGCTCCTGTTAATTTTATTATTTGTACAGGTTTTTGTACATTGTGCTTCTTGAATGTTATATATCCTATTTATTTCAATTGTTTTAAACGATTAACCGGCTCGGGAATAACATTGCTTTTACTCAAAATGTTACAATGCTCCTGTCAATTAGAACCTTTCCTTTTCAGAATGTCGTTTTCGCAGAGTGACAAACACATAATATTGCGAAAGTGACATTCTAAGGAGATGTTGTACTAAGATTGGACATTTTGAGAAAGTATTATTCTGTGTCTGGAATTAAGACATTTTCTTATTCAGGGTCCAACAAAGTATACTAAAACTATTTCAAGGGGGGATTAAGTCCATGATACTGAACAACTTATAGCCAATCTCACATACAAGTTGACTGATCAACTGATCCTAGTTTGTATGGAATGCCAAAAAATATTTTTCCTATTTCAATATACGTTCCTTGGGGAAAGTTGTTCAATGTCACGGACTGAATCCTCAAATAAAATAGTTTCAGTATATTTTGTTGACGTTACTCGGACTTCGAAGAGTTGATCTTAAAAGTACCTTCTTCCTTCATAAATAAAGAGGATATGATTTACATTAACTCCACCACATCAAACATCATTGGCTAGCCTGCCCATAGACAGTGGTACCCAACGTCACACAAACTAATGGAGAGCCCGTAAATAGTAGGTAGACAAATTATTAGTACCACCTGCCCACAGAGATGGCAGCACACAAATTACTAGTAAACCTGCGAAAGGTAGGTAATATAGTTTCAAATACTAAGTAAGTAAGTATTAAAATTGTATTTTTGCTCCTACTTTGGTCTCACTTGTCTCTGCACCACCTTTCGGTTGAACGTTTACAATATTTGTAATAAAGTTAAATAAGTTTGTTAACATAATAATGTGTAACTATCGCTGAAGTACAATAAAGTTTTTTAAATAAATAAGTAACTTATGTATGAGTATCATTAGTCGTCGCAGGGGAAGGCCAAGAAAGAGATGGCGCGACGATCTTGACTGACGCATTTGAACGTGGTTGGTCGGCAATGGCATTGGACAGGGACGCATGGAAGGAAATAGAAGATACCTTTGCCCAGCAGTGGGACGAGATAGGTTAAATAAAAAAGTAAAAATCGCTATCTAGTGACCTATTAAAAAAGAGAGGAATTCAAAACGCTTCTCTACATGTATTTATTTTATTTATCTATCTATCATTTATTTTATTTATTTATGTAGAACCAAAGTAGGAGCAAAAATAAAATTTTAATACTTACGTACCTAGTATTTGAACCTATATTATCTACCTTTCGCAGGTTTGCTAGTATTTTATGTGCTGCCATCTCTGTGGACAGTTGGTACTAATAATTTATCTACAAGTTTCTGCTGTTAACTCCCGAATAGTTTGTTTGAGGTTGGGTATCTGTCACGTTAGTCATTATGTTATCTTTGCCATAGATACGAGTACCGCGTGGAGATGCTTCACCAAGTGTCACGTGACCCCTCCAAGAACATCGTCCGCGAGTTCGCGTCCGACTTCGAAGTCGGCGAGTGCTGGGGCTACAACCGCTTCTTCCGGCTGGACCTGCTGGCCAGCGAGGGCTACCACAACCCAGAGACCGATACATTAATACTCAGGTAGCATTCTACGCTTCCTTTTTTTTTGTTGGGTGACTGAATTTGTGAGTGATTGAATGAGTTTTGTGAGTGATCAAAAGCGCGATACTCCAGAGTCCTGTTTGTTTTGTTTTAAAGGGTTTGGTTCTAATCAGATGGATTTTTTAAAATTGATAAAACGGGGCTCTTTCGCAGTCAAAGTGTAAAGCAAACAAGAATCTATGTCGGAACTCAAGATTAACATATCTAGTTATAAGTATAAAAATCACATTGAGGATTTTTTTCTTTTTTAAAATATACTGTGTCCCTAAACCAAACTGATGTGGGAGACTAATCGTATTTCCTTAAAACATTATCAACATATTTCAATCTCCAAATAAAATGAGAATTAGTAGACTGTACTACTGTATAAATATGTATGTAGGTTAGGTAGCAATCAGTGACAAATCAGTTAAACCGATAACTTTTTTATTATTATTTTGTTAGATTCCAAGTCCGGCCGCCGACGTTCTACCAGCGTTGTCGCGACCAGCAATGGTACATCAACCAGCTTATAACCATGCAGAATCAGCACATTCTGCAAATCAATGATCTCAAAGAGGTAACTTTACATTTTTGTATAGATCAACGGTTTTGATGGGTGCTGCCATGTTAAATTTAGTTCCGATTTCGTCCGCAATTTGACGATTTTATAGATTAATTAATCGAATAAGCGAGCGTAGCAAGCGAAATTGTACTTGGACAATTTGGCGTTTGTATGTATGTTCAATGAAATTCATCCAGACTCCTTTTGTTCTTTAGACTTCCTAATCCTCATGTCCTTGATCCTTTTAACGACAATTTCTTTACGCTAGAAAACATAACGCTTTTGAACGATGGCTTATTTTGAGCAAATTAAGAAGGACAGAATGTAACAAACGTAGAGGTCTTAAATAGAGTAGATGAAAAGAGACATACTCGAGGTCATCGGAAATAGGCGAGGCAATATGTTGGGACATTTGATACGTCATGACAATTTTATGCGAATTATATAGATGGTTAAATAGAAGGAAGGAGGGGAAGAGAAAAGCCCATGCACAGCTATATGAAGCAAGTCAGGGAAAAGGTGATAGCAGTGTCGTATCAAGATATCGGAACATGGAAAATAATGGAAGAAACTCTACCGACAAGAGATTGTAGTCTTTACTGACTAGTTTTTGTTCCAGCGTCTCTCCCTAGAGATGTCTCGTAACTCGATAGCGGCGACCCGCGCGTCCCCAACGTCCAACAACGCTCAAGCAACTACCGAGGACAATCCTTCGCAGAACAACCCAGTGGACGGCAACACTCTGGCCGAGCCGCTTGTGTTCAACAACCAGTGGAAGTTCAACTCTAGTGCCCATGGCATCATGAGCGGCCAGCGGTTGAATAGCCCAGGTAACTAAAATCAATAGTAAATTGGGTAGTTTCATGGGTCAAAAATAAATTATTTGGTACTGTTAAGAAAATAAAACGTAACAAAATAATATCACTTGACATTGATCACATCCATTTTGAACATGAACATGATTTTAGATTTATTAATGCAGAAAAACGGATATTAAGAGCGCTATTTGACTCCAAAAAACTATGATGTCACAGTTCACAGTCCGATATTTCATACAAATCTCATAGAAAATTTTTGTTTTGACGTTTAGAAAAAAGTGTCTGATTTGACTTGTTGGAAACTAGCGGATTGTGCAACAAGGCGTAATGGTAATATTTTTAAGGCCCTACTTTGAATCCTAAGCGAATCGAAGGATTCAACCGTAGGATCCTTAGTGAAGCGAGGGATTCATCTATATCACCCGAAGTAAAAATATTATACACCTACACCTAGTAGCACAGGTTAGTAACTGCCTGTTAATCTCTGATTAGGTATTTGTAACTGTTCTAGGTTTCTTTATATTTGCTAATTTTTCTCATAGATGGAGATGAAAAGAACTTTACGGGACGTACGTTCAGTTGCCAGTTTCTAGTCAGGGAAAGTTGTAAAAGTCAGTAAGAAAGACAAAATACACGCCAGGGGCGGCGATAAAAAATAACTCAGATCGAATAATTGTCATTGTGAAACACCTTCAGCTTTGGTTGCTCCAAATCCAATTTCTGGACTATGGGACATCTTTCATTTTACCACTCTACACATATTATATTATCAGGCCTGTTTCCCACAGGGGTAGGCGTGATAATATGTTTGGATCTATGGACCTCCACTGGCTACGATCCTGATAGACCTCTCGCTACACCTACACTCATCAACCTCTTCATGTATGCCCGCCGGTTATGGGTGCTTCTGACCTCTACTTTTTTAAGTCTACACCTAAAAAGCCATATTGTGGCAGGCGATAAAAACATGTATTCAATCCAAATTTGTGTGATTTCTGTATTGCTTATAACAGGTATCTTGAACACGGGCATGTTCGTAGAAGAGTCTCGCAACAACGACGTGTCGTCCCAGCCTGCAGTGAGCGTGGGCAACGTGGGCAACGCGGGCGGCACGTTCGCGTTCGGGGACTTCGCCACGCCACTCGACCGACGGCTGCAACCTCACGCTCTGGATACCTACAATCTACCTTCTACTTCACGGTAAGCCAAAGAGCTATTATTTAAAATTGGAGACGCCACATATCACTGTTTTGTCTCGTTCATTTGTAGCTATTTCCATAAACTTCATGTAATCGTGTGCTAGCTCTTGTACACGTAGTACTTTTGACAGTTTATAAGTGAAAACGAAACAAAAACATGGTAAACATATTGTTACGAAACTGGGGTTCGAATTTGGAGAAAAACGCCAAACTTCGTATTAGGAATTATTCACTACGGAACCCAAAGATGACACGTGAAGATGGTCTTCCAAACGTCCAAGGTCAAGTCGCGTAGCAGTTGAGGTCCAGGTATCTCGCCAAGGTAGTTGCAGGTACTTCCACTTGTCGCAATAAGGTAGGTTTCCTTTGCTTCGATGTGATCGCTTTGATAGCTCGTATTGAACTGCCGTGGCGCACCCACGGTTCCCTATTTATATGCGCCATCGAATAGGTCCACATTAATCTTGAATATTCTACATAGTCGACGAACGTGTTTCGAAGCATCCAGGCGCCGGGTATGTGTGTGAGTGTAACATGGTCAAACAACTCTAGACTTTATGACATACGACATAGGGCCTAGTTTCGCTTGTATTTCATTTTATTCTATCGTATTTCTTTTGGCTCGCAAACATTGTTCGAGATGGTTCAAAGAACACGGCAAAATGTAAAGAAATAGCTTTCTATCGGTTAATAACCAAATTTAATTTTTTGAATATATTCAAAACTAGAGCAGGGCCAATGTTTGAGATAGCTAATTAGAGGTATATTCTATGTCAATGCGGTAAGCACGGTTTTCGTATTGGGTCAAATAACGTGCTATCAGTGCGGACAACAACTAAGTATTAAATAAAAAAAAACTCACTTAACCCCCTTTAATTGATATTTTTTCGTCTGCATGTATTCACGCTTACACACATTACAAACGCAACATTCATGAATTCACTAACAACTCAACTCATACATGACAATTATTCTACATTGAAATGATAATATGATGTAAAAGAGCAGGACTCACCAGATACATGTTTATGATAAAAACTTAATTGGCGAGCCCCTGCTACCTGTGTTAATTATGCAAAAAAAATTTAATGAATAAATATTTTTATTTATTTATTTATTTTGGCGGGAAGTCAAGTCGTTCAGTTGGGGTTTGCGTTAAATTATTTTGAAAATTGATTTTATGAACTTCATAATATGAAATTTGTGTAGTTAGGTGTTATCAGCCGCGGATCCACTAGTTACGTTACACTTTCACAAAAAGGGGGTGTAAATAGGAGTCTGGAGACTACATATTTTTTACGAGAGGCAGTAAAATCTATTAAAATGTAAATAGTAGTATATGCCGCAATGATTTCTGCCGACGGGGAGGGGGGTGCATATAGGAGTCTTGACTACAATCTTTTTTGAAGACTGGATCCGCGTCTGTTATAAATGCTCATTCTTATGAACAATATGTGGAATAGGTAAAGTTGACAGTCATAGTACGGCTGTAGTGATATTTGTTTAGCGGACTGTGTGGACCGTCTTCAAGTGTCGTCCGCCACTCAATCGGCTATGAAAACCAGTGAACTAGTATAGATTTGTCGCCAGAAACTCATCAAAGCTCATTAAAGGCATACACCAACCTTTGATTGTAACATGTTAGGAATAAAGAAGCAACAAAACTAAATATGGCTCTAACCAAAGGACTTGTATCCAGGGTCGTAGAATAATTTTCCAAAAAACACCCTTTATATATAGTAAAATTGTTGTTATAGGTCAGCAAATTCTTTGCACGTGAGTCTGCATACGCTCCTGAATGCGAACGCGCCGAGCCGCGTGCCCAGCAAGCTCGCCAACAAGCTGCCGCGCGCCGACAAGCACCAAGTGCCCGCCAAAGAATCCGCCACGCTCACTGGTAGGGAGATTAATGTAACATAGACAGATTAACAAAGGTTCCTGTTCATGTATGTTTTTCTAATTTTCGCGGTTGTCCTTTCAGTAAAGTTGTTCAGTGTTGATTTTAACTCTCTTAAGACATAGGCCTCCCCTACACGTATCCCATATGTCGCTAACACGTTGTATATCTGCAGCAGTAGCAAGCAGCCCAGTGACCGAAGTGAGTCCGACAATCAACAACGTGGTGCTGTGCTCGTCCATCTCGTCCCCGGAGCTGCACGCGGCGCCCCCCCCGGCGCCCCCCCCGGCGCGCGCCCCCGCCAGCCAGCCCGCCAAGAGCGAGGCGGCCCGCCCCGCCAGCCCCCCCGCCACGCACACCATACACGCGCCCTCGGAGTCCAGCAGTGACACCGCGGTGAGTAACCCTCGCCATTTTACCCCCACATTTACCCAAAGGCACAGAAATTAATAAGAGTATTTTGTACAGAACGGAATCTCGTGTGGTGTTTACCCGTGTGGTTTCGGGTTAGAATAAGACCACTCCATCTCTTCCTGTGGTTGTCGTAAGAGGCGACTAAAGGATTAAGCACAAACATCTTGTGCTACAATTGCATTTCCAAGGAGGGTAAAAGTCGGGCGGCGGCCGGTTGTAAAACATTCACCCAAATACTTTCCCAAAGAGGATTGAGGTCAGGCAGGCGGCCGATCGTAAAACTATAGCCAAATCTTAAAACTCTTCAGGCTATTTCTCTTCCAACGCAAGGTTTTGGCATCCTTGGGTGACCATTGACATGCATGTTATATTTGGAAAAGATAAAGCGGGATAGCGCACCCCGAGCTCCGAAGTAGCACAGCTGAGGGTGCAACCGGGACCGCGCTTGGATGAAGAAGATACAAAACGGTCGCATCTTACGACATCCACAGGAAGAGATGGAGTGGTCCTATAAAAATAAAAGTCCGTACAAAGTACACTGAATGTTCTTGCAAAATTGCATCTTGTTTTACGATTCGTACAGATTAACTTATAGTCTTTTATTTTTCACTTCTATGAGCACGATGCAGCCGTGTGGTTCCCGGCAGAGAAGAATAGGACCACTCCAAGTCTTCTCGTGGCTGTCGTAAAAGGTGACTTAGGAAACACAAGCTTAACAAAGTTTATAAACATCAATGAGACCCTCCAACCCGTCTGGCCAGCGTGGAGAGTGTAGGCCAAATCTTTTGAATAATAATGGCTCTGGTAGTACAGAGAGGGTCGTGCTTCTGCAGTAGAGACTAAAAAAGACCTGATGATGATGAGCACAATGTCATCCGCGTATATCACGCACCAAGTATATTCTACTTCGGATTATACCTCCGTATAAGCGTCATGAAATGATCCTTGCAGGATTTGATGTTCAGCGAGTTGGAGGTGTTCGCCGACGAAAACAACCCGAGTCATGTCGACGAGAACTCCAACGAGGAGAACGACGTGGACGACGAGGCCATGTCAGGTCAGTCCCGAGACTGTTTTGACAGTTTTATCATTTTTAGGTATGTGTTACCACTCCCATCCCTCTTTATTTTCCCAAGTCTCCTATCATACAGGGATTCGGTATATGGAAAAGGTATAAGACCATTCTATGCGGGGTCTAACAAAATATACTGAAACTATTTTGAGGTTAACCTATCCAGTCCATGATACTTAACAACTTTCCCCAAGAAACATTTATCGGAATTTGAAAAATAATTTTTGGCCACCCATACAAGTTTACCGATCAGCTGATCCGAATTTCTATGAAAAGTAAAGTTTTTTTTTTCATATTTTCGTATATGTTTCTTGGTGAAAGTTGTTCAGTATCATGGACTGAATATACCCATAAAATAGTTTCAGTATATTTTGTTTACGTAAATTTTCCTATCTTCTATTCTATCCTACAAGAAAACTCAGGCGTCCTCTCTTGCCATTGTCGTGTCTAACTTTCAACACCATCCTTCCCGTGTTCCCTTCCCATCCTAACTTGTCCTCTCCAACCAGACGGGTCATCAGCGAGCGGCGCTAGCGGGGCCTCGGCCGGCAGTGAGTCCTGCGAGTGGTGTGGCCTGGGCGAGTCCCCCGCGTCGCTGTGCTCGGAGGAGTCCACGGCGGCGCGCTACTGCGGCTACCGGCGCGCGCGCCGCCACCAGCCCTACGCCAGGAGACTCCACCCCCACCCCCACCCAGACAGTTGCGGAGACATCTAGACACATACACAATAACACGTCGATCATAATTACTGACCGATTTTAAATGATTAAAAAAATAGGATTTTGTTTTCAGAAGCAATGTTTGATTTGGTTTCGCTGAAGTAATAGAAAAGTTCAATTCTGTTTATTTACTTTTTTATATTTTTTGATCTCGATTAGACCCAATGGTCTGAATAAATAGTAAATTTTTGACATTTCATCTATATCGATCTTTTTGCGAATTAGAGGGAAGAGTAATAAACTGGTAATTAAAGGGTATATGTGTACAAAACCAGCACAATTATATGATTAGGCCTATTGCGTAGCTGAAAAGGTTCATGCTTCAGATTTCAGAACTATGATATGCGTATTTTAAACTAAAACCATTACCCTTCCTTTTGGCGTTGCCATAGTCGGGTAAAAAGAAGCTAAAGCGTGTTTTTTCTCGTTCACATAAAGTGTTTAAAAATTTGAGAAAAGAGTAACGTGTGCGGATATTCAATGACAAAGTTCCTTATTTTGAGACGCAGTAGGCTTATGATTACACTAATGAGCTGCTTTCGCATTCAAAAATTATTTTTAAATATAAATGCGAAAGCGCAGCACAAAATATTTATATATTGAAAATATTCAAAAGTGATTGTCATCTCAGACGATATTTAAGTTACAAATTACTACTTTATTAAAAATTACATTTCTTTTGTTAAGTTTCTAATTAAAAACTTAATTCAAATACATTTTTTGTAATTTCAATTTGCTATTACTTTGTAGTTCAAAATCCGAGTAGTTGTAGGTTGAACATAGACATCCAAACTAGTAAGTATATTCGTTCTAATAAAGGTCAAAGTGCACTGACGCAGAGTCGAGTCGATACGAAGCGGCAAATCTTTAGCACCGATTTCGCGCGGTTGCGCGAGTTTCAATATTTTTTTCACCTTGTTCGAAATGTATACGTCGCATTGTTTTGGTTGGGTAAATCCTGTATAATTAATATTTATTGGATTTTTAGACATTTAAGTTCGAATTGAACAATAAAATAAGAAATGGTGTAAAAATACCACGTGAGGCGGGAGTTGAACTCGCGACTTGGTCGTTATACGACCATGCTCATATAAGACCAATGTGCAATGAGCAACCAGTCCTATTAAATCTTTTATATATTTTAAGCGACTTCAAAAAAGGAAGAGATTCTCAATTCTAATGTTTATAGGCGATTATTATGTATGTACCTCAATAACTTCTGTTTTTAACCGATTAAGAATTTTTTTTATTTGAAAGGGTATACATACATACATGTAAATTGTCACCAGGTGAAGATCTGATGATGGAATCTTCGATAAATCGAGGGTTTTCTCAAATAATCTATGCACACATATAGTGATGTTGAAGTTTTTGTCAATCAATCAAGCATAGTTAGTTAACGTCAAGGAACTTCTACTGACTGAAAGTTTACAAATAAAATAAAAAACCAAGTATTTGCCTTCAGAAAGTAAGTTTTGAAGTGGAACTGATAAAGAAGACCAGAAATTGAAGCTTTTTTTTTTGTTTCGCCCCTTCGGCTCCATGGGGCCGGTCGAACACAGATGAATCTCGACCTTATTACATTGACATAAAATTATTAGTTCCTTGACAAAAAAAATTACCTTGGGTTAAAATTATTTAGATTACTCTCACAGCATCACCTGTTGGTTGACTGGTAGGAAAGGCCCATGGCCTTAATTTACAAATATGTAATAAAATTTAAAAAAAATTGGCACTTAAATGTACTTCGTCTCTGCGTCACCGTGCCTTGACCTCGATTCTCAATATGATTGAACATTAACTATTGTTTCCATCACAGGCGAGAACGACATCGAAGGCGCCTGCGGCACGTCGACCGGGGACGGCGGCGCCGACATCCTCAGCCGGCTGCTGTGCGCCGTGCACGGGCGCGGCGTGACGCCGGCCGGCTCGGACGGCACCGTGCCGGCCAGCGCGGCGCCGTCCCGGCACGACAACGACCCGCAGCTGTCCACGGCGGCGCACACCGACATGCTGCTGTTGAATCTCATGCGCATCAACGGATTAACGCCAAAGCCCTCGAAACACGGTAAGTCACTCAATATCAATGCCTGTATGCCTTTCTTGTAAAAACATCTCCTCTCACCGGCCTAGAAGAGATCTCTTTTGAGATAAGTGGTGCCTTTGTACAACTTTTATTTTATGTGTTCTCTTTATACATTGCCCGTGTACATAAATTGGTAAATAAATAAATCAAAAAGCTATTATGTAAAACTAGAGCACACCACACATCACTGTTATGTCCCGTTCAGTTGTAGCTGTCTCCATAAACTTTGCATAGACGCTTGATAGTTCTTATTCGCCTACTTTCGAAAGTATATAAGCGAAAACCATATGAAAACATGGTAAACATAATTAAAAATGCCTTGGTGTATATTACAATATAATAATAATAATTTAAGGAACACGGCAAAGTGTAAAAGAATAACTTTCCATCGGTTAGTAACTAGATTTCATTGTTTGAAAATTAAATACATTCGATAAAATTCACGCCACCATATTTATCAAAAAATAGAACCGGGGTCAATGTTTGAGATGGCTGGTCTATAAAATGTCAATGCTGAATATAGATAGTGTTTTTTTTAATATTTAGATTTAGACTTATATTATAAAGAAAAAAGATTTGATTTATTGTGTGTTCATTTGTAATAAATAATACTCAAAAATAACAGATCAGATTTTAAAAAATGATTTCACCTATAATAACCTACGTTATCAGTGACATAGGACATACATATAATGCTGCGGGAAACAGCTAGTCGGAAATAAATCAAATCAGCAATGTAAAATTTAAACTTCATATTATTATACATGCACTTGATAGGATTTGCTACGGGCCCCGCACTTACTTAATCCGGCCCTGTATAGGTTCGATGCAGTAATAAGAAATAACAAGTATTCCTGATGTTAGGTCCAAAACGAAACTGGTCATCGTCAAGGCCAGACATGCTCCTGGGCACTAGTCCCCCTACGAGCGGAGCGCGCCCGCGGCGGTCGAGCGGCGCGGGGAGCGGGGCGGGCGCCCGAGCCAGGCGGGCGGCGCGCGCGCAGCCGCTGTCGCCCGGCCAGCTGCGGCGCCGGGACGACGACCCGCGCGTGCAAGGTAAACCGACAGTGGCGGATCCAGGATTTTGGATTGGGGAGTTTGAGCCCAATAAAGGTAGGTTTCATCAAGATAAAGTAAACACTAAAAAAAGCACACTTATTTTAGTTTTTCGGCCATTCTCCAGGTTTTTATTTGCTACCTATTTAACGCGTCACCTTTTTACTCGACTGCACCAGAAAGAGGGTTATGTTTTTCGAGTGAGTCAAAGTGACACTAAATATATAAAAAAAATTGGTTGAATATTTTTTATGAATATGAAGGCCAGTGTCTAATACAGGGTGACTTTTTAAACACCAACCAAATTTTTGGAGCAAGGCCAAACCATGATGCTGAACTACATACCATAAACACAAACAACGAAAATATTAAAAAAAAAAATCGCCTCTTGAAAACAACTTCGGCATACGGATTTTGTATAGGAGGACGAAACATTTTTATCGTTTATTTTTTTAAATAGAATACTAGCTTTTGCCCGCAGCTTTGCTTGCGTATCCTAAATCCCACGGGAACATTAGCGCGCGGCGCGCGGCGCCAGCCTGTAGACAGCGTGCCGCGCTGATTTTAAAAAGTAAAACTGCGGGAAAGTAATAGTGTGCATAACAGATTTATGGTAGAGTTTATTTAAAATAAAAAAAAACAGTTTATTAGGTATTCTTCCTCGCAAGTGTGTAGTAAAACGTTGTACGACACCCGTGCGTATATCGTACGACGTTTACGCCTCGGCTCTATTACGCCCTCGCCTTCGGCTCGGGCTGAAATTCCGCCTCGTGTGTTATAACCACCATAACGCACCAAACTTATATCGTAATTTACTATTAAGTAACTATGTGATGGTCGTCAGGTATCCTCTCCGGAGGGGGCCGTGCGGGCGCCGGCAGCCTGTCCCCCTTGCCGCTGTCCCCCGAGCGCGCGGCGCTGTCCCCCGTGTCCGGGCTGCACTACGACTACTGGCCCTCAGTGTCCTCTATCAGCGACAATGACGAGGTCGAACTCATTTTGGACTATAACGTAAATACATTAACTTGCTTATTACACTATTTATGACTAACCATATTTTTTTAGTGCAGCAAGGCGCTTCATCTGACACCCACCGTCAATTTAGACTAGAAGCTAGTCTAAATGGTCTGAATCATAGATTAATATATTATGTAGCAAACTAGTCATTACTTTTCTACTTCTTTATTTTAGTGCGTTCCCGGTTGCTGGTGCTGCTTCGGAGCTCGAAGTGCGCTTTCCTGTTTTTTCTTATCCAAATATAATATGCATGTTAATGGTTACTTAACGATGACAAAGACCTTGCGAAGTGGAGAAGAAATAGCCGGGAGAGTTTAAACGATTTGGCTATAGTTTAACGTTGGCCGCCTGCCTGAGGTCAACACTCTGGCAGTTATAAATAAATAAATATATAGGGACAAATCACACTGATTAAGCTAGCCCCAAAGTAAGTTTTAAACTTGTGTTATGGGATACTAACTCAACGATACTATATTTTATGATAAATACATATATAGATAAACACCCAAGACCCAGGACAACTTGAAAAAGGCCATTTTCCAACTTGCCCTGGCTGGGGATCGAACCCAGAACCTCCGGATCAGCGGTCTAGCGTGTTAACCATTGCGCCACGGAGGTCGTCAATAGTTATAGTACGAGATGTTTGTGCTTAGACCTTTAGTCGCCTCTTACGACATCCATACAAAGAGATGGAGTGGTCCTATTCTAGACCGGAAGCCTCAAGGCACTAGTTTGCTACATAATATATTAATCGTTGATTTAGACCTACAAGGATTTCATACATTCCAATTTCACAATATTCATGTATATTGTACCTTTCATGAAGATCATTCATATTTATGTAATTTTATACGCTCATATTATTTATTTCACTAACAAGTAACAACGCACCGTTCACAAAACAGATAAGTTTAAGGTATGTAAATAAATCTTTTTAATGAGGAGAAAAACTGAAAGCTCTGCCGCAAGCGACGAGGTGGCGGCGCTAGCATCGTCTGTGCTTGTGTCTGTGAAGGTTGTATACTAAAACGTTCAGATATTGAATTCTACTTTTAGATATACGGCTGATTTAGTTGTAATTTTTCCGAGTAGAAACGGATTTTTAATATTTATACCTCACATATCTTTAGGCAGCTTGAAAAATCTGACACCAGTGTTAGCTATTAACACACACGATAAGAGGGAGAGAGTATTCGAGTATCAGTGACTTGAAAGTATAATATACAACGTTTAACAAATTATACTGAAACTATTCAAGGATCAATTCAGTCCATGATACGGAACAGCTTTCCCCATGGAATATATATCGAAATATGAATACTGTTTTTGCTCTCCATAAAAATTCGGATCAGCTGATCGGTCAACTTGTATGGGAGATCAAAAATATTTTTTCATATTTCGATATATATTCCAAGGGTAAAGTTGTTCAGTATCATGGACTGAATTGACTCTTAAAATAGTTTTAGTATATTTTGTTGGACCCTGTTCAAGGTATAAGACCGTGAGCTAATTGCAAAAATGCTGTTAGTTTAAGTTTTTGATAGACTAAATTAACCAATAGCGAAAATCACTATTAGAACAAGAGAAGTACTTACTTACTTTACTAGGGGAAGACTTAAATAAACTAAATGCACCATACAGGACACCCTGTTCGATCTGCTGCTGAACAGTCTATCCATCGACGGGGGCCCGACGGCCGCTGAAGCCGACTCCCCGCGGCCCGCAACGCCGCCCGTACAGCCGTGGAGCCCGCATGCTGCTCCGCACTCCGCTTCTCACTCCGGCCCGTACTCCGCTCCGCTCTCCACGCCGCACTCCGCCCCGCACTCCGCGCCGCACTCCGCCCCGCACTCCGCCCCGCACTCCTCCCCGCAATCCGCCCCGCTCTCCGCTCCCCACGCGCCGCCGCACGGCACGCCGCCGCCCCGGGACGCGGATTGACGCTACAGCCACCATCTGGCCAGGTATCGCAAGGAGTACCATCATTAAAGATTATATTTTATGGAGAATTTTAAACTATATTATTGTCTCTTAACGAGTTCTGTAGGTACGATTAATAGTGTCCGAGTAGTAAATTGGACATTTCACAGTTCTCTAGTACAGTCTAGGTACGAATTAAATTCATTAGTAATGGCAATGACTCTTCAATAAACCATTAAAATAGGTTGCAATTATAAGTTGACGCAGGTACCCTTATTTTCTAGACTTAGCTATTTTATCTGTAACTAAATGTATCCACAGGACTTTACTAAAGTCATATTTGAATGTTAAATGTTTTGCTGTTTTAGATATTTGGTGAATCAGTAAGGCCACATTCATACTCGTATGATGTATTATTCTACGCCGCTCTTTCAAATGGGGAACGTAGTTAGTAGGGTCATAAAAAAAAGCTAAAGTAAACAAATAGTTTTGAAACTTTAAAGTAAACTTTTTTGTCTTAGATCAGACATACTCCCCAGTGAATTACAAAATAATTGAAATTTTTCAGTTTCTTTGAGATAATACTCAGTGTACTGTAGTGAAGATTTACTCTTGTCGATTTATTTTCATATATAGATAGCAATTTATAAATGACAATTGTCGAGTTCCAAAATTGTTGTGCGCTTTTAAATTAAAAATATAAAATTATAATGCCAAATACTCGGGTGCTTATGACTGAAAATTGTTTGGAATTCGACAATTTTATTTAGACAAAACTATTGTTTATTCTGTGGAAAATTGCAAAAAACACTGTGCTATCAAGGGCATTAGGTAGGAAATAAAAAAAAAAGATCTCTAATATTTTAGTCAAAATTTCATGACATTCTATAGTAGCTTCTTTTATTCTTTTACAATTGGCCAGTCTCAAATTAACAAAATTGATTACAATGTAAAACGTTGATATTAAATGTTTTCTTTATAGATAGAATAATAAAATCCAAAACAGGGGTTTTAATACAAGAAATATGTTGTGTGATGCTTAAGTCATATTTGAGTTTATTTACTTTGTATTTTTTCATAGCATTTATTTATTTTTGCATTTATAATATTTTTGTAGGCGAATACTTGCATACTGGGCTTGTTTAACATAAAATAAGTTAACGTTTCGTCTCACATGTGCCTACGCTTTAGTTAAATTGGTTCTATTATATCTGTTTTAGCTTATCAAATCAATCAGTTGAACATTCTGTAGCATTCTATACCAATGTTTACTTTTCAAACTATGGGTACAACATCTTTTAAAATCAATGATTTTTAGATATACCTATGTCAGAATTTCCTCAAATTATTGGGAATATAAATGCTGTAAAGTAGCTGAAGTGTTTACTTGTTGGAATGTTAATTGTTTGTCTTGGCGAATATTAACCTCTCACCTCCGAAGCGGCCAGATTTGGCCGCTCGTACACAGACGAGTCTCAACCTTATTACATTGACATTAAAATTTCGGTTCCTTGACAAAATAAACTTTGTGTAAAAGAGAAAACAAGGTATCTATGTATTTAAACTACCTTATAAAGTTCTATTTGATGTTAAATATAAAGTAGTTGAACCACATATTTAATTAATTAATTGTATCCATAGACACAATAGTGTAAAAGCATAATAATCTTCATTTTAACAGAGTTAAGCAGCAGATGGTCGATGTTTATCGTAATAGTTCAAATTGATTCATGTGATCGTAGCTTTTGGGCGTAGACGTCCAAGTATTATTATATGTAATCACTTAGTTTAGTGCGAATCGACTGAGGAGTTCAAACGTGTGTGATCTGCTTAGGTAAGGCGTGTTGAGAACTGAGTAGGGTAAGGCTTAATGTAATGCTCAGTTGGAAACAAAAGGAAAGACTTGTTCTCAAAGAGAAGTTCGGGAGTAGCAAAAGTAGGTGAAATAGATACACTTCCTAGTTTGTTTCAAGATATTTATTAGGATTGTTAATATTATTATTCTTGCACCTTGTCTATTGGTTCTGAGAATAGGCTCGTAATACTTTGTCAGTCTTTTTAGTTTGCACTCAAGTATAATGAGTATGTGATCGAGCTGAACAAAGTTCTAGGTCGCACAATTACAATTGTTGTTAGTTCGTAGAACCTAGGAATTCTCTTTTAGAAATACAAGATTACTTCCGATTTTATGTATTCGATTAATAAGATCTTATTATTCCTTTGTGTTATGAATAGAGTTCGGATATTCGGATGCATATTTTACCTAAAATGTATACTTTGGCTATTACTGAAAGAACTTTTTTGTTAAAAATTTCCCTTGATCCCGGGAAATTCGAATTTAAGTGAGATATAATAAACCCAATTTGGCATAAATGACAGTTGCCCTGTTCCAAGTACAACATGATATCGTTGCCCGAAATCATTCATCATTTTAATAAAAATTTACTAAAAAACCTTCCATAATTTGTTAGCCAAAAAAGGTAAATATGTCCAATTATCCGATCTCAAAAAGCAGAAGTACAGATTAGATTTGTGAGTCAGAAGTCCTACAAATTATTATTATTAAGGTGCCAAATCTTCCCTTTTGTTTTAAACTTGTGAGAAAGTAACGCAACATTCTAAACTGAACTTATTCGTACAACTTAAACTTTCCATTCTAGATGAAAATTCTATTTTTGATGTATTAAGATTGAAGCTAAAAGTATATTGATGGACTTGATGTATTAATTATCTCAATAAAGTTATATTATGAATGTCCATGCAGCTTTTTATTTCTTGTTCCTTTCTTCCCAATTTCAGTCTTCCAGTTGAAACTTGTGCGTTACTACCGCCAAAAAGTGATTCGAAGTCACGATAGCACAATTGGTACCTAGCGTTAACGTGAAGGTCGTGGGTTCGAGTCCACTCGTGGCGGATTTTTTCATCACATATTTTCAATTTGGAAAAAGTACCTCCGTTTTAGAATTGATAATTGAAGATAATTTGGGTTGTTCAATCCTCTTTTAGATTATGGCGGTAGTTAGTATGAATTAGGGTTGGGACACATCTATCAGCATTCAGCACGGAACAGCACTTTCCTATGCTGCTTTCCCTTTCTGTCGCTCAGAACCGTCATTTGCTAGAGCGAGAGAAGTCGACGGAACCTTCAGCATCGGCCATGCTGAAGCGTTGCGTTTCGCGTTCCCCCAGCCGTTAGGAAGCGGAATATCTCTAAGACGGCAGTAGCCAGTTGCCTACTCTCCATGTTTTGCGAACCGTTGACTCCCGTTTCTGTTATTATAGAGCGCAAGTTTAGCTTACGTACTTAATTCCTAAATTACTAATGTACTTGTTGACTACGTATCATATATATATATATATATATATATCATTGTCCATGACAAAACAAAAAGAACACCTACAAAAATGCGTTATAGTAGGTTATGTCGACCGTATATTTGGTTTCTAGTTAATAATTCTTATATTCTTAGGTTTAATTTGCAAAATGAATCATCACTCACTTCATCATTTCAGCCGCATAACGTCCACTGCTGGACATAGGCCTCTCCCAAGGATTTCCAAAATAACCGCGTGATTTTGTCGTGCTGTGTCCCGCCCACTGCCGTTTTAACGAGCTAATCCGCTGGGCTATGTTAGTGGCTTTTGTTCACCTACGAATTTTATCATTTTTGATTCGATCACGTGAGATAAACACCGAGTATAGCCCTCCTCATAGCGCGTTGAGCGACGGTACGTCGGAGCCATAGCTAACTCTGTGATCAGTATTTCTCTATGTGGTTACGGTTTTAATTAAAAAGAAACAAGGCAGTAAATTGATTCAATATTTTATTTTCATTGCTCCAAAATATACACAATGACAAGTACCGAGAACCTGGATATATCCGCATTCTCAAATGTCTTCAAGGTGGTTATTTCAATTCGATAGCTGATTACACGAAGAACATGAATAGATATTTGAATACAATCTCTTGCTAGCAGACACTCGATCGAGCTGTCTCCCAGAGACATGTCTTTTATATGAAAGGCGCCACACGCGCTCGCTACATCCCTACCGTTACATACGATCTTGTAATTCATTAATTCACATCCTACACTAAATGATATATTTACAAATAAATCTTTAAAGGAACGCTTTGCAAACATTCAACAAACTTGAGATCGTCTTAACGTAAAGATGGTATAAAATTTTTAAAAAAGTTAAAGAACGAAATTCAAACATTATTTAGATGAAAGAATATTTACAAGAATAATTATTACACTTTTAAAATAAAGAAATTGCGCCAAATCACATTTTATAGCTTTCGCAAATAAATAACAATCGAATTTAGCCTAAAAATACTTCTTTGATAAACAAAACAAAAAATAATTGCATTCAACAAAGCTACAATAACAAATTTAATATAAATTAATCTTAAAAGAAATGTACAGTTTTTACAAAGCTAGGGGATCACTTTTATTATTATCACTGTAATATAGTGTTAACGTCAGTTAGTTGCAATCGAGAGACGCTACTGATTAAACATATCCAAATCATTTATCAATACTTTATACACCTACTAGTAATTATAATTAAGCTCAACTATTGCGTTTCATATTTACAAGTACCGTCCTACGCGAACATTGTATCAAGCCTTCGCAAGCAAATATTATCCATGGCTCACATTACATCACTTAATAAAACATTTCAATTCATACTTTTATCATAATATATCTTCAAAGAGGAGACACTATTTAAGGTAACTTTAATACATAGCGTAAGTACCTATCTATTAATTGAAATTGTGCATAATACTCGAATCAACTAAATCTATTGCAAAGGCAAGTAGGTGATGTACGCGTTTTAAATGTTCAATTATCCATCAATAATTCTATTATGAAACTTTAATGTCAATCTAATCCCTACATAATATTTTCTTACATATAAGTGGTGTTTTAATAGTCTGGTCATATAATCCACGTTTGTGGGTACATTTCACTTAAATATAAGCCTACAGGCGTATCTTAATAAAATTTCATTGTCTGTAGGTTCTATCTACACGCTAATAGCACTACTTTAACTATATTATGCATTTTACTTTGCACTTTAGGGTTGGATCTCATCTATCAGCACGGAACAGCACTTTACTATACTACTATCCTTTTCAGTCGCTCAGAAGCGTCATTTGCTAGAGCGAGAGAGAGCGACGGAACAGCACTGGGCGTGCTGCAGCGTTCCGTGCTGATAGATGTGATCCAACCCTTATATTCCACTAAAACTCGGTCAGAAGTAGTTTGATACCTCAGGGAGTCATACTACATAAGTAGAGCGTGGAACAAATCACAATGGTACCTACGTCGTGTACAATATTTGCTATTTTAATGTAAGTGCCTGTCCGATGGTGACATGGTGTCTTCGTTGACAGTGAGCATCCTCGTCCTTGCATTCGGTCATCTCCGTACTTTACCTGTTACGCACCGCGCATGCATCTCTCCTGATCATGGCATTTCTTTATCATTCTTTGGCATTGTTTAGTGAGCTAAGTCCGTAAGGCTTGCACCGATGTTTGTTTACAATTCATGACAAACATCTCCTAATCTTCGTCCACAATGTATTGCACTGTTCAAGCTTTATTCTGATGAACCAGTTTATATTTTAAAAACATTAATATTACCATAATTCTACATCGTTTTAAACTTGAAATGGGGTGATTTAGTGTCGAAATTAGAAAAGAATTTTAAATCCTCGACATGCTTTACTGACTTAATGACTTGAGTATTTTATATTGTAATATATATATATATATATATAGATATGACCTAATCTATTCAGTCCATTAAATTGAATCAAATTAATAATAGCCTCTCTCTTAAGTGAAAGTTTCCAACTGTTAGTAGTGACTCGGTTTATCTGGGTAATGTAAATCAGACTTATTTACTTTAGAATACATAATAATATAAAGGTACGATATTCGATTGTCGGTTAAGTTGTAAGTAAAATAATTTAAAACATTCGTCGTATCACAAAAGAAAACTATCAAAACAGCACCAGCCGAGTAAATAGGCACCAAAAATATTGACAACTAAAGAGGAGTTTTCGATATTCGGGATCTAGTTCGGGAACAAGGCGACACGGTGCAGGGTCAGGGCGCCTAGCTAACTCACAAGTCATAAATGCTTCCTATAGTACAAATACTTTCTACCTTACAACTCTCTCGCACCCATGTCGCCATGTTACTTCTACTTCCATCGAGTTCAACATAGTTCAGCAACGTAACAATTATGCGTTTGTGTTAGCGGGCTCGCAGTCGCGGCTCGTGCCGGGCGTCGGTCAGACGTGCGACTCGAGCGGCGGGCGCGGCGGCGGGACGAGCGGCGCGGGCCACGCGGCGGCGGCCGTGAGGTCGGGCGACGACGTGCGCGTGTGGCGCGCGCTCCAGCCGTCCTTGTCGAAGTCCTTGGTGCCGCCCACCGTGTGCCGCCGCTTGATGCCGCGCTCCGGCATGCCGTTCTTCCGCTTCAGCTTGGTGGAGCGCCACGCGCCGCCCTCGCGTCTCCGCACCACGTTCCACTCCCCCTTCTCCAGCTTGCTGAGCCGCTCGCCCTTGTTAAGCGATTCCGAGCGCTGCAGTCGCTCCACGCGGCAGTTGAGGCTCTCGGATCGCAGCACTCGCGCCTCGCTCCGTTCCGTCTCTCTGTTTAGAGATTCGGAGCGTTTCAGTTTCGCGCAGTCGACTTCGTCGTCCTTCTCTCCGCCGCCGTGCTCGTTTTCGAGCGCCGCGCTGTTCCGCTTACCGTTCTCGGTGTTGGCCGACCTCAGGCCGTTGTAGGTTGGGTAGAGCACCCTCTCGATGGTCTTGTCGTTGTCGGGCAGCGTGTCGCCGCTGGAGTTCTGCGAGCGCGTGTCCACGTCCTTCTCGTCGTCGGAGCGCGTCTCGTCGTGACTAGCCTTTTTTGGAATGATGCAGTTCTCCTTCTCGGAGTCGTCGGTGTCGTCGCGCGGCGCGCGGCGCGGCCAGCGCTCGTCGTCGTTGCTGGAGGAGGACGAGTGGCGGTGGTCGCGCGCCAGCCACGCCGCCTTGAGCTCCTGCGCGCGCGCGGCGGGCGACACGCTGTGCAGGCTGGCCTCGGAGGGCGAGCTGCCGCTGGACTTGGCCTCTTCTTCGTCCTGGCACTCGTCCACGTACGGGATGCTGCCGTCGTCCAGCGGCGAGGAGTTGTTGAGCGTGCGCAGTTTCTGGTCGAACGTGCTCGTCAGGGAGGACACCAAGTCGCCGGTTCCTATAACAAACGAGCGCTTTGTTAGATCATGCGACACACAGATGTTACACACGAATACGTAAGCGTGTTAGGGTTGACTGCGCCGTTAGGTGACGGTGAATGAATGATGTTTATGTACAGAAGATGGGTGATCGCGTCGAACCTACGACGATGCACGAGCAAAGCCGTGCTGTCAGCAGCTGCCGGGTCAAAGCGTTAGTTCAGACCAGCTGTATTTGTTCACATCAATTTCTAATTGTCTAACTTTTCTTTGTAGTTCTTCCAATGTTGACAAAACGATCAGTTTTATCATTGTTAAAACTTAATCTGATAGGATTCTTAAATGCAATAAAATTCAATTTCGGAATAACGAACGACTAAAGCAGACCGTTTGATCGCACCAGTGCTCATTCTTCGGGTATCAGTTTGAAATGATCCTTTTTAATTGAAATCTTCCTGACTGCTTAGCTAAATTACTGGATTATGTAATATCAGCCTACTGTTAATTCTAGGGTCCAGTTAGAACAATCAAACAGTAAAACATGTAAACAAATAAAGCCATCTTTCGAGCCGCCATACACGCACACACTTGCAAACTCTCGCATTCCTATACCTTTATTGTGAAAAGAAAGGGATTGCTGTGTCTACTCTCTGACGTCAGTACTGGAAACCTATTGGAAATAGTAAATCCATAGATGTAGAAAATCCTTACAGTAAAACTAATTTACACATTTTGTTTTTTTAGGCCACACTTGGCTACGTCACTTGCTCTTTAAATAAAAAACCTAATAATGTGTTATGTTTTGAACAGTTGCCAAGTGGAACTAAGTCTAATGGATATAATGGCAAAATAAAAATAAAAACTCCCTTAGTAGTGAGTGATGGGTAGTCGATTTATTTCGCATGAATGTGCCTGTATGACGTAGTCAAGTGATAAATACCCAATAATGGGGAATAACTATGAAGATAATAAAAATAGGTATCTACGGTGCTATCGACGACAAGACGATTTTGCTACTTAGTTTTTATTAAAACCAGAGCTGAAAAACTAGTCTTCTCTTTCGACTGAATGAATTAACTTGATATTTTATATTCCTTTATGTATTGAATTAATTTTTCTTTTGAAATCACAAACTTCTCGCACCCCATTGACATCCCTCTACGGCATCGCGGCCTCATCGGGGCACGCCCCCCTAGTGGGAACTCTTGGTCTAGATATATGGTGTCTTCGACAAGCAGCGCACGGCTTTTGTCAAGGGCGCGTTGTATTTGAGAAAGTATATTTTTTAATAAGTTGATAATGGCTTACCATCTATGTAATGTTCAAACGCGTGGCGCAGGAGCTCTTGTCTGTCACGGCCCAGCCTCATTGAAGGATCAGCTCCCATGTCAAGTCTGAAAATAAAATTAAAACCTTGTTAAAAACGAAATAATCAACAGCAAAAAATAAATTTAACTCAAACAACTCAGATGAGAAAGAAATATTCCACCAACTTTACTTTACTGTGTAACGAGTATGTTATTGACAAATAAGTAACCTATTGAATTACTTGCTGCTTGGCCGCTTGATGCAGCCACGAAGGCTTCCGTAGGACCCGATAGTTTCAAAGTCAAGTCAAAGTCAAAATCTTTTATTTATTTTTGGATGCTTGTACCACTTGATAATTGTTAAATCTTTCTTTCGATTTCATAAAAGTTATATCATTTACTTACAACTAAGATTAGTTACTGAATACTAACTTGTTAATCTCCTGATGCCTCGTCGTGGTTTGTGTCGCGTGCGGCAAGCCATCGTAGTCTGCCAGCGCCGTGGTGACATGCGCGGGCGGCGACGTGAGCGGCGACCGCGGCGGAGATCCGCCCGGTGACGCTTCGCAGCGCGTTGCGTCCCACTTCTTGTCGGGCTTCGCACGCGGCTTGCGTTGTATCTTGCGGTTCGCCGCGGATATTATGGACGAGACGATGTCGCGGGTCGTTACATCTTTGTCTGCGTGGGAGAGACTTGTGTGAATACCATATTTTCTAATGAAAGTTAGATTATAGAAGCAATGGACCCAGGCTAGATCCTTGCGGTACTCCAGTTTGAAGAAAGAGTCACTAGTTTAATATTTTTTAACTAGGTAGACTAATATGGATCCTATTTTACAAGTAGATTTTTTAACCAAAGAGGTACTTTTCTGGTGCCGATCACCATGATTTATTTTTAAATGTTCATGTTCAGCATAATCGAATGCCTTGGATAGAACAAAAAATCTTGCTTCCTCTTAATTTGTTTGTGGTAGACGATGCGTTCAAAAGTGTCTACATTATCAATATAAAAACTGTTGTAACTCACTCTCAATCTTCTTGACATTGTGTATTAGGAGATCGCGCGACGGGGCTGGGGCGGGCGACAGTTCGTCGCTGGGCGCCGGTGGCTCCATTGGCGGTGAGCCTTCCTCCTCCTCGAAATACCACGAGTACTGCAACAAATACACGTTTCATTAGCAACCTGTGATGAGGATCTCAACTCTTGCTAAAACTATCTAGAATTGCAGAGGATATTCAGATTTGATTGAGTTATTTGATATGGTAGATCTCTGTCTTAAAATTGACATATATTTAAAATACTGGACCATTTCATCAAAAACCGTTATGTATAGGCCAATCATCCTCTCATTGGGCTGCCTTAGTCCAACTGTGGACTAAGATAGGTTGTAAACTTACATGAGTGAGGAAAGACTCGATGATGCGGCATTGACTGGACATGTCATTGACCATCGCGAGCATGTCATCGCTTGCGGCGCGGACCAGCGTCGGCCCGAACACGATGGCCAAATTTCTGGCTTCCATTTTGTTAGACGACGAATGTGCGACGACTTTGCGTAAGTGTTGGATCAGGTACTTGAGTGTTTCATAGTGGGCCTCGGGCAGTGCGTGCACAAGGCGCCGGAGCTCTCGCGCTCTGTCGGCCGACTGGTCGGCAGCTAGGACAAAAATTAAGAATTTAGTTTAGCGACATGTGTCGAGTTGAAAGTGATAGTCTATTGAGAGTTAGTTAGGAAGTTTCGAGTTGATAAGACAATTGGTTTTTGTAACCCTTTTATCTCATTTTAGCTTATTTCGGCGAAGGATGCAATAGCATCCTTCGCTGTGCTGCTTCGGAGCCCGGATTACGCCACGATGTCAATGTCGCTCAAGAATGTTAAACTACGTGCAAAATTGACAAGAAAAAGCCAGAACTAACATATTTGGCTGTGTTTTTACGACTGACCGTCTGCCTGACGACACGTTTGGTTTTTCTAACTTACCTATAAATGCTGGATATAACTCCGCTGTGAGAAGAGGGTCAGGAAGCCGCCTCAGGTATGCTTTGAGAAGACTGGAGGCGACATGGACATCTGCCCAGCGTGCGTCGCCGGCTGGTGGGGGTTCCCCGCGGTCCAGGGCACCAGCAAGCGCCGCCACACCGGCCGCGTTGCCGGGCACTCGATACACGCCCACCGTGCAGAGACCGTATGACTGTGACATTAAAATATATAATGAGCATTGACTAAATAATAAATATAATGACATCAATTATGTCGATGATATTAATCTTCTATTTGATCAAAGTGAATCTAAAAAGAATGAAACATCTTATGGTAACATTGCAGGTCAAGTCCAGTGCCTACTTCAGCAATATTAGTATACAACACTCGGCTTACTGCACATCACTCCAACGGCTATCGTTATCCACAGAAAAAGAAGGTTACATTTTCTAAATGTGTTCTGTGTCAAGCCGTGCGTGACTGCTTTAGTGTTATGACTATGCATTCACTAGCTTGCTTACATTACAACTTGGAGGTTAACAAATATGTTACATATTATGTTCCTTACCTCCACAGCATTAGCAGGTAATGTGACAGCTTTCGGCACCAGTGGATGATCCGGATCCGTTGGACATCTTTCCAAAGGCGCTCCGAGCCAACCCGTGGCTGCCGGTGGAGCTGTAGTGGTTGTGCCAGGGTGCATGCGTCGCAGCTGCTTTGCCATACGACCCTTCCATGTCTTATTTTTGGGGGACGATGGTAAAGTTGGAGTTGGAGGACCTGCAGAACAAAATAGTGGTATAACCCTTTCACCGCGAGACTTTATATCAATTGTCGTGCTACCAGCGCGAGGCATAGTGAATATCCATATTTTTTGTCGGATATATACGAGGCTCGCGAAATGGGCACGAAAATGTTTGGCGGATTAATCTGACGTTCGTGGTTAAAGGGTTAAAATAAATATAGATAGTTATTGTCAGTAGTAGGTACAGTTGTCAACTTGTAATTTTTGCGTTCTGAGGCATCAATTACTTCAGCGTCATCGAGGTATTTTTAGTAGTATTTAAGCATGTTTTACTACAAACAGTAAATTTTGGCCGCTGTTGATTGTAAGGCTTTTTAAAGTCGTGCTGACGTTATATAGTTTGGTTGGTTAGGTACTTGTAAAATCTGCTATATAATTATTTTGGCGATAAAGACTGTGTTGGCAAGCATAATACTCTTCTCAGTACGATACAGTAGTTCTTGAACCTCACAATCTTCACATGAATAAAGTCAGAATTAATATTTAATTTCATCAGTAAATACTTAATTCCTAATTGCATCAAGACAACAAACTGTTCATTAAATTAAATGTAGGCACTTAAGTTATACAAGGACAACACGAAAATAGACCCAGAAATACTGAGTAATGCTTAATGACTCGTATTTAACTCTAAACAAATATCTTTGTCTTAAAGATTTGTTATTCATTGCGACATAAACAAAGTTCAGGTATCCATCCAGACGCTACAATGGAAGATCCCCTTTTGGCAAACCTCTTACAAATAGACAAGAATTTGGCAAAATTTCCAACCTGTATTCAACAATAGATTCGGGATATATTCTTGTGAGGGGTGAGGCAAACATAATGACCGGTGTACACGATCTTAAGAAGCTTTTTATCGAGCTAATGTAGTCATTTTCTGAAGAGAGTGAAGAAAGTGTAATGTATTAATAATCATCAACGTAAAAATCTGCGCGACTGAGCACAAGCGTTCAATATCGTGTAAAATAATACTTTTAATTTAGATTCGAGTAAATGTTTTGAATTATTTAGTGACATCTATGAGATAATATTACGATTGTTCATAAGTTTAACATCCTACAGACCTACAAACTTTCAACATTTATTTATCTCAACTATAATAGCTTATGTCTACGTATAGCTCTAAAACTAAGCATCTCTTAGTAACTAAGTAAGCGTTATTGTAGGGTTTCATACTTCAATACTGCGCATACTTCAATGATCGTTACGTCAATTTTGAAACGATTTGCGGTCATGTACTTTCTACTTTTACTCTCATGTTTATTGTACTCGTCTGCGTTCAGTAAATTACAGTCGTCTTCTGTTAACAGTTGAACAGTGAATGGATAATGATCAGAATGTTTCCCATAAACATCATCGCGTCACTATTACTCACTAAGTTGAATGGAGTGGAATACAAAAGGATCCATACTACTCGATCGGCACAGAAAGACACTTCGTCAAAGTGCACACGAAATAAATGAACAAGTATATCATAGGGACGATGCATATTTTGGATTAGAGAGATTTCGATTTTAGATATTTTATGCATACATAGATATGTACACAATTGCGTTTAATTATGTATCCTACAGTATTTTTAGGAACAGAGGTAGATAAACTTTCTATAAAGTAAACGCATTACAACAAGAAATACTTTTTCTTCTCTTTTGTTATCTTTAGAAGAGTTAATACTTATGTATTAACTCTTCTAAAGCTTTCGTTTATACGAACGATTTCACAGATCGATTCACTTAAATATCACCGGCATATAATTTTTTTTGTTGATCATTTCTATTTTTACTTACCAGTAGGAGACCTATTCCTGCCGATCTTCTTGCTGCGTTGGGGCGGCAATGGGGATGGGCATTCAGCAGGGGCGGCTGCTACAGGCGCGGGGGCCGCAGGCTGCGGTGCAGGGGCCTGCGCCGGCGCAGGGTCGGCCGGCGGGGGCTCCGCTGTGTGTCGTCTTAGCGCGGCCAGCCATCTCTGGGCATCAGCTGCGCCCTCCGCCTGGCAGTCAAAACAATTCTTTAGGTTTGTTACCAAGTGGCCTAAATTGTTGTAAATATTGTAAAGACCACTATTTCTATATGGAATGGGATTATGAGCAAATCTTTTGTTTATAGGGAGAGGCTTTTAGTTCAGGAGTGGATTGACCATCATCATCAGGGCTTTTTTAGTCTCCACTGCAGAAGCTCCCTCTCTGAACTACCAGAACCATATACTAGCCAGAACAGTCAGAGGACTTGGCCCACACTCTCCACGCTGGCCAGACGGATTGGAGAGTTCTTATTGATGTTTATAAGCTTGTTTAGCTTTAGTTTCCTAAGTCGCCTTCTACGACATCCACGGGAAGACTTGGAGTGGTCCTATTCTACTCTGCCGGAAACCACACGGCTTAATTAGACGGCAGTGGATTCATATCGGCTGGTAAAGTAGGAATGTTCACCTGTAGCAAGAACTCGTCTGTGGCAGTAGTGACCCTGACGACATGCTTCCTCTTGGTGTAGTCGTCAGCTAGCACCACTGCCAGAGAGTGGCGCACGTCCAGGGCGTCGCGGGATCCGCTCTGCGCGTCTGCGCCCGCACCACTCACCGCGCCAGGGCTCTGCAACAAACAAAATGTTTATTTTAGCGTCTATGATTGTCAACAATCTTGAAAATAACATAATTTAAAAACATATACATATGAATCCGGATAGATCCTTTCGGCCCTCAGATAACATTAAACACACCTACCTAACTGAATCTACAACTGTGAGAATATATATACATACGTATCTAAGCATCTTATATTTTCTTTCTATTTCTCTATTCCTTTGATAATATTAATTTTCGTATTAACGGGTCAAGGTATGTATGTAGATTGTCATCTTAGCCGTCAGACAAAACTGACTGATCTAAAACAACTTCTGGGTGTACTTAAATATAATGAATGCACTTGAACTAGGTAAAAAGCAAGTAGGTAATTAACTGATCAACGCCTGAACGTGCATCGTGATCTCTTGTGAATACACAATGGAGTAAGGGGGTGAGGATTATAAGGATAAACATTTAGCTTAATGCAGCAAGCAAGCAATCCTTACAAATTTCTGGCACAAGTTTTGATGCGTTTTATAGGATTTCGCGCCATCTGAGTCGTAGAAACGTACTAAAATCAATGCAAAAAGCCTTATATTTTATAATTTAGATATATATTTTGTTTTGTTATTTCGAAAAGTGAATAGATACATAAATAAGTAGATTACCTTCAGATTTTATCTAATCAACCATCATTACCTAATGGCTAATTAAACGAGTAAAATTTACAATCTAACTATCAATGTCAGACAAGTTCAATGGCACGACATGAGATATTCCGGCACTTAATTATAATCATAATGGGCAATTTAAAAGCATGAAAACTAAAACGCTTTCGCTATCTGGCGCCAAGTTCAAAACCTGATATATTTCAGCGCAGACTACAATTATCAGCACAAACCAAAACAAATCGTGTGAACTAGCCGACTAGCGACACTGCACGCGGATATGCTTTCACCCCCTAATTATAGGTATTACCTTTCAAAAGCAGAGGTGAATCAGACAAGTGGTTGTGTTTTAAAGGCCATTATGAGTGCGGAGTGGGCATTAATCAAACAAACTGGGTTACAGGCGGAGATTAGGCGAAACAACATTGTGTTAAAGTTAGCACTTTCTTTGTGTTACACTTTGGGATTTCTCGCAAAATGTTGGATCTTTATCGTTTAGAAAATATCTATAAAATGTAGAGCAGTTTACTTTACAATGTTAAATGATTTTCTAGATGTTTCCATAAATTGTGGGCTTGATTTTTGACGACGTTTTAGGATAGTAACGATTATAATTAAGAATTATTTTTTCTATAAATAATATTTTGCGGCCCTGGACGCTGCCTTAGGGATAGATAGTTACTGTTTCTGTAAAAACCATAACGCCTCAACATTTCTATACGGATAAAAGTATGATACCAATGATCATAATAAATCAGATTATGTTAATGTAATCGCTCCGAAACAACTTGAATTGAAAATGGGCGAGCGTAATCCTCTTAATAAGTTCATTGTTACAAGATCGTATAACCAATATGAAACACCATTCAAACGATGAGATCGGGCTGTTATCGTAGCTATACATCTCGCATCCTACGTCGAGTGAACGAGGCCTTGTGTGGGATCGATGATCTAGCATCTGCCTGCAGCTGTAGCGTACCTATTTACCGGAGGAAATCGAAAGTGCACGGTCTTCAACACTTCCGCAGCTTTCTGCGTGCCACATCGTCACGGTTCACGCTTCTCGAACCGACTTCCGATTTCGAATGAAACGCACTTAACCTCCGATACGATCTAACTCAGAAAACAGTGCTTTCAATAGAGCCAAAATTATTGATTAAAAACCGTTGACCCCCATCTGACACTGTATATGCAATACCAAAACCCGTCTGTTTGACTGGCGACAACATTTCACGATCGCAACCTATTCACATCAAATGCAATTAGGGGGTCAACGGTCTAAAAAAGTGGCACGCTGACGTAATGGCCATCTCGCACAGGAAATATGCTAACGAACAATTAGCATTGCAGGCGTCTCGTTACGGAATTAGAGCTTATGATGGCAGCGATTATTTAGAAAGTAAACGAAAGAAATTCGAAACTATCCACGCTGTAATTGACCCGATAAATTTCTAGGCAGCGGCACTTTTATCGTAAGTAATAGCGTATTGCTTGTGGGTCAACTGGCTATACCTTCCAATGAGAATTGCGTGTGGTGACGCCCTCGTGTCGCCAACGACGTGTTTGCTCTCCATAACCGATACGGTTAGCAACGTCTGGACACAGTCCTGATCAATTAATTTGTAGTGATTGAGAAAGGCCAGTGTCAGGAATGGCCGTTCAATTCGAAATTGATGTCTTTGTAATCAATAAGCATGTTTTAAGAACTACGAAAGGATGCAAATCTTTATCAGTATTAGTCACATTTTAAGGAGCAAATGTAACCATGTCAATGCGTCATAATTTAAGTAGGCACATGTATGAAAACTTGCAGTCTTGGAGCAGTTCTAATTTCCTGACAATTTATGTTACGGGTGATGAATAGGAACGATGTGTGATTTAGTTTTAACACAAAGAAAACTTGGAATATTACCGGAAATTTGCTCAAAAACTGCATTAATGAAGAAAAAGTAAGATTGTCGGACACAAGAACACATTCTCACCAATAAATCTGTGTACCAGAGCGTCATGACTTGGCGACGGTCCACCGGCGTCACATGTGGACGCTATCCGTCTTGCTCATTGTCACTGCTTGGAACTACTCACAATAATGCACTCGCTTCAAACAATCCTCATGCTTCCAGTAAATTTTGCACTAAAAGAGGGCATTGCCCTGTGCACGAACTTCCGAAATATCAAGACCGATTAAGCGTTCACCGCGTTTGGGTTTCCATCGTAAATCAATGTTACTCTTAGTGAATCATTATTAAAAGCACGGAAATATTTTTTGGTTGCACGCTGGAGACGGGCAGGCGGCGCACGAGTCTGAAGGACTGTGACAAGTTGGGTGTCGATCTGCTGCGTCTGCGCAGAGAAAGTGCTCCCGCGCAGACTTCGCGGCGTCTGCCAAATCATTTTCGCGGTTCAGTTATTGATGACTTTTCAGAACCACTAGCTGCACACAATGACCAGTTGACTTACTTTTCTAACACATTGCGAGACTCAGACAATCGATATCACCAATGCAATCACCACGTTCATTAAAAACTATGATAGAATATAACGTCGCATCAGAGATACCGTTGTATCATAATTTACGAGTTGATAAACGAGGTCCACAATTGCGTTTGAGGCGGCCGCGTGTAATCCTAATTCGTCATACTTTTCCTTCATGCTTTGTGCTTCAGGGTTGCCGACAAATTATTTTCAGATCATGATTTATAGTCTCGGAGACATCGGCTACTGACCGCGAGGTCTCCACCACATTGACGTAAGGAAAATCACGCCAAAAGTTTCTTGGAACACCTGCGCTATTAAAGTTTCTAGTTCTACAGCTTATACTGTCTCCGTGTTCATTCGTCGCTGATTAGGTACGTTCATTCGGTTTATTGAAATATGAGGAAGGCTTATCAGATTAGATAGTGACAGCCCTTCCGTTTCCGTAGCTGACATTGATATCTCGATCTTGTCTAGTTTAAATTTTAAAATTCTAGGTCTATGATTTCAACAGCACTTGAATTTAAAGATCCTGTCAGTACTTTTCATGACAATTTATTATTTCGCAAATTCTGTGCTTATAACTTTTTTTATTTCATCGTTGAACAAAAGCCTCTTCTTTCTGCTTTCATCCTTCCCAGTCCCTAGAAATGTAATCTGATATTCTTTTTTAAATTGAGTAAGGTCGTAAAAATTAACCCTGGATAGGAATGTCTAAACCTGATCTCTATTTAATGACAATACAACAATACCTTAAGTTATGTGAGAAATATCGAAGTAAAACCCCAGTCATTAGAAGTGTAATAACACAGAAAGTATCATAAACTCATAAGAGAAGCTACCCAACGTGACACAGTTAAGACTCCAGCTCCGAGCATTGCGTTTTCAATACATGATTGATGTTGACGGGTATTCTTCCGATGTTTCCTACGTAACATTAGCATCCTTACGTAATATCCAAATCTAATAATGTGCTTCGAAAGTACTTGGCCTAAGTGGGGAATAAACAATGGGAATGACTCAACTCAATGCAGAAGCTGTCGGCATAGTCATTGTAGTATTTGGGTAATGATTTAGTTGCGTTACGTGTGTCGAAAGGTGTGGGGTAACGGAAGTTCAAATGAATTCTAATATTTGGGCTGAGAAAAACTCGGTCAAAGGTATATTTAATGACCGTTGCAACACAATCATTAGGTACTTAATAGAAAGAGAAACGCATTTAATTAATAAATGGCGGTGCGAAAGTATAAAAACAACTACCGTAAAGTCTGTATTTAAGTGTCAGGTTCTCATTATTTAATTAGCATGTATCATGATATTCTCGACCATTACAGGCTACTTACGGCTCGTTATTGATACAAGCATACAATTATGTTCAAGAACTTGATCATACCGTTTTAATAACACTGTGTTACCCCGCAGAACTAATGTAGCGTTGCGTATAACTGCTTCTGAAGAACGTATGCTATTTCAAGATCAATGAATTACGATCCAATATTATGTAACCAATAAATTATATACGATTAAGCATAACGGTATCCAGGGCACTGATCTCATCCTGTTACGTCGTACCGACGTCACTCATAATTGGGTCAGATTATACATACATATTTTACAAGCTATTCGGCTATTTATACGAGGTGAGGATGATGAATTACAAGAGATATGTATGGGGTGCTGGATTGACGTAAGACGTGAAATTGGGTCAGCGATTGTTATGGGGCTGTGAGAGAATGGCTGTGCATCTGAGAATAATTGTATTCTTATCGAAGTTGTTGATAAGTAATTAAGTACGATTAACATGATGTTGATGATGAGTATTCAATAAAGAAATACGTGTCTGAGATTATATTTCATTGAAATATAGTATACGTTAAATACTAAATAGTATAAGTATCTAGTTAAAATACTAGGACATAGAGTAAACATATACTAAAAATTCTGATACAAACATACACAAGTTCTAATATACGTTAGATATTCCCCCCGCAAGGTACTTTCGTCACTTAGCTGTAAATAATTTAACCGTATTTTTCTCTGTTTTGTTTCGATATTTATTTTTAGCAGTCTCATGTTTTAAAGTTTAATTAAGCCCATCGTACCCTGATAACAGGAGTCAAAAGTTACTGTACCTACTTCATCAATTATGGATAGCGGACTTCTTCAAAGTAAAGTTTATCTCAAGTTAACCGTGTTTAGAAATTGGGTGTTGTGATGCTCCCATTGCAATTTCGTATAACAGTTAGGCAATGTCTATAGGTCAGTAACAGACATGTTTGTTTTTATAACTTTATAATTAAGTGGCAATTATTAATAAATGTGCTGATTATTTTGATAGCAAGTGGGTTGATGTTGTTTGTTTGGAAACATATAAATTATTATTATTATAAATATATACATATAAGTTACATGAATCATTTTTGTTGTGTAGGCTTCGTGTTCCCTGAGTAAAAAAGTATGTAACAAGTTTTTACTGCTTGCCTGCTTGCAGCTTGTCCTGTTTGTTGTTGTTTATTTGTTTTTTGGGTCTTCATTTAAACCGTTATTTTACGACCGCCTGCCTTACGTCAACCCTCTTTGGGAATGTAGTTATGCGAAAAATTTTACAACCGGCCGCCGCCCGACTTTAACCCTCCTTGGGAATGCAATTGTAGCACAAGACGTTTGTGTTTAAGTCGCCTCTTACGACATCCACAGGAAGAGATGGAATAGTCCTATCCTGACCCGGAACCACACGGGGGACTTTTAGAGCTCTTATTTTATGTGTTTGAATTGCAAAAATGGTTTTTGCTTCTCTTTCTTGTAGCTATTGTTGTATTTAGTACAATAGTCTACAATTTCTCCCACATTTCTTCTCTATGTTGACTTGAGTAGCAAAATGTTACAAACATTCAAGCCACTTTTACATTACCGTGCTATAACTGTGCATATTTTTCTCGGTAAAAATAAAGATACTTACGTATATTTAAGTCTAAGTATGTCATTCTTTATATGGAATCAGTTGGCTAAGTATACTATACCGAACACATATTTTGCAAATACGGAAACGGAACGCAGTACGTTCATGTTCGTATTTTAACTGTCGATATTGCAAGCAATACGGGGAACCTCTTTGCATAGTCGAATTGATTAGCTGTACAATAATGCAATTAAAGTACAGTCATTGAAATAATAAGCATGACGACTGGAAGAATATTTTTGGCCCATCGGTTAGATTATTAAAAAATATTTTACACGTAGTTTTTCTTTTTTCTGAGAAGCATTACTTGACGAAGATACAGAGAATTTCAATTTCGCATGACGTCACGGCTAAGTACGATTTTTACATAGAGGTCACGTCACAAACCCCCACTCTGGAACTGGGAAGCTCTGTGTTTTTGTGAATTTTTACTTTTTTGATAAACTGAAAAATAAGGGTCGATTATTTTTGGATAATGTACAAGACGGACTAATTACAATAATACCTAATTCTTTTCTAACCCTGTCGTCACCCCTATTCGGTTTAAAATATCTATAGAGAATCTAGTTTGTTTGTTTTTCGTGCGCATAAGTGACGGCAATGACGAATTCTTAAGAGCTCGTACTACCCTAAAGTTCTTAGAGCTATCTTAAATATTATAAATATTAACGAAATACTCATTTTGAAATAAAAACACAGCAAAGTTCAGGACCAACTCTATTCATAATATGTTTCGGAAACACGATTGCTTAAAACTTTCTTGATAGGATAAAAAATAGAAATTGCCTCTAAAGCACCTGAGAATTATACTAAAACGGAAATTATTCAAGAAATACAATATATTAGCCCTTGTTACTTTGGATTATAATTGTATTAAACATAAGGCAGTCATAATATGTCTTACTTTTTAAATAACTCTCAAATTTTCTTTGTAAAACGAAAAAAATCTCAAACCCAAAACCAGCCTCATTGGCCTACCATAATCTTTTCACCCCGCATGGTCTCGATATCTCGCTTCGGCTAGAGTAAATTTGTGTGCGTGGAAGCGGGAGCAAAACTTAGATTATCCACAACAGGCCCAGCCTTAACACTTAACACAACCAGATACAATAACATGTTTATTTGCCGACAAACTAAAAATCGGACTTTCAAGCGTTCACCCCCAATAACTTTTGAAAGGCTTAACCAATTTTCATCATCAAGCATAGCGAAGAACCATCTCGTCAGACAAGTCTTTTAATAAAAAAAAAAACTGCATTTAAGTGGTTTATTCGTTTAGGAGCTACAGACTTGTACTTAGGACATACAGACACGCCGAACTTATAACACCCCTCTTTTTGTCGGGAGTTAAAAAAAGAATAGTTCGAGTGTGTAGCTGCAAATGTCTCGGAAGGAAGTAAACGAGTTAATTCCATTAACTACGTGATATAACGTGTGTCGTATTCAATAAAGACAGTAATTTTTTAAACATATTTATTGTACTTATTTAAATTTCATGACAAATAAACGTACCAACTCGTATTTAATGTCAAGGCCCTTTGAAGAGTCAAGCAGAAACAAGTAATTATTCAAAAGCATATTTTTTAAAACAAGCTTTCATCTAAAACAATGAACTGAAAAGTTTAAAGCGCTCTGCAAGACGAATCAATTGAGCCCAAACTCGGTGGGATTATGTGTTTTATCACAGAGATGCCACAGCCAGCATCCGGCTTCATCATGAGATCAGTTCATTGGTAGCATAATATTGCATTGTCACCCAATTTACTGTGTAAGATTTAGCTTAATCGAATAATGGGAAGTGGGTCTAATTTATCTTGCAAGATTTGATTACGGACACACATACAACGGGACAGGTGAAACTAAATAAAAAATTGTAAAAAAATAACTCATTGAAAAACATACGCAGTCTACGCTGACACAGCCAAGAAGGAAAGTAATGATCTATATTTCTTCGCCCGTTCCTTTTGATTATTCAATACATAAGTAAGCCATTACTGTCAGATTTCCTAACACCATGTCTTTATTGATGCTTGTTTTGTTTCAACCGACCCCGAAACGCAGCTAACCGGCGCGAACTACCGTGCCTCATCGGAAGCCAATGACGCAGAAAGGCTCGCGAACGCCTGTTATGTTACCTTAATGAGGTTTTTTTAATATCGTTACTGCTATTAATGTATTTATACCTTACTTAGGGAGGTATGATGGAACGACGCCATTTATATTCGAAATAGCTGTCAAGTAGAGCGAGGGATAGCGTTGCGTAAGTGCGTAGATATGAAATGAAATTGATTTTTAAAATGTTCTATTTTATTTTGGGGCTGGTGCTCAAGATCACCTCATGTCATCAAGGCCGTGTCTGTGATGTAGAGTTCTGTACTGTCTGCTTGGACTTGGATGTTTGGAAGTCCACGGATCATCACTAAAACTTAGATCAATTTTATCATCCCTGTAGTTTTCTGCATTATGAATGCCTCTGCTCTGGGTGTTTGTTAACAAACAACATATGTCTTTATTACACGGATTTTAATGTTGGACCCCTACATGAGCAAGATTATATAATATTATTTATTTATTATTACAACATCATGTTTAAATTAAGTAATCAGTTATGTGTCAAAAGATAAATACCAAAAGAGATACACAAGATTATACAGAGATTATATCATTACGTACTCCATATTTTACTCATGCAGTATTTTGTAACACGATACAATCAGCGAGATCAATTCACTGTGGGCGAATACAATGATTCACATATCGTAATTCGATACTTAATGAATCAGAGGGCTTGGTACATAGTAAATATGCAATTAGGTGTAGAAAGTAAACAATAATTGGCAACGTCTGCCCACTCGCCATTGAATGGGAGCGACGCGGAAGCAGAGCATCTGGAAGAGCCATGTGGTTGTGGGTGCTTTGTTAGGTCTTGGCGAAAGTTAGACGTAACGATGTGACTAATTCTGAGCTAAGACAATTGCATAAGCGGTTACTTGATTAATTTGTGTTGATTATATATTAATGGCCATATGGCTATAAATGGTAGACGAGAGGTAATAAAAGGATTCGTTTCATTCGTTTACCTTGTCTTTATCAACCATATGAATAAATAGTTTGAACTTTCTCCTTATCAAAATACTTTTCAATACATTGATAAAATATAAGCAGCAATGTATTTTTCTTTATCGTAGAAAAAAAAGCAGAAATATTATATAAGTCAGTTTAATAAGAATTTATTCATTCAGCCACATGAAGTAATTCCAAAATGATTGCCTGAAGAATTTGTAATTTAATTAGATAATGGTGGTTTTCGAATATTGAACCGAAATTGGGTCAAAAATATGCGCCAGTCTATTCTTTATTGCTCTATTTAAAATTGGCTACAAGTTGGCTGAAATCCATCAGCAATTTTGACAGCTAGATGATAGACAGACAAATCTGTCACCCAGCTAAAATAGAAAAGCACTATTTGCATTTGGTGGATTCAATTTTGAAGGTGAACCATAACATCTCTACAACAGGTATATCGTGCGTCCTATTCGGCATCAAAACTGTCTATATTTAAGAGCTCTTGTCGGTGGAGTATGAATTCTCTTCCATTTGTCTCTCTTATCCACCAGTTGTTTTACTTCGCTATACGACACGACGTTCACCTTTTCCTTGATCTGTTTCATGTAGCTATGCCTTTGTCTTCCTGCAGCCTTAGCATGGTACTGTCGATAAACCCGGATAAAGTTTGTATCGTGCAACGGACTAGTACCATCCCGCTCGTTATTGTTACGTAGAGCGAGATAGTGATAGATGATAGCGCTCGATAAACGCTGTCGCCGGTGCCATGCTACGGGGGCTGGTCCGCTTTCCCTTCTATCTTTCCTTCCATGATGGTCTTAATGAAGTCGTCATGTCGTAGCAGGTGACCCAACATCTTTCCTCGTCTATTCTCTATTATATCCAGAATGCACGTTTAATTTACCAAAACTGTATTTAGAAGAAACATTTTAATGTGCTTCAGGTAAGCATTTCAAAGAAACTCTTGCAACATTTCCAGCGATTCTATCTATTTCCAAGTGCGTTGACTATGGCTGGTCGTCGACCCCGGCAGTGGCCCGGACGTGAATTGCAACGTGCGTATGCGCATAGACAAGCGATGGACGGATAATCTGCTTTTGCATGGACAGTAGCTAAGGCGTTTGTTTAGAATGAGACCTATTGGAGCCTTGTTACCCAAATAGAATACTAATGAGCAATAGGAGCTAGGTCTTTGGTCTGGTGAATTATATTGACTTGGAATAAGGCCTTCCAAAGGACATATAGTCTTCTTCACTTGATAGAAGATTTTGTATAATTTCTGCAGAATATATTTGACCATACTTTACGATTTTTGTTTCCGATATCTTTAAGATGTAGGCACTAAAATTATGCAAATAGGTCACTATTTGGGACATAATTATTACATTTGCTCATTATGTACCCTATAAGAGAAATAGAAGGGTTAAAGATAGTTCAAGTTAGCTAACTTACACCTTACTAAGAGCATGAAAAAAGAAGCTAACCCTAATAAGAAGTACACGGGGTAGAACTGTGGCAACACTAAGTTTTAATAACCGATTTAAAATCATCATGTGTTTAACACAATTTGCAGTAGTAATATAAAAGAATTTTACCAATCATTTAAACTGTTCCGGCTATTTCTTCTCCATTTTGCGAGGTCTTTGGGTGACCATTGACATGCATGTTATATTTGGATAAGAAAAAGCAGGAAAGCGCAGCCCGTGCTCCGAAGCTGCACAGCTGAGGATGCAACCGGGAACACGCTTAGACGAAGAAGATATAAAAGAATTTTACCACTGTTATTTGGTTTAAATTCATCCCCAAGGCCCATGAGCATTCCACAAAGTAAATGAGATCAACAAAACGAGTATTTCATGCATTGACCGTGCAGTCACAACAAGTGATCTCATTAGGGACATTTGTGATCAAATCACAAGAATCACAACTCGCGCGAATGGTTTCTCGGAAGGCAGACACTCGGTCTGGCACCGGCGCGAACGCATCTGCATCGGCTGTTTATTGTTTTGTGCAGCATTCAAACAAGCTTCGTAGCTTAACCTCGTTCAAAATTATTTAGTGCAAAAAGTGCAAATTACATAATTTTTACAGAGCTTCAGAGATTAGTTTTCTTTTGTTATCATAAGATCTTACTTTACATCTCATAATACTTCGATCATTTAATGATTGTATATTTTATTATTGATTTAATTACAGAAGAGTTATAGAGCCTAGTGCTGTAGCTATTAAAGCGAAGAGAAGAGTTTGACCTAGGAAAAAAAGGAAATTTATGATCATTGTTGACGCTGTCTAAAGTCTAAAAGCCTACGACAGGTACAGACATCTAGTGTTTGTCATTTTTCTAAGATCGGACTAAAAATTATATTAGAAAGTAGTTTTTCTTTCCGCTTAGGAAAATCGGAGCAATATCTAATGAATGAAGATAATATTTGTAGATAAAAACACGAGTAAAAGATGTCTTCTTATCCTTCACATTTTTATTTTAGGCATTTTAAAAGCTACGTACTAAACGCTTCGCCATTAAACTCATGTAAACACCAAGCGTATGTGCCTTATTCACCTACTTGTGCAACGTGCTGCCATTTTCACAGCGCTGATTAAGTGTTACAACGTAAATGGAAACTCTTGCATACCAATTTGTACTTTTACGGCGGTTATGTGGTGTAACTGAAATTGTTATGGTCTAATGTCGCTAAGGGAGAGTATAGTTCCTCTATAGTCTATCGTATCGCGGTCAAGTTTAATTGGATCGGTTTCCTATTTAGGAGTTGGGGCTTTACAACTTACAAGTAAACGACAGCTGTTATTGCTTGTTATTGGCAGGTGGTTCTATTGTTTATAATTGTTTGAGTCTTATCATGTGCCTGAAGGATTTTAGAGCTTATATAAAATGTTATCTGTGTCTTTTTATCAAATTCCCTTTGTTCTGTTCTGAGTCCGCCCAGCCAGCAGTT